>JANUWF010001246.1:0-1200000 GCA_026120185.1 Voacanga thouarsii | reverse complement strand
TGTTTTGAGAGATTGTTGCAAACAATTTATTTTGAATTTGTTCCAGTATACATCTTTTGGGTTGTAATAAGTTTAATTTTAAGTCTTTATTTTATTTTATTCTATGTGACCTAGTTATAAAGACTCCTTGTCCTCTGAACGGGGCGACATCCCCGGCCCTGATGGACCTATGTAGTGGGGTGTTACAATTGGACCTAGTGGCCTTAGCGGCAACGGAATCTTGTTCTACTATAAAGTTGAGGATTACATGTCAAAGAATAATGCCACAGTTGTATTCAATACAAAAATAGTTTCTACATATGCAGTTGATAGGACGACATGGATTAGGTACAATGATAGTAGATCAGTAGCAGGGAAAATTAGATATGCCCAAGCTCTTGGCATTCGTGGTTACTTCCTCTGGGCAGGAGAACCAGATCCAGAATTTTGAAAATGGTCATCAATCAAATCTAACTGCTTGCTATCGACGGCTTCATTGTTGGATGATTTTGAAGCAGAAGAGCCTGGTAAACTGCCATTAAGAACATGAAATCATTCAAGGAGTAAGTAAAATGCTGAGATACCTGTCTGAAAAGAAAGGAGTTTCCAACCCAAGCAGTATGCGGTGGATACACCACAGAGAAGGAAAGGAATGGTGAAGTTAGGAAACCAAAGGGAAAGTAAAGAAAATTTAGTGCAAAAATATGTTGTGAAAAAATTTTGTATCGCTCTTAGCACCTTTAGCTTTTCAATTTTTACTTTAAATTAGTAAAAATATATTTGGAGGACTTTAAACATTTTTTAATTCTTCTTCTTTTAAATAAAACTATACATAATTTTTTTGGAGAAAATTATGTTCAAGTTATAAATATATTTATGATTTTTATAAATAAAACTATACATAATTTTTCTTCTTCTAAATAAAACTATATATTAATGATTAAAACTATACATAGTTTTTCTTCAAGATAAAACTATACATAATTTTTCTTCTTCTAAATAAAACTATATATTAATAATTAACCGTCAAATTAAATGTGTCTAATACGACAGCTAATCATTAGCCGTGGTATAAAACACATTTAATACGACGGCTAATGTTAGCCATCGTAATAAGTTGCAATCTTAATTTTTTTGTTTAAAAAATGATTTTTATTTTTTTTATTTATATATAAATACATACATATATATATATATATATATATATATATATTACTAAAGTGGCAAATTTTAATTTTACAATAAAAATTATAGATAGAATGTCTATATATATTATTAAATATAATAATTCAAAGATAATATACTCTAGCTAGCTATATAGATATATATGTATACACACATATGTATGTTTCTAATTAAAAAACTATTTATGTTATATAACATATTAATCTAATACTCACTAACTAATATAGATATATTATATTGTATATACATAGTGTGTGTGTGTGTGTGTGTGTGTAATAGAATAACTAATAATTAAAATTTATTCAAGCACATTAACACAAATATATGAAAACTTAAGATATAAACAAAATTTTTTTAAAAAAAAATCAATAATCTAATCATTACATGTATTTATAAAGTTAAAACAAGTTTAGTGACCAAATTTTAAGGTCATTCGTTTTATTTTATCACATTTGTGCAGTAATATGAATAAAATAGAAAAATATCTTAGTATTTATAAATATAAAGATATCAAATTAACGATATTATATTTGGCCTACTCTATTACGATGATTAAGATAAACTGTCATATTTGGTCTACTCTATTGCGATGGTTACATTAAACCATCGTATTTGGCCTACTCTATTACGATGGTTTGGATAAACCGTCGTATTTGGTTACAAAACACAACGGTTATAGTTTAACCGCCGTATAAACCCTCACAAATACGACGATTTCTAAATTGTAGTATAAATTAACCTATTACGATGGTTTTTCAACCGTCGTTTTTGTTTCCATCATATTTGCCCCATTTTTTGTAGTGAGTGAAAAACCTTTAAAACAAAATAAGGATTGTATGAGTGACTTGTTATGCCTTTTGGGTTGTTTAATGCTCCTAGCACTTTCATGCACTTAATGCATAATGTTCTAATGGGATTCATTGGAAAGTTTATTGTTGTATACTTTGATGATATATTGATATATAGGAAATCATATATAGATCATTTGAACTATCTTCAATGTATACTTGTTGCTCTTAGAAGGTAGAGATTATATGCTAACTTGGAAAAATAGCTTTTTTTGTTTGGAGAAGGTTACATTCATTGGGTATGTTGTGAGTGTTAAGGAGATTGAGGTTGATGAGGAAAAAGTGAAAGCCATCTAATATTGGCCCACTCATACCACCATTACCCAAGTTCATAGTTTCCATAGGCTAGCTAGTTTCTATAAAAGATTCTTCAAGAACTTTAACACCTTAGCAGCCCCTTTAATTGAAGTAGTGAAGAAAAATGTGAGATTTAGGAGGGAGGAAGCCTAACAACAAGCCTTTCAAACCCTTAGAGACAAATTGAGTCAAGCTCAAATTCTCATCCTACCTAACTTTGAAAAGGCATTTGAGATAGAGTATGATGCAAGTAGGGTAGGGATATGTGCGGTTCTAACCTAAGACCGAAAGCCCATTGCCTATTTTAGTGAGAAATTATCTGGAGCGGCCATTAATTATTCCACTTATGATAAAGAATTCTTTATTTTGGTTAGGACCCTAGAGTATTGACAACACTACCTATTACCAAAAGAGTTGGTGATCCATACAGACCATAAAGCCCTTAAACACCTTAAAAGTCAACAAAATTTAAATAAGAGGCATGCAAGATGGATGGAGTTTATTTGGACATTTCCTTATTTGGACATTTCCTTATAGTAAGGAGAATATGGTTGCAGATGCACTATCTCGAAGGTATGCACTTTTAAACTCTTTAGATGCTAAACTTCTTGGTTTTGAACTTGCGAAAGAATTGTATGATAATGATGAGGAGTTTGGGAATATTTTTCATACTTCTGAGAAATCTGCATTTGCAAATTACTATAAGCATAATGGTTTCTTATTTAGGAAGGTAAGGCTTTATCTACCAAAGGGGTTCATTAGGGAATTGCTAGTTAAGTAAGCCCATAATGGGGGATTAATGAGACATTTTGGCGTTACAAAGACCTTAGACATCCTTAAGGAGCATTTCTTTTAACCAAAAATGACAAGGGGTATGGAGAACATTATTCTTAATGCATAATTTGTAGGCAGTCTAAATCTAGATCACTTCCACATAGGTTGTACACTCCTTTTCCCACTCCAAATGCTTCTTTGGTTGATATTTCAATGTATTTTATCTTATGATTGCCTAGATCTAAAGGGGGTAAGGATTCCATATTTGTGATTGTTGATCAATTATCGGAAATGGCTGATTTTGTGGCTTGTTCCAAGACTAATGATGCATCCCATATTACAGATTTATTCATCAAAGAAGTGGTGAGAATATAGGGATTCCAAAGACTATTGTATCGGATAGGGACACTAAGTTCCTTAGTCATTTTTGGAGGGTCTTATAGAACAAACTTTGTACTAATCTTTTGTTTTCCACAGCTTGCCATCCTTAAACAGATGGAAAAGCGGAAGTGATCAACTGAACACTCACCCAACTCTTGAGGACCATTATCAAGAAGAACATGAAGAATTGGGAAGAATGCTTGTCACACATTGAATTTGCCTACAATAAGGCAATTTACACTACTATTTCTTATTCTCCCTTTGAAATTGTATATGGTTTTAACCCTTTAACTCCTTGGGATTTGGTTTCTATTCCTATTGATGAATGAATGAACCTTGTGTTAGGATTCGTAAATATGAAACCCCAGTCGAAACCAACTTTAGAGTAAGGGGGTTGGGATACATATCATATTTTATTGCATGTTTAAATATATTTTTATATGATTTTATGTGCTTTGGATTTGTGTGTTGTAGTCTCGAGGGCTTAATCATGTTTATTGAGTAAGAATGGTAAAATAGTAATTTTTGCTTGAGGAGAAAATAGGGAGATAGCTTGAGGATTAAATAGGAAAAATATTTTAGAGAGAAAATAAGAACAAGAGTTGTTGTGGCATAGTGGTTAGAGCTTTGGAATTAATTCTTCAGGTCTTGGGTTCAAATCCCATTATAGGAGCTTTAGCATGATTAAATTTTATTTTTGCTTGGGAAGATTGTATTTTCAGCCTTAAGTGCTTTAGAGTAGAGTAGAGGTGTTGTCTTAGAGGAGACATGATAGGAGTATCTCAATCCTATTCTTGTGCCCTACAAAAATTCCTAAGGGAATTCATTTCTTCTTGATCTTAAATTTTTCCTAATTCTCAACTCGTTAGATTGGACAAATTTGTTCTAGCCAATTTCATTCCAGAAATTTTAGTAAAGTGTTGTGGCCTTGAAGGTTCAAAATTTCTTAGTGAAAGACATCTTATGGACCGAAAATGTGGAAGAGATGGGAAAGGTTCCAAGAGAATTAATTTCCCTAGTAAACCTTCTAAACTTCACTCTAGATAGTTCATTTTCCTTCATGTAATGATTTGAAATTTTTCCAACTTCTTGTGCATGCAAAGTGTCGAAATTCTCAACCATTATTCCCTCTCAAATGCTGCCAGAAAATGACCCTTTTGATCAGCTTGAAATCTGAAATTTTCTGGCCATTTTCGGACTGCACAAATGCTGGGCAAAATCACAGCTTAGGTGGTCTTAAACTAAGCTGTTTCCTTCCAGTTTTCTCCCAGCTCCTTATCCACGTTTTTCCTCCATGAAGAAGGCTGGAAACCAGCCTTGAAAGACCTCTAAATGACGCTTTAAACTCTCTGCAATCTGGCTGGAAAATGGCAGCAAAAGCTACCCAAAAAAATTCCAGCAATGGCGAAATTCTGTGTAGGAATTTTCCAGCTTTGTTTCATATTCTAGACCTGGCCGAAACTTCACCCTTTTTTTGCACAAACCTTCCTTGAAAAGCCATGAACAGAACTCCATTGTCTTCCCCAACCTTCTGCACGAAAATCAGTCATGGCTGCCCTAAAATATCTCCAACAAATTACTGCAATCATGCCTTAATTGGAGACCAAAATTCCAGCAATCCTAATTTAGTAACCTTCCATAAAATGTCCCTTAAACAACTAGACCTTTCCTTCACCATTACACTCCTTCTTTTCGGCCACCATTAACCTTCTTCAACTAGCTTTCATCTAGCCAAAACACTAAACATCAGTCGGCCATATCAGCTGCAAAAAGCTCTCCATTGATCAAAGATATTCTTGCTATATTTTGTTTCCAAATTTGATTCTCAAAAATATTCTTTTAGGATTTCAACAACTAGCCTTTCCTTTTCCTTTCAAACCAGAAAAATCATCTACCTAAAATACACAAACAATTCAGCCACTGCACACACACAGAATTTCGGCAGTTTCAAACCAAAATCCCTCCATTCTCTTCAACCTTCAAGCACACAAAACACCAAAAACACCTACTCACTTCTCTCGCCTAATACCTCTCCAAACCACTTCAAACTTCTTCAAAAAAATTCCAGAATTCATCTACTCACTACTGTGATTCCATCCATACCATTTTTAACATCAAACTCCAAAATTCAACTCTCTCTTTTGGATAAAAAATCAGTATTTTTGTGAATGCTCAAGAACACCTTCAAGGTAAGTTTGTTCAATCAACTTCTTCTCCACTAATCTTCAATCTCTAATGAATATATAAGTGTATGATCATGCTAATGGACTTTCTTCTTCTTCTTCTTCTTCTTCTTCTCTCTCTCTCTCTCTCTCTCTCTCTCTCTGGCCGAATACCCTCTCCCTCTTGGCCGAATGATCTCTTCAATAATGGCCATGCTTTCTTCATCTCCCTTGGACAAATCTAGTCATCTAGAAGTTGAGATCCATTTGAAAATCCTTCAAGGTACTCATCAGTCAAGTAAGTCCCTTCAGCCCTTTTTTTAGACTCTAGATTCATGTCTCTAGGATGATATTGGAAGGAGATGGGCTATGATTGTGGTTTAAGCATGTGTTGTTGTGATGAGTTGAGATTGAAGCATGAATGAATGTGTGTATATGATGGAGTTGGGCTTGATGCATGTGATGATTTATCTTGGATGATATTATGATGTTTTAAGGTTTAATGCATGTCTCCATGTTGTGAGTGATGTTTGTGATCAAGCATGTTAGAGATTATGTCACCTTTGATGAATAGGATTTATATTCTTGTATGTTTGATAAAGCCATGATTATGTTTATGCTAGAAGAGGTTGGATCATGTCTCGATAAATTTAGATCTATATTTTATTCAAGATTTGGATGATTTGATGAATTGAAGTGGAGTGTATGTTCATGATTATGGTTAGCAAGTGGAATTATGATCATGATCTAGTTGTCCTTAAGCTAATTTTATTTCAACAATAAAATGGTTAATATTAAATTTTGCCAATAAATTTCGAAAAACCTTAGGAATGGTAGATTTGGAATATCATATATGAAATAAGGATATTTTGGTCAAATGAATGATAGCTTTTATAAAATATAGAGATATTATATAAAATAATAATATCACATAAAAACCTTTTATATGAAAAATCATAATAAGTAGAACATTAATTTTTGTAAGTCTTATACTCACAAAACCTATTAAAATTTATTTGTTATCTTTTAATCAAAACCTATTAAAATTTATTTATTTTCTTTCAATCAAGACCATTGAAAGTTATTCTCAACTAATTTTAGTTATCAAATATTTTCTAACAATTAGTTATTAATAAATCATTATTTTACCTAATGCCACCTAGGACTCTTCACTAAATAAATTCTAAATTATTCTTAGCAAGAATTTAAACCTTCAACTTGTTAGTACCTATTTCCCAAAACACTAATTATTTTAAATATTAAATTAGACTTAGCTTATAAACCTTTTTACTTATTATTTGGCCTTAAAGCTTGGGACACTAGGATCATGGTAGTAGTGAGTTGAGCTAATCTTATTTGTGAAAGTGAGTTGAGCTTGGGACACTAGGATCCTGCACTGTCCTATCTCCTTGGACTGTAGCATAGATGTCCCTCTTAATCTGGAATACCCTCAAATTGTTCCCCACACCATCATAGGTTCTCCTCAACTTCTCCCAGACATCATTGACCTTCTCTATGTCATCCACTGTTGCAGCAATAGACGGGACCATTGAGTTGAGAAGCCACATGTACACCAACATGTGAGTTGACTTCCACTCATCTCTCTCTGCCGTGCCCTCAGCTAGCTCTGCTTTCTCAGCTGTCAAGTACTCCCCTAGATTCCTCCCTTCCAGTGTATACCTCACCCGACGTGACCAGCTCAGATACATTGCTGGTCCATCGAGTTTCAGATCAACATGTGGAAGCTCCACCTTAACAGTAGGTGGCCTCGCAAAATTTTCACCCCCCGACATCCTCATAAACCGCATCAATGTCGCAAGATCTGCAGGATCCAATTTCTTAACCACCTCCTCCATCGTATTCTTACTAGCCTCTGTATCGACTCGTATTCAGGTTCCGCACACCTATCACACGAGTCTATCACACACTTACCCTTCTTCTTCTCCTTGACCCGATCTCGATCTTCTACACATCAAGATCTGTCTAGAACTCCGGCATCTTCATGCTATCTCAGGACCCATGGGGTATCGCCCTCCCCGCACGGGCACGGAGATAGAAAACAAACTGGAAGTTGTGAGGGGCCTAGAGAGAAAGGAGGGTTATTGTTACTGGAGCGATTTTTACTATAGCGGTAGCGGTATTGTAGCGGTGGTACTGTAGTAGTGGCGGTACTGTAGCGGCGGCAGCACTGTAGCGGCGGGTACTGTGCGGCGAAGCAGGTTACGGCTAGGGTTTGGCTCTGATACCAAATTGATTAATCGAGTAAAACTTAATTTATTCGATAACGATTTAGGCTTATATACAGCCTTTACAACTTTGCATACAAGTCCTTAGAATTATCTATACTCTCAATAAGACCCTAACAAAGATATAAATCTTAACACTTACTTTATACTCACTGGGTAAATCGATCTTATAAGCATTATCTCCAACTTGGGCGATGACTTGGAAGGGTCCATCTCCTCTTCGGTCTAATTTACTTCTTCTTTGAGTGAGAAATCTTTCCTTGTGAAGGTGCATCCATACCCAATCGTCTGGTTCAAATGAAACATTTTTCCTTTCTTGATTTCGCATGAGGGCAATCTCTTTATTTCGTTTTGCAATAATTGTCTTCACCTTTTCTTGGAGAGTCTTCACCAATTCCACCTTTTTGGCTCCATCAAGGTTCATTCTTTCACCTACAGGTAAAGGAACCAAATCCAAAGGAGTTAGAGAGTTAAAACCATACACAAATTCAAATGGAGAATAAGAAATAGTAAAGAGAATAGTCTTATTGTAGGCAAACTTAATATGTGGCAAGCATTCTTCCTAATTCTTCAAGTTCTTCTTAGGGATGGTCCTCTAGAGTTGGGTGAGTGTTCAGTTGACCACTTCCATTTGTCCATCCATTTTAGGATGGCAAGATGTGAAAAAAAAAGGGTTAGTGCTAAGTTTGTTTCATAAAACCCTCCAAAAATAACTAAGGAACTTAATGTCCCTATCGATACAATAGTCTTTGGAATCCCATGCATTCTTACCACTTCTTTGAAGAATAAATCTGCAATATGAGAAGTATCATCAGTCTTGGAACAAGCCACAAAAATAGCCATTTTCAAGAATTAATCAACAATCACAAATATGAGATTCTTACCCCCTTTGGATCTAGGCAATCCTAAGATAAAATTCATTAAAATATCAACCCAATGAGCATTTGGAGTGGATAAATGAGTGTACAACCTATGTGAAAGTGATCTAGATGTAGCTCATCTACAAATTATGCATTAAGAAGAATGTTTCTCCACATCCCTTCTCATTTTTTGCCCAAAAAATGTTCCTTAAGGATGCCTAAGAGCTTTGTAACACTAAAATGTCCCATTAATCCCCGACTATAAGCCTCTTTGACTAACAATTCCCTAATGGACCCTTTTGACACACAAAGCCTTGCCTCCCTAAACAAGAAACCATTATGCTTATAGTACTTAGCAAATACACATTTCTCTCTAGCATAAAAAATATCCCCAAACTTCTCATCATTATTATACAATTCTTTCATAAGTTCAAAACCAAGAAATTTAGCACTTAAAGAATTTAAAAATGTATACCTTCGAGATAATGCATCCGTAACCACATTCTCCTTACCCTTTATGTATTGAATGACATAAGAAAATGTTCCAATAAACTCTATCCGCCTTATATGCCTCTTGTTCAAATTTTGTTGGCTTTTGAGGTATTTAAGGTTTTCATGGTTGGTATGGATCACAAAATCTTTTAGTAATAGGTAGTGTTACCAATACTCTAAGGTCCTAACTAAGGTAAAGAGTTATTTATCATAAGTAGAGTAATTGATAGCAGCCCCAGATAATTTCTCACTAAAATATGTAATGGGTTTTCGGTCTTAGGTTAGAACTGCACTTATCTCTACCCCACTTGCGTCACACTCTATCTCAAATGCCTTCTCAAAATTAGGTAGAATGAGAATTGGAGCTTAACTCAATTTGTCCTTAAGGATTTGAAAGACTTGTTGTTAGGCTTCCTTCCCCCTAAATCCCACATTTTTCTTCACTACTTTAGTTAGAGGGGCTACTAAGGTGCTAAAGTTCTTGATGAATCTCCTATAGAAACTAGCTAACCCATGGAAATTACGAACTTGGGTAATAATGGTAGGAGTGGGCTAATCTTAGATGGTTTTCATTTTTTCCTCATCAACCTCAATCCCCTTAGTACTCACAACATGCTCAAGAAAAGTAACTCTCTCCAAACAAAAAGAGCATTTTTCCAAGTTAGCATATAATCTCTCCCTTCTAAGAGCAACAATCACACATTGAAGATGATTCAAATAATCCACATATGATTTGTTAGATATCAATATATCATCAAAGTATACAACAACAAACTTTCCAATGAATTCCATTAAAATATGATGCATTAAACACATGAAAGTGCTATGAGCATTAGACAATCCAAAAAGTATAAAAAGCCACTCATACAATCCTTGTTTAGTTTTAAAGGTCATTTTCCACCAATCCCCTTCCCTAATCCTAATTTGGTGATAATCGAATTTTAAATTAATTTTAGAGAAAATGCATGCACCAAATAACTCATTAAGCAAGTCATCTAGTTTAGAAATGAGATAGCAATACTTAACCGTGATATTGTTAAAAGTGCAACAATCCACATACATGCACCATGTCCCATCCTTCTTAGGGACCAAGAGAACCAGAACCGCGTATGGGTTTAGGCTCTCTTCTACATGTCCCTTCTCAAGCAATTCCTCCAGTTGTTTTTATAATTCTTTCACCTCCTCTGGATTGGTTCTACAGGCCAGTCGGTTAGGGATGATAGCTCTAGACACAAAATCTATTTGATACTTGATTCCTCTCATGAGTGGTAATCCTACGGACACCTCCTTTAGAAAAACATTATCAAACTCTTGGAAAATGACTGCAATTTCATTAGATAAAGATAAAGTAGAATTATTAGTAGAAACATATGATCTTTTGCAAATAAGAAGAATAACTGATTCACTAGCTTCTATTACTTCTATGACCTCATTCCTTTTTGCAAAGTAGTTCACTCTTCTTTTATCTCCCTTCTTGTCTTTGCTCACTTCCATCCGTGATGGCCAAAAGCACTTGTCTTCCCATTCTCTCCTTCAACTCTTTCTCTTTACTATCTTGTTCTTTTCTCTCTAACTCTTGTTTTTGTTTAGCATCTTGTGCTCCCTTTTTCTTCTCTCTTTCCCTCATAATTCTTTAGTTTTTGTTCACCTCACTTGGGGGCATGGGGGTAAGAATGAATTTGAACCCCTCTTTGAGAATGGAATAAGTGTTCTTCCTCCCATCATGCTTCATATTTCTATCGTATTGCCAAGATCTCTCTAGGAGCAAGTGACACACTTGTATAGGTACCACATCATATAGCACATCATCTATGTATTTTCCTATCTCAAAAGATATCAAGACTTATTTGTTAATTCTAAATTCCCCACAATCATTCAACCATTGTAACTTGTAGGGTTTGGAGTGTTTAATCCATTTCATACCCAATTCATCAACTCCCACTATCCACAATGACACTACAACCGATCTTCTTAATTAGACATCTTATGTAGAATATAATCTTTCTTTGTTGATGGTTTTGGTCTTCAATTGCTTGAGAATTCAATGATCGTCTTGTGACTCTAACTAAGGAATACTCTTGGCCAACTACTTCCCCCTCATCATTTTCCTCTTTCATATTTTCTTCTTAGTCTCTTTAGTACCTTTCTCCCTCTTCTTCTTTGTTAGTTAAGACTTCTCTACAGGGGTTAGTGTACATAGCCCTTTTGCTTGGACACTCATAGGAAGTATGCCCATAGCCAAAACACTTAAAGCACTTGATGTATCTATTCCGTTGTGGCCTTTCCAGGGCTTTTCTCTTATCTTTGTTCCAACCTTCCCTAGGTTTTCAATCTTCCCTTGACTTGTTGTACTCCCTTTGAAAAGGTTTAGGAGTATCATCCCTCTTAATTGGCAACTTGATAGTGGGGTTCGGATTTAGAAGTATAGGCTTAGCAAAGGTCTTCCTCTTTAGTTACTTTTCAATCTTCACAACAGTGTGAAACATATCCTCAAAACGATCATAGAAGTGTAACTCTACCAAATTGGCTATTTCCCTATTCAATTATCCCAAGAACCTAGCCCTTGTTGCTCTAAGGTGCTTTTGGATTTGAGCTCTCATCAACATCACTTCCATTTCCTTATGGTAATCCTTCACACTCTTATTCCCGTACTTAAGTGATTGAAACCTTTGATAGAGATCATGGTAGTACTGGTTTGGAACAAACCTAACTCTCATAATATCCTTTAACAAGTTCTATTTGCCACGACTTCTACTCCCATTTTCCTTCTGCAAGTACTAACTTACTCTCACCAAACCGAAGCATACTTTGAAAATCCCAAAATATCTAGCCTCACATTTGATCTTTCATTATAAGTATGACACTCAAAAAATATTTTCATTTTACTCTCCCATTCAAAATAGGCTTCGAGTTCACTTTTTCCATAGAATATAGGCACCTTCATCATGATATAGTTCAACTCTCTCTCCTCTTCATTTCCTTCTCTCATACCTCCTCTATTGCCCCATCCTCTATTGAGTTCCCCATATGCATCACCATATTCCCCTTCATACCATTCACCAACTCCTTCAAACTCTCTTTCCAACCCCCTTAAATTATTTCCATCATTCCTTCCTTAGCCCCTACCTCGTCCTCCTCTCATACCATGTTTCCCCCCATCTCATAGGAGCTTGTTTGAATCCCTCAATAGAGTGCTCATCCCACTCTTTGTCTTGTTGAACATTTAATGGAGGAGTATGAACATAATCATCTCTCATTCTAGAGTTAAGAGTTTCAAATCGTTCTTGGCCCCTTCTTTGTGCCACAGTAATTGACCCAATTGATGTCTCAATCCCATGATCTCTCTTGTCATGTCTTCAAACCTACTATGTATTGTTCTCATCATAGCATTTAAATCCTCTCGCAAAGCCCTAGCATCAAGTGGTTCTTCTTGTGGCCTACTAGGTCCACTTGGGTTAAGCCTAATGATTTCTTGTTCATGGGCCATGACAATGGAATATTTAATGAGTTATACCCGCAAAAGCGATTAACAAAAGGAATAGATCCTCTTTTCACTCCCTTACGTGTTTACTCTTAAAGATAATCACTCTACACTCATGTTTACCCTCTTTGGCTCTTTTGATAATAGTCTCGCCCTCTTACCGTTTCCTCAACGTTCAAGCCTTTTTGTTTAATCTTAATTCTCCCCAATAGCTAAATATTTAGTCCAACTAAGTAAGTCAACAAAAACTAATGAACTTTCCAATTAGGAGGTCTTATGGGAATTTCAACAAACACTTGTTGGGCACCTTAAACAAGCAAATTTTCAAGCAAAAATTTCAAGAAGTGAGGACTCAATTAACACAAGAACAAACACTAAAAAGTATATGGAAGCAAGTTCAACAAGAAATGACAATTAGCAAGAACGAAGAAATAAAAATAACTAGTTAATAGGAAAATGAAGAACAAGATAATCTCAATTGTGCAATAGCAAGAATAAGTTCAATGAGGATGACTTTCAACAATAAAGTGATATACCAAGTCCCAATATCCCAAGGAATGAAAAATAAAAGTCCAAAATCCCAACTATAGCCACAAACATTCTCATAGAACATTTATCAAATACCTTGGTTGCAATCCCGTCACTTAAAATCAACCAATATTTTCACCGATATTCAAGCCTATTTTCACCACAGACACAAGATAAATTTGTTCCCAAATATTATAATAATATCAAGGAGCAATTTTTCTCAAGAGAAAATTAAAAAAAAATAACAAAGATATCATGACCTTTTTGAAGCATTTTTTTGAGTTACGAGATTTTCTCTATTTTTCTTCAACTTTGTAGGGCTACTTTTTTTTATTTCAAGCTTTGATTATTGGAATCAAGGCTTTTCTTTCTCTAACACCAAAATACTTTGATATGATTTTGAGTGGTTAATTTGATGGGACAATAGGCAAAAATCTCAGCTCATATAGTGAAGCCCAAATAGTAGAGTATTATGACTAAAAATGGAGAAAAATAACTATCTATCTACACTCTAGCAAACTCTTGAAGAATTAAGAATCAAAGGCCTACAAGAATAGAAGTAAGATCAACTATAGACTCATCCAAATATCCTTGAAACAACAAAGGTAATCAATAACGAAACAAGTAGAACTATAGGCACCCAAATAATGGAATTCAAGATAAACCTTAAAAAAACAAAGCAACTAAGACCCAATCAAAAGAAACCACATTGGATTATCCATAAGATTTAGAAGCTCATTCAAAAGGAGGAGTAAACCCTAAGCATAGTCTTGAACAAGATGAACAAGGAGGTAAAGACTTCTTAAGACTCACTTTCAAATTTGAATAAAGTAGGTAGATTGTCCTGTCAAATCACCAAAAAGATATATTTATACTATCCTAACCCTAACTAAGTGATTACTAAGGCCTTCAGACAAATTATGGCCTTAAAAGGTCTTTACATAGTATTTAAAGTAGAAAGAAACCGGAGGAAATCATCAAAATTGGCAAAAACAAAGATTGGGCCCGACATGGGCCAGCGCCAGCTCTTTGACTCTTAATTTAGAGGGCCCATAAGAAATAAATAAGGATAGCCCACAAGCATGACAATCTTGACCAAGTTGACCACATTTTGACTTCATTTGACCAAGCTTAATTAAGCTAACCTTGATTTGAGCAAGTTAACCATAGTTGAATGTGCATGGCCATGCAAGATTAGAAAATATCTAAGGGTTTTTGAGAATCCTAGGGATTTCTACAAGATTCTCCGATACTCTTGTAGGTTCTACATAATTCCAAGACCTTCTGGGATATTCCACAATTTTCTTTTGAATTCTATAAAGATCTAAGGGCTTCTAGAGTTGTCAAATCACCATAGAATTCTTGAATATTCTAAATGACACCTAAGTAGCTAGGTGGACTAATCAAGAGCTTCCAAATGTTTGAGACCATTTAATGAACCTTTGACTTGAAGACCATATTTCTCTATATATAGGCCATGAGGGCCAACTGAAATGGCTTTAGATAGCCAGAATTTCAGAGAAAACAAGAGAGAGAAAAGAGAAGAGAAAAGAAAAGGAAATAGAGAAGAAAGAGAGAGAGAAACCGGAAATAGAGAGGAGAGAAAGAGAGAGAGAGAGAAAAGCAAGAAGATACTTGGACTGTTCAGCCTCCAAATGCGACAAAGAAAAGGTAAAGATCTACCTTACTTGAAGTAAAGTTATTATATAAAGTATTGAGATCATTTTGGTATATATATTGTGAGAAGTTTATGTGTGAATTATTGGAACTAGTTAGGTGAAATTGTGTGAAAGCTATCCTTGTGTGCAGAAAATTATGGGAGGTTTTATGTTCAGTAAATCTATAACATTTCTAGATTTGAACAAAGAAGTCATATATCTTTGTAGCTAAGGATCACGAGACATTTTAGAACAAGTTTGAGGTTAATCGGATTTACGGATCAAAAGTTATGGTGAAAATAGTAAAAGGTGTCAAATCAGTAACGGGATTTTACTACTAGATCTTTGTGTTCAAAACTGAACAAAATGGACAACAGAATTGGTACTCCATGAATTGGAACTTGTAAAGGAATGTCTTAAGGATACTTTACAATTGGTTTGACATCATTGGATTTTTGGATTAAAAGTTATGGGCAAAACAATTTAGGGTGTCAAACTGGAAAATTGCAGAATGTTAAGGAAAGAATGAATAGTGAGACTAAGTCAAAACTACTGAGGTTATTTTTGCCCAGTACCATGATACTGGAACCAGAACTCTAAAAACAGCCTATACTAAATTAAATTTAAGAGTCTTACGGTCATTTTGGTGTATCATGGAGCCAAATTGGAGCTGTAAATTGAAAGTTATGTGTAAAACAAAATGGTGTGTCAAACCAGTGAAATTCCAAAAAGTAGTCCGAAAATGAATGGACTTAAGGGTGACTACTTATGTGATTTTGGATAAATTAATTGGGGAAACATGAAGTGAATCCCTTGTTTATGAAGGGAGGAAGGATGTGGGAAAAGAAAAACGAAAGAATTGATCAAACGATGGAAAAACGACGCGAACGAAAGTTAAACGTTTTCCTTGACCGACGGCTAACCATCGGCCCCATCGGCTAAACGACGATTAAACGTCGGTTAACCGTCGGGCACGTCGACTACCCGTCGGCTATTTTTTGGCCAAACTCGAATTGACCTGAAAACGATGTTGGAAGTAGGTTTAGCGATAAACGATCAACGGAACATCAAAAACGGTAGAAACAAATGTTAAACGGCCAAGAACAGAAATGATTGCTTAAGACACGAGGTGAGTCCCTTGGATTTCTAAAACTCTTTTAAAGTTAGTGTGCATTGTTTTTCCATGAAATGCTATTTTATTTACCATTTGGGACATTTTATGAAAATATGTTTGGAAACATTAAATTTAATCCTCTTTTGGAATTAGAATTCTGGATTTCTTTAAATAAGTTCCTTCTTGGAATCGGGTATTTGGAAAATATTTCAAATGTCCTTATTGGAATATTTTATGAAAACCTTTGGAACTCGAGTATTCGATAAATGACTGAAATATCCCTATTGGAACTCTTGTGAATATTTTTCAAATCGGGTAAGGGTAAAATGACCCAAATACCCTCGAAAAGTCTTTTGGAATTGGGTATCTGTAAAATGACCTGAATACCCTTGGAAATGACTTTTGTGATCAAGTACGGGAAAAATGACCCGATTACTCTTGGGAACACGTTTTGATGTGTGAATAGAACCTTTTATCTGGTTTCTACATGATTTTGGAAAAATGTTGTTTTGCCCCAAAACTGTTTTGATATGAAAATTCTATGAGATCAGATAACCCTCTGGCCTGATCAGTCAGACAGGGTTGGTGACATTAAGTACTCAGTAAGGACTTTGATATTTGTACTAGCCCATGTTAGAGATAGACCACCCCAAGTAACCTGATCAGTTCTGGGGATTGTCTTACTCCAAATAGGGCGACAGGACATTGAGATGAGTCATCCTGGCTAGCCGTTTGGAGCCTGGCAATTGCCTATTAATTATGATGGTGGATTGTTCACATGATACCGGGCGAGTACACTCGGTGTGTTCAATCCCTTGCCACCTTGATGGTGATTGACGTCAGGATTGGAACCCCTGGCTTATGGTGGCAAGTAAAAGATCCCTAAGTGCACGGTGAAGTACATTTGTACGCTGCTCACCGTTCCGACATGACACGAGTGATGTGCTGTAAGGCGCAATCCCTAGCACAAGAGACTGTGTAGCCGAAGGCAAGAACTACGGGACTTGCATACAGGCCGACCTTCTGTTGGAGAAGTGCCTGTGATTGAAAAAAAATGGGGCAATGATTTGAAAGTTGAAACACCGTTTTCCAAAAAATTATTGAGTTCTGAATACACTCTTCATTAAAGAGCTTTGGATTCATTTCTAATGAACAAATGATATGTTATTTCATAAAAATTTTATGTACTCTACTTCTTTAATAAAACATTAGCACACACGGGACTCACTGAGTGATTTTTCACTCACACGTGTCTTTTATCTTACATTTTTATAGGATCCGGAGTTGGAAGGACTTACGAATAGAGGACGATACCACAGTGACAGTAGAAAAGGTTCAAACGTTTCCCTTTTTGGATAATGTACCTTATTATTGAGGTTGAATGGAAACTTTCATGTATGAAATTCTTTATTACTTGTGCGCACTTGACCTTCAGTATGGATTGTTGTATGAATCTGGACTTGCATACTCTGTTGATTTCCGTTATAAAGACCCCTTGTCTGGGTAACTGGACGGGGCGACACTCGGTGTTGATATGCTTCTGCTGTACTTTTAGTAGGGGTGTTACAGAAGGCCAGGTTAAAAGAATTGCGACTAAGAGAGTGTTGAATTAGTAATAAGCTGAACATTACAACTCTTGACAACAATTTCACTGGATTTTTGGGGATAGTTGAGGGTAATCTCATTACAACGTCTATTGTTTGTCCCTTTTTACTTGGATGTGTGTGTGTGTGTGTGTGCGCGCGCACGTGGGGGTGGGGGAGGGGGGTATCTAGGATCTTTTCATCGAGTTCTTTTGCTGATAACAACTATGCGCTTCATGGAGATGAAAACTATGGCAACAATTGGTCCCCAATCTTTAGTCATGGCTCACGTGATATCCCACATTGCAAATGAGCTCCAGGTTCCACTATTATCTTTTGCAGCCACAGACCTACCCTTTCTTCACTTCAGTATCCATTCTTTGTCAAGATCTCACCAAATGAACTCTTTCAGATGGTTGCTATGGCAAAAATTGTTGATTACTATGAGTGAGAAAGGTGATTGCGATCTATATTGATGATTTTTGAAGGAATGGGATAATTGTATCAGGTGATCAACTGGTAGAAAGAAACTATTCGATCTCTTACAAAGAGCCTTTGAAAACTAGAGCAATTCAATCAGACATCAGGGATGTCTTGATTGAAATGGCTCTTACAGAGTCTCGAATCCTTATTGTGCATACTTATCTAAACAAGGGTCTAGAAATATTTGCTGTGCATGATACCTTGGAATGCTGGACAATGGAATTGGGTGGATTGCTATAAATTGGCTCCCTATAAGATTTCACATGAAACAATGCACACAAAGTTTGATCTCCAACAAATATTTTTTAAAAAAAATTAAAATCACCAACAAATATTTGGCCAATATTTCAAAGTAATATTGATATATTTATCTAAAATTCAATTAGATTGTTTTATAAAAATTTATGGTGGAAGAATATACGCAGATATATTTTTATCTATTCTTAATATTTCCAGACTCAATACACAATTTTTTTTTTTTTTGTGAATCAATAAAAAAAACTAATAAATTAAAAATTAATTTATTATGATAAATGAAATCACTCAATATATATATAAAATAAGAGCTGCCAAATAATAAAGAAAATGAAGATTATTAATTCAGATAAAAGTTATCAAATAAATAAACAAATAATAGCCTTTTTAGCAAATCTTAAAATTATAAATAAAAATTAATACTTAATAGACTTTTAAAAAAAATCGTAAAATCATAATTAAAAAATATATATGTATTCAATGCACTTTGTTTTACGTCCCTTCGTGCAACGCACAAACATCCAACTAGTATAAAATTAAGATGGCAGGAAACGAAGTTGATAAATTGTGAAAGCTTTGCTGCAATTACCTTGAAAACGAAAATACAAGTAGAATTTTATAAGAGTAAAAGTAGCCACTCCATGTTTTTTGACAAAAGTCCCATACCTAATGTTCTCTGATGACCTATTAGAAGGCGTTTGATGCTAAGGACTCTTAATTTTAAAATTCTAACAGATATTTCCAATATAGTCCTGAAATCATTTTCCACTAAACAATTGAACCAAGAAAAGCTGCAATAATTAACCATCAAGTTTGGAGATTTCTAAACAGAGAAAAACATATGAGTCCACTCCATCAGAGATGCATATGTTATTCAACCAATCCATATTTCTTAAAAGTTGCTTCATTATTGGTCTTTGAAAATGCGCGGATGGCATTCATAGTTGTAGCCAGTTTTTAGACAGATATTGAATACAATACAAGAAAGTAAATCAATAAATAAAGTAGAAGTACATGCAAGTGGAAATCGCATATATTTCGCATATACAAGAGGCCAAATATTCTACAGAACCTTTCCTGTCCAGAAATTAAGTGGTTAGTTTTATGCTTGTATCTAGTTTTAGTTTTCTTCATTCAGATAGTCGATGACATGTTTCAAGCATGAAAGATAACATCTTCTGAGTATCCATGACAAGAATGGTCAAACACAAGTGTAGCTGGCATAGGATAAATAAACAACAATTTGATTACATTTTACAACTCCCCAATTCCCATTGGGGAGTAGATAAAGTAGTACTGCAGAAGATTTTCTAACATGTTAGTTAATCAAGAGAAATTTTCCCAACTGCCAACAGTACGAACCTTTTTGTATGTTCCTTTCAAGTTAACAAAAGGTTGATCGCATAATGCTATTCTCCCACCAGCACTACAGAAGATTTTCACATAACTCTGTGCATAGGCACAACCGACAATATTTACATTTGTCAAAAGAATATATAAAAAATTCTATGGCTTTCACATTGCAGAAGATACCGAAAATAGTTGTTACCCTTTAGTTTGGAAAAACAAGGATGCATAATTTGTGATGTACCCCTAAAAAATTCCACATAATTTACCACTTTAGGAAATTAAGAGAAACACCAACACTAATTGAGTTCCAATCATTTCAAAGCACAAACTGTTATCAGCTGGTTAATGGCAAGCACACAAACAATGGCTTGTACTGAAGCAAAAAGAGCAACAAAGCTTTTATTTTGTTGGGGCCCACAAGAATAGCTGTAAAAGTAATATGAATGGACAACAGTGAAGGAGTGCCATGTACAAAATACGTGCAAGAGGAAAAAATTATCAACTAAGAAGAGATGTGGAACTGCTACCTTAGAATGTATTCTGCATATTTCTCATCCTTTAGCTTTTCAATAATTTTGTATTTACATTGTCTCATCCTTAAATCAGAAAGACATTTTGTTTTGCACTCAGCATATGCTTTATGTATCTATTAAATAATTACTCCCTCCATTTAGAATTGAATTTTCATGTTTTATTTTTAGAAAGTTCCAAATAGAATGTCCACTTTCCTAAAATAAACATTCTTTTAATCTAAATTTTCACAACCAACCACCTCCTTACTTTTAAGGGGTATTGAGTTTTATAAACAAGTGTCCCACCATTAACCTCCTAAATTAATAAGGCCAAAGTAGTAACTTGAATATTCTTAAATGCTCTCCTAAATCTTTGTGCCAAATTGAAATAAGACATCCAATTTTGAATAGGAGAAGCATTCTTTATTTATTGTTTGGGAATGCTCTAAGGTAGAAATAGGGAGACGTTCTTAAGCTATCTCCTCTGTTCTTACTCTCATTAAAATGAATGAGAGTCCTAAGACAGAAATGGTAGGACATTAGCAGAGAAGAGGGAAGAGATTTTGGGACGGACTTGGAGCAATCACGAGATAGTGCTAATTAGTTATTACTTTTAGGTCCATTTCTTCAACTAGTCATTGCCCCCTAAGTCCATTAAAAAAACTGAGCCTAACCTCAGCTTTCAATTGGAAAACCGAATGTATATGTATACTTAAACCTAATGTTTAAATATGTGTATATGCTAGTATTGTCTATATAGTAATCACCTAATTATAGGATTATATATCCGATCATTATAGGTACTAACTCTGAATAAGTGACCTATATGGTAATGACCAAATTACAAAAGGAAATTGCAAACATTTTCAAATATTTGATATCCTTCCTTGTTTTAAATGTTTTTCACTATAAATCTGTATATTTATTAAATAAACACTGGAACATATTATATTCCTAAATATTTGAATTAGAAGAATGTAGTTTATAGTATACTTAAAAAAGGGCTAGCTCGGTGCGCCAAGCGCTCCCCGCCTTGCGGGGATAGAGGGAGGGAACCGGTATGTACGCAGCCTTCCCTTGACAATTTTGCCAAGAGGCTGTTTCCACCGTGGTTCGAACCCGTGACCTTTTGGTCACCAAAGGAGCAACTTAACCGTTGTGCCAAGGCCTGCCCTCAATCTAAATATACTTATGAATCTAAATATTTATAGTTTATATTGTTGTTAAATTTCATCTATGTTATTTGTTATAAATTTTATAAAGCTCAATAGTAGCTAAACCGAAAAGACTGAATCAAACCAAACCATTAGAAGGCAAACAAATGAATTGGATTTACACTTTGAATTGAATGGCTTGGTTTGGTTTGGTTTGAAATTTTTAAAACCCAAAATTCATTGTTTGGATTGAAAAATGGAGTAAAAGTGAACCACCCTGAACCAGGCACATCCCTGACTCTAGGTAAGGCCTTCAGAAGATTTTGAGTTTTCCCTTCAAGTGTAGTATTTCCCAAATCTATATCACTAGTATCCAAGACAGCATATCCAAGAACATCTCTTCTTGCAAAATTCTTGTCCTACATACACTTATAAACTAACTGTCTCCTTTTACAAAAGGACTAAACCCAGCACCTAGGGCATTAGAAAGGAGAAAAAAATAAAAAAGGAAATAAATATTCAGCCATTGCAGGAACACATTACCCCTTGTAGCCATCTCAAATAAAATTCAAACATGTAATTTTTTAAAAGCATCATTTTTTATAAAAGAAGAAATACAAGAAAGAGGATGATGCATCGCAAAGAAAGTAAAATAAAAACTACAACAATGCAACCCACCAATCTCTTTGTAAGTCTATCAATGTTATGTCCTAGAGACACAGGATTCTATTACCAAAAGAGATAATAGAAAAATAACTCTACCACAAAGTAACTCAGAGGCATATATTGATCTTTAAAAATCCTGTTATTCCTTCCTATCCATATCACCCAAAACATTGCAACACAAGCACATTGGTGCAGAATTATCTCTCTGTATTTTGCCAAAAACATAACTTTATCTGCATAAATTCAACTGTATTAGGACACCATCTTATTATCCACCCAACAGAAAATTTCTCCTAAAACTTCCCAGATCTGGGACAATGAAGTAGATATGATTATTAGTTTCATTGCTAGACTTGCACATAGAAAACATATCTGGACTAAGAACTTTACCAGGCCGTCTGATCTACAAAAAATCATTGGTTTTGGTTCTATTGTGAACCATCATCCAAGTGAAAGCATTGATTTTAAAGGGATCACTAGCCTTCTGGATCACTTTCTCCAAAAAGAAACTGAGGTTGACAATCATTAAATATATGATAAAGAAATGAATTAGAGGAATAAACTCCAGAATCATCAACCGTCCATGGAAGGAAGGATATTAAAAGGTAGGACAAAAGGACTCATTCATATAATTCCCGGTCTCGGGATAAATGCAAATCTCAGGAAACAGTACAATCTAGAGAGAATAGAAGGAAGAATATTGGAGCATTATGAAGGAAAGAAAGGCAAAACAGATTTGGAAAGGAAGTACATAAAGAAATTAAACTTCCAATAAAAGAAATAACAGCAGCAGAAGTTAAACATCCTCATACTTTCTTTCATATTTGTTTTGGCTTGCTTTTCATCTTACACAAACTCAAAAAAGAAAACTTACCGAGTGAGGCCTCCCAAATAGTAAGGGACAAAGGCCAAGCATCCTAAGATTTCATTTTATAACTAAGACAGCTACCATTTAAGCCATCGAACCTTCCAAGAAGTATCTGTGTACACTGTTTTAAACTGAATAATCGTATATTCAAGGGAAAACATGATTTTTTTTACCTTTACTTTTTGATTTTTGGCAGCAAGCATAAAAAATAAAAGGATTTAGATTTTGCCATGAACAGGTTTCAGAATGACTTTTTCAATTGATCTTCATTTAATTTTCTTAGGATATACCTTGTTGGCTGAAATAGTTTACTGGTCGACCAAGAAAAAGAAGAAAACTAAAAATGTGGAACATTTTTTTAGACAGTCCAAAAAAAAAAAAAAAGGAAGAAGAAGAAGAAGCAAAGTAGATAAGTGCCAAACCGCCCCCAACCCACACTCTCCTGCCCCCCTTCTAAAATTAAAAAAAAAATTAAAAAATGCAACAAAAGGCAACAAAAGGCAAAGTAGAGAAGTGAAGGAAGAGTACAGAGTGCTACAGTCTTAATTGTCTGTAAGTTGTCAAGAGTCAGATTCCCACAACCAATGAATCATAATACCATCAACAAATTGTGAATCATTGTATTTTACTGTCATTTCCCATACGATTGAGGCATCATTTTCCATTCCGTCAAATCAGATAACTGCAGCAAAAACTAAAAATAAAACCTAAAAGTCTAGGAATTACTATAATTTTCCAGCCCAGAATTGTCAAAAAAAATTGGCCTGCTGAAGAGTTTGCTTAACTGTTCTTGATTTGCTAAAGAAGGTAAATAACTCAAATCACTTTTGACAATATTTCCTCACTAGATGGAGATGCATTTTCAGATGGATACTAAAGTCAATCAAGAAATTTATCTCCTATTAATATGAGAAAACTGTATTTCTAAACCAACATCTAAAGTGATATACATGTGCTACTTATTATGCAACATAAATAGCTGCGTTATTGTGATTTAACTCATCTTCATTAAGCTTTTGTAACTACCATGTGCTGTCTGGCATGTCACAACAGCCATTATTTTTCTAAGGCACAAACTACAGTAAACACTCATGATAAAATCTCTTCGTAAACCTTGGTGCAATTTTAATAACAGCAAAAGTGGGCGTCAACATAAATAATTAGGCACCGTTAATCTATAACAAACATGAAACCTAAGAAAAATAACTCAGGAATGACAGTGGCCCATCAATGTCTACTTGAATAGAGAATGGTTTCAGCAAACTATTAATCACACAGCATGACCACCAAAAAAACCTAAAGTCTCGAAAGATCATACAGATAATTAGATGTATAACTGAACAAGGCCCAGAAAATTCAACAAAAACTTAAGAACAAAATACAGTCAAAAACAACTATAGACCCTACCTAAGAATCACGTTGCCCATCTTAATCAGAATCCTCAATGACTATAGGTTCATTAGAATTGCTTTTACAGTCACCAAATAGTGCATCTATCTCGTCATCTGTATTTGTTTCCTCCATTTGTGTGGGTCCCTTAAAACCACTTTTATTTTCACCAAGAAGTTCACAGGCTGCTTTCTGAAGAAATTCCTGGGCAGCAGCTTGAACAGATTTCTTCTCAGGTGATTCATATTTTCTCTTCTTATGCATGCTTCTTCCAAAGTGCTTACTTGTTGTGCCCTCTCTTCTACTAACTTCCCTCAGGCTCTGCTTTTGCTCTGAAGAATCAAACCAGCTTTCAGATATGAAGTAAAAGATGTTGGACAATACACCGAATGAGTAACTAAGAACGTACCCCGGGAGAGATCAGGCAAAGAATGCTCAATGAAACGGGTCGCCGCCTGAGAATTTATGGTGGCTGATGGGCGATGCGGTGCTACAATGATAGATAAACAAATTTATTGGCTGACACAATATACTTTATAGATACCACTAATTAAAAATACTAAAGTCAATACAGCATTTATTTTCCAAATCTGACCTTTCAGCATTAACTAGATAATTTGGAAATTGCCTTCTTTTAGGTTTCAATTCAAGATTGTCAATCATGATACTTAAAATCAGTTTCCATGAACTTCAAAGAAGGTGAATCCATGCTGGCAAGGAAACATGAATTTAACATACTAGTAGAGGATTATGCAAAGTTGCTAACTTCATAACTGTTGCTTTATGTTGGGTGATCTTCATTGTTCATTTGCCGACAACCATGAAATGCAAAAACAACCTTTCTTCTAGCCTAGAGCTTTTTTTACACTTAATGCTCCATGGCAAGGAGAGTGCTAGAAGTACCTTTACTCAGTTCTATGCATCTCTGCACTTTCTCCTGGTACAAGCTCAATCTCTCCTATGCACAAGCATTAAACAACACATAAGGAAATATGAATTTAGAGGAAAGGAACCAGTAGCCACAAACAAGAGCAAAGCTCCCATACTAAATCCTGAGAAAAGATAATGCCAGCAACATGAATTACAGCTAGAAACCCAA
The DNA here is from genome assembly GCA_026120185.1 of Voacanga thouarsii. Classification (NCBI taxonomy): domain Eukaryota; kingdom Viridiplantae; phylum Streptophyta; class Magnoliopsida; order Gentianales; family Apocynaceae; genus Voacanga; species Voacanga thouarsii. Next base: position 1,174,636 of record JANUWF010001246.1, on the reverse strand, counting down.
TTGATCACATATCAAAAGTACGGAAGATGAGAAGGAACAGAAAAACAGTTAAATAGAACATCCACATAGGATAAGCTTCTAAAAGATCTGGATTAAGGAAGAACCAGGTTCATCCAGCCTCAACTCTGCACGCACCAGGATAGGATATCTCTGTATACTACTCTTGAAGTTCCTAAACACAATTTACCAATTTTACCGACTACATATATGGATCAAACAATCAGGCAGTGCCCCAATGAACCTACATCCTTAAATAGATATTTATGGTTACCAAACCGTCAAAACACCTCAGAAAATAAGCTAGAACTTAACCCCAAAAATATTATATTTAAAGAGAAAAACTTCATTATCCATTAACCCCAAAAATATTATCTTTAAATAGAAAAAGTTCATTATTCATAAATATCAAAAACCCTAATATTACACGCTCCTAATGCACCAGCCCAATTAATGAGATACCAAAAAATTTGATGTCTTTTGAAGAAGAGAAAATAGACCAAACCGAAGTTACACTATCAGGAACGGATAAGAACACATACAAGCTCCGACTTGACAGGATGATCATCTGGGTTCACTCCATTGCATCTCAACCTTACTGCAGCATCACCACAAAATCCACAGCAAAACCAAAATCATTAATTTTTCCAACAAACAATCCACTCACCAAAAAAAAAAAAAAAAAGAAAAAGGGATCTTCAAGTAGAAAATAAACATACATACATGCGAAGAGATTAGTTGTAACTTTGGCAAGCAAAAGAAGAGACTGCGCCTTTCCAAGAGGGTCCAATCGGGCGAGAACATCACTGTCACAAAGGCTCAAGAATTCATCAAAATGGGCTCTAACATCCTCAATGTTGTTAGAAGTTCTCTTCACAGCCTCTGTTACTGCCTCTGATATAATTGTTCCACAACTACTGCTGCTCCCTTTCTCTTCCGGAATAACTTCCATTTTTCCTGTGAACTAAGCTAAATTCAATTCCCTTCTTAACCCTCTTTTTCTCTTCTTCTAAACCTAAAGTGACGACAAATTCACTCTAATCTACAGTAGGTAGCTAGTTGCTAGGGGATTTTCTTGTGTTTTCAATGAACGAAGTTCCCTTGGTCCTGGGCCGTCAGCAATAGGAGGAATCTCAGTGAATTTTGGTTTAAATCTAGCAGTTGGTGAAAAGAAATGACTCGATGGCATTGAGCGGTCACGGAATGAGAGACGGAGCATTGCTGGGGATGAATAATTATTTTTAATATTTTAATTGTATTAGTTATCATATTGTCATTTTTTTGGATTGTTATTTTTTTATAAAATTTTTTATAAAGTAATTTAATCTAGAAATCAAACTTTGGATAAATACATCAATATTACCTTAAAACATTTACCAAATTTTTATTGTTTTTTTAAATATTTTTTAAAGGCGAAACATTGTATGCATTTTTTATGATCAATCGATTTCTTTTTGTTAGTCAATGTTATTAAAGATTTTTTTTTTCCAGCTCATTGTTATTCATGATCAATCGATTTCTTTTCATTAGTCGATGTTATTAAAGATTTTTTTTTTCAGCTCATTGTTATCTTTAGTCAATGGATTCTTTTTCTTGAAACATTTCCTTTATTCAATCCTTATTAAATCTGGGCTTTATCAATGCTTAACATAAAGTAATGGGGACCGGTTAACTCCTTTCTTTTTGGGCAATATGACATCTATTCTCCTCATGGTGTGCTGATGAAAACAGTTTTTTGTCTTCCTGATATTATCTCACAATGTTCTCTTAAGTGAATTTGATACCGAAATTTGAAGCCCGTTATGTCATATAGCGGATAGCTATGGAATCCTTCTTTGAGATGAAAAGTGTTGTGGGATTTCGAGTATGAGAAATACTACCAACAATTACAAAGACAAATCAAGTTTTAAATTAAAATATCAAACACCCTCAAACCACACAATTAAACAAGTATACCTATCGCATAATATAGCATATAGAAGATCCTCGGAGAAGGAATAAAAGTACCACTACTCACTCTTCTTCTATTATTTAGCCTAACAAATAAATGGAATAAACTAACTACAATGGACAAACCTAAAGAATCAACACAACCCCATACAAGATTAACCATGAGAAAATCAAAGATAAGAAATAAAGTATAAGATATGTACTTGTTAAGAATCCCTCAAAATTAGTCAAGTACCAAACCAAATTTAAGATTGTTAAATTTCAATTATAAAGTCAAAGAGGTCACAAATGCAAAACCCATTCTCTCTGGAGTTATGGATTTCCTATTCTTAGCCAATTAAAAGGGTATCTCTACCTCCCTAATTGAGCCCAATAAGTATTAAGCACAAACCCCTAATTATCCAAAAAAACTCAATACCCCTATCTCTAGGTGATATCAAATTCCCAATGATTACTAAATTCTAATCCCCTAAATCATTTCTCAAGTTTATCAAGGGAAAACAAATATTGAACCCAATTGATTGGAACATAACTCCTAACCCCATCTCACGAATTCATTCGAAGAGAGTAACCCAAACAGTGAATCCAACACAATAAAATCAAGTAATCATTTAATAGAAATTGAAATCCAACATATCAATGAAGACATAAATGGAAAAACATACAAGCAGAAGCAATAAAAAAATCGCAGAAAATAAGGCAACTAAAGCTTTTAAAAATTATACCTCTACGCTTTATGGACTGCTTAGGCACTGAAGTAGACATCTAGACCACAGTAATTTCCTCTACTCGATTCATTGAAACCCCTGGATCAATGCCTGCAATACGCCTACTTCATCTTAGCATGAACGCAATTGCTCTTAGCGTTTCAAGATATTTCCTCTGCCTAAATGGTTAGTGAATACAAGAGGTACAAGGAAAAATGTCTTTTCTTCCTCTATTAGAGAACAGAAGCAAGAGCAGAAAAAGAAAAAAACTGAGAGAAAAATCGATGGCTAGGGTTTTTTTTTTTTTTTCTGAGATTGTTATTGTACATAATTAGGAGATTGTTTTGGTATATGTATTCCTAATTAGCACAAAACACTTGTGCTTACTCAGAGATATCCGGGGTTATCTCTCTATTTGGAAATTCAAACACCCTTAAACAACCACCTAACCAAATGAAGAACCATATCCGTTTAACCCTAATCAAGCTAGGATCATACATGGACCTTCGGTCTATCTCATTGGGCTAACCTCAATCAATTAACTAGACCAGGATTAATTAAAACCCAACAGCAATTAATTAATCAACCCAAAAATGGATCAAAACATTTTCTCAAGCCTTTTTACCTAATTCAGAGACCAGGCCAACTTTAATTACTCAATCTGGGCTTAAACCCTGAATAATTAATTGACCAACTAAACCAAGCCAATAAACAATTCTCTCTTTGGACCTTTTATTTTATTTTAGCCCAATAAATAAACTAGGTTAGCTCATTATAAAGACTAATTCCTTGACCCAAATACATCAAGACTTATGGGCTATCTCGAGGACCAAAAGACACATTACCTTGACTATTAAAATAATCAAAATACCCCTGCTATACAAATAGCTGTATTTTATATTTTAAATATTTTTTAATATCATCATAAGGAAATATTAACTCTAAGGACAATGCTGTATTAGCAATGTCTCCGACCTATAGGTGTTATGACTAAAATATCCGTTTACACATCAGTATACATTTAGAGAGGAAGAAGTGTACTAATACCTTTCTAAATGACACTACTATCCTTAGACCTCTAGTCCAATTATCCATGATTTTTTGGAATATTTTCGCTTTCTAAGGGAGTTACCTTAAAGTAAACATCTAAATCATGCTCCCCAAGACCCTAGATAATTAGATTATTATCACAGTTACAAGGGGCAATATAGCATAAAAGTTATCTTATATAAGTCTATTTTAACTAACTAGTCATATATATCTAACATATAAGTATATTGGTCCTATAATAGAACTTCAACTACAGTATATCAAAGCATATGTGATATGATCTTATGTTAGCTAATTTGTGGAACAAAGGTAAACAAATGGGAAAAACCCTTGACTAAACAAGTATAACTATATCAGAGGAAATTTTATGGTAAAAGAAGAAAGAAAACAATTTAACTATTCCCTAGCAAACCTTTGAAGAAAAAAGCATCAAAGACCGACAAGAAATATAGCAAGACCTATTATAAATTCACCCAAGTATCCTTGACACAACAAAGGAAATCAAGAACAAGAGAAGTAGAACTATAGGTACCCAAGCAAAGGAATTTAAGATAAAACTTTAAAAGAACAAAACAACTAAGACCCAATCAAGAGAAACCAAATTGGATTATCTAAAGATTTTCGAGACTCATACATAGGGAGGACTAAACCCTAAGTAAGTTCTTCAAGAAGATGAACAAGGAGGTTAAACCTCTCAAAGCTCTATTTCACAATTTAAAATAATGTAAGATGAATTGAATCGTCAAATCACAAAATATGTATTTATACTACCCTAGTCCTAACTAAGTAACTACTAAGGCCCCAAGACAAAAGGATCTTTACAAAGTGTTTAAAATAAAGAAAATGTGAAGAAAACAGTAAGAATCGACAAAATAGAGGATCCAATCTGACTAGACCTAGCGTCAGAATTTGTGTTAGACCTAGCACCAAGTTAGTACTGGAATTCAGCACTGTGTTTGACTGGACTCGGCACCAAGAGTAGGTGTTGGACCTGGCGCTAGGTCAGTACTAAAATTCTAGTGTTTTGGCTGGTAGAGTGCACCTGGTGCCATGTATGCCTACTAGGGCAGGCACCAGGTTGGAATGGAATATGGATTTTAGCGTTTTCTCCCTTTTTCGCTCTCTCTTTTGGTGCAGGCATGGGCTGTTGTTGGGATTTCATTTGGATATTCATCAAATTGAGTTCGCAGCTACCTTCTTCACTCCAAATCCCTTCCATCATCAAGTACGATTGTAGGAGCAATTGGATATCGCTTTGGAGTCTTTTGGTCCTTGATATTGTCATTGGCCCTTGCATTGTCGCTCTCCCTTCTTGAGTTTAAACTGTTTGGTTGGCTTGATTCCTATCATTTCCCCCTTCTTGAAGTTGATTATTCCATGAATCATTACCTATATCAAAAGGAGTTAAGTCACTAACATTGAATGTAGCACTAACTTTATACTTACCGGGCAAGTCGATCTTATAAGCATTATCTCCAACGGGGCCAATGACTTGGAACAGTTCATCGTCTCTTGGGTCCAACTTACTCTTCCTTTAAGTATGAAATTTCTTCTTGCAAAGGTGCACCCAAACCCAATCACCGGGCTCAAATGAAATTGGTTTCCTCCCTTGGTTGCGCTTAAAGGTAATATCTTCATTTTGCTTTGCGATGGCTGCCTGTACTTTTTCATGGAGTGCCTTCACTAATTCTACTTTCTTGGCTCCGTCAAGATTCATGTATTCTCTAACAGGCAAAGGAATCAAGTTCAAAGGCGTTAGAAGATTAAAACCATATACAATTTCAAAAGGAGAATAAGAAGTAGTAGAATGGATAGCCCGGTTGTAAGCAAACTCAATACGGGTTAAGCACTCTTTCTAATTTTTTAATTTTTTCTTGATAATGGTCTTTAAGAGTTGGGTGAGTGTTTAGTTGGCCAGCTCTGTTTGTCCATCCGTTTAGGGGTGACAAGCTGTGAAAAATAAAAGATTAGTACTAAGTTTATTCCACAAGACCCTCCAAAAATGGCTAAGAAATTTAGTGTTCCTATCAGACACAATAGTCTTTAGGATTCCATGCATCCTTACCACTTCCTTGAAGAATAGATCTGCAATATATAAAGCATCATTAGTTTTGGAGCAAGTAACAAAATGAGCCATTTTTGAAAACCTATCAACAACCACAAATATAGAGTCCTTGCCCCCATTTGGATCTATGCAACCCTAAGTTAAAATTTATGGAAATATCAACCCAAGGGGCATTTGGAATGGGCAAAGGAGTGTACAGTCCATGTAGAAGTGACTTAGACTTAGCTCGCCTACATGTCCTGCATTGGGAACAATGTTTTTCTACATCCCTTCTCATTTTAGGCCAAAAGAAATGTTTTTTAAGTGTGCCTAAGGTTTTTGCAACACAAAAATGTCCCATTAGTCCCCCATTATGGGCCATATAATTAGCAATTCCCTAATGGACCCTTTTGGCACACAAAGTCTTGATTCACTAAATAAAAATCCGTCATACCTATAATATTTAGCAAATGCACATTTTTCACAAGCATGAAAGATTTTTCCAAACTCTTCATCATTTTCATACAATCCCTTCACAAGCTCAAAACCTAAAATTTTAGCATCCAAAGAATTTAAAAGTACATACCTTTGAGATAGTGCGTCTGTAACCACATTGTCCTTACTTTTTTTGTATTGAATGACATAAAGAAATGTCCGAATGAACTCCATCAATCTTGCATTTGTCTTGTTCAAGTTTTGTTAGCTCTTGAGGTGCTTAAGAGTTTCATGGTTGGTGTGGATCACAAAATCTCTTGGCAATAGGTAGTGTTGACAATATTCTATAGTTCTCACCAAGGCAAAAAATTCTTTGTCATAGGTGGAGTAATTGGTGGCTGCCTCAGACAATTTCTTACTAAAATAAGCAATGGGTTTTTTTTTATCTTGGGTTAGAACCGCACATATTCCCACTCCACTTGTATCACACTCGATCTCAAATGCTTTCTCAAAGTTTGGTAGGATGAGAATTGGGACTTAGCTCAATTTGTCCTTAAGGGTTTGAAAAGCTTACTGTTAAGTTTTCTCCCAGTTGAATCCTACTCTTTTCTTTACCACTTCCATTAGAGGGACTGTTAGGGTGATAAAGTTTTTTATGAATCTCCTATAAAAACTAGCTAGCCCATGGAAGCTATAAACTTAGGGTAATAGTAGTAGGAGTGAGCCAATCTTGAATGGCTTTCACTTTTCTCTCATCAACCTCAACCCCCTTAGCACTCACAACATACCCAAAAAATGTAATCATCTCCAAACAAAATGAGCATTTTTTCAAATTAGCATACAATCTTTTTTTTCTAAGAGCAACAAGCACATATTGAAGATAATTTAAATAATCCATATATGACTTGCTATAAATTAAAATATCATCAAAATACACAACAACAAATTTCCTAATGAATTCTCTTAAAACATGATGCATTAAAAGTATGAAAGTACTAGGAGCATTAGACAACCCAAATGGCATAACAAGCCACTTATACAATCCTTATTTGGTTTTGAAAGCCATTTTCCATTCATCCCCCTCCTTAATCCTAATTTGGTGATAAATGGATTTTAAATTAATTTTGGAGAAAATGCTTGTGCTAAACAATTCATCAAGCAAGCCATCTAGTCTAGGAATGGGATAGCGATACTTAATCATGATGTTATTGAAGACACAATAATCCACACACATGTACAAAGTCCCATCCTTCTTGGAAACCAAGATAACCAGAACTGTGCAAGGGATTAGGCTCTCTCTCACATGTCCCTTCTCAAGCAACTCATCCACTTACTTTTGTAAGTTTTTAGCCTCCTCTAGATTGGTTCTATAGGTTGGTCGGTTGGAGATGAGGGCTCCAAGCACGAAGTCTATTTGATGCTCGATTCCTCTTATGGGTAGCAATCCTTCGGGCACCTCTGTTGGGAAAACATTATCAAACTCTTGGAGAATGGTTGCAATTTCACTTGGCAAAAACAAAGTAGAATCATTAGTAGAAACATAAGATCCTTTGCAAGTGAAAAGAATAACCGGTTCTTTAGCCTCTATTGCTTCTATGATCTCACTCCTTTTTGCAAAATAGTTCACTCTTCTTTTACCTCATCTCTCTTGTCTTTGCTCATTCCCATCCGTGATGGTTAATAGCACTTGTTTTCCTATTCTCTCTCTCAAATCTTTTTTTTTTCCTCTCTTGTTCTTTTCTCTTTAACTTTTATTTTTTCTTAGTATCTTATGCTCCCTTTTCCTTTTCTCTTTCCCTCATGATTTTTTAGTCTTTATTCACCTCATTTGGCGGCATAGGGGTTAGAGTGAATTTGGATCCCTTCTTGACAATAGAGTAGGTGTTCTTTCTCCCATCATGCTTTATATTCCTATTGTATTGCTAAGGTCTCCCTAAAAGCAAATGACCCACTTGCATAGGCACCACATCACATAGTACATCATCTTTGTAGTTCTCCATCTCAAAAGATACCAAGACTTGTTTGTTGACCCTCAATTCTCCACTATCATTCAACCATTGTAGCTTGTAGGGCTTGGGGTGTTTAATCCATTTCATACACAACTCATCAACCAAGTTTGCACTAATCACATTGGTGCAACTTCCACTATCCACAATGACACTACAAGGGGTCTTGTTGATTAGACATTTTATGTAGAATATGTTCTGCCTTTTGTTGATGGTCTTGGTCTTCAATGACTTGGGAGTTCAATGATCTCCTCGTGACTCCAACTAAGGAATACTCTTGGCCAATCACTTTCCCTTTATTACTTTCCTCTTCCATATTTTTTTCTTAGTCTTCTTGGCATCATTCTTCCTCCTCTTCTTCATTGGTTATGACTTCTCCATAGGGGTTAGTGTACATAGCCCTTTTACTTAAACACTCATAAAAAGTATGCTCATAGCTAAGACACTTGAAGCACTTGTTAACTTTATTTCATTGTGGTCTCTCCATTACTTTTCTCTTATCCTTGTTCCAACCTTTTCTTAGCTTGTTGTACTCCATTTGGAAAGGTTTAGGAACATCTTTCTTCTTGATTGGCATCTTGCTTGTAGTGTTCAAATTTTGAAATGTAGGCTTAGCAAAAGTCCTCCTCTTTAGTTGCCTTTTAATCTTGGCTGCAGCATAAACCATGTCCTCAAGTCGGTCGTAGGAGTGTAGCTCTATTAAATTGGCTATTTCCTTATTCAATCCACCTAAGAATATAGCCTTTCTTACCCTAGGATCCTCTTGAATTTGGGTTCTCATCAATATCATCTCTATTTCCTTATAGTAGTCCTTCACCCCTTTATTCCCTTATTTATAGGATTGAATCCTTTGGTAGAGGTCTTGGTAGTAGTGGTGTGGGACAAAACTAGCCCTCATCATGTCTTTTAGTAAGTTCCAATTGCCCATGTCTTCTACTCCTATTTATCTCATTTGTTGCCAACTTGTTCCCACAAAACTAATACATACTTTGCAAACCCCAAGATAACTAACCTCACATTAGATTTTTCACTATAGGTATGGCATTGAAAATATATCTCCATTTTGTTTTCCCATTCAAAATAGGCATCGGGATCACTCTTCCCATAGAATGTTGGTGGCTTCAACTTAATATGGCTTAGCTTTCTATCCTCATTATTTCCTTCTTTCCTATCTCCTCTATTGCCCCATCCTCTATTGAGTTCCCCATATGCATCACCATGTTCTTCCTCATACCATTCACCAATTCCATCAAATTCTCTTTCCAACCCTCTTGGATTGTTTCCTCTATTCCTTTCTTGACCCTACCTCGTCCTTCTCTCATACCATGCCTACCCCCTTTCATGGGGGCTTGTTGGAATCTCCCAATGGAGTACTCGTCCCATTCTACAAGTTGTTGAGCATTCAATGGAGGAGTATGAGTATCATCATCCTTCATTCTAGGATTAGCGACTTCAAATTTCTCTTGACCTCTTCTTTGGGCAACAGTGGAAGAGGTACCAAGTTGATTACTCAACCCTATTAGCTCCCTTGTCATGTGTTAAAACTCACTTTGTATAGTTCTCATCATAGCTTGCAAATCATCTCGCAAACCCCTAGCGTCAAGTGGTTCTTCTTGTGGTCTACTAAGACCACTTGGATTGGGTCTAGGAAGTTCTTGTTTATGGGCCATGGCAATAGAATTACTCAAGGAATTATACCTGCAAAATAGATTAGTAAAAAGAAGTAGATCTTGTAACACCCTACTACCTAGGCCCAACAGGGCCGGGGATGTCACCCCATCCAAATGATAAGGGGTCTTTATAATTAGGTCACACAATTAAAATAAAATAATACTTTCAAAAATTAAAACTTTTTACAATCCAAAAATTCAAGACAATCCAAAATAAAAATAACAATTGTTCACTCTCAACTCCCAAAGAATCACATAAAAATAAATATCAGAATATCTTCAAAGGCAGGCAACAACTAGCTACTCATCCCCATAGCAAGATCGACCTGAAATCATGGTAAAAAGGGTGATGAGATAAAAATCTCAGTAAGTCTGTGTGTGCTTTGAGTGTTCAGTGAAAACAGTTCATGAATGCAAGGTGTAAGAACTTCATAAGAAAAATACTGGCAAGCAATAAATAAAGTTCAAAAGCAGGAGTAGCATTTTGGCTTTTCCAACCATACAGGTACAATAAAATCAACCACTCGAAAGGCGGCCATGGGTTACCACACGTTGGGCCCCATAACCATACAACGGTCAGAATGCCACACTTTGTGCAGACTGACAAAAAGGTAGGTGATCGACATACCAGGTAAGATTCTCCTCATTCTCTACACCTAAACAAAACTGGTTGTCCACTCCGGTAACACACAGTCCACATGACTGAAACCTGCTAGCTCGGACCGGCATGACTAAGTAGTACTGACGTTTCTCTAAGTTGAGTTCATCTTCTGGAGGTGGCCTCCTACTAGAAGACTTGCTCTTGCTCTTCAAAACTAGTACTACTAGTCTACCCTTATTGAGTACTCAACGTAGTTTATCCCACTTGGGAGAAAACTGATAAAGCATAACTTTACTTGAAAATGGCAATAAAGGGTTTCCAAAGTCTTTGTCAAAGTTAGTTTTAGAAACAGTTTAGTGTTTGAATAAAATTGCTTGTTGATTTTCAAAGAATTAGTTTGACTGAAACAAGAAAGGAAACAGTCCTTAATTACCTTTACCAAATTAGTGTTCACAAACTTCGGGTTTAACTTGTCATAATAACTTTTTGCAACAAACAAGTTTTATGTAGCAGCTTACCTGATCCTTTGCTCGAGATAAAATAAGGATCTTCAAAAGCTGACCTAACCCCGCCTGGGGTAAACATAAGCTATAATTAAACTCAAGTCAAAACTCACTTTCACAAATAATCCTAGTTCAACTTACCACAATCGTGACCCTAGTGTCCCAAGTTTTAAGGCTAGATAATAAATAAAATATTTATAAAATAAATCTAGCTTGATATTAAAATAACTAGGGTTTGTGAATTAGCTACTAATAAGTTGAAAGTTTAAATCTTGCTATAAATAAATTAGGGTTTATTTGATGAAGGGTCCTAGATCCTAGATGATATTATTTAAAATAATGATTTTTAATAACTAATGGTTAGAAAATAGTTGGTAAATAAAATTAATAGCAAGTAAATTCTATTATGTTTTGATTAAAATTTATTAAATAAATTCTTTTAGTATTTATTAATATAAGACTTACAAAATGAATATTTTACCTATTATAATTATTTATATAAAAGGCTTTATTTGATATTATTATTATATATAATATCTATATATTTTATTTCTTTAATAAAAACTATCATTTATTTGACTAAAATATCATTATTTTATATAAGAGTCCAAATCCACATTTTCCTAGTGTTTTCGAAATTACTAGAAGAAATTATAGTATTAATTATTTTATTGATGAAATAAAATTAGCTTAGGGACAACAAGGTCGTGATCATAATTCCTATTGCTAACCATAATCATGAACATACACTCTACACCAATCAACAAAACATCCAAATCATGAATAAAAATATAGATCCAAATCTACCAAGACATAATCCAACTCTACTAACATAATCATAATCATGACCTTAATAAAAATACATGAACATAAACCATATTCACCAAAGGTGACATAATCTCTAACATGCTTGATCATTCATACTACTCACGACATGAAGACATGCAACAAACCCTAAAACGCCATACATTCAACCAAGATAAATCAACTCATGCATCAATCCCAACTTCATCATACAAACACATTCATTCTCATGCTTCAATCCCAACTCCATTAGAAAACACATAATCAATCTCCAAATATATCCCATCCTCATCCCACTACATCCAAGAGACATGAATCTAGAATTTTAAAGAGGAGATTGGAGAGGCTTACTTGAATGATGACTATCTTGAAGTAGTTTCAAAAGAATCCTCTGGCGTGGACAGCTTGATTCGTCCAAGGAGGAAGAAGGAAACATGGCCATGGTTGGAGCAACCATTCGGTTGAGAAAGAGAGAGAGAGAGAGGGAGAAAGAGAGCAAAAGAGAGAGAGAGAGAAAGAGAAAGAGAAAAGGAAGTTCATTAGTATATACTCATCAAAGTCGAAGATGGAAGAAGATGGAGATGATTGTTCATGCTGACCTTGAAGATGTTCTTAAGCCTTCAAGAAAATTCTGGTTTTTGATCCAAAAGTGAGGATTTGATTTCCATGTTTGATGTTAAAAATTACAGGAATGGATTCACGAGAATGAGTAGGTATAATCTGGAGTGTTTGGAGAAGATTGAAGTGGTTTTGAATGGCCTTAGGCGTGAGAATAGTAGTAGGTGTTCTTGGAGGTTTGAAGAGAATGAAAAGAATAGAGAGAGAGCAGGCCGAAATTCTGTGGGGAAAGGGTGGCCGAATTGTTTGGAAGGTTTGGGTAATTGGAGTTTCAGATTTGGAAGGAAAAGGAAAGCTGGTTGCTTAAAATTCAAAAGGAATAATTTAGGGAATCAATTTTGGAAACAAATATGGTAAGGAGATCTTGGTTGATAGAGAGCTTTTGGAAGCTTCAATGGCTGGCTGATTGGTTGGGGTTTCTACTAGGATGAATGATGTTTGAAGGAGCTTTAGAGTGGCTGAAATATGGTGTACCATGGTGAAGGAATTTTCTAATTGTTTGAGGGTTAATCTATGGTAGCTTGTTGAAATATCTTGCTGCAATTATGGACTCCAACTGATGGCTTGATTGGAGTGATTGATAGAGAGATTTTAGGAGCAGCCATGGAGCTATTTTTTGTGTAGAACAATAGTGAGGATGCTGGAGTTCAGTTTATGGCTGATCAAGGTGTGTTTGTATAGAAAAATGGAGGAAGTTTCGGACAAGGGTGAAGAAGGAACAAAGTTGGAAATTTTGATCAATTTTTTGGCAAGGCTTGCTGGAATTTCTGGGCTAATTCTTTTGCCATATTTCAGTCAGCTTGTAGAAGGTTTGAAGGGCCATTAGAGGGTCCTTTAAAGCTGGTTTCTAGTCTTCTTTATGGAGAAAAAACAAGGTTGAATTGCTGGTTGAAAAGCTGGAAGACACAGCTTGGTTTTTGGCTCACCAAGCTGTGAAACTTACCAGAAAATTTTCCTAGTTTGCACAGTTTTTGTGCAGCTCAGTTTTGGCTAGAATTTTCAGCCTTCAAGCTGAGTGAATTGGTCATTTTTATGGCAGTATTTGGGAGAAAAATATGGTTGAGAATTTTGACAATTGGATTGATCAAGAAGCTGGAAAAATTTTCAGTTTACTATATGAAGAAGATGACACAACTAGGTTGGAGTTTTGAAGGTTCAACCATGGAGATTAATTCTCTTGGGAACCTTCCATAACTCTTCCCCATTTTTGGTCAATAAGATACCTCACACTTAGACATTTTCGAACCTTCAATGCCACTAAACTTTGCTGGAATTTTCTGGAAATAAAATTGGCTTAGGTGAATGGAACAATCTAATTGATTAAGAAGTAAGGAGAGCTAAGGATCAAGAAGGGTAGGAATCTCTTAGAAATTTTTGTAGGGCACAAGAGTAGGATTAGGACATTCCTATCATGTCTCCCCTAAGATAACGCTTCTACTCTTTCCTAAAGCATGCAAGGGTCAAAATATAGCCTTCCTATACAAAAATAAAATTTAATCATGCTAAAACTCCAATGATGGAATTTGAATTCAAGACCTCAACGATTAATTCCAAATCTCTAACCACTAAACCACAACAACTCTTGTTCTTGTTTTCTCTCCCAAATATTTTTCCTATTTAACCCTCAAGCTATCTCCCTATTTCCACCTCAAGTAAAATTACCATTTTGCCCTTGTGAAACTCCAGTCAAAACCAACCTTAGAGTAAGGGGGTTAGGATGCATATCATATTTCATTGCATGTTTAAATATATTTTTATATGATGTTATGTGCATTGAATTTGAGTTTTATAGTCTAGAGGGCTTGATTATGATTATTGAGAGAGAAGGACAAAATGGTAATTTTTATTTGAGGTGGAAAAAGGGTGATAACTTGAGGATTGAATAGAAAAATATTTTTAGAGAGAAAATAAGAACAAGAGTTGTTGTGGTTTAGTGGTTAGAGCTTTGAAATTAAATATTGAGGTCTTAGGTTCAAATTTCCTCATGGGAGCTTTAGAATGATTAAATTTTATTTTTGCTTGGGAAGTGAAATTTTCGGCCTTATGTGCATTGGAATAGGGTAGAGATGTTGTCCTAAGAGAGACATGATAGGAGTATCCTAATCCTACTCTTTTGCCCTACACAAAATTCCTAAGGAGAATTCATTTCCTCTTGATCCTTAATTTTTCCTATTTCTCAATCCATTAGGATGTTCAATTTGTTCAAGCCAATTTTATTCTAGAAAAATTCCAGCAATGTACTATGGCTTTGAAGGTTCAAAATGTCTTAGAGAAAGACATCTTATGGACCAAAACTATGGAAGAGGGGGAAGGATTTCAAGTGAATTAATTTCCCTAGTGAATTCTCTAAAATTTCACTCTAACTAGGTTCATTTTTCTTCATGCATTGAACTGAAATTTTTCTAACTTCTTGTGCCTTCAAGAGGATGAAATTCTTAGCCATTATTCCCTCTCAAATGCTGCTAGAAAATGGCCCTTTTGATCAGCTTGAAACTTGAATATTTCTGGACATTTTCGGACTGCACAAAAGCTGTGCAAAACCAGAAAAATCCATGGGCAAAATCGCAGCTTTGGAGGTCCGAAACCAAGCTATTTTCTTTCAGTTTTTGTTCAGTATCTTAGTCAAGTTTTTCCTCCATAAAGAAGGCTGGAAACTAGCCTTGAAAGACCCCTGAAATCCCCTTCAAACTCCCAACAAGCTAACTGGAAAATGGCAGCCAAAAACTACCTAGAAAAATTCTAGCCTTGCGAAATTCTGTGCAGTGATTTTTCCAGCTTTGTTTCCTAATTCATCCCTAGCCGAAACCTCAGCGTTCTTCTGCACAAACCCTCCTTAAACAGCCATGATCACAGCCCCATTGTCTTTTCCAAGCTCCTGCACGAAATTCAGACATGGCTGCCCAAAAATCTCTCCAACAAATCTCTGCAATCATGCCTTAATTTGGATACCAAAATTCCAGTCACCATAATTTAGCAACCTTCCATAAAATATCCCTCAAACAACCAGGCATTTCCTTCACCATTATACTCCTTATTTTTGGCCACCCTTAGCCTCCTTCAATCAGTTTTCATCTAGCAGAAACACTGCACAGAAATTTGGCCATGGCAGCTTCCCAAAAGCTCCCCAACAATCAAAGATATTCTTGTGGTATTTAGTTTCCAAATTTGCTTTCCAAAAATATTCTTCTAGAATTTCAACAACTAGCCTTTCCTTTTCCTTTCAAACCAGAAAAATCATCTTCTAAAACCTCTCAAAACAATTCGGTGACTCTCTCCCTCAGAATTTCGGCCAGCATTAACCAAAATTCCTCCATTCTCTTCAACCTTCAAGAGCACATAGAACACCAAGAACACCTACTCATTTCTTTTGTCTAATACTTCTCCAAATCACTCCAAACTTCTTCTAAAAAATTCCAGATTTTATCTATTCACTGCTGTGAGTCCATCCACACCATTTTTAATATTAAACTCCCAAATCCAACTTGCTCTTTTGGATAAAAAACCAGAAGTTTTGTGAAGGCTCAAGAACACCTTCAAGGTAGGGTTGTTCTAACAACTTCATCTTCTCTAATCTTGATCTCTAATGAATATATATATGAATAAACATGCTAATGGTCTCTCTCTCTCTCTCTCTCAGCCGAACCTCACACTCTCTTGGCCGAATGGCTTCTTCTCCAATGACCATGCTTTCTCCATCTTCATTAGACGGATCTAGTCATCTAGGCGTTGAGATTCATTCAAATCTACTTCAAGGTTTTCATCAATCGAGTAAGTCTTTAACCCTTCTTTTAAATTCTAGATTCATGTCTCTAAGATGATGTTGATAGAAGTCGAATCATGAATGGGGTTTGAGTATATATTGTTGTGATGAGTTGAGAGTGAAGTATGAATATATGTATGAATATGGTGGAGATGGGATTTATGCATGAAGGGATTATCTTGGTTGATTGTATGATGTTTTGAGGTTTAATGCATGTCTCCATGATTAAGTATGCTAGAGATTATGTCATTTATGATGAATAGGATTTATATTCTTGTGTAATTATTAAAGCCATGGTTATATTTATGCTAGTAAAGGCTAGATCGTGCCTTAGTAAATTTAGATCTATGCTTATATGCATGATTTGGATAATTTGATGAATTGAAGGGTTGTAAATGTTTATGATTATGGTTAGCAATAGAACTATGTTTATGACCTAGTTGTCCCTAAGCTAATTTTTATTTCATGAATAAAATATTTCATAATATGATTTTGCTAGTAATTTCGAAAAACCCTAGGAGGGGTAGATTTGGATTATTATATATAATAAGGATATTTTAGTCAAATAAATAATAGTTTTTTCTAGAAAAATAAAATGTGTGTGTGTGTGTGTGTGTGTGTGTGTGTGTGTGTAGGTATTATATAAAATAATGAAATCAACTAAAGCCTTTTATGGAAATAATCATAATTAGTAAAATATTTATTACTAAAAATTTAATTATTATCTTTTAATCAAAACCCATTAAAAATTTATTTATTATTTTTCAAGCAAGACTCATTAAATTTATTTTCAACTAATTTTAGTTATCAATTATTTCCTAACAACTAAATTATTAATAAATCATTATTTTACCTAATACCATCTAGGACTCTTTATCAAATAAATTCTAAATTTTTTTTAGCAAGATTTAAACCATCAACTTATTAGTACTTGTTTCTCAAAACTTTAATTATTTTAAATATCAAATTAGGTTTAGCTTATAAACCTATTTATTTATTGTTTGGCCTTAAAGCTTGGGACACTAGGATCATGGTAGTAGTGAGTTAAGTTGTTTTAAATTGAGAAAGTGGATTTTGGCTTGAGTTTGATTGTGGTTTGTATTTGCTCATGCGGGGTTAGGTCAGCTGTTGGAGACCTTTTATTGTGAGCAAGAATCAGGTAAACTCCTGCATAAAACCTGATTGTTGTAAAATGTTTATTATGGTAAGCCAAATGTAGAGTGCATGGACACTCATTTTTGCAAGGCAATTGAGGATTGACTCCTTTCTTATTTCAGTCAAACAAATTATTTGAAAATCCATAAGCAGATTTACTCAAACTTAAAACTCTTTCCAAAACTGATTTTGACAAAGACTTTGGAGACCCTCAATTGCCATTTTTCATGTGGAACTATGGTTTGTTCATTTTCCCAAGTGAGTTACGTTACGTTACGTTACGTTGAGTACTCAATAAGGGTGGACTGTTTGGACTGGTCTTTGAAAGGTTAAGGTGAGTCTCTCAGTAGGTGGCCACCTCTGAGGGGTGAGTCCTTCCCGGATAAGATGCAGTCCAGTAGGTAGTGCCGGTCCGAGCTAGTAGTTATTTATTTTTCAGTCAAGTGACTATGTTTTGCCGGAATGGACACCCAGTTGTTGTTTGGGTATAGAGAAGGAGGAGTATCTTGCCCGATAGGCCGATCACCTACCTTTTGTCAGTCTGCACAAAGTGTGGCATTTTGACTAATTATGGGGCCCAACGTGTGGTAACCCATGATCATTTCTTCTGAGTGGTTGATTTTATTGATTATGTATGGTTGGAAAAGCCAAAGCACCACTCTTGCTTTTGACTAATGTTTATTGCTTGCCAGTGTTTCTCTTATAAAAGTTTTATACCTTGCATTCACGAACTATTTTCACTGGACACTCAAAGCACACACGAACTTACTGAGATTTCTGTCTCATCACATTTTTACCATGATTTCAGGTTGATCCTGCTGTGGGGATGAGTAGCTAGTGTTATCTGCCTTGGAAGAGAATGTTGTCATTTATTTTTATGTATTACTTTGGGGAGTTGAGAGTGGATAATTTTATTTATGGATTTGTTTTGAGAATTCATGAATTTATTCTTGGGATGTAATAAATTTTAAGTTAAAGTATTATTTTTATTCCACTAATTTATTTGTGTGACCTAGTTATAAAGACCCTTGTCCTTTGGGCGGGGCGACATCCCCGGCCCTGGCGGGCCTAGGTAGCGGGGTGTTACAGCTCTTCTTACTCAATAAGCACAATTAAGCCATCTAGACTACAAATCACATATCCAAAGCACCTAAAATCATACAAAAATATATTTATGCATGCAAGAAAATATGATATGCATCCCGACCCCCTTACTCTAAGGTTAGTTTTAGTTGGGGTTTCACAGTTTCTCTCTTCACTGTCTTGCGTGTTTACTCTTAATAGTTTCACTTTATACGCGTGTTTACCCCCTTTCCCTATTTTGATGATAGTTTATCCCTCTTGCCTTTTTCAAACTCTCAATTCCTGAAAGATTTCTTCCCAACACAACCTCCTAATTGCTTAGGAATTAGTCCAACTAGACAAGTCAAGCCAACCCACTAAGGACAATCAACTAGGCTTAGATGGAAGTTTGATCATCAACAACAATAAACCTCAAGGAGTTTATATAAAGAGTTAATGAATTCAAGAAGTGCAACAATTTCAATAGACTGAGGGATGGGTAAATGGACAAGACCTAACGAGATTTTCAATGAAGCACTAGAAGTTCAAGAACATAGTACTTAAGAATAAGAGTAAAAATTCAACAACTATAATGAGTTCAATTGGACAAGCAATGTCCCCAAGATACTTGAAAATAATAGCTAATCAATTATAGAAGTGTTCATGAAAGTTCTAGCCACAATTTCAAATAAAAAGCTCACTCAAGCAAAATATCAAACACTTGATGTGCAACCTTGTAACTCAAAGGTTTTCAAATTTTCCACACTTGCAACAACCCAAAAACTTAAGAATCACAATGAAAATCACTCCTCAATGTTATACTACCATCAAAGAACAATTTCAAAGCAAGAACATAGCAAAAACTTGAATTTTATAGCTCCCAAAATTAGCAAGAACATGAGTTATGAGATTTTCTTGTGTTTAGAATTTTTGTAGCAAAAACACCTAAGGAAACTCAAGATTTCTGCAATTTTAAAACACAAATAACTTCCTAATCATCAACCAAACATGTAGGCTCAATTTCACAACAAAACTATGGCACAATTTGAAGTATTCAACTCTCAAAAATTGTAAGAAAATTAGTTATGGGATTAGAATTTGCAATAATGGGTTGAATGATACTTCTACATTGTTTAAGCTCAAAATCAACAAATATTCATACCAAATGATTCCTCAAACATTATATCAACATATAAGATCAATTTAAAATCAAGTTCATGGCATAATTTTGAGTTTCAAGCATTCAAACATAACACCCAATAAAGTGACGAAAATCTTAAAAATTTCACAAATACTTGAAGAGATTGTACCTTTGCCAAAAGAAAGTTGTGTTAATTAGAATTAACACAAGCTTGCTCGGATATTAAACTCTTTGATATAATCTTGTGTTGGCTAATTTGTGGAACAAAGGCAAAAAAATGGGCAAAACCTTTGACTAAACAAGTATAACTCTATCAATAGAAAATTTGTGGTAAAAGAAGAAAGAAAACTATTTAACTATTTCCTAGCCAACCTTTGAAGAACAAAGCATCAAAGGCCCACAAGAAATATAGCAAGACCTAGCATAAATTCACCTAAATATCCTTGACACAACAAAAAAAAAATCAAGAATAAGAGAGGTAGAACTATAGGTACTCAAGCAAAGGAATTCAAGATAAAACTTTAAAAGAACAAAGCAACTAAGACCCAATCAAGAGAAACCAAATTAGATTATCTAAAGATTTTAGAAACTCATACATAGAGAGGACTAAACCCTAAGTAATGTCTTGAAGAAGATGAACCAGGAGGTTAAATCTCTCAAAGCTCTCTTTCATAATTTGAAATAATATAAGATGAATTGAATTATCAAATTACAAAAGATGTATTTATACTATTCTAGCCCTAGCTAAGTAACTACTAAGGCCCCAAGACAATTTAAGGGCTTAGAGGGTCTTTATAAAGTATTTAAAATAAATAAAATGAGGAGAAAACACTAAGAATCAACAAAACAGGGGGTCCAACCTCACTAGACCCACTGTGCTGGACCTGTCGCTTGGTCAGCACTGGAATTCCACCATTTTAGCTGGCAGAGTGCACTTGGCGCCAAGTATGTCTGCTGGGGCCGGTGCCAGGTTGAGACTGGAAGATGGATTTTAGTGTTTTCTCCCTCTTTCGCTCCCTCTTTTGGTGCAAGCATGAGCTGTTATTGGGATTCCACTTGGATACTCATCAAATTGAGTTCACAGTTGCCTTTTTCACTCTAAATCCCTTTCATCATCAAGTATGGTTGTAGAAGCAATTGAATATCGCCTTGGAGTCTCTTGGTCCTTGATCTT
This sequence comes from Voacanga thouarsii, assembly GCA_026120185.1. Taxonomy (NCBI): domain Eukaryota; kingdom Viridiplantae; phylum Streptophyta; class Magnoliopsida; order Gentianales; family Apocynaceae; genus Voacanga; species Voacanga thouarsii. The sequence goes on along the minus strand of JANUWF010001246.1, from coordinate 1,153,959 downwards.
ATTATTGGCCCTTATATTGTCGCTCCCCCTTCTTGAGTTTGAACTGCTTGGTTGGCTTGATTCCTATCAATATGCTTCTAGCTTCGTTAGACCACTAACTCATACTCAAGCTGTAGAGTATAAGTCCATGCTGTAATAGTAGTAGTTTAGGTTTCTACCAATAGCACTTTTAGAAACGACTACTCTAGGTCTAGTTTTACGTATTCAAAATACACTTATGTTATAAAGTGAGAGGACTATTAACTAGTTAAAGGTAAGCCGCTCTCCATTGGAAATTCATAACACAATAACCTTACTATGATGAGATTTCTATTCTTATCATTCGTTTAAGAATAATAGTTTATGTGTTAAGCAATCCATGATCTATACCTTATTGGAAATGATCACTATTTACATAGACCACTTACTTAAACATAATAGGTCTTTTTTAGTAAAATTGTGCACAAAAATAATGTAAATTTACAAACAAAATTTTGAGAATGGATCTTTTATTAATATTAATCAAAATTACATCAGAAACCTAGTCTAAGAGGGCATAAATTCCAATAATCTCTCACTTGCAGTCTAAAACTAAGTAAGTCCATAGGTTCCCACCCCTTTGGCATCTAAGTATCTTCGAAAGACTCTCTCAACCAAAGGTTTGGTGAATAGATCTGCTAAATTGTTATCCGAGGCTATCTGTTCCACCAAGGTTTCTGGTCTCTACATGAAATCTCGGATTAGGTGGTATTTCCTCTCAATCAGCTTTCCCCTTTTATGGTTCTTGAGTTCTTTAGATTGTGAGACTACGCCAGTGTTGTCGCAATACATCACAATTGGCCTGTCCATCTGTAGCACGACTTGAAGTGCTGAAAGAAACTTTCAGAGCTAGACTGCTTCCTTGGATGCCTCTGAAGTTGCCACATACTTAACTTTCATGGTTGAGTCAACAATACAAGATTATTTAATACTTCTCTATAAAATGGCCTCTCCAAACAAGATGAAGACATATCCAATAGTGGATTTTTTATCATCCTTATCTACCTAGAAGTCTGAGTCAGTGTATCCTGTAGGAACTAAGTCATCAGCCTTGTAAATTAACATATAATCTCTTATTCCCTTGAGGTACTTGATAATATACTTTACAGCTTGCCAATGAACCTCTCTAGGTTTTGATTGATATCTATAAACTAAGCCTATGGCAAAATAGATATCTGGCTTAGTGCATAGCATGGGGTATATGAGACTTCCTACAACCGAAGCGTAGGGAATCCTACTCATCCTATCTTTTTCTTCTTGTGACTTAGGACAGTCATTTGAAGAAAAAATAACGCATGTCTAGAAGGGATTAATGCTCCCTTGTATAAGTCTATGCTGAATTTGGCCAACATCTTGTCAATGTATGTAGTTTGGGATAATTCTAACATTCTCTACTTTCTATTTCTTAGAAACTTAATTTCGAGAATGTAACTAACTTCTCCCAAGTCATTCATATTGAATTGACTAGATAGCTAAACCTTAGTAGATGATAATGCCCTTATGTCATTTCTAATGAGTAGAATGACATCTACATATAGTATAAGAAAAATCACATTTATGCCTTCCAGTTTCCTGTACACACATAGTTTATTCTTATTTTGAATGAAACTGCAGGGCTTTACAATCTCATCAAAATGAATGTTCCATACTCTTGATACCTGCTTAAGTCCATAAATGAATTTTTTAAGCTTACAAACCATATATTTCTGGCCCTCAGCAATAAAGCCTTTTGGTTGAGACATATAGATGTCTTCGCTAAGATTGCCATTGAGAAATGCCATCTTGAAATCCATTTATCATAGCTTGTAATGCGGATAAACTTAAGCATGGCTACCGAGGAAAAGATTTCCTTATAGTCAATTCCTTTTTTTTTTTGAGTGTGCCCTTTCACCACAAGCCTAGCTTTGAAGGTTTCCACATTCCTATCAGCTCCCCTTTTCCTCTTGTATACCTACTTACACCCAATAGGTTTTATCTTTTCAAGTGAAACTATAAGATTCCAAACCTGATTTAAGTACATAGACTCAATCTTGGCTTTCATTGCTTTATGCTAAAGGTTTGTATCAGCATCAGCAATAGCCTCCTAGTATTTAATGGGATCTTGCTCCTGATAGTCGGAGACTAGGTCAAATACCTCTCTAATCCATCTATCTAGAACCCTAAATACCCTCATACTACGACGAGGCTCCTTTTGTATAGGTTCCTGAGGTTGTGCCTCTTCTTGTTCTACAATCGAGTTGGAAGAAGTCGATTTGGAAGATAGCTTCTCCTTGAGTTCCAACCTAGTTAATCCTTTTGTGGAAGTACTTTGATCATCTTCCAAGTATCTAGCATTAGTACTTAGTAGTACTTTCTGCTCCATGGGATGATAAAGGTAACCACCATTTTTTTTCCTTTTGGATACCCAACAAAATAGTATAATTTTAATCTTAGTTCTAACTTATCTCATTTGATCAGTACATAAGTTGGATATCCATATATCTTGAGATGGTTCAAACTTGGCTTACGTCCAATCCACATCTTATAGGGGGTCCTAAGTACTGACTTAAAAGGCACAAATTTTAGAATATATACCGCTATTTCTAGGGCATATTTCCAAAAAAAACACCAGAAGAGTAGTATGAGACATCATGCTTTGGACCATTTCCATCAATGTCGTGTTCCTTCTTTCAGCTACTCTATTTTGTTGGGGTGCCCCCAGTGCAGAGAGGTAGGATACTATCACATAATGCACCATGTAGTCCTTGAATTCACCAAGGAGGTACTCTCCATCACAATCCAATCGTAAAGTCTTGGTCAGTTTACCTGTTCAATGTTCTACTTTAACCTTAAACTCTTTGAACTTGTCAAATAAATCAAACTTGTACCTCATCAGGTAAACATAACCTTACTTAGTACAATCATCCACGAAAGTGATGAAGTACTAAAACCCCCTCTAGTTGGTGTAGACAAAGAACCACGCGCATCAGTGTAAACAAAACTTAATATCTCCTTAGCTCTATATGCCTTTTAGGTAAACAACCTTTTGGTCATTTTTCCCATAAGGCATGATTCACTCGGAGGCCAATTTTTCAATTTTAATTAGCTTAAAGGCTGATCATGGATTAACCTCTAAATCATGATTGAGTTTATATGACCTAACCTTAGATGCCAAAGATATGAGTTATTGACATTGGTCTTTCTCTTCCTACTTAAAGGTTTAGATTGAGAGTTATTTAATTGATTGTTAATAAGGTTAATGAAGAACAAATTTTCATACATGGGCCTGGCATATAAAATTCTCTATTTCTACTGATAGTTATACAAGAATAGAAAGAAACAGTATAACCATGATTTATAAGTTTTGCAACTAAAATCAAATTCTGTCTAAAACTAGGTACATATAAAATATCCTTCAAAACAACTATTCTATTACAATAAAAATTAAGTTCTAACTCTCCCACTGCTAGAGCCTATACTTATGCTCCATTTCTGACGCATAATCTATGTTTGCTCTTCTAGAGTCTTCTTATCTTTCTAATCCCTGCAAGGAGTTACAGATATGATCAGTGGCTCCGAAATCAATAATCCAAGTAGAAATTGATCCCACCATTGATATAGACTCTAGATAGAAAGCATTATCTGTGAGGTTTTTTTGGCTTGAAGACATGGACATTTCTTTTTCCAGTGTCTCTTCTTCCCACACTTGAAGCATTTGTCTTTGGATTTGTCTTTAGGCTAGGATTTGGGTTGAGCTGCTGTATTACCCTTATTCTTCTTGAACTTTCTGGACTTAGGCCCAATACTTAAAGAAGAAGCAATCATAGCCTTTGATTATGGCTTTATGACCTTCTCTGCCACTTGAAATTTTTTTATTAACTTGGTTAAACTCATGTTTAACTTGTTCGTGTTGTACTTCAACTTCAACTAAGTAAAAGAGCTTGACAGAGACTCAAGAACCATATTCATTTGGCTCTCGGGGTCAATCACAACCCCTAAAACTTTTGCTTCCTCAAAAGCAGCAATTATTTTGAGCATATGCTTCTTGATTGATGCTCCCTCAACCTTCTTGTTGATGATCATTCGAAGAGCCTCCTGCCTGCGGGCCAGCTCTTGTCAGCGAACATCGTAGCTAATGATGTGCTAATATCGTAAGTAGTAGCTATGCGCTAGTGTTTTGACTGGAGTACATTAAACATGGAGCTAACATATAGCAGTAAGCCATTTTATTAGCCTTTTTCCATGCCTTTTCAGCCTCTCGCTTCTTGTCGATAGAACCCTCCCAGATAATTAGGCAGGTTTCATAGAAGACATACTTATACTCCTCGGCTATGAGTATTATGTCCTGGTTCCATTTTCAATCCACATAGTTAGAACCCCTTAGTTTATTCTCACGGAGAATAATGGCTAAAAGACTGAAAAAATCTCCACCAACCATTTTGAAAAATCGAAAATAAAAGAAAAACTCAGTTTGTGAAAAATAAAATAATCTATGCAATTTATCCTCACATTAAATCTGATAATAGTTAACCCTATCACTATTATCTTCAATATGATTATTTTGGCTCTTAAGAAAAATGACATAGCTTCTTGGGAAGATTAACAGTCTCCTAAGCTAAGTGTATTAACCATCACAAATTAATTTTCCTTCTAGGTAATAATCTAGAAGACAACTCCATCGATAGGATGTCCATTTCTTCTTATTTCCTATGGACATACCTAGCACTAGGTTGGCTGATCATAGTACGTGTCTCAGGTTATTAATTATATCCTTTCAATAGCTCTAGATCCTTGTGGTATCTCTATCCTATATAGGTTTACTCCTAAGGTAATGCAAGGAGACCCACGATCTCTAATGAGGGTTGTGATGGAAGTTGTGGAGCTATTGGAACATTTCTCTCACTTAATCTTTTAAAACAAGGGTTTTTCTTGAAAAAATATCCCTTTGAAAATTTTCATTAAGTTCTCTTTTAACTTAAAAAAAAATATATAAACCTATAAAATCTGTATGTTAAGGTTTATACCCTTTGAGAGATTTTTCTATGGATTAATTTTATTCAAGTTAAAAAAACTTGATGATTTCAAAAATTTCTATTAAAACTTTCTAGAGACTTTGATCTCAAGTTTTATTTGACAAAAATAAATTTTATTGTAAAAAATAATAAAAAAATAGTTTTCCATTTTAACTTACAAAAATACCTAAATCCATAATATTTTCTATGTCAAGGATAAAATCCTTTAAGAAAATTACCAAAGATTAATTTTTGTTTAAGTTGAAATTAACCATTCAATTGAAGAAAAGTGTTTTTCTTGTCAAAAATTCCCAAAGACTTTAGTTTTTGAGAAAACGTGCACATAGGTACTTAAAAGACAAATAGCATGCCAAAAAACTGTAAACATTTTCATGTTTTTCTATTCTTTTAACCTAAGTGTTCAAATAATAGAATTAAACACAGTAATTAAATTAATTAATGGTCATGTTTAATCCTAAATCCCTTACTATTATTTTTCATGCAAAAATTCCAAGAATATTAGCTATTTCAAAAATAGTAACTTTGTCTAGTATGGGACCTAAAACGAAAAAGAAATTGTATGAAAATTATAAGGAAAAATAATTAAATCTTCCATGGTCATCATACACCCAACCACACTAGATCAAAGCCTTTGAACCTACAAAAAAAAAAAAAAAAAGGATGCCTCGCGACCCATGAACCACGCAACCCGCGAACCCATGCAACCTATGACCCGTTGTCCAACTCATGAACCAGAGGCCAACCAGCGACCCACTCTTGCAAGACAAAGTCACAGGAGGCTTCATCCTTACCTCCCACAGTTTTAGTGCAAAAATGCATCAAGGCATTGAAGGCTTGGGCCTTGAAACGGCTTGCTTGGACTTCCAAGCTAGCTTGTGACTCATGAACACAGCAACTTGGCTCCTGGCTGACTTGTGGCTCGGGTTCTGGGCACTATTCATCTTCTTCGTCTTTCCAGTGGCATTACAAACACAATTACAGTGGCAAATTTTAGCACCAAATTCAATCAAATTGAATTAAAACAAAAAAGGACATCTGCCTTTGCCTTTTAAATCAGGCTTACACGATCATCAACTATTACAGTAGATCCTAAACCTTAACCATGAGGCTCACAAAGAACTATCCCATACTAGTAAAAAAACAAAGGATCTTAGGCATTCAACAAAAATGTTTAATAAATGTTGTTCTTTTTTTAATTAGCTTAGCATGCTTCCTATGTTTGCTATAAAACCAATATGCTCTGATACCACTAGAAGGCATAAACGGCAAAACATACATGCAAAAGCAATTAAAAAAAAACCTAGAACATAAGGTAGTGGAAACTTTTAAAAATTATACCTCTGTGCTTTATAGACTGCTTAGGCACTGAAGAAGATGTTTGGGCCACAGTAACTTCTTCTCCTCAATTCGTTGAAACCTTTGGATCAACACCCGCAATGTGCCTACTTCATCTTAGCATGAATGCAACTGCTCCTAGCCTTTTACGATATTTCCTCTACCTGAATGGTTAGTGAATACCAGAGGTATAAGGAAAAATATCTTTTCTTTCTTTGTTAGAGAATAGAAGAGAGAGCAGAAAAAGAAAAACAGAGAGAAAAATCGGTGGCTAGGTTTTTTTTTTTTAGATTGTTATTGTACACTGTTAGGAGATTGTTTTTCTATATGTATTCCTGATTAGCACAAAACACTCATGCTTACTCAGAGATATCTAGGGCTATCTATCTATTTGGAAATTAAAATACCCTTAAACAGCCACCTAACCAAATGAAGAACCATACCCGTTTAACCCTAATCAAGTTAGGATCAAACATGGACCTTCGGTCCATCTCATTGGGCTAACCTCAATCAATTAACTGGACCAAGATTAATTAAAACCTAATAACAATAAATTAATCAACCCAAAAATGGACCAAAACATTTTCTCAAGCCTTTTTACCTAATTCAGAGACCATGCCAACTTTAATTACTCAATTTGGGCTCAAGTCTTGAATAAGTAATTGACTAATTGAACCAGGATAACAGATAATTCTCTCTTTAGACCTTTTATTTTATTCTAACCCAATAAATAAACTAAAGATTAAATTGCGAGCGAAACACAACCAAAAAATCAGCCAAACAACAGAAAAATTGCAGCTTTCCTGCGTGAAGAAAATGGGGAAAAAAATTCTTTATTACCTCTTCTTGTTCTCAAAATTGGTTGAACTGGAATATGAGGAATTGAGGTAGGCACGCTCGTGGAAACCTCTGGTGCGATTCTTGCAAGCCATCTACTCCGTCTTTGCATGTATGTAAACACCAATCTCTCGATCTTCCAGTATATGGCCTACCTAATCCTGTTTGGGGAAACAACCTATAGGGCTAAGGAATATTTTCTCGAGAGAGAAAAAGAGGCGTCTGTTTTTCCCACCAGAGAAGAAGTAGTGAAAACAACGTTGTTTTCTTTTCTCCTATTTAACTTAAATAAAACCCTGGGTTAAGCTGTACTGGCTCATTGGACTCTTAGTTTAGCCTTTTGGGTTAAATTAATTATTCTAATTAGAACCAAGTAAATGGCCCAATTAATAGTTAATTTCTCAGCCCAAATAAATTAGTCCAATTAATAACCTATATTAGTTTAGTCCCAGGTTAATCTTTAATTATTTAAACTCTGTGCCAAAGCCCTGAATAATTAATTAATTCACCAAACTAATTTAATTAACTCTCTCTCTCCATGGACTTTTATTTTATTTTAGCCCAACAATTAAATCAAGCTACTTAAATAAAATAAATTTTATTTAATTTAAGTTTAATTCCTTAGCCCGTATTTAATTAGGACTCAGAGTCTATACTGGGGACCAAAAGACACACGGCCTTGGCTACTAAAATAACCAAAATACCCTTGCAATATAAATAGCTATATTTTGCATTTTAAATATTTCTTAATACCACCATAAGGAAATATTGACCCCAAGGATAATGCTGCGTTAGCAAAGTCTCTGACCTATAAGTGTAATGACTAAAATACCTCTCTATACATTGCTGTACATTTAGAGAGGAAGAAGTGTACATCTACCATCCTTAGGCTTCTAGTCCAATGATCTACGACTTCTTGGAGTGTATCCGCTTTCCAAGAGAGCTACCCTAAAGCAAACATCCAAGTCATGTTTCCCAGGGCCCTGGACATTTAGAGCATTCAGACAACCACAAGGGGCGATATAGTATAGAAACTATCTTGTACAAGTCTGTCTTAACTGACTAGTTACATATACCCAATATATAAGTATGTTGGTTCTACGATAGAACCTCAACTAAAGTATATCAAAGTACATGCTTTCAGCTTCGTCAAACTACAAACTTATACTCAATTCATAGAGTATTAGTTGACGCTGTAGCAATAGTAGTCTAGGTTTCTATCATATAGTATTTTAGAAACCATTACTACAGGTCCTATTCTATGTATTCGAAATACGCTTATGTCATGAAGTGAGTGGACAACTCACTGGCTAAACGTAAGCCATTCTCCATTTGAAATTCACAACACAAGAACCTAGACATGATGAGATTTCCATTCTCATCAATCGATTAGGAACGAACGTTTATGTGATAAGTAATTCGTGATCCATACCTTACTGTAAAAGACCTCTATTCACATAGACTACTTAAACACAATGGATCTTTTCTAAATATAATTGTGCACAAATAAAATGTAAATTTACAAACAATTTTTAAAAATAAATTCTTTTATTAAAACATTTGATATTTACATTAGAAACCTAGTCTAAGAGGGCACATTTATTAACAATCTGCCACTTACACTCTAAGACTAAGTAAGTCCGTAGGTACCCATTCCTATGGCATCTAAGTGTCTTTTGAAGACTCTCTCAGCCAAAAGTTTGGTGAATGGATCTGCTAAATTATTCTCTAAGGCAATCTGTTCCACCACAACTTCCCATCTCTGGATGAAATCCCGGATCAGGTGGTACTTCCTCTCAATGTGCTTCCCCTTCTTATATTTTCGAGGTTCTTAGGATTGCATACTGTTCTAGTGTTGTCACAATATATCACAATCGGCTTGGCCATGTGTGGTATGACTCCAAGTTTTGAAAGGAACTTCCGGAGCCAGACTACTTTCTTGGTCGAGTCAGCAATGCAAGATTACTTGATACTCCTCTATGAAATAGCTCCTCTAGACAAGGTGAAGATATATCCACTAGTGGATTTCCTCTCATCCTTATCTGCCTGGAAGTCTAAGTCTGTGTATCCCGTAAGAACCAAGTCATCAGCCCTGTAAACTAGCATATAATCTCTCGTTCCTTTGAGGTACTTGAGAATATATTTTACAGCTTGCTAATGAACCTCCTCAGGGTTTGATTGATATCTGCTAATTAAGCCTACGACAAAGCAGATATCTAGCTTAGTATATAGCATGGCGTACATGAGACTTCCCGCAGCTGAAACATAGGGAATCCTACTCATTCTGTCCTTTTCTTCTTGAGACTTAGGACTGTCTCTTGAAGAAAATGACAACCCATGTCTGCAAGGAAAGGTCCCTTGCATGAGTCCATGCTATACCTGGCCATCATCTTGTCAATGTATGCCACTTAGGATAACCCTAACATTCTCTGCATCCTATTTCTAAGAAGTCTAATCCTGAGAATGTAGCTGGCTTCTCCCAAGTCCTTCATATTGAATTGACTAGACAGCCAAACCTTTGTAGATGACAGTGACCCTACATAATTTCCAATGAGTAAAATGTCATCCACATATAAGACAAGAAAAATCACATTAATGCCATCAAGTTTCCTATACATGCATGGTTTATCCTCGTTTTGAACAAAACCATAAGACTTTATAGTCTCATCAAAATGAATGTTCTATGCCCTTGATGCTTGCTTAAGTCTATAAATGGACTTCTTAAGCTTGCAAACTATATGTTCTTGGTCTTTAGCAACAAAGCCTTCCGGTTGGAACATATAGATGTCTTTACTAAGATGGCCATTTAAAAATGCCATCTTGACATCCATTTGCCCTATCTCATAGTCATAATGACATGCGATGGCAAAGAGGATACGGATGGACTTAAGCAAGGCTATCGGGGAAAAGGTTTCCTCATAATCGATTCCCTCTTTCTGAGTATACCCTTTTGCCACAAGCTTAGCTTTGAAGGTTTCCACCTTCCCATCTACTCTCCTCTTTCTCTTATATACCCACTTACACCCTTTGGGTTTTATCCCTTCAGGTGAAGTTACAAGATCCCAAACCTGATTGAGGTACACGGACTCAATCTTGACTTTCATTGCTTCATGCCACAGATTTGCATCAGCATTAGTAATAGCCTCCTCGTATCTTGTGGGGTCATGTTGCTGATGGTCAGAGACCAGTTCGAAAGTTTCTCCAATCCACCTCTTCGGAACCCTAAACACTCTCCCACTACGACGAGGCTCCATAAGTACAGGCTCTTGAAGCTATGCTTTTTCTTGTTCCACAATCCGATCAGGAGAAGTTGCTTCCGAAGATTACTTCTCCTTAAGTTCCAACCTAGTTGAACTTTTCGTAGAAGTACTTTGATCATCCTCTAAGTTTCTAGCATTGGTACTAACTAGTACTTTCTGCTTCTTAGAATGATAAAAGTAACCACCTTTTGTTCCATTTGGATACCCAACAAAATAGCATAATTCTGATCTTGGTTCCAGCTTATCTCCCTTGACCAGTACATAAGCTAGACAACCCCATATCTTGAGATGATTCAGACTTGGCTTGTGCCCAGTCCACATCTCATAGAGAATCCTAGGTATTGACTTGGAAGGCACCAAGTTCGGAATGTATGCTGCCGTTTCTAGGGCATATCCCCAAAAAGACATTGGAAGAGTAGCATGAGATATCATGCTTCAGACCATTTCCATCAATGTCCTGTTCATTCTCTCAACTATTCCGTTCTGCTGGGGCATCCCCGGCGCAGAGAGCTGGGATACTATCCCATGATGTATCATGTAGTCCTTGAATTCACCAAGGAGGTACTTTCTACCATGATCCGATCGTATGGTCTTGATTAATTTACCTGTCCGACGCTCCACTTCAACCTTAAACTCTTTGAACTTGTCAAAAGAGTCAGACTTACGACTCATCAGGTAAACGTAACCAAATCTTATACAATTATCCGTGAAAGTGATAAAGTACTCAAAATCTCCTCCAGTTGGTGTAGACAAGGGACCACACATATCAGTGTGAACAAGACTCAATACCTTCTTAGCTCTATCCGCCTTAGGGTAAATGACTTTTTGGTCATTTTTCCTATCAAGTAGGACTCACATTGAGGCCAAATTTTCAATCTCAATAAGCCTAAGAGCCCATCATGGATCAACCTCTGAATCTTAGTTAAGTTGATATGACCCAACCTTAGATGCCAAAGATAAGAGTCATTGACATTGGTCTTTCTCTTCCTTGTTAAAGGTTCAAATTGAACGTTATTTAATTGATTGTTAATAAGGTTTAAGAAAAATAGATTCCCATACATGTGCCTAGTACATAAAATATCTCCATCTCTACTGATAGAAATACCAGAATGGAAATATACAGAATATCCTTGATTTATTAGTTTCACAACCGAAATCAAATTCTGTCAAAATCCAGGTACATATAAAATATCTTTCAAAACCACTATTCTATTACAATAAAAAATAAGATCCAGCTTTCCCACTGCAAGGGCCCAAACTTTTGCTCCGTTTCCCACACATAATCTATGTTCACCCTTCTAGAGTCTTCTAATATTTCTAAACCCCTGCAAGGAGTTATAGATATGATCAGTGGCCCTTGAATCAACAAACCAAGTGGAAGTTGATCCAACCAATGATATAGACTCTACATAGAAAATATTACCTGTGGAGTTTTTCTTGGCTTGAAGATCTGGACACTCCTTCTTCCAATATCGCCTCAGTCTACACTTGAAGCACTTGCCCTTGGGTTTGTCTTTGGGTTAGGTCTTGCACTGGACCACTGCATTCCTCTTCTTCTTCTTAAACTTTATGGGTTTGGGTCCAATTGTAGAAGATGAAGCCTTAGCAATCATAGCCTTAGATTGTGGCTTCATGATCTTCTCCGCCATCTGGAACTCCTTTATCAACTCAGTTAAACCCATGTTCAACTTGTTCATGTTATAGTTTAACTTGAACTGAGTAAAGGAACCCGGTAGAGATTCGAGAACCATGTCCACTTAGCTCTCGGGGTCAATGATAGCCCCTAAGATTTTTGCCTCCTCGAAAGCAGCAATCATCTTGAGCATATGCTCTCTGACTGATGCTCCCTCAGCCATCTTAGTGTAAATGATGGTTCAAAGAGCCTCCTGCCTTGCGGGCTGGCTCTTATCCGCGAATATCGTAGCTAATGATTGAGTTATGTCATACGCAGTGGTCATGTGCTCATGTTTGGACTGGAGCACATTAGACATAGAGGCCAACATGTAACAACGAGCCATCTCGTCAGTCTTCTTCCATGCCTTCTCAACCTTACGCTCCTCGGTGGTGGAACCCTCCCCGATAACCGGGCAGGTTTCATAAAGGATGTATTTATACTCTTTCGCTGTGAGTATTATGTCCAGGTTCCTCTTCCAATCCACATAGTTTGGTTCTGTTAGCTTATTCTCTCAGAGAATAACAGCCAATGGACTAAAAGAACCTCTCACCATTTCTGAAAAATCAAAAAATAAAAGAAAAAGATTCAGTTTATGAAAACAAAACAAATATGTGCACTTTATCCTTATTATCAAAACTGACAATAATCAATTTGGCTCTTAGGAAAACTGACATAGCTTCTTGGGAAGATTAACAGTTTCCTAAGCTAAGTGTGTTAACCACTACAAATTAATTTCCCTTCTAGGTAATGATCCAGAAGATAATTCCATCGGGGGATGGCCATTTTCTCTCATTTCCTATAGACATACCTCATACTATGACCTCCAACGAGGGGCTGGCTGATCATAGTACGTGCCTCGGGTTATTAATTACATCCCTCCATTAGATCTAGATCCTTGTAGTATTCCCATCCTATACGGGTTCATTCCTAAGGTGACACGAGGGGACCCATGTTCTCTAATGAGTATCGTGATGGAAGCCGTGGGGCCGTTAGAACCCATCTCCCACTTAGTCTTTTAAAATAAGGGTTTTTTTTAAAAAAAATATCCTTTTGAAAATTTCCATTAAAATTTTCCTTAACTCAAAAATAAAATGTCTAAATCCATAAAAAACTCTATGTCAAGTTAAAATCTTAATGATTTAAAAAATTTTCCAATTAAAACTTTCTAGAGACTTTGGTCTCAAGTTTATTTGACAAAACATTTTTCTTGTGCCAAAATTAAAACAAAATGGCTTTCTATTTTAACTTACAAAAATATCTAAATTCAATATATTTTCTATGTCAATGATTAAATCATTTGAGAAAATATCTAAGGATTAATTTTTGTTCAAGCTAAAATAACCATTTAATTTGTAGAAAAAATATTTTCCTTGTAAAAAACATTCCCAAAAACTTTGGTCTTTGAGAAAACGTGCACATAGGTACAAAAATAACCTGCATGCTAGAAAATAGTAGACATTTTCATGCTGTTCTATTTTTTAAACCTAAGTGCCTAGATAATATAATTAAATATATTAATTAATTAATGGTCTTGTTTAATTCAAAAATCCCTTACTAATATTTTTCATGCAAAAATATTCCTTGAATATTAACTATTGCAAAATATTAACTTCGCCTGGTATGGACCCCAAAATAAAAAGAAAATTCAAGAAAATTACAAGGAAAAAAATCAAAAAATTTCTTCTTGGTCCACTGCACTCGCCACACTAGATCATGCACCCCCATCTGCACTGTGGTCCACTGCACCCATCGCATAGAAACCAAGACCCATGAGAAACCAGCGCGTGGACCGGCCTTCCAAACCCAAGCCGGCACCAGTTCCAGCACCCCATGCCGGTGCCGGTTTTAGTCTGGACGCCTGATCCTATAGTTTTTTTTTTTTTTTTTTGCGAATATCCTGTGCGAATTTCCCTTGTTTTCTTGTCAACTTCTAGTATCAATGGCTCTCCGATTTCAACCCAAATTCAATGAAATCAACCAAAACCAACAATCGCCTATACCCATAAATATTGGGCTTACACGATTTGCTAAAAAAAATAGTAAATTACACATCTCCTATACCTCTACCCGTGAGGTTTAACAGAGAATCTATCCATACCAAAAACAGTGAAGGATCACATTTTTAATCACACATATGTGTCCACTTTAATTCATCTAGATGCATGCTCCCTATATTTTCACAAAACCTTCATGCTCTGAAACCAATTGAAGGCATTGAAAGTGGAAAACACAGGGCACGTAGCGGAAGCAAAGATAAAAAATTAGAAAAAATGAAGAACAGGGGAATCCCGATTAGAGCCAGCACCAGCTCTGGCAGCCATAGGCGGCGCTGGTTGTGCTCTGGCGGGACTCCGAGGTTAAAATTGTTTTACCTCTTTTCCTTGTTCTAAGAGTTGGTTGAACCAGAATGTGTACTACCGGGGTAGGTACGCTGGTGGAAGCCTCTGATGCGATTCCTGTAAGTCTCCTACTCCGTCTTTGCATGTAGGGGAATGCCAATCTCTCGATCTTCCAGTATTTTGCCTGCCTAAATCCGTTTGGTGAACAACTACAGACTAAGGAACCTTTTTTTTGGAGAGAGAGAGAGAGAGAGAGAGAGAGAGAGAGATAGAGACGTCTGGCTTTTCATATAGAAGAAGCCGTCTCTCAGAGAGTGTGTGTATCTAACAACAACGGTGTTTCCAATCCTCCTGTTTAACCTAAATAAAACCCTAGGTTAAACTGGACTGGGCCATTGGACTCTTAGTTTAACCTTTTGGGCTTAATTAATTATTCTAATTAGAACCACATAAATGGCCCAATTAATAATTAATTTTCTAGCCCAAATAAACTAGTCCAATAAATAAGCCTATATTAATTTAGTCCCAAATTAATCTTTAATTATTCAAACTGGGTCAAAGCCATGAATAATTAATTAACCCACCAAACTAATTTAATTAATTCTCTCTCCATGGACCTTTATTTTATTCTAGCCTAACAATTAAATCAGGCTACTTAAATAAAATAAATTTTATTTAATTTAAGATCAATTCCTTAGCCCGTATTTAATTAGGACTCACGGTCTATACTGGGATTAAAAGACACACCGCCTTGGCTACTAAAATGACCCAAACACCCTTGCCATATAAATAACTGTATTTTGCATTTTAAATATTTTCTAATATCACCATAAGGAAATATTAACCCCAAGGACAGTTCTGCGTTAGCAAAGTCTCCGACCTACAGGTGTAATGACTAAAATACCCCTCTATACATCTCCGTATATTTAGAGAGGAAGAAGTGTACTAACACCTCTCTAAATGACATCTATCATCCTTAGGCCTCTAATCTAATGATCCACGACCTCTTGGATTATTTCCGCTTTCCGAGGGAGCTACCCTAAAGCAAACATCCAAATCATGTTTCCCAGGGCTTTGGATATTTAGATCATTCAGATAACCACAAGGGGCGATATAGTATAGAAACTATCTTGTAGAAGTCTGTCTTAACTAACTAGTCACACACATACCTAACATGCAAGTATATTGGCCCTACTATAGAACCTATAGAACCTCAACTATAGCATATCAAAGTATATGCTTCCAGCTTCGTCAGACCACTAATTCATACTCAAGTCGTAGAGTACTAGTCCACGCTGTAGCGGTAGTAGTCTAGGTTTCTACCATATAATACTTTTAGAAACCACTACTACAGGTCTTGTTCTACGTATTTGAAATACGCTTATGTCATGAAATGAGTGGACTACTCACTGGCTAAAGGTAAGCT
Source organism: Voacanga thouarsii (assembly GCA_026120185.1). Classification (NCBI taxonomy): domain Eukaryota; kingdom Viridiplantae; phylum Streptophyta; class Magnoliopsida; order Gentianales; family Apocynaceae; genus Voacanga; species Voacanga thouarsii. Next base: position 1,138,057 of record JANUWF010001246.1, on the reverse strand, counting down.
ATTTTTCATTCGGAATTCATAACATAATAACCTAGACATGATGAGATTCTCATTTTCATCAATCGGTTAAGAACAAATGTTTCTGTGTTAAGTAACCCGTGATCCATACCTTATTATGAAAGGTCTCCATTCATATAGACGACTTACTTAAACACAACGGGTCTTTTCCAAACGTGATTGTGCACAAATAAAAATGTAAATTCACAAATAATTTCTAAAAATAAATTCTTTTATTAAAACATTCGATATTTACATCATAAACTTTGTCTAAGAGGGCATATTTCCTAACACATACAAGACAAGAAAAATCACATTAATGCCTTCAAGTTTTTTGTACACGCATGGTTCTCTCTCATTTTAAATAAAACCATAAGACTTTACAGTCTCATCAAAATGAATGTTCCATGCTCTCGATGTCTGCTTATGTCCATAAATAAACTTCTTAAGCTTGCAAACCATATGTTCTTGGCCTTCAACAATAAAGCCTTTCGTTTGGGATATATAAATGTCTACGCTAAGATGGCCATTTAAAAATGCTATTTTGACATCTAATTGCCATATCTTGTAGTCATAATGACATGTGATGGCAAAAAGGATATGGATAGATTTAAGCATGACTATCGGGGAAAAGGTTTCCTCATAATTGATTCACTCTTTCTGAGTATACCCTTTTGCCACAAGCCTAACTTTGAAGGTTTCCACCTTCCCATCTACTCTCCTTTTCCTCTTGTATACCCACTTACACCCAATGGGTTTTATCTCTTCAGGTGAAGTTACAAGATCCCAAACCTGATTGAAGTACATAAACTCAATCTCGGCTTTCATTACTTCATGCCATTGATTTGCATCGGCATCAGCAATAGCCTTCTCGTATCTAGTGGGGTCTTGTTCCTGATAGTCAGAAAATAACTCGAAAGCTTCTCCTATCCACCTCTCTGGAACCCTAGACACTCTCCCACTACGACGAGGCTCCATATGTATAGGCTCTTAAGGTTGTGCCTCTTCTTGTTCCATAATTGGGTTAGAAGAAGTTGATTCCGAAGATAACTTCTCCTCAAGTTCCAACCTAGTTGAACTTTTAGTGGGGGTACTCTGATCATCCTCTAAGTATCTAGCATTTGTACTAACCAGTACTTTCTGCTCCTTAGGATGAAAAAAGTAACCACCATTTGTCCCTTTTGGATACCCAACAAAATAGCATAATTCTGATCTTGGTTCCAACTTGTCTCCCTTGACCAGTACATAAGTTGGAAAAACCCATATCCTGAGATGATTCAGACTCGGCTTACGCCCAGTCCATATCTCATAGGGAGTCCTAGGTACTAACTTGGAAGGCACCAAGTTCAGAATGTATGCCGCTATTTCCAAGGTATATCCCCAAAAAGACACTGGAAGAGTAGCATGAGACATCATGCTTCGGACCATTTCTATCAATGTCCTGTTCATTCTCTCAGCTACTCCGTTCTGCTGGGTTGTTCCTAGCGCAGAGAGCTGTGATACTATCCCATGATGTACCATGTATTCCTTGAATTTACCAAGGAGGTACTCTCTACCACGATCTGATCGTAAGGTCTTGATTAATTTACTTGTTCGACGCTCCACTTCAGCCTTAAACTCTTTGAACTTGTCAAAAGAGTCAAACTTGCGTCTCATCAGGTAAATGTAATCAAACTTTGTACAATCATCTGTGAAACTGTTGAAGTACTCAAAACCTCCTCTAGTTGGTGTAGACAAGGGACCACACACATTAGTGTGAACAAGACTCAATACCTCCTTGGCTCTATCCGCCTTTGGGGTAAATAATCTTTTGGTCATCTTTCCCATTAGGCAAGATTCACACTGAGGCCAATTTTCCAATCTTAATGAGCCCAAAGGCCCATAATGGATTAACCTTTGAATCCAGGTTGAGTTAATATGTCCCAACCTTAGATGCCAAAGATAAGAGTCATTGACATTGGTCTTTCTCTTCTTTAAGGTTTAGATTGAGCGTTATTTAATTGATTGTTAATAGGGTTTAAGAAAAATAGATTCGCATACATGTGCCCAATATATAAAATTTCTCTATCTCTACTAATAAAAATACCAGAATGAAAAGAGACAGAATATCTTTGATTTATTAGTTTTGCAATTGAAATCAAATTCTGACGAAATCTAGGTATATATAAAATATCTTTTAAAACCACTATTTTATTACAATAAAAAATAAGATCTAACTCGCCCACTGCAAGGGCCCAGACTTGTACTCTATTTCCCACGCGTAGCCCATGTTCGCCTTTCTTAAGTCTTGTAATCTTTCTAAACCTCTACAAAGAGTTACAAATATGATTAGTGGCTCCCGAATCAACAATTCAAGAGGAAGTTGATCTAACCATTGATATAGACTCTAGATAGAAAACATTACCTGTGGGGTTTTTCTTGGCTTAAAGATCGGACACTCCTTTTTCCAGTGTCCCTTCTTTCCATATTTGAAGCACTTGCCTTTTGCTTTTTCTTTGGGCTGGGTCTCGAGATGGACCGCTGTATTCCTCTTCTTCCTTTTGAACTTTCTGGGCTTGGGCCCAGTTCTTAAAGAAGAAGCATTAGCAATCATGGCCTTTGATTGAGGCTTCATAACCTTCTCTACCATCTGAAGTTCCTTCATTAACTCAGTTAAACTCATTTTTAACTTGTTCATATTGTAATTCAACTTGATCTGAGTAAAGGAACCCGATAGAGACTCAAGAACCATGTCCACTTGGTTCTCGAGGTCAATGACAGCCTCTAAGATTTCTACTTCCTCGAAAGCAGCAATCATCTTGAGCATATTCTCTCTTACTGATGCTCCCTCAGCCATCTTAGTGTTAATGATAGTTCGAAGAGATTCCTGCCTTGCGGGCTGGCTCTTATATGCGAACATAATGGCCAATGACTAACTAATATCATACGCAAAAGCCGTGTGCTCGTATTTTGACTAGAACATATTAGACATGGGGGCTAACATATAGCAGCGTGCTATTTCGTTAGCCTTCTTCCACGCCTTCTCAGCCTCTCGCTCCTCGGCGGTGGAACCTTCCCCGATAACAGGGCAGGTCTCATAAAAGACATACTTATATTCTTCACCTGTGAGTATTATGTCCAGGTTCCTCTTCCAGTCCACATAGTTTGGTCCCGTTAGTTTATTCTCCCTGAGAATAATGGCCAATAGACCAAAAGAACCTCCCGCTATTTCTAAAAAATTGAAAAATAAAAGAAAAAGATTAGTTTGTGAAATAAAACAAATATGTGTACTTTATCCTTATTATTAAAACTGATAATAATAAATTTGGCTCTTAGGAAAAACTGACATAGCTTCTTGGGAAGATTAACAGTTTCCTAAACTAAGTGTGTTAATTACCACAAATTAATTTCTCTTCTAGGAAATTATCTAGAAGATAACTCCATCAAGGGATGGCCGTTTTCTCTCATTTTCTATGGACATACCTTGCACTATAACTTCCAACGTGGGCTGGTTGATCACAGTACGTGTCCCGGGTTATTAACTATATCCTTCCATTAGATCTAGATTCTTGTGGTATCCCCATCCTATACCGGTTCACTCCCAAGGTGATGCGAGGGGACCCACGATCTCTAATGAGGATTATGATGGAAGCCGTGGGGCCGTTGGAACCCCTCTCCCACTTAGTCTTTTAAAATAAAGGTTTTCTGAAAAATATCCTTCTGAAAATTTCCATCAAGTTTTCCCTTAACTCAAAAATAAAATATCAAAATCCATTAAAATCTCTATGTCAAGGTTTATATCATTTGAGAGATTTTTCCATGGACTAATTTTATTTAGGTTAAAAACTTAATGATTTAAAAAATTTTCCAATTAAAACTTTCTAGATGTAACACCCCACTACCTAAGCCCAATAGGGCCAGGGATGTCGCCCTGTCCAAAGGACATGGTGTCTTTATAACTAGGTCACACAATCGAAATAATAGAATGAAAACAAGACTTTAAACTTCCAAGAATCCAAAACACAAATCCAAAATAAAATTATTCACTCTCAACTCCCAAAGCATTACACAAGATAAATATTAGAAAATCTTCCAAGGCAGGCAACAACTAGCTGCTCATCCCCACAGCAGCATCGACCTAAAATCATGGTAAAAAGGGTTATGAGATAAAAATCTCAATAAGTCCGTGTGTGCTTTGAGTGTTCAGTGAAAATAGTTCGTGAATGCAAGGTGTAAAATCATCATAAGAGAAATACTGGCAAGTAATAAACAATAGTCAAAATCAATAGTGGTGTTTTTTGGCTTTTCCAACCATACATGTTCAATAAAATCAACCATTCAAAAAGGTAGTCATGGGATACCACATGTTGGGCCCCATAATCATACAACGGTCAGAATGCCACACTTTGTGCAGACTGACAAAAAGTAGGTGATCGGCCTATCGAGTAAGATACTCCTCCTCTATACCCAAACAAAACCGGTTGTCCATTCTGGCAACACACAGTCCACTTGACTGAAAACTGCTAGGTCAGACCGGCATGACCTACTGGACTGGCATCTTATCCGGAAAGGACTCACTCCTTAGAGGTGACCACCTACTGAGGGACTTACCCTGACCCTTCAAAGACTAGTCCTAGCAGTTCACCCTTATTGAGTACTCAACGTAATATATATCCCACTTGGAAAAATGAATAAAACATAGTTCCACTTTAAAATGGCAATTAAGGATTTCCAAAGTTTGAGCAAAACTGGTTTTAGAAAGAGTTTTAGAGTTTGAGTAAATCTACTTATTGATTTTCAAATAATTTGTTTGACTGAAATGAGAAAGGGGACAATCCTCAATTGCCTTTATAGAAATGAGTGACCATGCACTCCACAATTGGCTTGCTATAGAACCATTTTGCATCAATCAGGTTTTATGCAGGAACTTACCTGATCCTTAGCTTGAGATAAAATAAAGGTCTTCAACAGCTTACCTAACCCCACCTAGGGTAAATATGAGCCATAATTAAACTTAAGCCAAAATTCACTTTCACAAATAATTCTAGCTCAACTTACTGTAACCATGATCCTAGTGTCCTAAGCTTTGAGGCCAGATAATACATAAAAGGGTTTATAAGCTAAGTCTAGTTTGATATTAAAATAATTAGGGTTTTGGGAAATAGGTACTAATAAGTTGACGGTTTAAACCTTGCTAAAAATAAATTAGAGTTTATTTGATGAAGGGTCCTAGGTGGTATTATGTAAAATAATAATCTTTTAATAATTATTTGTTAGAAAATAATTGGCAACTAAAATTAGTTGTAAGCAAATTTTAATGGGTTTTGATTGAAAGATAATAAATAAATTTTAATAGTATTTATGAATATAAACTTACAAAATTAATATTTTACTTATTATGATTATTTATATATAAGGCTTTATTTGATATTATTATTTTATATAATATCTATATATTTTATTTCTTTAATAAAAGCTATCATTTATTTGACTAAAATATCCTTATTTTATATATCATAGTCCAAATCTACCTTCCCTAGGGTTTTCAAAATTTACTAAAAGAAATTATAGCATTAATCATTTTATTGATGAAATAAAATTAGCTTAGGAACAACTATGTCATGATCATATTTCTATTGCCAACTACAATCATGAACATACACTTTATTCCAATTCATCAAATCATCTAAATCATGAATGAAGGCATAGATCTAAATTTACCAAGACATGATCCAAACTCTACTATCATAAACATAATCGTGGCTTTAACAAAAATACATGAACATAAACCCTATTCACCAAAGGTGATAGAATCTCTAACATGCTTGATCACATATACCACTCATGACAAGGAGAGCATGCAACAAAACCCTAAAAACGCCATACAATCAACCAAGACAATCAACTCATGCATCAATCCCATCTCCATCATATACACATATTTATTCATGCTCAAAGCTCAAATCCTTCACAACAACACATGCTTAAAAACTAATCATAATCCATCTCCTGCCAATATCATCCTAGAGACATGAATTTAGAATTTAAAGAGAGGGTTGAAGAGGCTTACTTGATTGATGACTACCTTGGAGTAGTTTCGAATGGATCCTAACTCTCAGGGACTTGATCCGTCCAAGAGAGATGAAGAAAATATGGCCATGGTTGAAGTCACCATTCGGCTAAGAGGGAGAGAGAGAGAGAGAGAGAAAAAGAGGAAAAGAGAGTCCATCAGTATGTTTATATATACATATATTCATTAGAAGTTGAAGATAAGAGAAAGTGGGGTGATTGATCATGCTTACCTTGAAGGTGTTCTTAAGCCTTCATAAAAATACTGGTTTTTTGATCCAAAAGAGAGAGTTGGATTTTGGTATTTAATGTTAAAAATTACAGAAGTGGTTTCAAGGATTTGAGTAGGTATGATCTGGAGTTTTTGGAGGAGATTGGAGAAGTTTGGAGTGATCTTAGGCGTGAGGATGTTTAGTAGGTGTTCTTGGTTTTGAGAGAATGGAGAGAGTTTTGGTTGAAACTGGCCGAAATTCTGAGGGATTAGGGTGGCCGAATTGATTTGCAGGGTTTAGGAAGTTGATTTTTCTGATTTGAGAGGAAAAGAAAAGCTGGTTGTTTGAAATCTTAAAAGAATATTTTAGAGAATCAATTTTGGAAACAAAATATGGTAAGAAGATCTTTAATGGAGGAGAGCTTTTGGAAGCTCCAATGGCCGGCTGTTTGTCTGTGAGTTTTGCTAAGATGAATGATGGTTGATGGTGGCTGAAGATATGGAGTACAATGGTGGAGGGATTTCTGGTTGTTTGAGAGATGAATTATGGTAGTTTACTAAATATGATTGCTGGAATTTTGGTCTCCAATCAATAGCTTGAGGAGGGATTGATGGAGATATTTTAGGAGCAGCCATGAGACTGGTTTCGAGCAGAATGCAAGAGAAGGTGATGGAGCTCAGTTCATAGCTGTTCAAGGGAAGTTTGTACAGAAAAATGGTGGAGGTTTCGGACCAGACTGAAGAAGGAACAAAGCTGGAAAAATTCCTGGGCTAATTTCGCAAGTTGCTGGAATTTTTCTGGACAGATTTTGCCGCCATTTTTCAGTCAGTTTGTAGAAGATTTGAAGGGGTATTCAGAGGTCTTTCAAGGCTGGTTTCCTGCCTTCTTCATGGAGGAAAAACAAGGTTAAGATACTGGGTGAAAATCTGGAAGAAACAGCTTGGTTTATGTTCACCGAAGCTGCGAAAATGTCCAGAAAATTTTCTAGTTTGCATAGCATTTGTGCAGTCCAGTTTTGGCCTTATAATTTCAGACTTCAAGCTGGTTAAAAGGGCTATTTTTTTTGTAGCATTTGGGAGGGAATGATGGCTGAAAATTTTGACACTTGGACTGAACAAGAAGTTGGAAAAAAAAATTTTAGTTTACAACATGAACAAGATGAATACACTTAGGTTGGAGTTTGAAGGTTCAACCATGGAGATTAATTCTCTTAGGCACCTTCCACAACCCCTCCCATTTTCTGTCTACAAGATGTCTTACACTTAGACATTTTTGAACCTTCAAAGCCACAGCACTTTGCTGGAATTTTCTGAAAAAGAATTGGCTTAGCTGAATTGAACAACCTAATGAATTGAGAAATAAGAAAAACTAAGGATCAAGAAGGGTATGAATTCCCTTAGAAATTTTTGTAGGGCACAAGAGTAGGATTAGGACATTCCTATCATGTCTCCCCTAGGAAAACACTCATACCCTTCACTAAGTCATGCAAGGCTGAAATATAGCCTTCCTACACAAAATAAAGTTTAATTATACTAAAACTCCAATAATGGAATTTGAACTCAAGACCTCAAGAATTAATTCCAAAGCTCTAACCACTAAACCACCACAACTTTTGTTCTTATTTTCTCTCCCAAATATTTTTCCTATTTAATCCTCTAGCTATCCCCCTATTTTCACCTCAAGCAAAAATTACCATTTTGCCCTTCTTACTCAACAAGCACAAATAAGCCATCTAGGCCACAAACCACAAATCCCAAGCACATAAAATCATATAAAAAAATATATTTATGCATGAAATAAATTATGATATGCATCCCAACCCTCTCACTCTAAGGTTGGGTTCAACTGGGGTTTCACACTAGAGACTTTGGTCTCAAGTTTATTTGACAAAACATTTTTCTTGTGCCAAAATGAAACAAAATGGCTTTCTATTTAAACTTACAAAAATATCTAAATCCAATATATTTTCTATATCAAGGATTAAATCCTTTGAGAAATTATCTAAGGATTAATTTTTGTTTAAGTTAAAATAGCCATTTAATTTGTAGGAAAAATGTTTTTCTTGTCAAAAATATTCCCAAAGACTTTGGTCTTTGAGAAAATGCGCACATAGGTACACAAAAATAAATAACATGCTAGAAAATAGTAGACGTTATCATGCTTTTCTATTTTTAAACCTAAGTTCCCAAATAATAGAATTAAACACATTAATTAATTAATTAATGGTCTTGTTTAATCCTAAAATCTCTAACTAATATTTTTCATACAAAAATATTTCATGAATATTAACTATTGCAAAAATATTAACTTCGTCTGGTATGGACCCCAAAACAAAGAAAAAAACAAGAAAAATACAAGGGAAATTTTTTTTTTTCCCATTGGTCCACTGCACCTGCCGTATAGGAACGAAGCCATCTTGCACAGCGGTCTACAACACCCACTGCACTGGAATGTCCGCCTCATGGATCACCCAAGCCCGCAACCTGCTCCAGTGACCCGCGCGCTGTTGCCGACTTGCGTCTGTTGAATCTCAATTGAATTGCAATGCATGCCACAGCCGAGCCACCTTCCTTGCTCTAGGCACAGACGCTGCTGGCGACTCGGCTCACAGAGCCAAGCCGATGAACAGTGCTGTCTGCTTCAATTTTCCAATGCGATTTTCTTCTGCTGCGATCTTCTGGTTTTTCATTTTCTGCGACAATGTCTAGCCTTTGGCCCTCTGATTTCAACCCAAAATCAATGAAATCACAAACCAACAACCGCCTATACCCATTAGAGTTGGGTTTACACGATTTATTCTTGGAAAAACAGTGAATTACAAAAGCCTATACCTCCATCCCAGAGGTTTAACAAGCTATCTATCCATACCAAAATACAAGCGAAGGATCACAGTTAATCACACATAACTGTCCGATTTTATAAAACTAGCATACATACTTCCTATATGTGCAAATATCTTCATGCTCTGATACCAATTGAAGATTAAATTGCGAGAGCAACACAGCCAAAAAATTAGCCGAACAACAGGAAAAATTGCAGCTTTCCTGCGTGAAGAAGAAAAGGGGAAAAAAATTTCTTTATTACCTCTTCTTGTTCTTAAAATTGGCTGAAATGGAATATGCAGAACTGGGGTAGGCACTCTCGTGGAAACTTCTGGTGCGATTCCTGTAAGCCTTCTACTCCGTCTTTGCATGTATGTAAACGCCAATCTCTCGATCTTCCAGTATATGGCCTGTCTAATCCCATTTAGTGAAACAACCTACAGGGCTAAGGAATATTTTCTGGAAAGAGAGAAAGAGGCATCTGTTTTTCCCAAAACAACGTTGTTTTCTTTTCTCCTATTTAACCTAAATAAAACCCTAAGTTAAACTGGACTAGCCCATTGGACTCTTAGTTTAGTCTTTTAGGCTAAATTAATTATTCTAATTAGAACAAAGTAAATGGCCTAATTAATAATTAATTTCTTAGCCTAAATAAACTAGTCCAATTAATAAGCTTATATTAGTTTAGTCCTAGGTTAATCTTTAATTATTCAAATTGGGCTAAAACCCTGAATAATTAATTAACCTACCAAACTAATTTAATTAATTCTCTCTCTCCATGGACCTTTATTTTATTCTAGCCTAATAATTAAATCAAGTTACTTAAATAAAATAAATTCTATTTAATTTAAGATCAATTCCTTAGCCCATATTTAATTAGGACTCACAGTCTATATTGGGGACCAAAAAACACACCACATTGGCTACTAAAATGACCAAAATACCTTTGCCATATAAATAGCTATATTTTGCATTTTAAATATTTCCTAAATCACCATAAGGAAATATTAACCCCAAGGACAATGCTGCGTTAGCAAAGTCTCTGACCTACAGGTGTAATGACTAAAAATACTCCTCTATAGATCGCCGTACATTTAGAGAGAAAAAAGTGTACGAACACCTCTCTAAATGACATCTACCATCCTTAGGCTTCTAGTACAATGATCCACGACTTCTTGGAGTGTATCCGCTTTCCAAGGGAGCTACCCTAAAGCAAGCATCCAAGTCATGTTTTCCAGTGCCCTGGACATTTAGATCATTTAGACAATAACAAGGGGCGATATAGTATAGAAACTATCTTGTACAAGTTTGTGTTAATTAATTAGTTACATATACCTAATATACAAGTATGTTGGTTCTACGATAGAACCTCAACTAAAGCATATCAAAGTACATGCTTCCAGTTTCGTCAGACTACAAACTTATACTCAAGCCGTAGAGTATTAGTTCACGCTGTAGCAGTAGTAGTCTAAGTTTCTACCATGTAGTACTTTTAGAAACCACTACTGCAGGTCCTATTCTATGTATTCGAAAAACTCTTATGTCATGAAGTGAGTGGACTGCTCACTGGCTAAAGATAAGACATTCCCCATTTGAAATTCACAACACAACAACCTAGACATGATGAGATTCCCATTCTCGTCAATCGGTTAAGAACGAACGTTTATGTATTAAGTAACCCGTGATCTATACCTTACTATGAAATACCTCCATTCACATGGACTACTTATTTAAACACAATGGGTCTTTTCCAAATGTAATTGTGCACAAATGAAAATGTAAATTCACAAACAATTTCTGAAAATAAATTCTTTTATTAAAACATTCGATATTTACATCAGAAATCTAGTCTAAGAGGGCACATTTCCCAACATAAACTAGGCTAGCTGAATAAAATAAAATCCACTCATAATAAAGACTAGTTCCTTGACCTAAAATATATTAGGACTTTTGGGCTATCCTGGGGTCCAAAAAATACATCTCATTGGCTGCTAAAATGACCAAAATACCCTTACTATACAAATAGTTGTATTTTACATTTTAAATATTTTTTAATATCACCATAAGTAAATATTGACTCTAAGGACAATACTATCTTGGCAATGTCTCTGACCTATAGGTGTTATGGCTAAAATACCCCTTTACACATCACCGTACATTAAGAGAGGAAGAAGTTTACTAACACCTCTCTAAATAACATCTACCTTCCTTAAACCTCTAGTTTAATGATCCATGACTTATTGGAATATTTTCGTTTTCCAAGGGAGCTACCTTAAAGCAATCATTCGAGTCATATTATCCAAGTCCCTGGATAATTAGATTATTCGAGCAATCACAAGAGGCGATATAGTATAGAAGCTATCTTGTAGGTCTGTCTTAACTAACTAATCACATATACCCAACATACAAGTATATTAATCCTACGATAGAACTTCAACTACAGTATATAAAAGTATATGCTTTTAGCTTCGTCAAACCACTAACTCATACTTAAGCTGTAGAGTATAAGTCCACGCTTTAGCAGTAGTAGTCTAGGTTTCTACCGTAATGCACTTTTAGAAACCACTACTACAGGTCTATCTCTATATATTCGAAATACGCTTATATTATGAAGTAAGAGGACTACTCACTGGCTAAAGGTAGTAGATTTAATACATGAACAAATTAGGGTGCAACCCTTTGAGAACAATTAAAGTTTTTCAATATATTGCCAAGTGAAAAACAAAGAAAAGAGAGAGAAGAAAACTCATAGACAAGTTTATTTTTTCATCTTCTTCAAGCCTTTCTTGAGCAACCTTCCATTCGTCACCTTCAATTTCCTCTTTTGTGTATGTTGGTGTTTTTCCCCAGAGTTGGCCACCCACAATGGTCTCATCTTGTTCTATTTATTGGGTTAAAAGAGCCCTAAAAATCACGCTTGAACAGAACCACAAATCTAATTTGTGACATTGCATTGCACTGCTAGAGTTGATTTGCACGTCACCGTACATGCTCCCATGTGCTATTTTGAGCTTAAAATGAGGTCGTCAGACTTGATTTCCTTATGTGCTATAATCATGCACGACAGTGTCTGTTTTGTTCTGCACGGTGCTGTTAAATCCCAGAATATTTGATATTTTTGAACTCTGAAGTTGTACGGCTGTGGGGTGTATAATATGCATGACACCATTGGTCTTTTTCTCTACTCATTTTTATTCTTTTTCAGCTTTATTCTTCACTAAACCTTTATTCCATGACATCTACACAAAACAATATGAAAGTATCGGGATAAGTGGTCATTTGAGTTAAATTTTACAACAACTATAGTACGATTGACATAGAAAATATGTATATGATGAGCACTCATTACTCACGAAAAACCCACTAGTACACAGATAATCTAAGTTACTTTAAATGTAGCATATTGGGACAATAATCAAGAACAACTCAACATATATGTAATAAGGCCAAAATAGTAGAGATATTATTTCATCCTCCATTTTAAAATGCATCTCAACACTTATCTATCCAAGTTAATCCCATGTATACCAGTATATTAAGTTAGACACAAAAAGAACATCAAAGTCGAATTAAACAAGTTTATGTCAAATAAATATGATTCACTCTACTTCTCCAATCAAGAATACAAACAAAGTGATTCATATAAGATATGATCAATCGACTTATTAAAGTCTCATGGCTTACACCAAGTACAAATATTACAAATGTTACAACACATTAAAATAATACATTACACTTTGATACAATATTACAATAATACATTTCAACCCGGAATAGCAAAATAGGAGCTTCTCAATTTCAATGTTTTTCTACAAAAGGAGTTCATTTATAACAATTTCGAATTGAATACTCTTTTGCTTCCCTTGGATTTTTTGCTTTTTGCTTTTCTTACTTTTATGCTTATATTTTTTTTAACACACATTGTTTTTCATCATAGTACATGCTTTTTTGCATTCCTATAGCCTTTTTCCCTCCTCACTTCAGTAGGTGTATTGAACAACCTACCTCTTGCTCCTATTTTCCTTTACATTAGAAAAATACAATAAACAAATCGAAGTGTGTATATTACAACATACGAAATAAATAAATGAATGAAGGAATGGGAATTGCCACAAAAATAGAGATAAGCCAATAATCCAAACTTTATATTTCATCACAAAGTTCTCATCTATTCTCAAATAATCAAGCTTCACAAAAGACATAAAAAAGGTTAACTTCACTCCTCAAGTACTTAGTCTATGTCATACCCAATATATAAGGTCATATAAAACCAACTTTCCTAGAAAAGTCTTAAGTAAAATTTCTAAGTAAAAAGATAAATAATAACTCCACTAAACTAACACCTGTCAACACATATACTAAAAAGTCTTGAAAACTAACCCAATAATGTGAAAAAAAAAATTCGAAAAATTTTAGCTCAAATATAACAAACAAAAAATTTGGTCCAACAATAAGAAAATTTCCAAAATAATCAATAAAAACTTATAAAGGAAAAATTACACTTTAGCTTAACCTTTACTCCCCCAAACTTAAGTTTTTTGCTTGTCTTCATTATCCAAAATATATGATACAAACACATTCACTTGATACAAACTAACAAAATAGGAAGGAAAGGGTGAGCAATACTCCCCATGTATCGTGAAGCTTGTTGAAATCATAGTTGCTCTATACTGCATGGTGCCGGCTAAGTTGTAATAGATGGCGACATGTATGCTTAGTGTATCTACAGTAGTTATTTATTCTAGATGTCCAACTTCATTTCATATGAACCATACAACTCCATATATGTTCTATGCCTGCAAAATAAAAACAACAAATACAATAGTACACAAGCAAAAGAAATAGCAATAAAAATACAAACAACAAGATCAAGAAAGAGATAGTACATGAAGAAATTAACACAAAAATACAATGACTATCAATAATACAAAAAGTTATCATAGCTAGCCAAATCAAAGAACACAAATAACAACCATGCCCAAACCACAATAAAACCAACCAACATAAGCAAAACTAAGGCATATGTTAGGGCCAAGAACTATACTACTTCAATAATACAACAAAACAAATGATCAAATCAAAATGTACACTAGGGATATACAAAAGATGTATGAACACTATGCACTCTAAAGGAAAAATGAATGATCAAGGACTTAATGGGCTTATTGAAGAGGGGTAGCCTCAAAATATTTTCACAATAATATCCATTAATCCATGAATATTGCACCATCCAAAAACACTATAGTATCTTCCAAACAACAAACAAATAACTCCAAATTTCAAGAGTTATTAAACCATAGGTATCAAAAAGTTAACCAACTCTCCAAACATAAATCAATAAGCTATCAAAATACAACATCAATTTTCTAAATCAACAATCTCCAAAACTTATTCACCACTACTACAATCAAATATTCAATCTCCCCAATATATATATATATATATATATATATATATATATATATATATAGTACAACAACAACTAACAAATAAAAAACCATCACAAGGCTAAAAGAAAGATTTCACAACAACAACAATAATTTCCCAACCAAAAATACAAAATTAACTAAATCCTCAAAATAATCACTTCTATTACAACAATACTCAAATCCTCAAAGCAAAAATTATACAGCAAGGTCTCCTTAATTAATAGCCATTTACAACACCAATTCCATCCTACAAACACTAATACAACAACAAAATACCAAAAATATCCAACAACAACAAGACTAATTACAAGAACAAAAGATAAATTAATAAAATCTAATATATATATAAACAATTACCCCAAAACAACATACAACATACCCAAAAGAAAAATACCATAAAGTATAATGATACAAATCTAAAGACATAATAAAACTAATAAAAAATTAAAACAATCTACAACATGGTACAAAATATTTAGTGCTTTACAAATATATACAAGTATTTATATAGAAGGATTAGAAATATTTACAACTATGTACATGGCTAAATAATAAAATCCAAACTTTCATGATATTATCCTTATTCCCGGATAACGGTGCCAAAACTTCTTGTGCGATTTCGAGTGTGGGAAATATTACCAACAGTTACACAGACAAATCAAGTTTTAAATTAAAATGTCAAACATAATCAAACTATCCAATTAGGTAAGTATATCAATTGCATAGTATAGCATATAATGACAAGTATTGAAGATCCTCGAAAAAGGGATAAAGGTACCACTACTCACTCTTCTTTTATTGATTATCCTAACAAATAAATGGAATAAATTAACTACAATGGGCAAACCAAGATAATCAACACAACCCCACACACGATTGGCTATGAGAAAATCAAGGATAAAAAATACTCCCTCCATCCCAACTAAATTGACTTACTTACTATTTTGAGCTATCATAAAAAATTTGACACTTTTCTTAAAAGAAAAGTTTCTAATATATTTTATATTATAAAATAATCAATATACCCCATATATATTACTTTTATATATTTAGATTTGGCATAAAGTATTATGGGGTCCACTTATTTTTACTTTTATTATACTATACTATTATTATATTCTAACTTTTAATTTTGCATAAAATATCTTGCCAAGTCAACTACTACCAATTTAGTTGGGATGGAGGGAGTAGAATATAAAACATGTACTTGTAAAAAATCCTCCAAAATTAGCCAAGTACTAAACCAAACTCAAGATCGTTGAATTCCAATTTTAAAGTCGGAGAGGTCACAAATGCAAAACCTACTTTCTCTTGAGTTATGAATTTTATATTCTTAGCCAATTAAAAGGTATCTCTACCTCTTTAATTGAACCTAAGAAGTATTAACCACAAACCACCAACTATTCAGAAGAATCCAATACCATTATCTCTAGATGATATCAAATTTTCAATGATTACCAAGTTCTAATCCCCCAAATCCTTTCTCAAGTTCATCAAGGGAAAAAAAACATTGAACCTAGTTTATTGGAACCCAACTCCTAACCCCTTCTCTCAAATTCATTAGAAGAATGTAACTCAAACAATGAATCCAATATAATAAAATCAAGTAATTATTCAATAGAAATTGAAATCTAACATATCAATAGTAGATTTAATACATGAACTAATTAGGGTTCAATCCTTCAAGATTAATTAAAGCATTTCAATACATAGCTATGTGAAAAACAACGAAAAGAGAAAGAAGAAAACTCTTAGACAAGCTTGTTTCTTCATCTTCTCCAAGCCTTCCTTGAGCAAGCTTCCGTTCTTCACTTTCAATCTCTTCTCTCGTGCATATGGGTGTTTTTCCCTAGAGATGGCCACCCGCAATGGTCTTATCTTGTCTATTTATAGGGCCAAAAGAGCCCTAAAAATCGTGCTTGAATAGAACCGCAGCTCTGATATATGACGTTGCACAGTGCTGTTGGAGTTGATCAGCATGTCGCTATACATGCTTCCATGTGCTATTTTTAGCTTAAAATGAAGTCGTCAGACTTGATTTCCTTATGTGCTAGAATCATGCACGGTGGCATCTACTATGTTCTATGCGATGCTATTGAATCCCGGAATGTTTGATATTTCTAAACCCTAAAGCTGCACGGTGGCAAAGAATATGATATGCACAGTGCCGTTGGTCTTCTTCTCTACTCCTTTTTATTTTTTTTCAGCCTTATTCTTCACCAAACCTTTATTCAATGACTCCTACACAAAAAAATAGGAAAGTATGGGGGTAGGTGGTCATTTAGGTTAACTTTTACAACAACTATAGTACGATTAACATAGAAAATATGTGCATGATGTGCATTCATCAAAAGTAAAATAAAATGGTCTTCTTTTGTTGGTTGGTTGAAAAGTGTGTTTGTTGTAACAAACAATAAAGATCGCCTTTTTTTTTTTTTTTGCTTCGTTCAGAACAGGTATTGGTATGATTTTGTTTAAATTTTTTCATTTTAGTATTTCTCATATTTTTATGTGTTTGTGTTCTTTGAGAAAAGTAAAATCATATCTTTTATTTCAGCGAATAGCTCTGGAATCCTTCTTCAAGATGAAAAGTAAAACAAAATGGTCTTCTTTTTTTGGTTGGTTGAAAAATGTGTTTATTGTAATAGACAACAAAGATCGCATTTTTTTTTTTACTTCGTTCAAAACATGTGTAGGTATGATTTTGTTTAAATTTTTTCATTTCAGTATTTCTCATATATATATATATATATTGTGTTCTTTGAGAAAAGTAAAATCATAGCTTTTATTTATAGGAAATAGAAAGGAAATGGTAGCATTTTTTTTTTTTTGATACTTTGAATTTGTGTGAATAGTGGATTAATTTATTTGATAGGCATTGTTGATTTAAGCATTGCATTTTTTCTTTTATTTCTTTAGTCAAAAGTTGGAGAACTTTTCGAATTGTTAATTCATATTCAACACAAGTCAGTTTTTTCACGTGTTCTTTTGGTGATTCAGTTAATGTAATCGAAGTTAGGGTTGTGTTTATCTGGGTGTGAAATGATCATCTAGGGGAATATGATTTTTGGTTTTTTAGTATTCACTGTGATCTTATTTTGAATGAGATAATCTTGGATGCTCAAATTTTTATGCCGTTCTCCTGGCTATATTATGTGAAGCTAGGTACTATTAAGCTAGCTACCTTGAATAAGACTGTTTGGAGGCTGTATCTCAACCATTTGGGTATCATAGGTTGAATTTCAGATATGCAATTACTGTAATTCTATTGATGAATGTTTGATAAAAGTTAGTAGGAAGTGTGATGAGTGATGGAAGTATTCTATGATGAAGAAATTGTCAACTACATCCGTGTTCTGTAGAAAAACATGCAAGAATTAATTCTTATAAGTAGAATACACTACATTTAATTCCCACGTGACTTCGATTTGAATCACCAATTCAAAGTATTCCATATTATTCACAATGTTAGTGTTAGTCAACAACAAACATTTTAAAAATGATGAGATAATAAAAGATGTTGCATTTTCTATGGAAATTAGCATAGAGTTGATGAGCTATTAACTGTAACCTGTATTAAGGTAATGGTATAAATTATTGTTAAAATAAATTATGCAAATGAGCTTATAGATGATGAGCTATAATACCTATGTACATTTATGCAAGCTTGTGTTATGTAGTTGTTGCAACCTGCATAAAGACAATAGTATAAACTATATTGTAGATAAAGTATGTTAAAATAGATCTTAATATGTAGCAATTTATCAAATATATTAAAGTTATCCTTAGGAGTTGATTGTAAACTTCTTCATAGACTATATTTTGAGTATACCCTTTGAAATCCAAGTCGTCTTCAAGGGCCAAGGTTTTTAGACCTTTTGGTGGCTTTACTTTTGAAAGGGCAACATAAAGTTGCCCATAAGAAAAAATGAGTTTTGACAAGTACAATCTGACATTAGACAAAGTTTTTCCTTGACTCTTGTTAATAGTCACTGTATAGCATACGTTCATAGGAAATTGCCTTCTTATGAAAGTGAAAGGAAAATTTAAATCACCTGAGGACATAACTATTCTTGGGATAGACACCTTGTCTCCTATATTTGAACCTATATAATTCTTCCTTCAATGACTTTTTTCTTGTTTGTGTGCCATAAGTCTTGCACCATTGTATAATCCTTTGCTTAGGTTAAATTCTCAGCAACATAATAGGCACATTCTTTTTTAGCTTTAACTTATGATCAGGTATACCTGGAAAACTGAGACTATTAAGTATCCTTTAGATGTCCAATTTCTTCATCTATTCTATCCTTACTTACATATTCAATAACATCTCCAAGGACTTTTCTAATGCAAAACTCTTCAACTCATGAACAGTGTCATTTCTTAGTGTGAGAATGACCATTTCCAACAAATATGTAGGATATATAAATTTTACCTCAAAATCTAAATAAGTTGAGTTGAAAATTAGCTCTATATGATCACCATTAGCATCTATAATGAATCTATTCGGAAGTTTGATCCTTGTAGGTTCATTATCATCTCCTTTACACTTTGTTGGTTCTGTGCCATATTATATTCTTAAAAGCCAACTTGCAAATGTTGCATATTTTTCAACTTCTGTCACATCAAAATCATGAATTTGTTTAAGTCTCATGTTCTTAGACAATGTTAGTACCTCACAGTGATTCCACAAATTTGATTGATTGAGGGACAAATGTACAATATTAGCTTTTCAGCCTTTTGGAATAACTAAAAAAATCTGACGAAAATCTCCTCTTAATGGCACTGTTTTGCCTCCAAATTGTTTTGAACTATTGTAACTTGTAGATACCCTTAGTATGTCTTTGAGTGTTTTGTTAATAGTCTCAAAAACATATTTAGAATTTATAGGAGCTTCATCCCAAAAAATCAACGTTGCTCTTTTCATTGATTTTACAAGTTGGGTGTTTGTTTTAATTGAACATGTATTATCTTCTATGGTCACCAATGGAATTTTGAATCTGTTATGTGTTGTTCTGCTACTGGGTAATAGTAATAATGCTATTCCTGTTGAATTATGTAAATATTAGAAACAAACATACGAATTTATTTTATATTCTTTTTTATGTAAAGAATTTGTATCACTAGTTTTATTTGCTTTAATATTCTTTTGTATTTGATTATGTATTTCTCATTGGAATCATATAAACATGTACTATTTTTTGAATTAATATTTAAAAACAATGAATTTTTGGAGAAAAAATTATTCATAATTTTAGATTGTACTTTTGGAATATTTTTTAAAAAGGCATCGAGAAATCTTCTATTAATTTGAATTATAAAATATTTGTAAGCAAAAGTATTAGTAGAATGTTACCTGAAAATGCTATTGTCAAGACAATCTTTGATTCTAATATGAGCTTGTTAATCATTATTTTGTAGACAAATGTTTTGCCTATACCTCTATAACATACTAAAAAAAAAAAAAAAACAACTTACCTTCATCACATTCAACAGCATTTATGACTTTTTGATATAGCTGCTTATGTTCTGCATTTAATTGGCCATGCATGATCTTATGTTCAGCTCTCAGTGCATTAGCATCATACATGATTTCTTCTTTGATGTATGTATTTTGAAGATTATTGATAGGGGCAAATTTCATTTATATTTTTCTAGTTATTTGAGGGTGTTTTGTGATACATTTATTGTAATAACTAGGTATATTCCTTTATATTTGATATTTTACCTTTGGAAATGTGTTTTGGACTTTTATTGCCAAAAATGATGAAAAAAATAAAACAGTCAACGTCAGAGCACAGCCGGCGCCAGTTGTGATCCACGGAACCGGCATTAGCCCCATTTTGGAAACAGAGGAAATTTTGCATGAAAAATAGAGCACGACCGGGCCAACCAGAGCACGACCGACGCTAGCTGTGACCTACAGAGCCAGCACTGGCTCCACTCTGTCCAAAGTCGGCAGACTTTGCCAATCTTGCGCAGATTTGGTAATTTTTATGAGTTTTGGTATTTTCCAATCTCTACTAGGCCCAAAACTCTTAGGGGATGAATTTTAGCCTCTTAGAAGCCTGTTTAAACAAGAAAAACACAAGACAAAAGTATGAATTTAAGGATCAAATCAGAAAATCACTCATTGAAGGGAAAATTCATTAAATCAATGAGTATTGTTCAAGAGAGTTTTCAAGGGAGACGAAGGAGGCTTGTCTATAAGTTCTTTCTTTTACCTTTGTTTTCCTTTTTTAGGATAATGATGTAATTAATGTTTTCATTGTTATTTGGCAATATTTTGGGGATTCATGGTTTTTGTATTAACTTAGTTATTTGATCAATTTTCTATTATTCTTGGTATTTGATTACTTATGATCATCGAAGAATTGATAAAGCTAAATTTGCTTCTAATTGACTTGGGAAACGACGTTAGGAGTTGATTTAATTTTATTGATTTCATATTTGTTATCTCTTAACTGATTTGAGAAACAAAGTTCAGCTAAAAAACCTAAGCAATCAAAGATTAGTTAATCTCGCCTAGAGTATAGAGTTGTTAACTAATTTCATATTTATTATGAGGAATTGAGTTTAATGCATCTTTCGGTTATGTTGGTTTGATTGGAAAATCTGCTAATTTAATCAAAAGATAGTGATTTCATAGATTGGGAAAGAAGTGAAGTCTATATAAGTGAATTCATGACTTGGGAAACAATTGAACTTTACTTTATATTCCTTCATGATGCCAAGATGATGATTACTTGAGATAACTGCTAAATGATCCATTATCATGTTTTCTAGGAGAGTTGTCTAAATTGAATACACCCAACATCCTTGAGATGTATATATATTTTTATTTTTATTTTTATATTTTTATCACTTTATTGGGTCGATTAAACAATGAATGAAAAGTAATTAGTGTGTATTTGATTCATTTTAAACAATGAATGAAAAGTGATAAAATTATAAAAAGAAAAATAATTAGTGTGTATTTTTCTTTGCCAGCCGGATCTATCATCACTTGGAATGTTTTGATTGAAAAATTTTTAGCAAAATATTTTTCCCAGCTAGAACATCCAAATTTAGGACTGATATTTTTGCCTTTCAACAGTTAGAATTTGAAAATCTTTATGAGCGTTTGGAGAAGTTTAAGAAGATGCTTAGAAAGTGTCCTCGTCATTGGTTCGTGCTAGGTATGCAAATGCAAATCTTTTATAGTGGTTTGAGTTTTGCTACTTGGTAATTAGTTGATGCATCGGCAAGAGGTTCCATTAATTCTAAAATCCCGGGGGAGGTATTTGATCTAATTAAAATCTTGCCACAAATAACTATGCATGAGGTAGTTCATGGTCAAGAGCTCATGTTCATGGTGTACATAAGGTGGATGAGATGGCGACTTTGGAGGCCAAAGTGGAGGCACCAACACAAACGATGGATCAATTGGTGATGTCTCCTTTCCAAGAACAGGTAATGAATGTAAGTTGTGGTTTTTGTGGGGAAGGGTATCCAAACCATGAGTGCAAAAAGTATGGGGTCATCACAAAAATCGTTAGAACAAGCTACATTTTTGGGCAATGGATACCAAGGTAATAATTCTTACAATACCACTTACAACTTTGGTTGGAGGAATCATCCTAACTTTCCGTGGAATAACCAAAACCAACCTAGGCAGCATTCTTCTAATTTTGGGAACTAAAGGACTCAACCCCCCTTACCTTACAATGCACCACCACCTAAGCCATCACTGGAAGAGTTGGTTAATCAATTGGTAAGTAGTACAGAAACACAATTTCAAGGAGTGGATACAACCACAAGAAACTTGGAGGCATCTATGCGCAACCTCGAGAATCAAATTGGTTAACTGGCAAAACTCCTTGGAGATCATCAAGTAGGATCCCTTTTGGGTAATACTGAGACCAATCCACATGATCTCAATCATGGAAAGAAATGATCCTTATTGATTTATTATTTTTACTTTAGGATATCCATTTAATTCTTATGTGCTTTCAGTTATTTTCATGTATTTTTTTATTTTTTGTTTAATGACATTTCCTTCATAATTTTGTAGTTTCCATTTTTCTATTTCCAGTATCTATTAAAAAAAAAATGGCCCAGATTAGGTCCGGCACTGGCCTAGTGGCACAGAGCCAGCACCGGCACCTATCGGGAAGCAGAATTTAAATGGCCGATTTGGCCACTTTGTTTTCAAATTAACCAACTTCTCTCAAATTTTCTCTCAACTCGGCACCGTTTCTACACCCCCAAACACCACCAGTTCCACTTTTACTTTCAAAAACATCAATCTAACATCAAATCCTCTTGTTTTTGTTGAATCTACAGATCAAAATTCTAAAAATCTCGACTTTTTCTTCAAAAATCCACTTTCAAATCCCTCATGTCAAGCAAGAATTTTATTAAAAAGATTGCATCTTTTGCTTGCCCATGCATTGTAGAACACAAAGGTATGATTTTTTTTGCACTCCTACGGTTAAATTCTTGCAATTGGAATTTTCCTATTTATGGGCATATTTTTTGCCGAAAATTGCATGTATTAGAACTGATGCTTGAATTGGATTCTCTTCATGGCATTATTATGACTAGCATAGCACGAGAGTATGATTTATCGATTATTTTTTTAACTGCATGTCGATAGTATGATCATAGATTGTATATTCTTGGTTATGGTAATTGTTTTGTTGAGGCATTCAAGATGATAGGATAATGTGCATAGCCTTTAATCTTGACTTGGGATATGGATATGTTTTTCATGCTATAATCAAGTTGTGATTAAAGGAATCGCGAAAAACTATCAAAGGAAAAACGCAGCGGAAAATTTTCAATTTTCTAAGCCACATCTAGGAGAGAGTACTTACTTTTTCATATTAGTCGCAGATTAACCAATAAAGGGTCAGATTGCACTGGAACTTCTTGCGTTGGAAGGGGAGAAGGAGGCACCTGCTGTTCAACTGAAACTCCCACCAATCTTCTACTCCTACGCTTTAAGTGTCTCCAAGCTTCTTCTCTTTGTTTTTCAAAGTATAACTCTACCTTGCTCTAGGCGTTAGCTTGGTGAAAGCTCATTTCTTGGATAAAATCACTCTACTAGAGAGAAGGAAGAGAAAGAACGTGGAAGAGAAAACAAGAGGAGGTGGTGTAACACCCCACTACCTAGGCCCAACAGGGCCGGGGATGTCGCCCCATCCAGAGGACAGGGGGTCTTTATAACTAGGTTACATACAAATAAAATAGAATAAAGACTTTAAAATTAAACTTATTACAACCCAAAAGATAAGTATTGGAACAAAACCAAATAAACTATTTGCAACAATCTCCCCAAAGCATCACATAAAGTAAACAACATGAGTCTTCAAAGCATAGGCAACATCTAGCTAATAACCTCCACAGCAGGATCATCTAGAAAACATGGTATAAAAGGGTGGTGAGATAAAAATCTCAGTAAGCCCGTGTGTGCTTTGAGTGTTTCAGGTAAAATAATTCATGTATGCAAGTTGTAAAAGTTCCATAAGAAAAAGGTGCTGGCAAGCAATAAATAAGTATTGAAAATAAAGAATGACGTTTCACTTTTCAAACTGTACATGTGCACAATAAATACAACCACTCAAATGGGTAGCCATGGGTTACCACACGTTGGGCCCCAATATGAAATCTTCATAAGAGAAATGTTGGCAAGCAAGAAATAATAGTAAAATCAAGAGTGGTGTTTTGGCTTTTCCAACCTTACATGTTCAATAAAATCAACCACTCAACATGGTGGTCATGGGTTACCACACGTTGGGCCCCATGTCCACATGGTCAGTATACCACACGTTGGGCATACTGCCGGTCAGAATGCCACACTTTGTGCAGACTGACAAAAGGTAGGTGATCGGCCTACCGGGTGAGATACTCCTCCATCTCTACACCCAAACTTACCAGTTGTCCACTCCGAAACACACAGTCCACATGACTGAAACTTGCTAGCTCGGACCGGTATGACCTACCGGACTGGCATCCTATCCAGGAAGGACTCACCCCTTAGAGGTGGCCACCTACTGAGAGACTTACCCTAACCCTTCAAAGACTAGTCCTGGTGGTCTACCCTTATTGAGTACTCAACGTTGATTGCTCCACTTGGGAGAAAATTGATCATAATCCACTTTATTTGGAAATAGCAATTAAGGGTTTCTAAAAGTCTTGTCAAAGTTGGGTTTTAGAAAGAGTTCAGCATTTTGTGTAAAACTGCTCATTTAATTTTCAATTGATTTGCTTGACTGAAATAAAAAGGGAAAACATTCCTTAATTGCCTTTACAAAATAAATGTCCATATACATCGCATTTGCTTGCCACAATAACTTTTGGTCTTCACAAAACTCCATGCAAGAGCTTACCTGCTTCTTTGCTTGCTCAAACTCAAAAGTCTTCCAAGGCTGACCTAACCCTGCCTGGGGTAAACACCAAACATAAGGTCACATTCAAGCTATACCCGCCTTACATAAATAATTCTTAGCTCAACTAGTTACAACCATGATTAACCATGACCTCAATGTCCTAAGCTTTAAGGCTAGATGCTAAAGAATTTTATAAAACAAGTCTAGTTTGATAAGTTAAAATAACTAGGGGTTCTAAAATAATTGCTAATAAATTATAGACTCAAATAATAATTCTTGAGTGTTATTAATAATAAATAAACTAAGGTTTGAATTTTAAATAATATTAAGTCCTAAATAATTTTAATAAATGATAATTTAAAAATAGCTTTATTATAAATAAATAATAAATTACAAATAATTTTTAATTAATTAATTTTTTTTATAGATAATAAATACTTAGTAATAAATAAAATTCATAATAAATGAATTATTTTAAAATTTTAATTAATAAATAACAAATAGATTTTAATATAAATAACATTCAGGAATAGAGGTAAAAATTTGAACTAAGGTCTACAAAGTCATTAGTCCTAATATTTTATTTATTGCAAAAGATTTATTACTATATATATTATTTTTAATAAAAGATCTCATTTATTTGATAAAGAAAATATTAACATTTTAATTAATAAACCAATCCAAATCTTCCTAGATTTTTGAATTTTATAGGGAAAAATATAGTAGTAGTTCTAATTTTTTTGTAATAAATTTTGTTAATGAATATAACCTAGAATTAATAAGAAAATAATCTTTTATCATGATTTTCCTAATGCTAGAAAGGATTCATGATCACATTCTCAATCATCAACAATATATTAATCCATTCATGAACATACACTTGAACTATCTCATACCATCACATGGCTAAAATCCTACTAAGTATAATCATCAATCATGGTTTCCATGGAACAATAAGAACATAAAAGCCTAATCACCTTTGGTGTCACAATATCTAATCATGCTTCAAACATCCATAAAATTCACTAAGTATGAAGAACATACATTGATTCAAAAGGAAAATACATATATCCTAGTCATATACAACAATTATCATGTCCTAACCCCAATCCCTTTATGCATATACTCAATCTCCCAATCATATTCCATCTCCCTATCAACACCTAAGAGACATGATTTCAGAATTTAATAAGAGAGATTTAAGAATGAATACTTGATTGTCGAGTACTTTGAAGAAGACAAAAGAAGGTCCACGCGCGATGGAGTGTCTTGAATGGTCCAACAAAACAAACGATCATGGTTGATGATTGATCAACCATTTCGGTTAAGGAGAGAGAGAGAGAGAGAGAGAGAGAGAGAGAGAGAGAGAGAGAGAGAGAGAGAGAGAGAGATCATTAGAATGATATAATTGAATGGAAGAAGATGAACAAGAAAGGTGTTCTTGACTTACCTTGTTGATGTTCTTGAGACCTTCAAGAAAAAGGTTAATTTCGATCCGCTTGAAAATTTTTGTTTGTGAGGTTTTGTGTTATAAATACCAGAAATGAGGTTTAGGGATTAAATGGAAGTGATTTGGAGTGTTTGAGAGTGATTGGAGGTGTTTAGAGTAGGGTTAGGCTTGAAGAAGGTTAGTATGTGTTCTTGGTGTTCTTGGTGAAAATGGAGAGAATTTGGAAGAATGCTACACGAATTTTAGTAGAAGGCTGGCCGAATGGTATGGAATGAGTGAGGGTTTCGGTTTTCAGCTAGAAAGAGAGGGGATGATCAGATTTTTTTGAAATTTAAATGGAGGAAATAGTGGAGATGTTTAAGGTAAGAGGTTAGCTATGGTGTTTTGATCAAGAGAGGTTTCTATGTCTTCCAATGGTGCCGGCTGAACATGGAGTTTTTTCCTGATATGACTGAAGGTTAATGTTGCTCAAGGCTGGCCGAAATTCAGTCCATGAAGGAAGAGAAAATTCTGGTTAATTAGCCTAATGCAAGAGTGGTTTTAATGGAGTAAAATGCTGAAATTATTTGAAGTTCAAAAGAGTTTGAATGGAGTGATCTTAGGAGTGTTTTGTGGTGCAGCTATGGAGTCCTTATGCTCAAGGTAAGAGTGGGGTTTATGGTGTTCAGTCTACAGCTGAGAAAGTTCAATTTTTACAGAGGTTGAAGATGGTTTTCGGCCTTAGGCTAGAAGGAAGCAAGGCTGGAAAATTCTGGTTTCAAGTTGTTCAGAATTTTCGATGATTGCAGAATTTTTGGTGCAGAATTTTGCACACTCTTAGCTCGATTTTCAGAGGTTCTTCTGGGGTGTTTGAGGGTCTTCCAAGGTTGGTTTTTCAGCCTTATTTCTGGACAAATACAAAAGAGATTTGCTGGCTTGAAGGTGAACTAAAAATAACTTCATTTCCTTGATTGCAAGCTGCTAAATGCCAGTTTTTTTTTTCTGGTTTGGTGCTGTTTTGTGCAGTCCGAAATTTGCACAGTTTTTCCAGCTTCTAAGCCACATAAAATGACCATTTTCTTGGCAGCAAATGAATGGGATTATGGCCTGAATTTTCGAAGAAAGAGTCTGCAACAATTCTGAAAAATTTCCAGATTTCTTTCCACTAAAGTATGAACAACATGAAGGTAGATTTGAAGGTCCTTTCATGGTAATTGATTTTCTCTTGGAACCCTTCCTATTTACCCTCCTATTTTCGGCCAACTACCCAACCACCATAGCTGATTTTCGAATTTCATGGTGGAGGAGTTATCCCAGAATTTTTTTTGGAATTTAAAAGAAAGGATTTAATGGTTTTGAATTATAAAGATGTTAGGACAAGCTAGAGGTAATAAATAGGACAAGAATTCCTCTAGAATTCTTTTTAGGGCATGAGGATAAGATTAGGACATTCTCTTCATGTCTCCTCTAAGACAACATTCCTATTTTTATGGAATGCAAGAAAACAAAAATTCAAGCTTAATGAAAATAATCATGATAAAACTTAAATGATGGGATTTGAACTTATGACCTTAGAAATTAATTCACCAAGCTCTAACCACTAAACCATAACAACTCTTGTTCTTATTTCCTCACCCACATATTTTTCTTATCTACTCCTCAAGTTATCTCCCTATTCTGACCTCAAGCAAAATTACCATTTTACCCCTCCTACTCAATAAGCATAACTAAGCATTTAAACCTATAATCCACGATTCTAAAGCACATAAAATCATTCAAAAACATATATATTCATGCAAAATAATATGATATGCATTCCCGACCCCCTTACTCTAGGGTTGGTTTTAGGTGGGGTTTCACAGGTGGCACACTCTCAAGAATTAATTACACAATGCTTGGCTTTTTTCCCTACATATTTTGGCCAACCTTAGGGCTTCCAAAGCCCTAATGGCCGAAATCACCAAGCCCAATTAGGCTAGGTGTTGTGCCAAAAAAAAAAAAAATAGCGCAAGACTAGTCCAATCATCTTAATTAATTAATTATCTTTTTTAGGCCTAATTAAATACCCAAAACTAATTAATTAATTCTAATTTGACTCTTAATATATGTCAACATATATCAACCCAATTAATTAATTTATTCCAGTCTAATTCTCTTAATTAATTAATTATCTTTTCTGGGCCTTATCAAAATCTAAGACTAAATAATTAATTCTAATTGGACTTTTAGAATAAATTTTATCTCTCTTCCATTAAGCCTAGATTGTGTCTAAACAATACCATGGTAACTTGAGCTACTCTGGGGACCAAGAGACATATTATTCATGGTTACTAAAATGACCAAAATTCTCTTACTATTAAATAGCCGTTTTTTTTAAAATTATTTTAAATATTTCCATTCATCACTAATAGGGGCTAAATTAGTCATATTTTTCCTAGTTATTCGAGGCTCTTTTGTGATACATTTTGTTCAATAAAGAGTCATATTCCTTCATATTTGAGATTTTATCATTGGAAAGGTATTTTGTCCATTATTTCAGATTTTTGGGGTAAAATGAAGCAAAAACGTCGCAAAATAGAGAAGAGGCGATGCCGGCTAGGGCACTGGAATCGGCGCTGGCCATGAACTGCTTGCACGAACTTTGAAGTGATGAAAAATTGGTGAAACAGGAACGGAACATAGAAACACCGGTGCCGGCTCCAGTAGCCAAGGCGGTGCCGGCTGTATTCTGGAGTACATTGTGAGGAATTCAGGAAAAAAATCGGCGATGAGTGGAGAACCAGAACACAACCAGCGCCGACTTCGAGAGCCTAGGCGGCGCCGGCTGTGCCCTGAAGTCAAGGCGATGCTTGATTTTTTCTACGTAGTTTTTGATAATCTGTGGAGTTTTAGTATCTTCCAACTTCTATTCGGCTAAGAATATTGTACTTACGAGTTTAGGCACTTCCTAAGCCTATAAATATTCTTTTTCTTGAAAATTATGTATTAATTGTTTTATTGTAATTTGACATTGTTTTGGATAGTCATGATTTTTAGAGTTATTTGATTTTTTGATTAATTGATTGTTATTATTGGTATTTGATTACTTATGCTTATTACGAGATTAATTGGTTGGGTCTTTCCATTAACTTGCTTGGACAAAGGGGTTGATGGCAATTTCAATTCATTAGTTTCGCATTTGTTAGCTTTTATCTTACTTGGACAAATGGGTTAAGAGTAGGGACAAAGTAATTCAAGGTTAATTAATGTCTGTCAGGATATGGATTCATTGGTTAATTTCATATGTAATTTACCAGGAATGGGAATTAAATCAAGGACTATAGCTAATGCATCTTTTGGGTAAGACTGCTTAAGATAGGATATGTGATACTAAGTTACCTAGAAGATAGGGATTCATGGATTGGACAAAGAAGTGACTCTATACTATCCTTCATGATGCCAAGGGAATAATTAGTTATGATAATGATTAAGTACTTTAGGATCATGTTTGTCAAAACAATAGTTTAAGTTACATAATTCTACATCCTTGACATATATTTTATTTTATTTTATTTTCCTTTTTATTTCATTTTTTTACTTTATGGAGTCGGTTAAACAATGAAAAGAAGGTGATTAGTGTAATACTTGTAGTAAAATTGAAACAAGACATTTTTGTATGAAGGTAAAACTTTTGGATTTGGATCCTCACCAACTTCATTGTTTTCTTTCTTCTCAACCCAAGCTTTCAATTTCATTTTACCTCCACTCATTTTCTTTTTCTCATCCTCTTATTTGGCTCTCTTTTGCGCCATATAACTTTGTGTTTACCTTTCTCCATACTCTTTTACTCTTCTTTCTTCTCCTTTTACCTCAAGTTCTTTTATCTCAACCCTTATCTCTTTTAGCTCTCTCTCTTTTCTTTTGTTTTCTTTTCTTTCACTCTTCTTTCCTTCCTTTTTCTCTCTCATTTTCCTTTCTTTTTGCCTCAAATCATATTGTTTAGGAAAACACAAAGGTTCTTCATCTTCATTGTTATACTTTAGGAAACGGTCACTTACTATAAATAATTCCAAAAATGAAAATCCCTATTTTCATTCAAATCTAACATATCATGATGTAATTTTTTTCTCAGAAAAACCATATTCTCATTTAGAGAAACCAAAAGGGTTCATAGAACATTTCTAAATAAAACTAATTTCACTAGCATAAAATAGAGTTTATAAAACCAGTGGGACTCACCTCCTGCTTTATATCAAATAGTCGTAAGTGTAACGTTCCTAGCTTTTCTCCAGTCGTTAACATAGGAAAACCTACATTAAAGTCATTTCATTCTCAACGTAGTAATTAAGTCTAGGATAATGGATTACTAGAGTAAAATGAGAATCATTTATTTCTAATTGTCCTTATTTCCAAATATAATGGAATAGTCTTTCCAAAATAACCAAAATCCATTATCCACTTCTCTATCCTTTTCTACACATAATTTAAGGTATTCATATGGTCTTTCATCCTTTCATTCTTCCAATATTACAAACAAATTCAATTCCTTGAATTTCATTCATTCACACAAATGCTGGAATTTTTTAGCTTTAACACCCAATTTTGTTTTTAACATAACTTTTGATCCACAATTCCAATTAAGCTCTATTTTATATCAAAACACTCATAAGATCTCCTCTATGCCTTGACACACTGCTAAGGCAAAACATCTTTCAGCTTTTCTTGTTTCTTCTTTTCCTTCATCAAATAACATCGCCTATCCATTCTCATTCAATCCAAAAACTTATATATCACTTAATGCTCCTCAAATGTTACTAAAACAACCTTTATAACACTGATTTTCAGACATATTTAGCCCAGCAAAATCATATTTTCCAATGCCAAATTTAACATTCACAAACAACAACAATAACCATTCATTTTCCTTTAACAATTAATCTAGTTTTCCTTCCTATTTCACATGATTCTTGTGCAGCCATGAGCCACCAATAAAACCACCATGAAAACACCTTTAATCACTATATAAATCATAGCATAAAATTCTCCTCACCAACCAACACACACACACAAACACACAAAATCACAAGCAAGCTTGAATTCTTGAGAAAAATTCATAAATAGCATGAATTTACCAACAAAATTTATATCAAAGTAATCCTCATGCTTTAATCTATAACTTTAATTCTTGAAGCTTGAATATTTGCCTTGTTTGTAGCTTGAGTTGGTTGAAAAATGCGTTAAGTTTCCCTTTTTCTCCCCAAGAACTCTTCATCTCTCTCTTCTCCCCCTTTTTTCTATTTTTTTTCTAGCTTTTCTTTCCTTTTCCTTTATTTTCTTCTTCTCCTTCCTTTTGTTCTTCTCTTGGCTAAATTTTTGGCTATTTTACAGCCCTTCCACTGCCATTCTAGGGCCCAAAGTCAACCAACGTTAATTACATTGTGGACTATCCATTCAAAGCTAAATTCCTATTGGTGGATTTAATTTAAATAGATAATTATTAAGCTTATTCAACAAGCTTTTGAAATTTAATAATCCCATAAATATTTCACTCCACCAATAGTATTTTGATACTTTTTATCATCCACCAATCATATTCGACCGCTTATCTCTATTTCGACTGTATTTTAGAATTTCTTTAGAAAATAACTATAATCTCGGTCAGTATCAGAAAAATATTTTATTCCACTAATGGAATGTATAAATTTTACAAACTTAGCAGTAAAAGTCAAAATTCTCAATTCTTTCTCAAATCTTCCCAATTTACGGTGAAAATGTCGATGATGCCCCTAATAGCTCGGGTTATATGAAAATGTCCGTCTCATCACACTGTTCAAATTTTGTTCTAAGCATACCCCCAAACTCTCACTCTACTAAAGATAGTCGCAATCTGAATATTTAGGGTATGTGTAGAACAAATCTAAAATTCCATCTAGATCCCTATAAATTCTAAAATTCTAATAATGCCCCTGGATATTTTTATTACACTAAGATGTTCATCTTATTATACTGATCATTTCAAATTATGGCTACTGATACAAATTCCTATTGTATCAAAAGTAGCAGCTATCCGAAATTTAAAAATGTAAGGTATTACAATCTCCTATCCTTTAAAAAAAATTTCATCCTCAAAATTGGTTCATTCTTGAAATAACTCTGGATATTTCTCCCGCATCTTTGTTTCTATTTCCCACATAGCATTTTGTGTAGGATGATGATTCCATAATACTTTCACGAGTGGAATCTTTTTATTCCATAATTCCTTTTTAGCATACTCTAAAATCGTAATAGGTTTTCTTCATATTTCAAATTTGGAGTCATCTTAATAGGTTTTTCGTTCAAAACATGTATAGGACGGCTATGTACTTTCAAAGTTAGGAGACTTAAAATACAACATGAATACCTTGTTACTCTATCAGTAACTTTGGTCGATAGGCTACTTGTCCAATCTTTTCAACAACAGGAAACAGTTTAATATATCTAGGTGCCAACTTTTTCTTACCTTTTGTCTCTTAATATGCGTTGTAGGGTTAACTTTAGGAATACTTGATCTACTTCCACATATTCCAAATTTCTCCTATGTTGATCGACATAACTCTTCTGCCAACTTTGAGCAGCTTCTAGCTTAGATTTGACAAATTCCACTGTCCGCCGTACCTTTTCAAGATCAAAAGCATCATGCTCATGCAATCTCCATCCCAAACTTTTCCTGTACAATGGCGACTGACATTTTCTCCCATATAAAGCTTTAAATAGGGCCATTCCAATTGTTGACAGATAACTATTTTTATATGCAAACTCTGTATATATCAAGTTATCAATCCACATAGTTCCAAAATCTAAAGTGCATGCCCGCAACATGTCTTTCAAAATTCTATTTACTTGCTGTGGATGTGCCATAGTACTAAACTTTATTGTTGTTTCATACATTTGTTGCAACTTATTCCAAAATTTTGAAGTAAATCTGCGATCTCAATCGAATACAATGCTAGAGGGTACTCCATGTAATCCGATTATTTCTTCCATATATATTTTGCTCAACTTTTCCAAGGAGTCCTGTTGATTAATAGGAATAAAATGAGTGGATTTAGTTAACCAATCCACCACCACCCAGATAGTATCTTGTTGTCCTATCACCATAGGTAATTCTGTTATAGAATCCATGGTGATTTCATCCCATTTCCATGATGGGGTAGGTAATGGTAGCAATAAACCTCCAGGTTATTGCTGGTCAGCTTTCACCTATTGACAAGTCAAGCATCGGGCTATATATTCTGAGATATCCTTCTTCATTCCAATCTACCAATGACGTTACTTTAAGTCTTGATACATCTCTACTGCTTCTAGGTGGATAGTGTACTTACTGTGATGTGCTTCTGACAAAACATCTTGTTTTATCGCAATTTATCTCGGAATGTAGTACCGATCTCAATAATAGAAAATCCTATCATCACCCTTTCGAAAATTACCATTCTTCTTGTTTGTCTCTTTTGCAACATCTTTTGTTGTTCTTCATTTTTGTCATGATCTTTCTTTATTTATTGCAGAGAAGGAGGTTGGATTGAAATATTACTTAATTTTATCTATCCTTCAATTGCAAGCGTTTCCAATTCTGAAATAGGCACCATCCGGAGAGCAGATAAATTAGCTTTCCAACTTAAAGCATTTGCCATTGTATTCGCTTTCCCAAGATGAAACTTAATTAGACATCAGAATTCTTCCAAGAATTCCATCCAACTATGTTACCTCACATTTAGATCCTTCTGAATGAAGACATATTTTAAGATCTTATGGTCTGTAAAAACTTCAAATTCAGCCCTATATAGATAATGTTTCCACTTCTTTAAAGCAAATACAATTGTTGCCAACTCCAGGTCATGCATGGGGTACTTTTCTTTATGGGGCTTCAGCTTCCTGGAAATGTAAGCTATTACTTTCCATTCCTGCATTAATACTCTTCCTAATCCTTCTTTCGATGCATCAGTATATACCTCATGGGGTTTGTCCTTTATGGGTGAGGCCAAAATGGGTGCAGTGCTTAATCTATGTTTCAACTCTTGGCAATTCTACTCACATTTCTCTCTCTAGACATAAGGGACTTTCTTTTGAGTAAGCCGAGTCAAAGGTGAAGCTATCTTTGAAAATCCCTCAATAAATTTCCTGTAGTTTCCAACCAATCCCAGAAAAATTCATATTTCAGTTAGGTTCTCAGGATGTTTTCAGTTTGTTACTTCTTTAACTTTAGTACAATCAACTGTAATCCCTTTCTTGGAAATTATATGTCCTAAGAATGCTATCTCCTACAACCAGAATTCACACTCACTAAAATTAGCATAGAGTTTAGTTTCCCGTAACTTCTCCAATACCTTTCGAAAGTGTTTCTCACGCTTTTGAGAATTTTCCAAATATACTAAGATATTATCTATAAAAATGATAAAAAAAATTGTCCAGATATGATTGAAATATATGGTGCATCAAATCCATAAAAGTAGAGGGAGAATTGGTAACACCAAACGACATTACTACAAATTTAAAATGTCCATATAGTGTATTGAATGCAGTTTTTGGTATGTCCTTCTCTCGAATTCGGACATGATAATATTCCTACCTTAGATCTAGTTTAGAAAAACATCTTGCCTCTTGCAGTTGATCAAACAATTCATCAAATGTAGACTGTGGATAGTTATTCTTTATCGTCACCATATTTAATCCTCGAGAATCTATACACATTTGTAGCGATCCATTCTTCTTCTTAATAAATAGTACAGGTGCTCCCTAAAGAGAAGCACTTGGCTGGATAAATCTTTGCTCTAAAAATTCTTGCATTTGATTCAGTTTGTACCATCGAAGGACAATATCTCAACAATTGCATAAACTCAGCAATATACATTCCAATGGTTTTCTTTTCTTGTTTAAAATTTTGGATTCATTTTTTTTTTCTTTACTCAGTTACTCAATAGGTGTACAAATTCCTTTTCAAATTCTTTTCGGAATTCCACCCAAGTCTATTCTCTATGCTAAAATTCCCGGTCTCCCCTTTTTCCTTGATCCATTAGTCTTGAACTGGTTTTGAAGGCTAATGACAGCAAGATACACCTCTTTTTCCTTCACATGTTTCATATTTATAAGGAGATTCTCCACCTTATCCATCTAAACCTTAGCATTTCATCCCTGATTCGTTCCTTTATAAAATCGAGGAGGGGGGAGACTTTTAGAAATCAACCTCCAACATAGTCTATTTCTACTTTTGGACATTATTCTATTTTTTTTTGGGTTCCAATTACTTGCTGAAGTATCATGATAATATTTTGTAATGTTTTTGTCATTACATTCCCTTTACTATCAACTGCATCTCTTTTTTCTTGGTTCCAGTAATACTACTGGTAACCTTTCACAGCATCTTCTTCTCCCACTCAAAGCTACTTCAGAAAACACTAAATAAAGTATATATATATTTCAATATTTCTTACTTATATGACATCAAAAAAAGGGTAATACTACTTCATGCATGTAAACATGCATTTCTTGAGTAATTCACATATCCTTTTACCTCGATAATACATTTTTACATATATTATCCTTATATAGTCTTTCTTGAGTAATTCACATATCCTTTTACCTCGATAATACATTTTTACATATATTGTCCTTATATAATCTCTCTCTAATTCTTTCTCTGCGTTTACATTGCTATACATATAAATTCTTCTTCTTCTTTCATTTTCTTAAATTACTCCAAATCCTTCCCTTTCAAGTTCTATAATTACTTCCTAGGAGGTCACCCATCCAAGGATTTCTCTGGCCCAAGCACGCTAAACTTCAGAGTTCTGATGGGATCCAATGTATTAGTGTTCACACGATCACCCTCCTTTATGTATGATGAAAAAATAGGGTTTCAATGTTTAAAATATACTACTAGAGTATTAAACAAGTGTGCATATCCTTATCTGCACAATTTACCTCATACTGTATATAGAAGGTCCTTGAATATGAAATTTTCTACTATTCGTCTCATCACTATTGATTCCAAGATTGGAGATTCAAAGCCAATAATTATTGACTCAATATATGGATTTTGAGGCATTTCTATCGTCAATATTTTTACTGTCACCCAAATTTGGGATAATAGGCTTTTTTCAGAGATATCAAGATTAACTTAACTTCCTCTTCTTCTGACTCATTGGAAGGGATTACATCTAACCTGAATACACCACATTTATATATCTGAGTTATTTCAATATCTAACTCTATAAAATTCATTTAATCTATAAGCCTACATACTATGATGCACTACATTATGTTCCGTTAGCAGCTCAGCTATTCTCCACTAGAAACTTTACTCTGGGCTTCGCTTACTCTAATACCATTTGTAACACCCTATATTTCCATGGTGTAGTGAGTTGTAAATTTATGAGATGTCATCCCGTCTAGTTGCCTAGACAAGGTGTCTTTATAACTAACTTAACATACGCGCAGCGGAAAAGTTTCCAAAATATCTTTTAGTCATTGCAGAAAGTTATACAAAGTATGGTCTCAAGTACAATGATTCATATCACAATCAATTCAAGATGCAACATGAGCATCTGGGAGTCCACTAAGCTTCCACTACACATCTGCTTCTTAAAATTTTAAGAGAAATAATACACGTGTAACTGAAAATCACCCAATGAGTCCCGTGTATGCAAGTGATTTATAAACAAACTGATAAATGTGTTATCAGCTGTGACTTTATAAAACCATTATGGGAAAGCATTGCATTTTTCTACTGTAAACAATTCTAAAACTCTCTAAGGAAGAGTTTATTTAGAATTCAATCATCTTTGGAAAACTATGTTTCATTTCAGAGTCATTGCCCCAATTTTTAGAAATGCAGACATTTTTCTCAATAGAGGATCGGCCTGCGTGCAAAGCTCAAAAGGCTTTGGCATCACAGTCTTGTTGTACTAAGGACACAAGCCTATAGCACTTACCTGTACATTGCTAGAGAGGTAGAAATGTTGTCACGCTCTACCTAATTTATTTGATTCATATGCCTTCAGATCACTGTCCGTTCCTCACACGAGAGGGGTTATGGGTTATAATTTATGGCCTGCTTACGTGCGGGGACCCATTCCCGCATCGTTCCTCACACAAGATGGTGTAAGGGGTCAATCGGGCACTTACCAACCCATTTGGTAAGTCCTTAGCCATTTCCAATGTCCCACCGCCTCATTTAGATTAAGACAATCCCCAGAACTAACTAAGTTACTTGGGGTTGTCTACCTCTAATATGAGCTAGTACAAAGGTCAACTCTTGTTAAGTACTCAACGTTTCCACTGGTTCACAAGACCAGTCCAATTCCACTGGCTCACAAGGCTAGAAAAATATCCATTCTTGAAGGAATAGCAATAAAACATTTTCTGGGGCAAAAATATCATTTTCCAGAAATTGATCTCATTGGCTCATAAGACTAGTTAATTAATCCCATTGGCTTATAAGGCCAATTATTATCTGATTCCTAAAAGAATATCAATAAAGTAATTTCCGGAGTTAAAATAATATTTTTCGAAAGCTAATCTCATACTAAGAGATTGTTCTTCAAAACCATAGCAAAAAAGGCTAAAAAATCCTTTTCGTATGATAAAATAAGTTTTCAAGGGTATTTTTGTCATTTGAAGAACACCCAATTTCAAAAGAGTATCATTTAAGAATTCCATAATTCTTATCCAAAAAGAAGAATTGAATTCAAGAAATCCCAATTATAATTCCATAATATTCATAACTCACATTTTCCCAAAAATTCTTTCCACAAAAAATGAACATTAATACTTTCCCAACATAAAATATGATTTCGTCTTGTAATTAATGAGAAGAAAGCCTTTCAGGTATACATTTGTACTGAAGAATTATTCATAATTTAAGTGACCCAAAAGTCCTTGTAGAAAATATTATTTCCTAAAGTTTCCAAAATTTTTCATTCAGAGAAACCATTTCTTGTTCAGAAAAACCATCTTTTGTTTAGGAAAACACAAAGGTTCCTCATCTTCATTGTTATACTTTAGGAAACGATCACTTACTATAAATAATTCAAAAAAATGAAAATCCATGTTTTCATTTAAATCTAACATATCATGATGTAATTTTTTTCTTAGAAACACCATATTCTCATTCAAAGAAATCAAAAGAGTTCATAGAACATTTCTCAATAAAACATAATTTCACTAGCATAAAATAGAGTTTATAAAACAAGTGGGACTCACCTCATGACCTATATCAAAGAGCTGTAAGTGTAACGTGCCTAACTTTTTCTCAAGTCTTTAACGTAGGAAAACCTACATTAAAGTCATTTCATTCTCAAATTTGTAATTAAAACTAGGATAATGGATTACTAGAGTAAAATGAGAATAATTTATTTCTCATTGTCCCTATTTCTAAATATAATGGAATAGTCTTTCCAAAATAACCAAAATCCATTATCCACTTCTCCATCCTTTTCAACACGTAATTTAAGGTATTCCTAGGGTCTTTCATCCTTTCAATCTTCCAATAATGCAAACAAATTCAATTCCTTGAATTTCGTTCATTCACACAAAAGATGGAATTTTTTTAACTTTAACACCCGATTTTGTTTTTAATGTAACTTCTGATCCACAATTCCGATTAAGCTCTATTTTATATCAAAACGCTCGTAAGATCTCCAACTTTATAATTATGAACTTCATTCAGACAGCCTCTAATCTATGAGACACTTCTGAGGCAAAACAGCTTTCACCTTTTCATGTTTCTTCTTTTCCTTCATCAAATAACATCACCAATTCATTCTTCTTGAATCCAAACACTTATATGTCACATAATCCTCCTCAAATGTTACTAAAACAACCTTCATACCGCTTATTTTCAGACATATTTAGCTCAGAAAAACCATATTTTCCAATGCCAAATTTAACATTCACAAGCAACAACAACAATAACCATTCATTTTTCGTTAACAATTTGTTTAGTTTTCCTTCATATTTCACATGATTCTTGTGCAGCCATGAGCCACCAATAAAACCACCATGAAAACACCTTTAATCACCATAAAAAAACATAGCATAAAATTCTCCCACCAACCGACATACACACAACACCCAGAAATTCACAAGTAAACTTGAATTCTAGAGAAAAATTCATAAATAGCATGAATTTACCAACAAAATTTTTATCAAATTAATCCTCATGCTTTAATCTACAACTTTAATTATTGAAGCTTGAATGTTTACCTTGTTTGTAGCTTGATTTGGCTGAAAAATGCTTCAAGGTTCCCTTTTTCTCTCCAAGAACTTTTCTTCTCTCTCTTCTCCTATTTTTCTCTATTTGTTTTCTAGCTTCTTTCCTTTTCCTTTCTTTTCTTCTTCTACTTCCTTTTGTTCTTCTCTTGCACAAATTTCTGGCAATTTTATAGACCTTCCACCACCATTCTAGTGCCTAAAGTCAACCAATATTAAATACAATGCGGGCTATCCATTTAAAGCTAAATTCCTATTGGTAGATTTAATTTAAATAGATAATTATTAAGCTTATTCACTAAGCTTTTGCAATTTAATATTCCCATAAATATTTCACTTCTCCAATAGTATTTTGACACTTGTTCTCATCTACCAATCATATTCGGCTACTTGTCTCTATTTCAATCGTGTTTTAGAATTTCCACAGAAAATAACTCTAATCTCCGTTAGTATTAGCAAAATATTTTATTCTACCAAGAGAATCTATAAATTTCATTGAACTCAACAGTGAAAATTGAAATTCTCAATTCTTCCCAATTTATAGTGAAAACCTCGATTGTGGTTAAAAGGACGATGATGCCCCTAATAGCTGAGGTTATATTAAAATGTCCGACTCATTACACTGTTCAAATTTTGTTCTGAGTGTACCCCCAAACTCCTACTCTACTAAAAATAGTTGCAATCTAAATATTTAGGGTACGGGTAGAACAAATTCAAAATTCTATCTAGATCCCTATAAATTTCAAAATTCTAATAATGCCCCTCGATATTTTCATTGCACAAAGATGTTCATCTCATTATACTGATCATTTCTAATTATGGCTACTGATACAAATTCCTATTGTGTCAAAAATAGTAGCTATCCGAAATTTAAAAATGTAAGGTATTACAATGTGTCATCTACATATCATTTCAAAGCTACCACGTGTCACTACCAGAGTAGTCTGCGAAAACTTATACATATATATGTAAATATATATATATATATATATATATATATATAATGTTCTTGTACTTCTTCCTTCTTTTCTTATTTCCTCGTAAGTTAGTTTGCTTTCTTTCACACACACACACACACACACATACACACACACACACACACAGTGTTAGCAATATTTTTTAATATCTTTTTAACAATATCAGATTTTTCTTTGTATCTTGTGTATAATATAGCTCCAAAAGGGCACCCCCTCTTAAATTTTGGTATTAGAGCCTTCTCTTTCTTTTGTGCTTATGTCTATAATTTATGTGTTGTTTGAGTGATTGAAAGTACAATTAAAAGGTACATTAAAACTTATTAAGATATATTAGAATTTGCTTAAATACACTGATTCCAATTCTCCACACTATAGTCTGTATGGTTATTCTCTTTACATTCTGGAACTAGAACTTGCGCATATTTATCTAGAATTTAAATTATTAAGTTTTGCTTAGAAATTGTAGCATTTATATTGTGTGTTTATCATTTAAGAAATAGAATAAAAATTAACAACAAGAATCGTATTAAAAAAGAAAATTCTCGCTTGCTTGTTTTATTGCACCATATTCATTTGATTTCTACCATATAAATAATAGAATATATAATCTCACTATAGAAAATAATCTATTAACAAAAAGATTAGAAATTTTAAATTTAGCTTAGTGTATAACAAACAGTAGAAAGATAGAATATTTAAAT
The DNA here is from genome assembly GCA_026120185.1 of Voacanga thouarsii. Taxonomy (NCBI): domain Eukaryota; kingdom Viridiplantae; phylum Streptophyta; class Magnoliopsida; order Gentianales; family Apocynaceae; genus Voacanga; species Voacanga thouarsii. The sequence continues at coordinate 1,096,845 of JANUWF010001246.1, read as the reverse complement.
CTTGAATTAGTAGGAAAAACTGAGAATTGAATATATAGTACTAAACATTGACATACTTGTTACTTTCTTTCTCAGTATTCACATAATTTGCATGGTGATAGTCTTTAGTGTAATAGTCTTGTAGATCTAGTAATTAGTTTTGGAGAAAAATTAGAAGCCCAAGAAACGAAAAATTGTAATATTTGGGAAATAGTATTAAAACATATCAAAGGAAAAAAATAAAATATTAGAACAATTAGTAGAAAATTTAGAATATAGTAAACACAAAATAATACGATAATAAAAAAGAGTGAAATATTTTGAATATTTAAAAGAAGAAACTAGTCAATATAAAGAAATAGTAGTCAAATTTGAAAAGCATTCCCACTAAATCGAAAAGTTTTATTTAGAAACAAATAAAATATTAAATAATATAGAAGAACTTATTCTTAGTTAATATCTTTAGAAGATAATTTAGATTATAAAAAGTGATTTGTAGAATTAAACAAGTATCATCCTGAATCTTTAAGATTTACTAATTATTTAGGAACATCTAATTCATATAAAACATATCCAAAATAAAATAATATACAACTAGCATTATTAATTAAAATTTGTGAAAAATTAGAAAGTATAAACAAAAGATTAGCAGTTTTAAGCTTAGAAAAAGAGATCGATAAACTGACGGATAAATTCAGTTGAATTCCAGTAGAAAGAAAACATAAAACATAAATAACCTATAAATTTGGATATTTATCTTCAGAAAATTTCGGTAGTGAAAAAAAAAGTAATCTATATAAATCATGAGGCGATTATCATTTATAGGACTTAGTAGGACTTTAAATGAGAATACTAGTATAGAAACATCTATTTTAGAAAGAATTAGGCATTCTAGAGAAAATAGACAAATTCAGCTAGAAGAAGTTATAGATGTGAAAAGATATGTAGAAATTTATCGAAATCATAATATTGATTTATTAAATCATAGAAGATTATATCAAGTATTTTGGTTAAAATCTCATACATGTTTATTTAGATTTGATAGAGAAGAACCCTTACAAACCCTAGAACACTTAGATTAGTCATTGATGAAAGTCTTAAAATTTTAAAAAATACATACACTTACAGGCATTTAGGATTAATAGAAATAAGAATTAAAGGCTTAGCAAGATCAGGATTAGGAACCAAAGTTTTATTAACAATATTATATAAAAGATGGAAAGATGTTAAAAATGCACTCAAAGCAACATCCTTCTTTAATAGCTGCGTCATCGGTGAGCCAGAGTAGAGAAATTCGTAATGAAACGTTAGTAGTACCTAGCCAATCCAAGAAAACTTCGTATCTCAGTAGCATTCTCTGGTTGCTTCCAATTGGCTACATCGTCCACCTTGGCAGGGTCCACCTTGATTCCATCCTTGGATATCACATGGATGAGGAAAGATACCGAGCTTAACCAAAACTCACATTTGCTTAACTTAGCATAGAGTTTGAATTCCCTTAACTTCTCCAAAACCAACCTTAAGTGCTCTGCGTGATCCTTTGGATTCTTGGACTAGATAAATATATCGTCAATGAAAACGACTACAAACTTGTCCAAATATGGCTGGAAAACTCGATGCATTAGGTCCATGAAAACCACTGGTGCGTTGGTCACACCAAACGACATTACCACAAATTCATAATGGCCGTACCGTGTGTTGAAAGCAGTCTTGGGAATATCTTCCTCTTTAATCCTCACCTGGTAGTATCCTTGCCGCAGGTCTAATTTCGAAAAGCAAGCTGAGCCTTGAAGTTGATCGAACAACTCATCGATCAAGGGTAAAGGGTACTTGTTCTTGATCGTTAAGTTGTTCAATCCTCGATAATCGATGCATAATCTCAAGGTGCCATCCTTCTTCTTAACAAACAACACCGGTGCTCCCCATGACGACGTACTCAGTCGAATATAGCCTTGCCTCACCAACTCTTCCAGTTGCTCCTTCAATTCCTTCAGTTCTGTTGGTGCCATCCGGTATGGGGTTCTTGACACGGGTTCCGCACCAGGAATCAGGTCCACGGTAAACTTAACTTCCCGTTTAGGGGGTAGAGAAGTGAGCTCAGTAGGGAAAATGTCTGGAAAGTCTTTTACCACCTCCATACTCTCCAGGGTACACTGATCCTTGGGGTTGTTCAGAAGATATGCTAGATATCCCGTACATCATTTCTTAAGCAGCTTCCGAGCCTTAGCACAAGTAATCAAGAATTTCAGCTCATTTGCTCGTTTATCGTCAAATTCAATCACATCTCGCGCGGGTCTCACGAATTGCACCGTCTTGATCCTGCAGTCAACATGAGCTCCGTGCTTCGACAACCAATCCATGCCCAAGATCCGGTTATAATCATCAATGGGCAAAATTATAAGATCTGCTTCCAGAATCTTCTTCGCAACCTCCACTTCACAGCTTTCCATTAACTCACCCGCTTCCAACACTCTTCCCAAGGGTGAGCTTACTACTAAGGTATAGGGAAATTCCTTTCCTTCCCAACCCAGATGCGATGCACATACTTTACTTATATAAGAGTGTGTGGATCCTATCAAAACATTAACAAGACGTCCTTGGATAGAAAGGTTACCTTCAATCACTGCTGCATCTGCTCCAACTGCTTCTTGATTCAGGGCAAAGACCTTAGCCTTCACTTGGGGTTTCTGACTTCCCACTCCTGTGGTTCTAGCAGCAACTCCTCAGTTGACTCCCATCGGCTGAGTCGGGGCCGTCTGCCCAATCCTTAGAGGTTTGGGGTAGGTGTTTCTTAAATGGCCCGGGTCTCTACAGTTGAAGCACCTCTTTACTCCTCCATTGGTCCAGCAGTTCCTCTCGGTGTGGCCGCTCCTTCCACAGAGTCGGCAACTGAGGTTACTTTGTATCGGTCCTATTGCAGGCACTCAGGGTTGCTTACCCTGGTTTCCCCACTGCATAGGGCCAGCAGGTCGCTTGTTACTCGGAGGCCTCATGGGTGGATGAGTCGGTTGGAAAGGCCTGCTCATCGGTCAGTACCGATCTTCATTCTTTGTCTGGGATGCTGCGTCCACGGCGGCAGTGTATAATGTTGGCGGCGATAGGGCCAATGCCTTCTTCAGATCTAGTCTCAGCCCCTTCACAAATTGACGAGTGTACTTCTGCTCTGAGTCGACCAGGCATTTACAGTACTTGGACAACTGCATAAATCGGGATGCATACTGAGCAATTGTCATGCCTCCCTACTTGAGGGTTTGAAACTCATCCTCCCTCTTCTCAGCTACCCACTAGGGAATGTACTCAGTGCGGAAAGCTTTGGTAAAGTTGTCTTATGTCCATTCCTGCTCTTCTCTATCCCAGTCATTCTGTACTCATTGCCACCATGCTTGCGATGGTCCCCTCAGCCGAAAAGCAGCAAACTTCACCATCCTCTCTTCCGTATACTGTAGAGTAGCAAAGATATCTTCCATCTGCTCGATCCACTATTCTGCTTTCTCATCTTGCTCCACCTCCCCTTGAAATGTAGGAGGTTGGAACTTCAGGAAATGCTCTAGGGCCTCATCTTTTCCCCACGGTGATCTCTTGGCCACCTTGTCCATTTTCTCGATTAAATTCTGAAGGATCGAAGCTATCTTGTCAAAAGCCTATCCCATAGTCATATATCGAGACCTCTCAGAAGCTAACCCTTGCTCCTGCTGCAGGTGTTCCTCCACGTTGGGTGTGGAGAGATGCATGTGCTCAAATTCTGGAGTTGAAGAGGCACTTTCTTGAATGGTTCTGCTATGAACGACTGTCCTGCGTCTTGGTGCCATCATTGATCACATTCACTTAAAGTCAGATAATTACCAAGGGGGAAAGGTATGCTCAGATATATGATAAGATAATAATAATAATGATATCTACTTATCTTAAAAGAAAATTTGATGGTATTATATAGGGAAAAACCAAGTAATAAATAAAACTCATGCTTTTCATAAAAATCATACTTTCATAAAAAAAAGGGGTTATCGCGTTGGATACCCTTTTATTCAGCAAAATAGTTAAACCCTACAAGCAACATGCTTCTTCGAAAATGATAAATAACTAAAAGAATATGAATCCCAAAAAGGGAAAAGGAGAGTAAATGCTGCTGGTCCTCTACACTCTACTCGCTGCTAGAGCCAACAAAGGCATCTGGATCGTTAGAGGATGGTTCCACGAGCCACCCCACGGAGCTATCGGGTTTCCCCACATAATCACTCCCAAAACTAATCGGGTCAGTACTCTCACTTGGCTGACCAAGATCAACCTCATGGCCCCTCTTAGCTCTCATAGCTGACTCATAAAGCTCATCCAAAGCTAATTTAATCGCACCCTTAGGAGCAGGCCTCTCATTTCCTAAGTCATCTAAGTCAAACAATCCATCTCTCCTCAACTTAGCGTCTATCCCTAGTCCATATCGAAGTCCGCCCCTCTTAGGACCCTCTTCTAATTTCTCTTTCCCCTTATCCTCCATCCCTAAAGTGGGCTGCCTATGTTCCCTCACTACCAGGGTAACCCCATCTCTCAGCCCGTGTCCCTCATCACTGGACTCCTTGAGGTCATAGCAAGTAGAAATCCTATCAACCTCACCTATTTGCAGGATCCAAGAAGCCTCCGTCGCTACCTCATCCTCCTCCTCTATCCCATCCATCTCTCCCTCACTCTCATCATCACCCTTATCCCCAAACTCCTCTACCTCTCCTTCACTCATCTCAGCCATCTCCTCATCTTCCTCGCCCTCACTAATAAGCTCAACTACCTCACCCTTATCATCCCCATCGTACTTCCCCATGCCTCCATCAACCTCCATCTTTGCCTCAACCACCGAGTCGTCTAGCATAGGCAGCTCATGCTCCATCTTGTCCTCACTCAAAAACCAACCTCCCACTGGCTTTGTCTCTAAATCAGACAAGGGTGGATCTGCTACAGGTAGTGGGGCAGGTGGATTCCTGCAACCAGCGGGCCAGTCTCTGACAGCCGACGCAACTCTCTTGACCATCCTATAAACAAAATGCACAGATTAGAACTAGATCAAAATACTTAAAGAATAAAAAAGTCCAGTAAGTCAAGTAATTGCCTAAACCTAGGCTCTGATATCACTTGTAACACCCCCAACTACGTACCCTAAAAAGAGCGGGGATGTCGCTCCGTCCCGAGGACAAGGGGTCTTTAAAATGAGGTACATAAGATAAAGTCGAACTCAAAATGTCAAACTTAGATAAATAAAGAGAACTCTCATTACATCAGAATCAACCTTGCGAAAGTTTAAACATATGCATACATCGAAAAAAGAACATAAATGAACATCTATCTCTCAAAACATAAATAAAGCAACAAAACTCCAACTACTAGACCTCCCGCTAGCTCAACAGTATCAATCTCCTGAATATATGATATAAAATAGTGTGAGATTAACATCTCAGTAAGTCCTGTGTGTGCACATAGTACTTTAAACAATTCATGTATGTACAACTAAAAACATTTGCAGAAATATTTGGCAAGTCATAAATAATTTCTCTTTGCAAGCAGTGGAGTTTTCTCATTGTTATACTTTGTACAAAATAAATCATCCACTCGACAAAAACAGTCATAGCGCTACACTTTGGGCTCCCGTGATAAGAGAACGGTCAAGGCACCACACTTCGTGCACCATGACAAGATCAAATTACCACACTTTGGGTGTTCTGATCAAGGGTGGGTGTACGGCCCACCGGGTGAGATACTCCTCTATCTCTACACCCAACAAAACTATCCGGGTGTCCATGTCGGGAAAATAATACCTTACAAGGTAAAAATGCTAGCTCGGACCGGCGTGACCAATCAATACTGTCACATTTTCAGGCGGAGCTTATCTTTTGGAGGTGGCCGCCTGCCAAAAGACTTACTCAAGCCCTCCAAGACTAGTATTGTTAGCTTACCCTTATTAAGTACTCAACGAATATATCCGTCAATTTCTAATTCACAATGATTCCATACCTTGGCTTTGTAAAACGTGGTTTTCCTTAAAAAGAGTTTTCTAAAATGTTTCAAAGAAAGAATAGTTCTTGATAAAGGTATTAGTTTGACAAAACCATTTAGAGAATATACATCCACATTTACATCTCAAATAATCATAGATCAACAATAGCTTTACAACATTCGACTTGCCACCATAAGCATTTAACAAAAGAGTTTTATACAAGGACTTACGTGGTTTGCCTCAGATAAACAAGATAAAATCAATGGCTCGCTTTCTTCAAATAACCTCCTAATCTAGAATCACATAATATCATGATCAAGATCTCAATCATCTCAAGAATGAATATAAACCCACTTATTCCCATAAACAAATCATGACTCATCAACTATCTTCAATAAATCACCCCTTCCATGAAATAAATATATCATGAGCATATATCCATCAAAGACATGAGCAATATTTAAAAAAGGTCTTAACTTAACCATTACAATTCACATCCATCATTATCACATCAACCATAGCATCGCTATCTATTAAACATGCTTAACACCTTACACACCTCAAGATATTCATCTATCCCAACTAAGCCTGTTCATTATGCTATTATACTACTATAGACATCATCAATCAAATTAAACCTTAATTTCATTCATCAAGGTATGAATTCCTTTACCTTCCAACCACTGGATTAACAAGATCAAGATACTTCTATGGTGATCGTCCCAAGTTCGCTTGAGAAGAAGAGAAAAGCTGCCTTCTTTATTCCTCTTGACCGAAAGTTAAGAAAGAAAGGTGAGATCAGCCCTTATATGGTGTGGTTCAAGGGAAAAAAAAGAGAAGAATCAATGGAAGAAAGGAATCGAGAGGTTGAGAGGATTTTTGCTCACCTTAAGGTGTGTTTGATTTTTTTGCTAGTGATTGCTCTTGTGTTTTTCAAAAATTGCAGGGGAGAGTTTGCTGGAATTTTCATGCAGCAAGGAAGGAATAGCTGGCTACTTTAGTTTAGGTTTAGGTGAGTTTGATTTAGGGTTTAGAAGTTGATGCTAGGAAGGTCTCCTAATGGTTCTAAACTTCTTGGGCAGCAATGGCAAAAAACAGGCAGCTTGCTGTACCTGATTGCTGGCCAAAATTAAGAGAGGTTAAGAGGAGAAAAACAATCTGGAATTGTTCTCCTAGGCTGGCTGAAATAGTGCACAAGGGAAGGGTTGTGTGTGTTTAGGTTTTTGACCAAAACGTGAAAGGGTTTATGCAGGTTTTGACAACCAAAAATTCTGTGCAAGGTGGATGTTTTTGCTGTGCGAAAACTGCGAGCAAAAGAGAGAAATTTTGGACTGATTTTGGCTGCTATTTTTGACACAAATCTGAGAGTTTTAGGAGCTGTAATTTGGCTAAATCAACAAAGAGTTTTGGTATATTTTGGAGTGCAGATTTTCGTGTGATATGGTGTGTGTAAGCTGATCGAATTTCTGTGTGCAAGCTAGCCGAAATTCTGGGTACAAGCTGGCTGAAATTTTGGAGAAAAGAGGGAACAAAAATCTGGTTTGTGTAGCTAAAATAAATCTGACTTGATGAGAGGTATTTTAGATGATTTGAGCTAGGTTTAGAAGAGTTTGGATACCATTAGGAGCGCAGGATTTTCATGCAGCATATGCATGCACAAGGCAGACCGAAATTTACAAGAAAAAAGGAGAACAACCTAATTTGTTTAGGAATAGAATAAAATCTGATTTGCAAGAGGATTTAGGATAAGATTCCCTAGTCTTGGAAGAGTTTGAGTTGAGCTAGGAGTGCTCCAAAGGTGGTGGCACAAAGCTGGAAAATTTCCAGATTTTTTGCTAGGGTTTTATTTTCAAAATCAACATAGTATTTTGCTAGGAAAATAATAGATTTAATTCAAGCTAGCTAACACAAAATCTGATTAATTAAATACAAGCTGGAGTTTAATTGTTCTTGGCTAAGATTTTCGAAAATTACAGGAATAATAGCTAGAATAAAATTAGTCTCCATCTTTATAAAAAATCCTTGAGTTTGGAAAATAAATTTGGAGATTCATCTCCTAAGAAAATGGAGGCTGAAATTCCAAAAGAGTACCTAGGGTTTTCGGCCAAAGCATGAAGAATCTCTAGGAAAAGAATTAAAAAAGGAGCTAAGATTCGCAAGAGATAATATTTGAACTCAAGTCACCAAGGGATAATTACCAATCCTAACCATTAATCCAAATCAACTCTGGTGTTAATATATCTCTAAGAAATTTCTTTCACCCTACTTCTCATCCCTCTATCTCCTCTACTAAATTTTACGTAAACGATTCTCAAATAATGCAAACAACACAACTATTTTTCATTAAATAAATTAATGCAAGAGAAACCTTGAAAATCACATGCACCCATGCAAAAATAATTTTAAGATATCACATGAAATGAAAAATGCTATGCAATGCATGACTTTTCCCCCATAGGTCAAAGGTAATTTTGGGCGGGGTATTACAATGGAGCTAACATGTAGGTGATGAATGACTTTATAAAACCAGCATTCTCAAGTACAGGCTCTAGTATCGCACAGCCTAGGATAGAGGCCAATAATTTAGAGATAAAAGCCAATGTGATCCAAATGATCCAGAATATGGTCCAGTTTGATAGGTTACCTGAGGAAGATCCTAATGCCCACCTTGCGAGCTTTCTAGAGATATGTGACACATTTAAGATGAATGGTGTTTCTGAGGATGCTATCAAGCTAAGACACTTCCATTTTTCCATGAGAGATTGAGTGAAATCATGGCGAAAATCTTTGCCCATCAGATCCATTGCTACTTGGAACATATTAGGTGAAAAATTCTTTGCTAAATATTTCCTACAAGCTAGAACTTCCAAACTTAGGACTGACATTTTTTCTTTCCAATAATTAGAGGTCGAAAACCTTTATGAGTGTTGGGAGAGGTTCAAAGAGATGCTGAGAAAGTGTCCTCATCATGGATTTGAGTTGGGGATGCAAATGCAGATTTTTCACAGTGGGTTGAGTTTCGCTACAAGGTAATTAGTGGATGTATCTGCAGGAGGCTCCATAAATTCCAAAACCTTGGAAGAGGTCTTTGATCTAATTGAAAATTTGGCTATTAATAACTATGCCTGGGGGAGTTCACGGTCTAGAGCTCATGTACATGAAGTGCATAAGGGAGATGCAATGGCTGTCTTAGAGGTAAAGGTAGAAGCACTCATGCAGAAAATGGATCAATTGATAATGCCTCCTTCCCAAGGACAGGTAATGAATGTGACTTGTGATTTTTGTGGGGAAGGACATCCCAATCATGAGTGCCAAAATATGGGATCTTGGCAAGAAGCATTGGACCAAGCGACATTTGTAGGTAATGGTCAGCAAGGTAATAATCCCTACAGCAATACTTACAACCTAAGTTGGAGGAATCACCTTAACTTTTCTTAGAACAATCAAAACCAACCTCGACAAACTTCTACGAATTTTGGGATGCAAAGGACTCAACAATCTTTGCCATATAATGCCCCACTAGCTAAACTATCTTTGGGGGAAATGGTCACTAAACTGGTAAATGGAATGGAAACACAGTTCCAAGGAATTGGTGCAACTACGAGGAACTTGGAGGTGGGCATGCGCAATCTGGAGGGTTAAATTAGATAATTAGCCAAACTCTTTGGTGATCTTCAACTGGGAACACTACCAGGCAACACGGAGACCAACCTACGGTACCAAGATCGTGGGAAACACTGATTTCTGAATTGCTTTACTTTTTGCCGAACAATCTTTTCAATTATCGTCTATTTTTATTTATTTAGAAATTAGTCTACATGTTTCATGCTTCATATGCATTTTTGAAAAAAAAAATGATTTTTCAGACAGAGCTGACCGGGTGCAGAGCCCAACCCGTAGCCCGAGTGTCGGGTCTATACGGCTGCAGAAAAAAGTGTGGGCAGAACAGGCTTGGTGCCAGGCCTAGTCCATGGGCCAGTCGCCAGGGCCGTTCAGCAGCCATATTCAAAATGGCCCTCTTGGCCATTTTTTGTTCAACAATCTCCACTCCTCTCCAATTTTCTCTCAACCCATGGCCGGGTTCATCTTCAAAACACCGTCGGATTAATTTCCATACCTCTAAAACATTTTCAAAGCACAAAATCACCACTTTGTTCTTACAAGTTTAGATCAAAACAAGGAAAAATCCAAACTTTTCACCCAAAACCCATTTTTCAAGCTTTCCATTAGGAGCATGATTTCTTCAAACTCTTTGCATAGAATCATTGCCCATGCATTGGAGAATATTATGGTATGAATTTTTTACACTTTCTATGGTTCAGTTTTTCTTATGAATTTTGGGTAATTTTCTATGCATTTTTGGGCAAAAATTCTTGAATATTTTCTAGTGTAGAATTTTATTGTTAAGATTGCTTTCTTTGAGCTTGTATTGGTATGGGAATATCATGGATAATGCTTTATGATCAATTCCATTGATAGTTTGCATTTTTGGAAGTCATTGAGCGTGCATAGTGATTAATTTTTGGGATCAAGGATAGTTGTTCAATGTTTCACTCAACCTTATGATGAACATGGTGATTGAAATTGTGAAACCCCAGTCGAAACCAACCTTAGAGTAAGGGGGTTGTGATGCATATCATATTTTATTTCGTGGTTAAATATATTCTCATATGAATTTTTATGTGTTCTGGATTCGAGTTTTATTGCCTTGAAGTTTTGTTGGTGAGTATTGTGTGAGAGGGGCAAAATGGTAATTTTTTCCCGGGGTGAAAATAGGGAGATAGCCTGTGGATTGAATAGAAAATAATTTTTCTAGTAGAAATAGCAACAAGAGTTGTTGTGGTGTAGTGGTTAGAGCTTTGGAATTAATTCTTGAGGTCTTGGGTTCAAAGTCCATCATAGAAGCTTTAGCTTGAGTAAATTTTATTTTGCTTGGGAAAGGATGGTTTCGGCCTTAAGAGCATAGAACAAGGTGGTGATAATGTCCTAAGAGAGACATGTTAGGAGAATTCTCATTTCACTCTTTACTCTACTCAAAATTCTTGAAGGGAAATTCATTCTTCCTTGTTCTTTAATTTTTCTCAATGCTCAACTCATTAGTTTGATCAAGGTGTTCTAGCCTTTTTCTTTCCAGAAAATTCAGTAAAGTACTGAGGTCTTTTAGGATCAAAATGTCTTGGTAAAAGACTCCTTATGGTCTAAAAAATATGGAAGAGTTGTGAGGAATTTCAAGAGGAAAATCCCTCTAGTGAGCTTGCTGAAATTTTCCTCTAGCTTAGTTCATCTTTCTTCATAGAATGAGCTGGAATTTTTCCAGCATGTTGTACCTTCAAAAGGTTGAAATTTTTAGCTCACATTCCCTCCCAAATGCTGCTAGAAAAATGGTCCTTAGGATCAGTTTGAAACCTGAAAGTTTTTGTCCAATTTCGGACTGCTCAAGCTGGAGCAAAACAGGAAAAATTCTTGTACGAAAATCAGCTTTGAGAGCTCCAAACCAAGTTGTTTTCTCCCAGATTTTGTGCAGCACCTTAGCCATGTTTTTCCTCCATAAAGAAGTCTGGAAACCAGCCTTGAATACCCCTGAAATCCCCTTCAAAACTCGCTGCAAAATGGCTTTGAACAGCAGACGAAAATCTGCCAGAAAAATCACTGTGCAGCGAAATTTCTGTGCAGATTTTTGTCCAGCTTGTTTCCTATCTCTCTTCCAGCCAAAACACCAACCTTAATCTGTCAAAACCTTCCTTAAACCTCCATCAACAGAGCTCCATTGATCCCCTTGAACTTCTGCACGAAATTCCATTAATGGCTGTCCAAAAATCTCTCAAACAAATCCCTGCAATTTAGCTTGATTGGTTTCCAAAATTTCAGCCATCTTATTTAGTAACCTTCCATAATATTTTTCTCAATGGACCATACTTCCTCTTCATCATTGTACAGCCTACTTTCAGCCACCATAAGCCTCCATAAGTAAGCTTTAATTCCACAGAAATTCTGCTCAAACAGTCGACCATGGCAGATTTCCAAAAGCTGTCCAACAATCAAGATATTCTTGGAATATTTAGTTTCCAAATTCACATCCTAAAAATATTCTTCAAAGATTGTAACAACTAACCTTTCCTTTTCCCTTCCAAATCAGAGAATCAACCTCCTAAACCCTACAGAAATTCGTCCACCCCTATCTCTCACAAAAATTCAGCAGCTGCATATTACAATCTCTCAATTTTCTTCAACCTTCAAGAACACACACTACACCAAGAACACCTACTCCTTCCTTTCACCTAATACCTCTCCAAATCTCTTCAAACTACCTCTAAAAATTCTAGATTTCATCTATTCATTGCGTGAGTCCATCCGTACCATTTTTAACATCAAACTCCAAAATCTAACTTGCACTTTTGGATCAAAATCAGAAATTTCTGTTAAGGTTAAGAACACCTTCAAGGTAAATTTATTCTAACAACTTCATCTTCTCCAATCTTGATCTCTAGTGAGAGCCTATGTGAATAAGCATGCTAACGGTCTCTCTTTCTTTCTCTCTCTCTCTCTCTCTCTCTCTCTCTCTCTCTCTCACGGACCGAAATTCCCTCTCTTGGCCGAATGGACTCTTCTTCCATGACCATGCTTTCGCCACCTTTCTCGAACAAGATTAGCCATCTAGGAGTTGAGATATTCTCTAAACTCCTTCAAGTCATTCATCAACCAAGTAAGTCCCTTCAACCCTTCTTTTAAACTCTAGATTCATGTCTCTAGGATGATGATGATAGTAGGTGGATGGCGATAGGATTTAAGTATATATATATATATATTGTTGAGATTGAAGCATGAATGTATGTATGAATATGAAGGATATGGGATTTATGCATGGATGGATTATCTTGGTCGATTGTATGATGATTTGAGATTTAATGCATGTCTCCATGTCATAGGTAGTATTTGTGATGAAGTATGCTAGAGATTATGTGACCTTTGGTGAATAGGATTTATATTCATGTTGGATTATTGAAGCCATGATCTTATTTATGCTAGTAGGGGTTAGATCATGTTTTGATAAATTGAGATCTATGCTTGTATGCATGATTTGGATGATTTGATGAATTGAAGGGTTGTATATGTTCATGATTGTGGTTGGCTATAGGAATATGATCATGATCTAGTTGTCCCTAAGCTAAATTTTATTTCATTAATAAAATATTTAATAATATGATTTTTCTAGTAAAATTTTGAAAACCATGGGAAAATGTGGATTTGGGCTTTTATATAAAATAGTGATATTCTAGTCAAATAAATAATAGTTTTTGCTGGAAAATGTGGATTTGGGCTTTTATATAAAATAGTGATATTCTAGTCAAATAAATAATAGTTTTTGCTGAAATATATATATATATATATTATTTAAAATGATAAAATCAATTAAAACCTTTTATGGAAATAATTATAATTAATAAAATATTTATTACTAAAAATTTAATTATTATCTTTTAATCAAAACCCATTAAGGATTTGCTTATTTATTTTCAAGCAAGACTCATTAAATTTATTTTCAACAAATTTTAGCTATCAATTATTTTCTAACAACTAAATTATTAATAAATCATTATTTTACCTAATACTACCTTGGACCATTTTTCAAATAAACCATAATTTATTTTTAGCAAGATTTAAACCTTCAACTTTTTGTACCTATTTCCCAAACTCTAGTTATTTTAATATCAAACTAGAATTATTTTATAAACCTTTTTATTTATTATTGAGCCTTAAAGCTTGGGACACTAGGGATATGATTGTAGTAAGTTGAGTTGGTTTTATTTGAGAAAGTGAGTCTTTGGTTTGAGTTTGATTGTGGTTTGTATATACCCTATGCGGGTCAGGTCAGCTATTGGAGACCTTTGTTGTGAGCAAGGATCAGGTAAGCTCCTGCATAAAACCTGTTTGATGCAAAAATGATTTTTTTATGGCAAGCCAAATGTAGAGTGCATGGACACTCATTTCTGTAAAGGCAATTGAGGATTATTTCCATTCTCATTTCAGACAAATAAATTATTTGCAAATAAAGGGGCGGTTTTACTCAAAACCTAAAACTCTTTCTAAAACCAGTTTTGCCCCAAACTTTGGAAAACCTTAATTGCCATTGTCAAGTGGAACTGTGTTTTGTTCATTTTCTCCCCAAGTGGGATATGTTACGTTGAGTACTCAATGGGGGTAGGCTGGTAGTACTAGTTTTGAAGAGCAAGAGTGAGTCTTCTGGCAAGAGGCCACCTCCAGAAGATAAGCTCAACTTAGAGAAACGTCAGTACTACTTAGTCAGGCCGGTTCGACCTAGCAGATTATTTTGTTTCAGTCAAGTGACTGTGTTTTGCCGGAATGGACACCCGGTTGTTGTTTGGGTATAGAGAAGGAGGAGTATCTTGCCCGGTAGGCCGATCACCTACCTTTTGTCAGTCTGCACAAAGTGATAGGCATTCTGACCGGTTATGGGGCCCAACGTGTTGTAACCCATAATCCTTTCTTTGGAGTGGTTGATCTTATAAATTATGTACGGCTAGATAAGCCCAAAACGCCACTCTTATTTTTGAACATCATTCATTGTTTGCCAGTATTTCTTTTGTCAGTCTGCACAAAGTGTTAGGCATTCTGACCGGTTATGGGGCCCAACGTGTGGTAACCCATGACCACCTTTATGAGTGGTTGATTTTATTGGGCACTTGTATGGTTTAAAAAAGAGGAAAACACCACTCTTGCTTTTGACTAATATTTATTGCTTGCTAATATTTCTCTTATAAAGATTTCACACTTTGCATCCACGAACTGTTTTCACTGAACACCCAAAGCACACACGGACTTACTGAGATTTCTGTCTCATCACCTTTTTACCATGATTTCAGGTTGATCCTGCTGTGGGGATGAGTAGCTAGTGTTATCTGCCTTGGAAGAGAATGTGTCTTTTGATTTTATGTATTGCTTTGGGGAGACGAGAGTGGATAATTTTATTTATGGATTTGTTTCCTTTTGGGAATTCGTGGATTTATTCTTGGGTTGTAATAAATCTTAAGTTGAAGTATTATTTTTATTATTTTTATTCCGCTATTTTATTTGTGTGACCTCGTTATAAAGACCCCTTGTCCTTTGGACGGGGCGACATCCCCGGCCCCGGCGGGCCTAGGTAGTGGGGTGTTACAAAAATGGTATGGTTGATTGAACATGGTGATTCTAGACTGAATATGGTTTCCTTTAGCAATATTGAATATTGTGGCTTTGTTCAACTTAATTGATAAGGTGTTTGGATTGGCATATGTCTTTTTTTTTTTTTTTTTTTTTTTGCAGGTTTATTGGAGGATGTTGAGTGGTGGTGATGTTCTATGGTGTAATTGTGAGACGGTTGAGATTTGACCATTTGTTGTAAAGAGTGACCTAAAGAACCTCCTACTTTTATATTTGTCTTATCTTTCTTCATCTTCCTATCATGTCTAGATGACCTAGAGGATTAGTGTCGAGGGCTAAGAGAGCTTGAGAGGCATCTTCTTCTACACCATTCTTCAAGACTCTACTGATCTGTCTGGACTTGGGTGTAAAAATTATACAAAAACTAAGCACATTCACAATCAAGTTTAAATTAAAACGTTCAACCCAAATCACACATATGAGCAAGCGTACTCATCATTAACCAAGCATAGGGTTCAAACGAGTGTCGATTCTCAAAGAACAAGTAGACATTAATTACCTTTCTCTCATTGTTTAACTGACTCAATAAAGTGAAAAAATAAATAAAAAAATAAATAAAAGAAAATAAAAATAAAAATATATACATGTCAAGGATGTATAATTATGCAATTCAAACCATTGTTTAGACAACCATGATCTTAAAGAACCCAACCATTATCATAACTAATAATTCTTTTGGGATAATGAAGGATTAAAGTAGATTAACTTCTTTCCCAATCCATGAACCCCTATCTTCTAGGTATCTTGGCATCATATACTCTCTCTCAACTAGTCTTACCCAAAAGATGCATTAATCACAATCCTTAATTAAAGTTCCATTCTCAGGCAAACTTAAAACATGAAATTAACCAATGAATCTATACTCTGGCAGATATCAATTAACCTTTAATTACTCTGTCCTTAGCAATTAACCCCATTTTCATGCAAGTTAAAAGACAACAAATATGAAATCAATAAATTGACACCATCAACCCTATTCTCAAGCAAGTTAATGGAAAATAATCAATTAATCTCGCAATTAACCCAAGTAATTAAATACCAAGAGTAACAACCAATTGATCAAAAGATTAAATACCTCTAAAAATCATGAATATCTAAAACAATGTCAAATTACAATAAAACAATTAACACATCATTTTTTCAAGAAAAAGAACACAAAGTAAAAGAAAGCACTCATAGACAAGCCTTATTCTTCTTCCTTTGATATCCTTCTCGTACAATCCTTCTTGAATTGCAGAATTCCTCCTTTGATTGAGTGATTTTCTATGATGATAAATGAATTCTCCCATTTTCCCTTGTGTTTTTCATCTATTTATAGGTTTAGGAAGTGCCTAAACTCGTAGGTACAGTGTTCTTGGCCAAGTAGAAGTTGGAAGATACTAAAACTTCATAGATTACCAAAAATTGCGTTAAAAAAATGAAGCACTGCCTTAGTTTCAGGGCACAGCCGGCGATGCCTTGGCTCTCGGAGCCGACGCCGGTTATGTTCTGCTTCTCTACTTGTTCGTCAATTTTTCTTCGAATTTCACATGTTAAAGACCAGAATACAGCCGGCACTGGTTTGACTATGTTTTGCTCTGTTTCACCAATTTTTTCGTCGCTCCGAAGTTCGCATCAACAGTGCATGGCCGGCACCGCCTCTCCTCTGTTTTGCTATGTTTTTGTTTCGTTTTACCCTAAAAATCTGAAATAATGAACAAAATACCTTTCCAAGGGTAAAATCTCAAATATGAAGGAATATAACTAGTTATTAAATAAAATGTATCACAAAAGAACCTCAAATAACTAGGAAAAGTATGACTAATTTAGCCCCTATCATACTCCCCCACACTTAGCTCTTTGCTTGTCCTTAAGCAAAGTATTAAGAACAAGTAGGAAAACACAATGTTTAACTCACTCAATCAATTTCAAAACAATATCTTTAACGCTTCCTTCATTCAAGAACATATAACACATGCTTACTATATCTTTCACAACCAATGTAAGACTTGTGTTAGTGATAAATGACCTAGTAGAACCATCTCAATACTTCACAATATCCTCAAACCATTGGAAAGAATTTAGTTTAAAAAGATATGCATTCCATATGCTTACTTTTCATACACTCTCTCCATTAATCCGAGACAGATCATGATTCTATTTAGATCAAGTAGGACTTTTAAGCTTGTAATGTAAGGTTAAAGGCTTGTAATGTAGCTTATCAAACGAAGGATATAGGAGACTCAAATAGCAAAGAAACTAAGAGTTAGCAAGAAAAGGATAAACAAAATAACTCAATAATTTCTAACTCTTCTTGCTCTCTTATTTCGAAAATCAATCAAACCATAACCTTATTCAGCAATTCCTATGCACTTCAAGCAAATCTTGCATTTTTTCTCTTTTTCTCAACTCTTCTTTATTTTCTCCCACAAGATCACTCAATTCTCCAATAATGGTGTTAATTACTTTGTATGAACTTAACTTTTACAGTTCAATCACCATCCCTTTTGTGATCTTTTTTTTTCTTCTTCTTTGTGTTTTTTTTTTTCCAATTCCTCTCTTTTATTTTCTCTCTTTTTCAACTTCTTTCTTTCATTCTTACTATTGCTTTTCTTTTCCCAGCTCAACTCATTATTAATCCATGACTGAAAGACACAAGTCATGATCTTTATCCCAATATTCTTTCTCAACATTCTCATACATATACTTTCATCCATCAAGAGCATAAAACTTTGGAAAATTATTCAAACTCTCAGCACAAGCAATGGACAAAATACTGTGACGGGTTTTAAAGAAAGAAATTAAGAATTTAGGCTTAAAATAGGTGCTAAGGATGTTATGAAAATAGGTAGGCTTGAAAAGCTCAAACTATCCAAAGAAGACCTATTACCATCATCCCTAAGTTAAATTATGACTGCCTTTCTTATTTTGTCTCGAGAGGTATTCAAGTAAGTTCTAGGATGCTTCATGAACTTTAGTAGAAAAACAGGTTTAAGAATAATGCAAAGCATTTTATCAAGAACTACTTTGTCCAAGTGCGTGCAAAGCGTCATGCATAAGCCATAAATGATCTAGAACATATGCTCTATAATCTATCATAAAGACATGCATTAAAAATATAACTTGAAATCTCAAGAATTTGCACAAAAGTTTGTTTTTTTTTTTCAAAATTAGCTCCCAAGAAAGCTAAAGTATGTGTATAGAAGACTTGTCAATCAAATCACTCCCCTACACTTAAACTGGACATTGTCCTGAATAGCCAAATAAATATAACAACGACTAAACAATGCCATGGGACTAAAAATATAAAGGAGAAGAGATAAGAAAAATAATCTGAATGCTTGAAGAATGAGGCATTGCAACGTACCTAAAAAGAAAAATACAAAAGAGCACACCAAAGCATAAAAACTGGAAAAGAAAATAAAGCAAAAACAAAAGAAAGAAAATAGGACAAACAAAGGAAAGCAAAACTAACTAGAAAAAAAAATTAAAAGAGAAAGGAAAAACAAGAGTGATCGAGAAAATGTAGACAAGCATCATCAATCCTCCGCATCATCACTATCCTCATCATCATTAGCTTGTGTAGAAGTGCTTGCACCACCGTGTGGCCCAGAAGAATGTTGCCTCAACTCGGCCAACTGCTGCTCCATAGTAGCTAGCCGTCTCGCCATGTCATCCATAGTACCTTGCAAGCGTAGGAGCATCGCCATTTGCTGATCGAGTCACCTTAGCACGGTAGTCTCAAAGTCAGTTCGGGGATGGGACTGAGAACTGCTAGCTCGTGCACGTACCGATGGTGGTGGTTGCTTCTCCTCCACTGTAGGCCACCTTACCTGACTGGGATGTTGGACCTTGAAGGGAGTTAGCCACTTCTTTAACTCATGGCTGTACTTGTACTCCCAACTTATAAGAGTTTGCTTAGTGACCATATCGTGCTTAGTGGTATTCTCCATCAGTTCTCTCTCAAGACTCATACCAAAGTCTTTTAGAATCTTCTTTATAACCAAAGGAAAAATAAAGGCTTTTATGGATAGACGGTGATGAACAACCTCTCTAATAGATTAGATGATCAAGGGTGTAAGAGGGATAGGTAATGTGTTCATCATCCGATACAAAATATAAGTGTCAATAAGTCTAGTTTTATTGAAACCACTAGCACAAGGTACAACATTGAACCCAAACATATAGACTAGAGCTCTAAAGTTGGCTGCCAGATCATTGTTGGAATAGAAACTATTGGCTTGAAAGGCATTATGCTTATGTAACCCAAGTATGGCTCTAGTCCTGCTAACATCCCAATTTAGGTCAGAAAGGATCTTTTGATTATTCATATCTATTCCCTGCCAAGTATCATCATCAAAAACTTGGAGGAGATTAACTAATTAGTTTTGAGTGATGACAATGGGGACTCCTTTCACTCTTGTTTCAATATAGGAAAGATGTTTATTGTCCTTATCAATCACGTTAGCATAGAATTCCTTAATAAGCATGGGACAATACTTCCCTTTCAATTGTACTATCGACCCCCATCCTACCCTTCTAAATATCATGCCCAATTTGAGTGCATAGTCTAAGGTGGGTAAGAAAGTACGCTTGACAATGATCTTATTAGATGCTCTCCTGTTGTACCATTCCTCACAAGACGCATCTATAAACTTAGTAGGTCTAAGGGATAAAGGATCAACAGATGAAGGGGCTGAGGAAGAGGAAGTTCTTGCCCTTTTAGAAGACTGACCCCTTACTTTAGACATGGTCAAGTAAGGAATAGGGAGAATAGGAAGAGATAACAATTGAGCTCCAAGACTGAAAACGGGGTAACTACCATTTCAAAAACACTTCTCAAATCTCACTCAACCCTCAACCGATCTCACTATTCACAAAACCCAATCTCCTTCAATATATATCACCTCCCATCAACCAATTCAATCAATCACCACCAATCAATTCAACACAACTTGCATAATACATGTAACATTCCTTGTAAAGCATAAACGTGTTGAATATCTTTAATGCATGCAAATAGACATGATCATGTTAATGAAGGCATTATCATGGCATTAAATAACAATTCAAGTTCCATAGATAGTCATTATGCAATCATCACAAATAGCCATAATTCTAACCTTAACTATATGCATGAAGCCCTTAATGATCATATGCATGAATCAAGTATCAAAGAATCATTAACTCCTAATTGAGTTCAACTCATGAAGCTCAAGGAGTAATGCACAATTCAATCATAGCATACATAATCCCAATTTTTGGCAAAAAATGTCCCTAGAAGTAGAAAAAAAATCATCTCCATCATTTTAACCATAGGAATTAAATAAAAATCATACCTTTGTGTTCTTGTATGCATAGGCAAGCAAATGATGCAAGCTTTTTGTAGAATTCTAAGCTCTTTGCTTGTGGATTGAATATGACGTTGTTATGAAAAACTAAAGAATTTGAGGATTTTGATCCATAGAATCAACAAAAGAGAATCAATAGATGTTATAGACGTGTTTAGGAGTTGAAAAATCAAAATTTGGGAAGTGGGGGGTGTGAAGCCGGTGCGGGCTTGAGAGAATTTGAGAGGGATATTGGAGATTTTTAAGAAAAAGTGGCTAAAATAGCCCTTAAGTTGTGATTCACCTGACAAGAACCGGCGCTGGTCCTGGCTCTCTGAGCCGACGTCGGTTTGGTTCTGTCCGGGGTTTCTCCAAATTTTTTTTTAATCTTAATAAGAATGCAAAAAACACACTAATGCTGAATAATGCACTTGAATCAAAACAATCAATCAAAATGACAGATATAAAAGTTGTCTCAATCATAGAAATTGGAAGAAAACGTAAAAATGATTCAGTGTTTCCCGCGGCTGTGATCTTGTGGATTTTCCTCAGTATTCCCATGTAGTGTGCCCGCTTGA
The DNA here is from genome assembly GCA_026120185.1 of Voacanga thouarsii. Lineage (NCBI taxonomy): Eukaryota > Viridiplantae > Streptophyta > Magnoliopsida > Gentianales > Apocynaceae > Voacanga > Voacanga thouarsii. The sequence continues at coordinate 1,075,783 of JANUWF010001246.1, read as the reverse complement.
TGATCTCCAAGCAGTTTGGGTAACTGACCAATTTGGTTTTCCAAGTTGTGCATGGAGGCTTCTAGGTTCCTTGTTGTCACATCGACCCCTTGGAACTTAGTCTCCATTGTACTTACCAATTGGCCAATCAACTCTTCCAATGGTGGCTTTGGAGGTGCTGCAGTGTTGGTCATGGGGTTTTGGTTCCTTTGATTGCCTCCAAAATTGAAAGAACCTTGCATAGGTTGATCCCATTGCTCCAAGAGAAATTAGGGTGATTTCGCCAACCAGGATTATAGGTAGAGCTAAAAGGATTGTTACTTGGCCGGACATTACCTGGGAAGGCCGCTTGCTCCGAAGTTTCCTGGAGTGACCCCATTTTTTGGCATTCATGATTGGGGTGTCCTTCTCCACATAAATCACAATTTACGTTTAAAACTTGGCCTTGAGGCATCACCATTTATTCTATCTTTTGGGTTAAGGCGTCCACCTTAGCCTCTAATACTGCCACAACATCTACTTTATGCACTTCTTGCACATGAGCTCTAGACCTTGCACTTCCCCAAGAATAGTTATTAAAAGCCAAATTTTCAATAAGCTCAAATACCTGTTCTAGGGTCTTATGATTGATGGAACCCCCTACAGAAGAGTCAACCATTTGCCGTATTGCGAACGTGAGGCCATTCAAGAAGAAAAGCATTTTATTCCCAGCTTAAATCTGCAGTGTGGGTATTTTTTTAACATCTCCTTAAATCTCTCACAAATTTCATATAAAGGCTCAGAATCTAATTGTTGGAAGGCAATGATTTCGTTCCTAAATTTGGCTGTCCTAGCTGAAGGAAAATATTTGGCCAAAATTTTTTCAGCTAGGGCATTCCAAGCAGTGATGGAACATGTGGGTAAAGACTTCAACCAAGATTTAGCTTTATCTCTCAAAGAAAAAGGAAAAAGTCTTAATTTTATGACATCTTTAGAAATACTATTCATTTTGATAGTATCACAAATCTCAAGAAAATTAGCTACGTGGGCATTGGGATCTTCTTTAGGTAGCCCGTCGAATTGAACCATATTTTGCACTATTTAGATAATGTTGGGCTTTATTTCAAAATTGTTTGCATCTATCCTTGGTCTAGTGATACTCGAGCCTGTGCCCGAGATTGCGGGTTTCACAAAGTCATCCATAACCTTCCTATCAGCATTACTGTTTTGAGCACCATCCATTTCGATGATCAAGTTCCTTTGAATTGTCCGGCAAATTTTTGACAATGTCTTTTCGATTTCAGGGTCGAAATCAACTATCTCGCCTTCTGATTTTTGGGTCATGTACCAAGGATAACACCTAAGAAAACAAGAAGCAAGTTAGATAACAGAATTAATGTCTAAAATAAAATTAAAAGGTTACAAAGTTAGTCAAAGTCAGTAAGTTAGGTTAGGTTACAAGAGTGTACAAGAATACATGAAATACAAAAGATAGCACCTTTTCGCGGAAAGAACAATCATACATAATTTACATATTTACATGGTTAAATCAACAAAATCCAAGCTTTCATTCTATTGTTTCCCGGCAACGGCGCCAAAAACTTGATGTGTCTGGACTTGGGTGTAAAAATCATACAAAAGCTAAGCACATTCCCAATCAAGTTTAAATTAAAACGTTCAACCCAAATCACACATATGAGCAAGGGTACTCATCATTAACTGAGCAAGGATTTAAACGAGTGTTGATCCTCAAGGAACAAGTAGACATTAATCACATTTCTCTCATTGTTTAACTGACTTGATAAAGTGAAAAAAAATAAATAAAAAAAGAAATAAAAGAAAATAAAAATAAAAATATATACATGTCAAGGATGTATAATTATGCAATTCAAACCATTATTTAGACAAACCATGATCTTAAAGAAACCAAACCATTATCATAACTAATCATTCTTTTGGCATCATGAAGGATTAAAGTAGACTCACTTCTTTTCCAATCCATGAACCCCTATCTTCTAGGTAACTTGGCATCACATACTCTGTCTCAACCAGTTTTACCCAAAAGATGCATTAACGACAATCCTTAATTCAAGTTCCATTCTCAGGCAAACTTAAAACATGAAATTAACCAATGAATCCATACTCTGGCTGACATCAATTAACCTTTAATTACTCTGTCCTTAGCATTTAACCCCATTTTCAACCAAGTTAGAAGACAACAAATATGAAATCAATAAATTGACACCATCAACCATATTCTCAAGTAAGTTACTGGAAAACAATCAATTAATCTTACAATCAACCCAAGTAATTAAATACCAAGAGTAACAATCAATTAATCAAAAGATTAAATACCTCTAAAAATCATGAATATCTAAAATAATGTCAAATTACAATAAACAATTAACACATCATTGTTCAAGAAAAAGAAAATAAAGTAAAAGAAAGCACTCATAGACAAGCATCATTCTTCTTCTTTTGAAGACCTTCTCGTACAATCCTTCTTGAATTGCAGAATTCCTCCTCTGATTGAGTGATTTTCTATGATGATAAATGAATTCTCCCATTTTCCCTTGTGTTTTTCATCTATTTATAGGTTTAGGAAGTGCCTAAACTCGTAGGTACAGTGTTCTTGGCCAAGTAGAAGTTGGAAGATACTAAAACTTCATAGATTACCAAAAACTGCATAGAAAAAATGAAGCACTGCCTTAGTTTCAGGGCACAGCCGGCGATGCCTTGGCTCTCGGAGCCGACGCCGGTTATGTTCTGCTTCTCTACTTGTTCGTCGATTTTTCTCCGAATTTAACATGATGAAGACCAGAATACAGCCGGTGCCACCTTGACTCTTGGAGCCGGCGCCACCTTGACTCTATTTTGCTCTATTTCACCAAATTTTCCGTCGCTTCGAAGTTCGCATCAATAGTGCATGGCCAGCACCGGTTGTAGGGCCCTAGCCGACACCGCATCTCCTCTGATTTGCTATGTTTTTGTTTCGTTTTACCCTAAAAATCTAAAATAATGAACAAAGTACCTTTTCAAGGGTAAAATCTCAATTATGAAGGAATATAACTAGTTATTGAACAAAATGTGTCATAAAAGAACCTCAAATAACTAGGAACAGTATGACTAATTTAGCCCCTATCATCTACCTACCCAATTTTTTGATCCAATGTGCCAAATTTAGTATGACAAGCACCAACATAACAAGATCGTAGTAGAAACGTGTTACAAGCCATCTTTAGACAATTCCTTATAGCATTGTACTATGTTTAGGTGCTTGGAGTGGGAGCCCATCATTAGGATAGAAGGTCCTTATTGCCATGTGCGCGTGAGAGAATTTTATACCAACATGCAGGATAAAAAGAAAAACACTCTCCAAGTCATTTCCATTATGGTTAAAGGGATCGCCATTGAGTTTGATAGGGCTAGATTAGCTAGAATTTTAGGAATCTCAAATGAGGGATCTTGGATAGTTGTGGACTATAATAACTAGAAGATCATCTCTGAGCTTATCTAGGATGTAGGGGCTATAAGAGAGAGTTTTCGTATGTGGAGAAAAGGGGCAGTAGGGCAATATCAGTATTATTCTAATAATGACCTTGAGGCTCAGTGGCGTGCCCTAGTCTATATCTTTACTTTCAATGTCTATCCCAAGGCTAGTGGCTATAATAAGTCTAAGATACTTGATCTTTATATTCTAGACAAGATGACGAACCGTAAGCCTATTCCCCTTTCTCTTATTATTATTAACTTCATGAGAGAGGTTATGGCCTCTAACATTGTAGCTAAAGCCCTCAAATTCTCACTAGTTATTATGTGTATTTTGAGAGGCTTTAGAGTACAGCTAGATGAAGAATTGAGTAAGCCTACTATTGACTGTAATCTCATGATGGAGCATACTTTAGTTCAGTGTAGGTATCACTATGATGAGCGGGCAAAAAGGTGGAAGAAGCCATATGAAGGACAATACCCTAGAAGGGAGGAGCTTCCCCCCACTGAGGAGGAGAAAGAGGCGCCACCTGCTAGACCAGACCCTTTTGCCACTAGCTCTCATTCATGCATTGATTTTGAGGCATGTATGGTGGCCCAGTTGGAGAGCTAGATGACTATCCTTCTCCAACTCCGCAATTTCATTGCCGACATTTGACACCACCAGGATGTCAAAGATCAAAAGCTGGCCCCTTTGATCTAACATGTTATTGGTGCATTTTCGAGTTGTGGAGCTACTGATGATGATCATGATGCCCATGATGATGATGAGGATGATTCTTGACTCACTCTTTTATATTTTATTTTCTATTATTTCTTTTTCTTTTCAATTTTAATGACCTTCCCTAACTTGTAAGTGTCTTTTTTGTTTCTTGTCTTTGTCATTTTGTTTATTTTATGTTTCTTTTCTTTTTCTAGATTTATGCTTTCTTTACTTTGTTTCTTTTCTTTTAGTAGGTACTCCTATAATGATCTCTCATTGAGATGGATTCACTCTGATGGCACAACAATGTAATGGAAGTATTTTCTTCACTTTATTCTCCTTCTTTCTTCATCTTGGTCTTCTTGGCTATACTTTTAAAATTTTATCTTTGGCAATTTAGAATAGTGTCCAATTAAGTGGGGGGGGTGAGAATAAAGTTTGAAGAAATACTTTTCCATATTATTTGATGAATATAATTTGTGATTTGTGATAATTTTTTCAAAAATTTCAGTAGTTTCATTGTTAAGCAAGGTTGTAATTCTTTTTCTTATTGGGATATAAGTTTTGTCATTTATTAGGTGGAATTTGATGAAATTGATTTTATTCGAAAAGATATCTGTCAAGACTTGAGAATTTTGATTAATCTTATTTATATATTGGTGTTTGAATGCTAGTTGACTTATCTAGCTGAAATATAGAAAATATGATGAATATGAGAAGAATTTATTGGCTAACTTTTGTATTATGAGTTTAAACTTTGCTAGCTTTGAGTTATGATGAAAAATATGTGAACTGTGAAAAGATCTTTGAGAGGAAAGATTGAAGAGAATGTTGAAAAATGTGATTTAAGTTGAGAAAAAATAATGAGTGAAAACAAAACTATTGTTGGTGTGATTTAGAGAAAAGATTCTTATTAATGATCTTTGAAGACCTTTAGCTGAAATGGGGGTCAATATGGGGAGAAGTAGCAAGTGTATTCAGTGCACTCTCTTGAGCCTATCCCGAAGGCAAAAAGGTAAGCAAGAGCATTGAAAAAAGAATTGTGGAAAAAATGATGAGGGATGGCTGTAAAGGGGGCTAATACGGTGTGTGAAGAGAAATCCATGCACCCGAGGGTATCAATTCCCTAGGCCATTGAAAAATTGTGAGAGAAAAAAATTTTGAGTGCTTTCCTCACATCACAACTTAAGTGTGCAAGTTTTGGATTTATAATACTTGAATTGGTAGATGATTTGACCTGTGTGATTTATGTTATCTATATTTTTACTTGAAAAGTGAAATAACTTTAATAGACTAAGGTATGCTCTTGATTAATTTAGCTTCAAGAGTTTTGTAATGTCTTGGCCAATATTTCAAGGTCTGAAATTGTTTTCAAAGGGTATGAATGATAATGGTTGTATCTAAACTTTGAAAGGAAGACATGATCTTTGCTATAATGAAGAAACTTTTGGAATGAGAAGAAAACCTTGTGTTGTCTTGATAAATTTTCTTAGACTAAAGTATTTTGCTTGAGGATAAGCAAATGTTCAAGTGTGGGGGTATGTGATAGGGGTTAAAATCACCATTCGTTTCTTAGTTATTTGAGATTGTTTTAAGATACATTTGTTGTAATAACTAGGCATATTCCTTTTTATTTGACATTTTGCTTGTAAAAGGTGTTGTTGGTAAATATGTGTAGTTTAAGTAAAAATCAAGCAGAAAGTGCACAAAACTAGAATGTACCTGGCGCCAAGCCCAGCCAGTAGACCAGGCACCTGATCCATTTTGTCTAACAATAGATATGGAAGAAGATTCAATAATTTTTTCAAAACAGACTTGGCGCTAGGTCTGGCAAGTGTACCTGGCGTCGGGTCCTTTCTACCAGCTAAGGAAAAGTTGGCCAAAAATAGAGCAAAATAGAGAAGGAACAGAGTGTACCTAGCACCAAGTGGGTTAAAGGTACACGGCGCCAGGTAGGTTCTGGAGGCGAAATTTCTATACGTGGAATTAGGGCTTATCTAAGGATTTTGGTATTTTCCTATTCCTACTCGGCAAAGACTTCATCAGCCATGAAATAGGCATCCAAGAGGCCTATAAAAGTATAAGAGAACACAAGGGTTTGATATATATAACCAAGAGAGGTGAATTAAATAGTAGAAATTTTGATTCTCTTATTAAAGGAGAAATTCACCTAAGCCAAGGAGGGTTTTTCAAAGGGAGTCTTCAAGAAAGAAGAAAGAGGCTTGTCTATGCATACTTTCTTTTCTCTTTGTCTTATTTTTCTTTAGCAATAATGGATTTAATATTTTTTATTGTAATTTAACATTTTTTTGGGATTCATAATTTTCTATTAATTTAGTTATTTGATCAATTCTTTGTCATCTTTGGTGTTTGATTACTTGAATTCATTGGTTATTGATACAAGTTCTTCTAATTGACTTGAGACGATGATGTTAGGGATTTTATTGCATTGAATTCGTATTTGTCTAATCTTGACGGACTTGAGCGATGAAGTTAAGATTGTAGGAATAAGTGATCAAAGCTTAGTTAATTTTGACTCGAGCAAAGGGTTATTAGCTAATTTCATGTCCATAAGGAATTGAACCTAATGCATGTTTTGGTTAGGATTAGCTTGACTGGCAAATTTGTTAATATAATCAAAATATAGGATTCCATGGATTGGGACATGAAGTGGGTTTTAACTAAGTAGAATCATGACTTGTAGGATGATTGAGTTTTACTTTATACTCCTCCATGATGCTAAGATGATAATTAGTTAAGAGAATTGATAATTGGTTCATTGTTATGTTTTCTAGGATACTTGTCTAAATTACATAAATCTACATCCTTGAGTTGTATATGTTTCTTTAGTTTTTTTTTATTCTTTTCTTACTTTATTTGGGTCAGTTAAACAATGAAAGAAGAGTGATTAGTGGGTACTTATTCCTTTGAGGATCGTTACTTGTTAATTCTCTATACTATGCTTGCGATGAGTATACTTGCTCACATGTGTATTTTGGGATTAATGTTTTAATTAAAACTTGATTAAATGATAGATGTAAAATATTTAATTTTATATATCCAAAATTTATGCATCAATTACCTTGATGCTTCTTCTTCTTTTGTTTCCTTAAGCCCTCAAGGTTTCTCTAAGGTCTTCCTCTATTCATCAATTTTGTAGGGTTTATAATGGGGTGTATATAGTTTTTCCCTTGAAAAGACCTAGAAATTTTTGAATAGAGATATTTTGTGCTGAGAGACTACCCTGCTTGAGTTGAGCTAGGTGGACCCACCTATCTATTCTTTTTTATGAAAGGCAAAATATAGTGCTACCTAGCTCAATCTAGGCAGACCGGCTTAATGGGCAGTATTGCCTAGGATAGCCTAGGTAGCCCAGTCTTTTTCTAGAACCTTTGTGTAGTTTTTTTGCATTGTTTTGCTTCCTAATGTTCTCAGAATAGGCACCCCAACCTAGGTGAATTAAGCAATACCACTTGGTATGCTTCGTCTTGGGTTTTTTTTGGCTTTTTTGCTTGTTCATTTCACTTAGTTCTTCATCTTCAATCATTCAACCAATTCTTAAACAAAACAAGGCAAAAATGGTGCAATAAGTAGTTATCTATACTAAATTTCAAAACAAATCAAGTGCAAATGATAACTAAAATGTAGAATTGATGAGCACTCATCATTTCCCTTGTAATATTCCTTATTTTTTTGCACTTTGACTGATAATTACTTTTATTGATCAACCATATGCATGAAGGCTCAGAACAAGAAATGAGCAGTTTGATTAGAAGAACATTGTGGTGAGATAAAAATTTTAAGGGATGTCGGAGGAATTTTCAATCATGAATTAAGGAAAATTGAGAAAGAATGTGAAAATTCAAAGAGACACCGAAATATTCAATTTAATGCATAGATTGCATTGGTGGAATAAAACGTTTTCTTGACTAGGACGAATAGTAATATCGACTATGATTATTTTTGAAAAACCTAGTTAACCATGGTCAAGACGGAAAGAGATATTGGGTTTTAGTTATATAAAATGTTGGTGGCCTATTTAATAAATAGATTTGGGTTAGTTTAGCCAACAAAATGAAAGCCACATGGATCTATGTTAAAGGTCGTATAAGAAGCCACTTGAACTTATAAGAATGATAAGATGAAAAGCTACCTGGAGGCTTATGAAAGGTTGTATGGATAAATAACTTACAACAATATGATTGGTTGCATACATAAGGAAGCTATTTAGAGATTTGTGATTGGTTACATGAAGACCACAAGTGATTATGTGATTGGTTACATGAGAACTAAGTACTTTTGATGATTAGATGCATGGAAAGTCATGTGTTTCAAAAGGATTGGTCACTTGGAAGGTATATACATGTAAATGATTGGTTGCTTGGAAGCCATATTGTTGGGAAGTATGACCTCTTAGACTAGGTTTCTGATGTAAACATCGAATGTTTTAATAAAAGAATTTATTTTCAGAAATCGTTTGTGAATATACTTTTTTTTTTGTGCACGATTTCGTTTGAAAAAGATCCATTGTGTTTAAATAAGTGATCCATATGAATGGTGGTCTTTCACAGTAAGGTATGGAACACGGGTTATTTGAACACATGAAAATTTGTTCTTAACCAATTGATAAGAATGGGAATTTCATCATGTTTAGGTTATTATGTTATGAATTTCAAATGGAGAATGGCTTAACTTTAGCCAATGAGTAGTCCACTCACTTCATGACATAAGCGTATTTCAAATACGTAGAACATGACGTGTAGTAGTGGTTTCTTAAAGTACTATTTGGTAGAAACCTAGACTACTACAGTTATAGTGTGGACTAGTACTCTACGACTTGAGTATGAGTTGGTGGTCTGACGAAGCTAGAAGTATATACTTTGATACGCTATAGTTGAGGTTCTATTGTAGAACCAATATACTTGTATATTGGGTATATATGTAACTAGTCAGTTAAGATAGACTTGGATAAGATAGTTTCTACATAATATAACCCCTTGTGGTTATCTGAATGATCTAAAATGTCTAGGGCCATAGGAAACATGACTTGGATTTTTGCTTTAGGGTAGCTCCCTTGGAAAGTGGAAACACTCCAGGAAATTGTGGATCATTGGACTAGAATCCTAAGGATGGTAGATGTTATTTAGAGATGTGTTAGTACACATCTTCCTCTCTAAATGTACGGCGATGTGTAGAGGGGTATTTTAGTCATTTCACCTATATGTCAGAGACTTTGCTAACGCAGTATTGTCCTTGGGGTCAATATTTCCTTCTGGTGATACTAGAAAATTTTTAAAATGCAAAATACAGCTATTTATATAGCAGGGGTATTTTGGTCATCTTAGTAGTCAAGGCGATGTATCTTGTTGGTCTTCGAAATAGCTCGTAAGTGCTAATTATTTTTGGGTTGAGGAATTGGTCTTAATTAAAGGGGATTTTATTTTATTCAGGAAGTCTAATTTATTATTGGACTAGAATAAAAATAAATAAAAATAAGAATTGAGAGAAATTTATTATCTGGTTTAATTGGTTAATTAATTATTCAGGGCTAGGGTCTAGTTTGAATTATTAGAAAATTATCCTGGGCTTAAACTAGAGGAAAATAATTAATGTTTAGTTAGTTATTGGGTTATTTATATAATCCCAAGAAATAAATAATTAATGTTTAATTATTTTTGGTTCATTTAGGATCATTAATTATTTAATGAGTTATTTCTACAAGCCCAGAAAATAAATAATTGATGTTTATTATTTTGGGCTTTTTGGGTCCAAGAAAAATAATAAATATTACTTTGGCCCAATAGCCTGGACCATAGGATTTTTTCCAGATACGGTTCAAAAGAGCATAGGGTTAAGCCAAACTTACTCTGTTGATAACATCTGGATGTTTGAATTATCATATCCTGGGGATATTTTTATCAGAGATCGGAGACCTAGTTTTTTGGCCACAGAACTCACGCCTTTCTAAAAGAAAAAAAAAACCCTATTTTTCTCCTAAGCTTTCTCTTTCTCTTGTAACTCTCCTTCACTTGTTTTTGTTCTTGGTTTTTGCTAATCAATAGAAAAAGGGCCAAGAACATTGAGACCACTCTCCTCGCCTATTTGTTTCACCAACAAGGATTGAGGTAGTAGAATATTCCGAGATCCAGAAAGCTTGGTGTTCATACAAACAAGGCGTAGTAGGAGGATAGCGGGTTTTCAATCGGAAGCTTCATCAAGCGGAGGAGAAGGAGCCATCCTTGCTTTCTAGTCAATTCCTTCACAACCAAAAAGGTTTTAAGGCACACAGAGGTATGTTTTGAACGCTTCCGTGCTGTTGTCATGCTTTGTTTTTGCCTCTATTTCTTTTGTTTTCTCCCGCACAGCATTCTTGTGAAACCCCAGTTGAAACCAACCTTAGAGTAAGGGCTTTGGGATGCATATCATACTTTATTGCATGCATAAATATATTTTCATAGAATTTTATGTGCTTTGGATTTGTGATTTGTAGCTTAGATGACTTAATTGTGCTTGTTGAGTAAGAAGGGCAAAATGATAATTTTTTCTTGAGGTGAAAATAGAGAGATAGTTGGAGGATTAAATAGGAAAAATATTTGGGAGAGAAAATAAGAACAAGAGTTGTTGTGGTTTAGTGGTTAGAGCTTTGAAATTAATTCTTGAGGTCTTGGGTTCAAATTCCATCATTAGAGTTTTAGCATGATTAAATTTTATTTTGTGTAGGAAAGTTATATTTCGGCCTTGCATGACTTAGTGAAGAGTAGGAGTGCTGTGCTAGGGGAGACATGATAGGAATATTCTAATCCTACTCTTGTGCCCTACAAAAATTTCTAAGGAAATTCATACCCTTCTTGATCCTTAGTTTTTCTTACTTCTCAATTCATTAAGTTGTTCAATTTATTCAAGCTAGCCTTATTCCAGAAAAATTCCAGCAAGGTTCTATGAAGTTTATGTTTCGAAAATGGCTATGAGTGAGTTATCTTATGGTTGAAAATGGGAAAGATTTTTGGAAGGTTCCCAAGAGAATTAATCTCCATGGTTGAACCTTCAAAACTCCACCCTAGTCATGTTCATTTTCTTCATGTAAGTAATATGAAAAATTTTCAGCTTCTTGTTCAGTCCAAGTGTCAAAATTTTCAGCCATCATTCCCTCTCAAATGCTGCCAGAAAAATGGCCCTCTTAACCAGCTTGAAGTCTGAAATTAGAAGGCCAAAACCGGATTGCACAAATGCTGTGCAAACCAGGAAATTTTTCTAGACAATTTCGTAGCATTGGTAAGCCAAAACCAAGTTGATTCTTCTAGTTTTTCACCCAGCATCTTAGCCACGTTTCTCCCCCCCATAAAGAAGGCTAGAAACCATCCTTGAAAGACCTCTGAAAACCCTTTCAAATCTTTTGCAAGCTGACTGGAAAATGGCAGCAAAATCTGCCCAAGAAAATTCCAGCAACTTGTGAAATCTGCCCAGAATTTTTCCATCCCTGCTTCTTCTTCAACCTTGTCCGAAACCTCCACTATTTTTTTGTACAAATTTCCCTTGAACAGCCCTGAACTGCTCGAAAATCAGTCCATGGCTGCTCCTAAAAAACTCTCCATCAATCATTCCAATCTAACCATTGATTGAAGTCCAAAATTTCAGCAATCTATTTTGGCCACCTTCCATGAATTAAACCTCCAACAACTAGAAAATCCCTTCACCATTGAACATTATATTTTCAGCCACCATTAAGCTCCTTCAACCAGCTTTCATTCCAATAAAATCCCTAGCCAGCCAACCGGCCATTACAGCTTCCAAAGGCTATCATCCATCAAAGATCTTCTTACCATATTTTGTTTCCAAAATTGATCCCCTAAAATATTCTTTTAGGATTTCAAACAACCAGCTTTCCTTTTCCTCTCAAATCAGAAAATTCAACGTCCTAAACCCTCCAAATCAGTCGGCCTCTCCCTCTTACACAGAATTTCGGCCAGCTCTCTCCCTATCCTCTCCATTCTCTCAAAACCAAGAACACCAAGAACACCTAGTAAGCATCCTCACGCCTAAGATCACTCCAAACTTCTCCAATCTCCACCAAAAATTCCAGATCATACCTTCTCAACCCCTTGAAGCCACTTCTATAATTTTTAACACCAAATACCGAAATCCAACTCTCTCATTCAGATAAAAAAAACTAATATTTTCAAGAAGGCTAAGAACACCTTCAAGGTAGGCATGATTAATCACCCCACCTTCTCTCATCTTCAACTTCGAATGAATATATGTATATATAAACATACTAATAGACTCTCTTTCTCTCTCTCTCTCTCTCTTTCGGCCGAATGATCTCTTTCTCTTGGCCAAATGGTGACTTCAACCATGTCCATGTTTCCTTCATCTCTCTTGGTCGGATCAAATCCCTAAGAGTTAGGATCCATTCGAAACTACTCCAAGGTACTCATCAATCAAGTAAGCCTCTTCAACCCTCTTTTAAAATTCTAGATTCATGTCTCTAGGATGATATTGGAAGGAGATGGATTATGATTAAGGTTTCAGCATGTGTTGTTGTGATGAGTTGAGATTGAAGTATGAATAAATGTGTGTATATGATGGAGATGGGATTGATGCATGATGATGAGTGGTCTTGGTTAGGTTATATGATGTTTTAGGGTTTTGTTGCATGCTCTCCATGTCATGAGTAGTATATGTGATCAAGCATGTTAGAGATTATGTCACCTTTGGTGAATAGGGTTTATGTTCATGTATGATTGTTAAAGCCATGATTATGTTTATGTTAGTAGAGTTTGGATCATGTCTTGGTAAATTTAGATTTATGCCTTTATTCATGATTTGGATGATTTGATGAATTGGAGTGGAGTATATGTTCATGATTGTGGTTAGCAAGTGGAAATACAATCATGACCTTGTTGTCCCTAAGCTAATTTTATTTCATTAATAAAATGATCAATACTATGACTTCTTCTAGTAAGTTTCGAAAACCCTAGGAAAATGTGGATTTGGTCTTATATATAAAATAGTGATATTTTAGTCAAATAAATGATAGCTTTTATTAAAGAAATTAAATATATAGATATTATATAAAATAATAATATCAAATAAAACCTTTTATATAAGTAATCATAATAAGTGAAATATTAATTTTGTAAGTCTTATATTTATAAATACTATTAAATTTTATTTATTATCTTTTAATCAAAACTTATTAAAATTTACTTGCAACTAATGTTAGTTACCGATTATTTTCTAACAATTAATTATCAATAGATTATTATTTTAAATAATTACATCTAGGTCCTAGGACCCTTCATCAAATAAACCCTAATTTACTTTTAGCAAGATTTAAACTTTCAACTTATAGTACTTATTTTCCAAACCCTAGTTATTTTAATATCAAGCTAGATTTATTTTATTAACCCTTTTATTTGTTATCTAGCCTTAAAGCTTGGGACACCAGGGACATGATGGTAGTAAGTTGAGCTAGTTTTATTTGTGAAAGTGAATCTTTGGCTTGAGTCTGATTATGGCTCATGTTTAACCCAGGCAGGGTTAGGTTAGCTGTTGGAGACCTTTACTTTGATCAAGGATCAGGTAAGCTCCTGCATAAAAACTGTTTGATGCAAAATGATTATTATGGCAAGCCAAATATAGAGTGTATGGACACTCACTTCTGTAAAGGCAATTGAGGATTGTCCTCTTTTCCATTTTAGTCAAACAAATTATTTGAAAAAAATCAATGAATAGATTTACTCAAATCCTAAAACTCTTTCTAAAACTGATTTTGACAAAGACTTTGGAAATCATTAATTGCCATTTTCAAGTGGAACTATGTTTTGTTCATTTTCCCCCAGGTGGGATTAATTACGTTGAGTACTCAATAAGGGTGGACTGCTAGGACTAGTCTTTGAAGGGTTAGGGTAAGTCACTCAGTAGGTGGCCACCTCTATGGGGTGAGTCCTTCCCGGATAAGATGTCAGTCCAGTAGGTCATGCCGGTTCGAGCTAGTAGTTTTCAGTCAAGTGGACTGTGTGTTGCCGTAATAGACAACCGGTTTTGTTTGGGTACATAGAAGGAGAAGTATCTTGTCCGATAGGCCGGTCACCTACCTTTTGTCAGTCTGTACAAAGTGTGGCATTCTGACCGTCGTATGGTTATGGGGCCCAACGTGTGGTAACCCATGACCACCTTTTCGAGTGGTTGATTTTATTGTACTTGTATGGTTGGAAAAGCCAAAACACCACTCTTGATTTTGACTGTTGTTTATTGCTTTCCAATATTTCCCTTATGAAAATTTTATACTTTGCATCCACGAACTGTTTTCACTGGACACTCGAAGCACACACGGACTTACTGAGATTTTTATCTCATCACCCTTTTTACCATGATTTCAGGTTGATCTTACTGTGGGGATGAGTAGCAAGTGTTGTCTGCCTTGAAAGAGATTTTATTATTTATTTTTATGTAATGATTTGGGAGCTAAGAGTGAATAATTTTATTTCTGGATTTGTTTTTGAATTCTTGGATTGTATAAGTTTTAAGTTTTAAGTATTGTTTTATTCCATTATTTTGAATGTGTGACCTAGTTATAAAGACCACTTGTCCTTTGGATGGGGCGACATCCTCGGCCTTGTCGAGCCTAGGAAATGGGGTGTTACAAGTGGTATCAGAGCCTATGTTTAGGCAATTATTGATAGTATATGTTCTATTTATTTAAGATTAAATCTTTATCTAACCTATCTTGTTTATGCTGTAGGATGGTTAGGATGCTTAGAACCGTGAGGAAAGGGCTGCAGTGGCATTCTCCTATTCCCATTTACCTAAAAGACCTTCCAGTTCCCCAGCCTACTCCTCAGCCAGTTATCCCTTTAGAGGATAGCAGTGATGATGAGGTCCCAATCCATGAGCCACCCTCAATTCCAATGATAGACATAAGCTCTGACAGTGAAGATGATGTGATAGCTGTGGTGCATGTACCCCACCCTCCTAATCCCGTAGTGGATTTGTCAGCGGATAGTGATGACCGGGGGAAGATAGATTATGAGCCTCTGCCTAGGCCTTCTTTCATTCCTCCTCCCAACCGAGTTGAGCCCGGGGAGAGTTCTAGGCATCCCGGGAAGGAACTAATGGAGGGGTTTGTTAGTGGGGTTAGGGTAGATTCTTCTAAGAACTCTGGAGGATGGTTGTATGAGGTTGATGATGAGGACTAGGAGTTATTTTGATTCGGATGTTTATTTATTTATTATTTTCTGTGAATTTTTATGTTAAGGATTTTTAATGTTGTTTTCCATTAAATTTTGAATTTATGCAAATCAATATTTGAAGGAGAATTCATTAGCAATTCTTTAGACAAAACTTGTATTTGATTTCCTTTCACTTATATCTGACTATAAATGTATGCTCAACTAAAATGATTTAACCCTTAAATACATACACTTAACATTTGGGGTATGGTTTAGAATGGCACCCAAGAGCCGTGCAGCTTCATCAGGTAGAAGGGTTCCGGAGGCCGATCATGTGGCACCGAAAGTCGAGACAGCTCAGATGCAATCACATAACCAGGGTGATGGAAGTGGTCCGGATATGGGAGTGGGGTCTAAGACATCGGCTGATGTGTCAATAGGCCAGGCATTTAGCAAGATGGCAGAGATTCTGCAGACCCTGACCGAGCGAAGAAACCTTAAGGGGGAAGATGAGGCGTTAGAACGGTTTTTGAAGTTTCAACCACCCGTCTTCTTGGGTGAAGCTGAGCAAGACCAGAAGGCAGAACAATAGATCGAGCAGATGGATGATATATTTGCAATGCTCCAGTACACCGAGGAGCGGATGGTAAAATTTGCAGCATTCTGTTTGAGAGGCCCAGCTTGGGCATGGTGGCAGCGGATTCAAGACGACTGGGAAACGGTCGACTAGGAATGGACATGGTCCAACTTTGTTGAAGTCTTCAAAGCCGAGTACATCCCTCAGTGGGTAGTGGAAAAGCGGGAGGACAAATTTCAGAATCTGAAGCAGGGAGGCTTGTCAGTGGCCCAGTACGCAGCACGGTTCACCCAGCTATTCAAGTACTGCCAGAGATTAGTGGATACTGAGCAAAATCGGACGAGGCAATTCATCAAGGGACTAAGGCTGGAGTTGAGGAGGGCGTGGGCACCTTCTCCACCAATGACTTATTCGGGGGCAGTGGACGCAGCTACCCGAACTGAAAATGAGGACCGCAGTAGGATGGCGGCAAGGCCTTTCCAACCACCAAGGCAGCCACAAGGACACTTCCAAGGGCAGCAATCCAACAAGCGCCCCGCCAATCAGTAGTGGCAGAATCAGGGAAAGCAAGCCCGGATAGCACCAGTTAGTCCTGCTCAGAACCTTCCATCATGCTAACAGTGTGGAAAGAGAGGCCACAATGAGAAGAACTGTTGGTCCAAGGGTGGTGAAAGGAAATGTTATCACTGCGGCGACCCAAACCACCTGCGAAACGCCTGTCCTAAGTTGCATCGAGTCGGGCAAGGAAATCCGACGCAGAATCTGGGGCCTAATAGAGCCACCACCATGGGAGCATCTGGGAGTGGAGCACCGAAGCCGCAAGTGAAAGTTAAAGTATTCGATCTCAACAAAGAGGAGGTTGGGACCGAGGCAGCAGTTGTGGAAGATTCGTTTACTATCCAAGGACGCCCTATTAATGTATTGATAGATCCTGACTCTACTCATTACAATTTAAACAAGATTTTTGCATGTTATTTGGGTTGGGATGGAGTAAAGCTACCTTTTACCTTAGTGGTAAGCACACCTTTGGGGAAAATAGTGCAAGCGGATCGGTACGTGAAAAATTGTAAAATTGATCTGGGGAGAGAAAGTCTGGAGGGAGATTTGATAGTATTAGATATTGAGAATTATGATTTGATATTGGGAATGGACCTGTTAGCCAAGCATGGTGCAAGGGTAGACTGTAAGAATAAATCAGTCTAGTTCGTTAGACTAGGTTGTGATGTGTTGGAGCTTGATTGTAAGAAGGTAAAGGAATTAAAGTATTCAATAGTGGGGGCTAAGGCCCAGAAATTACTGTAGCAAGGATGTCAAGGGTACTTGGCTTACGTGATAAACAAGCTGAAGGACCAGTGCACTTTGGAGGACACTGAAGTAGTAATGGATTTTCCCGACGTGTTCCTAACTGAACTTATTTCTCTACCTCCCAGCTGGGAAGTGGAATTCACCATTGACCTAGTTTCGGGAGCAGTACCACTATCTCGAACCCCGTACCAGATGGCACCGGCAGAGCTGAAAGAGCTGAAGGAACAGTTAGAAGAGTTAGTGGGGCAAGGCTACATCAGACCTAGTACATTGCCCTGGGGAGCACCTGTACTGTTTGTGAAGAAGAAGGATAAAACTCTGAGGCTATGTATCGACTATCGGGGTTTGAACAACTTGATGAACAAGAACAAGTATCCCCTATCGCTGATTGATGAGCTGTTCGATTAGTTGCAAGGATCCAGTTGCTACTCCAAATTGGACTTGAAGCAAGGGTACTACCAAGTGCGGATAAAAGAGGGGGATATCCCTAAGACGGCCTTCAACACCAGATACGGGCACTATGAGTTCGTAGTAATACCATTCAGGGTGACCAATGCTCCAGCAGTATTCATGGATTTAATGCATCAGGTGTTCTGACCCTATCTGGACAAGTTTGTGGTGGTCTTCATTGACGACATTCTAATTTACTCCAAGAGTCTGGAGGAGCATGCAGAGCATCTGAAGCTCGTGTTGGAGAAGTTGCAGGAGCACAAGCTGTACGCCAAGTTTAGCAAGTGTGAATTCTTGCTAGACAGTGTAGTATTCTTTAGCCATATGGTGACCAATGAGGGAATCAAGGTAGACCCGGCAAAGGTTGAGGCATTGTCAGAATGGAAGCAACCAGAGAACATCACTGAGATTCGAAGTTTCTTGGGATTGGCTGGTTACTACATGAGGTTCATCAAAGGGTTTTCGACGCTCGCATCACCTATGACCCGACTATTGAGAAAGGATGTTCTATTTGTGTGGAGTGAGAAGTGTGAGAAGAGTTTCCAGGAATTGAAGCGAAGACTGATGAGAGCACCAGTATTGATCTGCCAGAGGAAGATAAGCCTTATGCACTATATACCGATGCCTCGAAAGAAGGATTGGGAGCAGTATTGATACAAGACCGGAAGGTGATCGCTTATGCTTCTCGAAAGTTGAGACCCCATGAAGTCAACTTCCCTACTTACGATCTGGAGCTGGCAGCCATTATGTTCACCCTAAAGAAATGGCGACACTACTTGTACGGAGCTGAGTATGAAGTGTTCACTGATCACAAGTGTCTGAAGTACATCTTCACTCAGAAGGATCTGAATTTGAGGCAACAAAGATGGATGGAATTTTTAGAGGAGTACCGTTGTCTGATCGATTACCATCCTGGGAAGGCTAATGTTGTAGCTGATGCATTGAGTAGAAAAGTTGGTATGGCCGGCTAAAAGTATAGGAAATTCTAGTGGTTTAGAAAGTGTTGGACAGAAGAGTGGAAGTGCAAGAGAAGAGAATCGTTGTTAGCAACCTGAAGTTGGTACTGGATTTAGGACGGGAAATCGTGGAAGCTTAACAAAGCAATGCCGAATTTCAGCTTGTCAAGAACAAGGAGCTCAAGCGGCCAGACAATGAATTCCATCAACACAAGGGAGTTTTGCATTTCAGTGATCGATTGTGCGTACTTGGAGAGCATCAGCTAAGGGACAAAATTTTGGAAGAGGTGCACAAGAGCAAGTATGCCATTCATTCGGGGGAGGTCAAGATGTACCAGGATCTGAAGAGAGCCTATTAGTGGCCTGGATTGAAGTGGGACGTGGTTAAGTATGTCTCGACCTGTCTCACCTGTCAGAAAGTTAAAGCGGAGCACAAGAAGTCAGCGGGACTATTGCAACCATTGCCAGTACCGGAATGGAAGTGGGAGGAGCTGACCATGGATTTTGTCTCCGGACTTCCCATTTCAAGGACCCAGAAGGACGCCATATGGGTAGTGGTGGATCAACTGACTAAATTAGCCTATTTCATATCGGTGAACGTAAGAGACTCTATGGAGAAGTTGGCTCAGACTTATGTTTGAGAAATAGTCAAACTGCATGGAGTACCTGCAAGTATCGTGTCTGATCGAGACCTGAGGTTTACATCTCGATTTTGGGGTAAGTTTCAGGAAGCAATGGGGTCGAGTTTGAAATTTAGTACGACGGTGCATCCGCAGACTGATGGGTAGTCAGAAAGGGTTATTCAGATATTGGAAGATACGCTGAGAAACTGTGTTCTGGATTTCGGGGATAAGTGGATGGAATGTGTACCGTATGCAGAACTGTCGTATAACAATAGCTACCAAGCTTCAATTGGGATGCCATCGTATGAGGCTTTGTATGGACGCAAGTGTCAGGTATCGATGTACTGGAGTTGGTCAGAAGATGGTCATGTAAGCAAATCTGGGGAAGTCTGTGTTCAAGAGATGTTGGATAAAGTAAAGTTGATCATGGAGAGGTTGAAGGCAGCTTAGAGCCGACAGAAGAGCTATGCGGACAACCGGTGGAGAGAATTTGAGTTTCAAGTCGGGGACAGCGTATTTCTAAGATTGACGTCGAATAGGGGAATCTTGAAGCATCCGAAGGGTGGAAAGCAAAATCCGAGGTATTTGGGGACGTTCCCGATAAAGGAAAGGATTGGACCGATAGCATACCGATTGGACTTACCAGATGGATTGACAGGAATTCACGATGTGTTCCATGTGTCGCAGCTGAAGAAGTACAATGCCGATCCCGGTCATGTTCTGAATAATGAGCCGTTGTTGTTGTAACTTGATTTGAGCTATGTGGAGAAGCCCATACGAATATTGGACCGCAGTATCAAGAATCTTCGGAACAAGCAGATACCGATGGTCAAGGTTTAGTGGGAGCATCATGGCACACAGGATGCCATATGGGAATCAGAAGAGTGGGTTAGGCGGAAGTATCCCGATCTGAAATAGAGGTATGTTTGAATTTCAGGACAAAATTCTTCTAAGGATGGGAGGATGTGAAACCCCAGTTGAAACCAACCTTAAAGTAAGGGGGTTGGGATGCATATCATACTTTATTATACGCATAAATATATTTTCATATAATTTTATGTGCTTTGGATTTGTGATTTGTAGCCTAGATGGCTTAATTGTGCTTGTTGAGTAAGAAGGGCAAAATGGTAATTTTTGCTTGAGGTGAAAATAGGAAGATAGCTAGAGGATTAAATAGGAAAAATATTTGGGAGAGAAAAAAAGAACAAGAGTTGTTGTGGTTTAGTGGTTAGAGTTTTGGAATTAATTCTTGAGGTCTTGGGTTCAAATTCCGTCATTGGAGTTTTGGCATGGTTAAATTTTATTTTGTGTAGGAATGCTATATTTTGGCCTTGCATGACTTAGTGAAGAGTAGGAGTGTTGTGCTAGGGGAGACATAATAGGAATATCTTAATCCTACTCTTGTGCCCTACAAAAATTTCTAAGGAAATTCATACCCTTCTTGATCCTTAGTTTTTCTTACTTCTCAATTCATTAAGTTGTTCAATTTATTCAAGCCAACCTTATTCCAAAAAAATTCCAGCAAGGTTCTATGAGGTTTATGTTTCGAAAATGGCTATGAGTGAGTTATCCTGTGGCAAAAAATGGGAAGGAGTTTTGGAAGGTTCCCAAGAGAATTAATCTCCATGGTTGAACCTTCAAAACTCCACCCTAGCCATGTTCATTTTCTTCTTGTATGAAATTTGAAAATTTTCCGACTTCTTTTTCAGTATGGTTGTCTGAATGATCTAAAATGTCCAGGGCTCTAGGAAACATGACTTGGATGTTTGCTTTAGGGTAGCTCTCTTGGAAAGCAGAAACACTCCTAGAAGTCGTGGATCATTGGACTGAAAGCCTAAGGATGGTGGATGTCATTCAGAGAGGTGTTAGTCCACATCTTCCTCTCTAAATGTACAGCGATGTGTAGAGGGGTATTTTAGTCATTTCACATGTTGGTCGAAGACTTTGCTAACGCAGCATTGTCCTTGGGGTCAATATTTTCTTATGGTGATACTAGAAAATATTTAAAATGTAAAATACAACTATTTATATAGCAAGAGTATTTTAGTTATTTTAGTCGCCAATGTGATGTGTCCTTTTGGTTCTTAGAATAGCCCGTAAGTCCTAATTATTTTTGGGTTGAGGAATTGGTCTCAGTTAAAGAGGATTTTATTTTATTCAGGAAGTCTAATTTATTATTGGACTAGAATAAAAATAAATAAATAAAAAGAATTGAGAGAAATTTATTATCTGGTTTAATTGGTTAATTAATTATTCAGGGCAAGGGTCCAATTTGAATAATTAGAAAATTAACTTGGGTTTAAACTAAAGGGAAATAATTAATGTTTAATTATTTATTGGGTTGTTTATTTAAGCCCAAGAAATAAATAATTAATGTTTAATTATTTTTAGTTCCTTTGGGCTAATTAATTATTTATTAGGTTATTTCTACAAGCCTAGAAAATAAATAATTAATGTTTATTATTTTGGGCTTTTTGGGTCTAAGAAAAAGAATAGATATTACTTTAGCCTAATAGCCTGGACCAAAGGGTTTTTTCTAGATACTGTTCTGAAGAGTTCAGGGTTAAGCCAAACTTACTCTGTTGATAACATCTGGATGTTTGAAATATCATATCCGGGGGATATTGTTATCAGAGATCAGAGACCTAGTTTTTTTGCCACAGAACTCACGCCTCTCTGAAAGAGAAAAAAAACCCTATTTTTCTCCTAAGCTCTCTCTCTCTCTCTCTCTCTCTCTCTCTCTCTCTCTCTCTCTCTCTCTCGTGACTCTCCTTATCTTGTTTTTGTTCTTGGCGCTTTTGCTATTGATTAGCAAAAACCTTGTTTGTTTGTTTCACCGCCAAGAACATTGAGACCACTCTCCCCGCCTGTTTGTTTCACCAACAAACAGGCGAGGAGACCACTCTTGTTTTTGTTCTTGGTTTTTGCTAATCAATAGCAAAAGTGCCAAGAACATTGAGACCACTCTCCTCGCCTGTTTATTTCACCAACAAGGATTGAGGCAGTGGAATTTTCCGATATTCGAAAAGCTTGGTGTTCATGAAAACAAGGCGTAGTAGGAGGATAGAGGGTTTTCAACCGGAAGCTTCATTGAGTGGAGGAGAAGGAGCCATCCCTACGGTCCAGTCAATTCCTTCACAACCAAAAAGGTTTAAGGCACACAGAGGTATGTTTTGAATGCTTCCGTGCTGTTGTAAAGCTATGTTTTTGCCTCTGTTTTTTTTTTCTCCTACACAGTATGCTCCTCTATTTTTCCAAACCAACACATATGGGTTTTGTTGATTGGTTGCATGGATAAGTGGAAAATTCTATAAGTTTCTAAAGAATTCCACAACGTTCATTCAAGTTCTACTAAAATCTCAAGGTTTCCACAAGTTTCCACATGATCCAATAATTTTCCATATGGTTCCATCATTAATTAGTTGTGCTTAGTCATTATATCACATGTCTAAATTTTGAGAAAAGCAAAATATCTCTATAAATAGAAGAAAGAAGGTTGGTGGAGGCCATTTTAGCCACCGGAATTTAGCAAGAAAAGAAAGAAAAGGAAAAGAAAAGAAAAAGGAAGAGAACTAGAGAGAAAAATCAAGAGGAAGAGAGAGAACATAAGGAAAATAAAAGTTTGGATCTCTGCTGGCCTAAAAATTGTTCTACACAAGGTAAGAGGCTTTTGCCTATGAATTCAATATGCTCTATAACTTATGGCGATTACTTTGATGTATATTTTTCAAGGAAATTAGCATGATTTATGAAATATACTTGGTGAATAAGTGGTTGTTGTGATGTTGTTTAGAAAGAATTATGTGGCGGTGGAATAGTGGTGGGATTTTCTATGAATTGTATTGTAACACCCCACTACCTAGGCCCAACAGGGCCGAGGATGTCGCCCCATCCAAAGGACAAGGGGTCTTTATAACTAGGTCACACAAATAAAAATAAACAATACTTTAAAATTTAAGCTTATTACAACCCAAAAATTCAAGAACAAATCCAAAATAAATTGTTCACTATCATCTCTCAAAGCAACATATAAAATAAATGGCATAGAGTCTTCAAGGAGGCACCAATCTAGCTACTCATCCCCACAACAGGATCGACTTGAAAACATGGCATAAAAGGTGATGAGATAAAAATCTCAGTAAGCCCGTGTGTGCCTTGAGTGTTTTAGGTAAAACAATTCATGTATGTAAGTTGTAAAAGTTGCATAAGAGAAGGTGCTGGCAAGCATTAAATAATGTTAAAAATAAAGAGTGGCCTTTTGCATTTCAAACCATACATGTGCACAATAAAAACAATCACTCAAATAGGTGGCCATGGTTTACCACACGTTGGGCCCCATGACCATATAATGGTCAAAATGCCACACTTTGTGCAAACTGACAAAAGGTTGGGGTACGGTCTACCAGGTAAGATACTCCTCATTCTCTACACCCAAACTGAAGGAAAATGAAGAAACAGGGAGCCATGGACGAAAAAATTAAAACAGAGAGAAAAATTAAACGCGAGCCATAAAGGCCATGCGGAAGCGTGAAGATCATACCTTTGCGTTCCTTAACCCTCCTAGGTTGCGTAGGAACAGATTGAACGGCTAGAATCGCCTCGCTTTGCACACTTGAAGGAGCTTCCGGTTGAACACCCGCTAGCCTTCGACTTCGTCTTGTTTGCATTAACGCTTAGCTCTCCAGCTCTCGGGATATTCCTCAGCCTAACCTCTAGTCGGTGAACACTATGGTGAAGAGGAAGGGTCTCAATTCTCCTTGGTTTACCTGCTATTGGTTAGCAAAATCCAAGGAGAAAACAACGAAGAAGGAGAGAGACCTTGAGAGAGAGAGACCCACGTGAGGTGTGGCTTGGGAAAAGAAAAATTAGGGTTTTTTTCTTTTCAAAGAGTTGTTTATATTTAGCCTAAACTAGGTCTCTCAATCTCTGATAAACATCTCCCCGGGATTTCAAAATACCCGGATGTTATCCTGAGAAACAGTTTGGCCTAACCTTAAACTCCTCTTAACCGTATCTGGAAAAAACCCTAAGGTCCAAGCTATTGGGCCAGATAAATATTTATTATTTTTCTTGGACCCAAAATGCCCGAAATAATAAATATTAATTATTTATTTTCTAGGCTTACATAAGTAACCCAATAAATAATTAATGAGCCCAAATGAACCATAATAATTAATCTTTAATTATTTATTTCTTGGGCCTATATAAATAACCCAATAAATAATTAAACATTAATTATTTCCCCTAGTTTAAGCCCAGGTTAATTTCTTAATTATTCATACTGGACCTAGGCCCTGAATAATTAATTAACCAAATAAACTAGATAATTAATTTCTCTCAACTCCTACTTTATTTATTTATTTATTTTATCCCAGTCCAATAATAAATTAGACTTCCTGAATAAAATAAAATAAAACAAAATAAAACAAAATCCTCTTCAACTGAGACCAATTCCTCAACCCAAAAATAGTTAGGACTTACGGGCTATCCCGAGGACCAAAAAGACACATTGCCTTGGCTGCTAAAATGACCAAAATACCCCTGCTATATAAATAGCTGTATTTTGCATTTTAAATATTTCCTAATATCACCATAAGGAAATATTGACCCCAAGGACAATGCTGCATTAGCAAAGTCTCCGACCTACAGGTGAAATGACTAAAATACCCCTCTACACATCGCTGTACATTTAGAGAGGAAGAAGTGTACTAACACCCCTCTAAATGACATCTACCATCCTTAGGCTTCTAGTCCAATGATCCACGACTCCCTGGAGTGTTTCCGCTTTCCAAGGGAGCTACCCTAAAGCAAACATCCAAGTCATGTTTCCCAGGGCCTTGGATAATTTAGACCATTCGGACAACCACAAGGGGCGATATAGTGCATAAACTATCTTGTATAAGTCTGTCTTAACTAACTAGTCACACATACCCAACATGCAAGTATATTGGCCCTATGATAAAACCTCAACTACAGCAAATCAAAGTATATGCTTCCAGCTTCGCTAGACCACCAACTCATACTCAAGTCGTAGAGTACTAGTCCACGCTGTAGCGGTAGTAGTCTGGGTTTCTACCATATAGTACTTTGAGAAACCACTACTACAGGTCCTGTTCTACTTATTCGAAATACCCTTATTTCATGAAGTGAGTGGACTACCCACTGGCTAAAGGTAAGCCATTCCCCATTTGGAATTCATAACATAATAACCTAAACATGATGAGGTTCCCAGTCTCATCAATAGGTTAAGAACAAATGTTTATGTGTTAAATAACCCGTGATTCATACCTTACTTTGAAAGACCACCATTCACATGGATCACTTATTTAAACACAATAGGTCTGTTCCAAACGAAAATCGTGCACAAACAAAAAGTAAATTCACAAACAATTTTTGAAAATAAATTCTTTTATTAAATAATTCAATTTTACATCAGAAACTTAGTCTAAGAGGGCATACAATCGAACAATCTCCCACTTGCACTCTAAGACTAGGTAAGTCCATAGGTGCCCACCCCTATGGCGTCTAAGTGTCTCTTGAAGACTCTCTCAGCCAAAGACTTGGTGAATGGGTCTGCTAGATTGTTCTCTGAGGTAATATGCTCCACCACGACTTCCCGTCTCTGGATGAAATCCCGGATCAGGTGGTACTTCCTCTAGATGTGTTTCCCCTTCTTGTGGTTCCGAGGCTCCTTAGATTGCGACACTGCTCCAGTGTTGTCGCAATACATCACAACAGGCCTATCCATATGTGGTACGACTCCAAGTTCTGAAAGAAACTTCCGGAGCCAGACTGCTTCCTTGGACGCCTCCGAAGGCTGCCACATACTCGCCTTCCATGGTTGAGTCAGCAATACAAGATTGCTTGATACTCCTCCATGAAATTGCTCCTCCAGACAAGGTGAAGACATATCCACTAGTGGATTTTCTCTCATCCTCATCCGCCTGAAAGTCTGAGTCTGTGTATCCTGTAGGAACCAAATCATCAGCCCTGTAAACCAGCATATAATCTCTCGTTCCCTTGAGGAACTTGAGAATATGCTTTACAGCTTGCCAATGAACCTCCCTCGGGTTTGATCGATATCCGCTAACTAAGCCCATGGCAAAGCAGATATCTGGCCTAGTACACAGCATGGCATACATGAGACTTCCCACCGCCGAAGCGTAGGGAATCCTACTCATTCTGTCCTTTTCTTCTTGAGACTTAGGACAATCCTTCGAAGAAAATGACAACCCATGTCTGCAAGGGATTAGAGCTCCCTTGCATGAGTCCATGCTGTACTTGGCCAGCATCTTGTCAATGTATGTCGCTTGGGATAATCCTAACATTCTCTGCTTTCTATTTCTAAGAAGCCTAATCCCGATAATGTAGCTGGCTTCTCCCAAGTCCTTCATACTGAATTGACTAGACAGCCAAACCTTTGTAGATGACAATGTCCCTACATCATTTCCAATGAGTAGAATGTCATCCGCATACAGGACAAGAAAAACCACATTGATGCCTTCAAGTTTCCTGTACACGCATGGTTCATCTTCGTTTTGAATAAAACCATAAGACTTTACAGTCTCATCAAAACGAATGTTCCATACTCTTGATGCCTGCTTAAGTCCATAAATGGACTTCTTAAGCTTGCAAACCATGTGTTCCTGGCCTTCAGCAATGAAGCCTTCCGGTTGGGACATATAGATGTCTTCGCTAAGATGGCCATTCAAGAATGCCGTCTTGACATCCATTTGCCATATCTCGTAGTCATAGTGACAGGCGATGGCAAAGAGGATGCGAATGGATTTAAGCATGGCTACCGGAGAAAAGGTTTCCTTATAGTCGATACCTTCTTTCTGAGTATACCCTTTCGCCACAAGCCTAGCTTTGAAGGTTTCCACCTTCCCATACGCTCCTCTCTTCCTCTTGTATACCCACTTGCACCGAATGGGTTTTATCCCTTCAGGTGAAGCTACAAGATCCCAAACCTGATTGAGGTACATAGACTCAATCTCGGCTTTCATTGCTTCATGCCACAGATTTGCATCAACATCAGCAATAGCCTCTTCGTATCTAGCGGGGTCTTGTTCCTGATGGTCGGAAACCAGCTCAAAGGCTTCTCCAGTCCATCTATCCGGAACCCTAGACACTTTCCCACTACGACGAGGCTCCATTTGTACAGGCTCTTGAGGCTGTGCTTCTTCTTGTTCCAAAATCGGGTCAGTAGAAGTTGATTCCATAGATAACTTTTCCTGCAGTTCCAACCTCGTTGAACCTTTAGTGGAAGTACTTTGATCATCTTCCAAGTATCTAGCATTGGTACTGACTAGTACCTTCTGCTCCTTAGGATGATAAAAGTAGCCTCCTTTTGTCCCTTTTGGATACCCAACAAAATAGCATAATTCTGATATTGGTTCCAACTTGTCTCCCTTGATCAGTACATAAGCTGGACACCTCCAAATCCTAAGATGATTCAGACTTGGCTTACACCCAGTCCACATCTCATAGGAAGTCCTAGGTACTGACTTGGAAGGCACCAAGTTCAGAATATATGCCGCTGTTTCCAGGGCATATCCCCAAAAGGACACTGGAAGAGTAGCATGAGACATCATGCTTCGGACCATTTCCATTAACGTCCTGTTCCTTCTCTCAGCTACTCCGTTCTGCTGGGGGGTTCCCAGCGCAGAGAGCTGGGATACTATCCCATGATGTACCATGTAGTCCTTGAATTCACCTAGGAAGTACTCTCCACCACGATCCGATCGTAAGGTTTTGATTAATTTACCTGTCCGACGCTCCACTTCAGCCTTAAACTCTTTGAACTTGTCAAAAGAGTCAGACTTGCGTCTCATCAGGTAAATGTAACCATACATCGTACAATCATCCGTGAACGTGATGAAGTACTCAAAACCTCCCCTAGCTGGTGTAGACAATAGACCGCACACATCAGTGTGAACAAGACTCAACACCTCCTTGGCTCTATCCGCCTTTGGTGTAAAAGACCTTTTGGTCATTTTTCCCATCGAGCAGGATTCACACCGAGGCCAACTTTCCAATCTCAATGAGCCCAAAGGCCCATCATGGATTAGCCTCTCGAATCCCGGTTGAGTTAATATGACCCAACCTCAGGTGCCAAAGGTATGAATCATTGATATTGGTCTTTCTCTTCTTAGTTAAAGGTTCAGACAGAGCGTTATTTGATTGGTGATTAATAGGGTTTAAAAAGAACAGATTACCATACATGTGCCCAGTACATAAAATTTCTCCATCTCTACCGATAGAAATACCGTAATGGAAAGATACGTAATATCCTTGATTAATAAGTTTTGCAACTGAAATCAAATTCTGACGAAAACCAGGTACATATAAAATGTCTTTTAAAACCACTATCTTATTACAATAAAAAATAAGATCCAGCTCTCCCATTGCAAGGGCCCAGACTTGTGCTCCATTACCCACTCGAAGCCCATGTTCGCCCTTCCTGAGTCTTCTTATCTTCCTAAACCCCTGCAAGGAGTTACAGATATGATCAGTGGCTCCTGAATCAACAATCCAAGTGGAAGTTGATCCTACCATTGATATGGAATCTAGATAGTAAACATTACCTGTGGGGTTTTTCTTGGCCTGAAGATCTGGACACTCTTTTTTCCAGTGTCCCCTCTTTCCACACTTGAAGCACTTGCCCTTTGGTTTGTCCTTGGGCTGGTTCTTGGGATGGGCTGCTGCATTCCCCTTCTTCCTCTCGAACTTTCTGGGCTTAGGCCCAGTTCTTGAAGAAGAGGCCTTAGCAATCATGGCCTTAGACTGCGGCTTCATGACCTTCTCCGCCATCTGGAGCTCCTTTATCAGTTCAGTCAAACTCATGTTCAACTTGTTCATGTTATAGTTTAACTTGAACTGAGTGAAAGAGCCCGGTAGAGATTCGAGAACCATGTCCACTTGGCTCTCGGGGTCAATGACAGCCCCTAAGATTTCTGCCTCCTCAAAAGCAGCAATCATCTTGAGCATATGCTCTCGGACTGATGCTCCCTCAGCCATCTTTAGTGTTTACAATTGTTCGAAGAGCCTCCTGCCTTGTGGGCCGGCTCTTGTCCGCGAACATAGTTGCCAACGATTGACTTATGTCATATGTAGAAGCCATGTGCTCATATTTTGACTAGAGCACATTAGACATGGAAGCTAACATATAGCAACGTGCCATTTCGTCAGCTTTCTTCCATGCCTTTTCAGCCTCTCGCTCTTCAGCGGTGGAACCTTCCCTGATAACAGGGCAGGTTTCGTAAAGGACATACTTATACTCCTCGGCTGTGAGTATTATGTCCAGGTTCCTTTTCCAGTCCACATAGTTTGGACCCGTTAACTTATTCTCCCTGAGAATAACGGCCAATGGACTAAAAGAACCTCCCACCATTTCTGAAAATCGAAAATAAAAGAAAGAAATTAGTTTGTAAAAACAAAATGAAATTTGTGCACTGAAAATAATTTGGCTCTTAGGAAAATTGACATAGCTTATTGGGAAGATTAACAGTTTCCTAAGCTAAGTGTATTAACCACCACAAATTAATTTCCCTTCTAGGTAATGGTCTAGAGAATAACTCCATCGTGGGATGGCCGTTTCCTCTCATTTCCTATGGACATACCTCGCACTATAACCTCCAACGTGGGCTGGCCGATCATAGTACGTGCCCCAGGTTATTAATTACATTCTTCCATTAGATCTAGATCCTTGTGGTATCCCCATCCTATACGGGTTCAGTCCCAGGGTGACGCGAGGGGATCCACGATCTCTAATGAGGACCATGATGGAAGCCGTGGGGCCGTTGGAACCCCTCTCCCACTTAGTCTTTTAAAATAAAGGTTTTCTGAAAAATATCCTTTTGAAATTTCCATTAAGTTTTTCTTAACTCAAAAATAAAATATCTAAGTCCAATAAAATCTCTATGTCAAGGCTTATATCCTTTGAGAGATTTCCTCCATGGACTAATTTTATATAAGTTAAAACTTAATGATTTCAAAAATTTTCCAATTAAAACTTTCTAGAGACTTTGGTCTCAAGTTTATTTGACAAAATCATTTTTCTAGTCCAAAACAAAACAAAATGGCTCTCCATTTTAATTTACAAAATATCTAAATCTAATATATTTTCTATGTCAAGGATTAAATCCTTTGAGAAAATATTTAAGGATTAATTTTTGTACCAATTAAAAAAACCATTTAGTTTTTTAAAGAAAAATATTTTTTCTTGCCAAAACAAAAGGTTCCCAAAGACTTTGGTCTTTGAGAAAAAGCACACATAGGTACATAAAAAAAAATAGCATGCTAGAAAACAATAAACGTTTTCATGCTTTTCTATTTTTTAACCTAAGTGCCCAAATAATAGAATTAAACACATTAATTAATTAATTAATGATCTTGTTTAATCCTAAAATCCCTTACTAATATTTTTCATGCAAATATATTCCAAGAATATAAATATTGCAAAAATATTAACTTCACTGGTATGGGACCCAAAACGAAAATGGAAAAAAATAAAAAAAATTGCCAAAAATGGTCGGCGGTCCATCGCACCGGCCGCACAGGATCCGCGCCAGAATGGCCTGCGGTCCACCGCAGCCGCAATGCACCATGCCGCACCAGATCGCACGCCAGCCACGACCCGTGGACTTCGCCCGCGCCTGCGACCCGCGCCCGGTTCTCCTCTGCTGCCGACCCGCGATCCAGCCCGCGAGCTGCCCTGGTTGGATCTCCTCTGACCCGCGTGCGAACCCGAAAACCAAACGAATTCAATTGCAAAATTTGCAATTGAATTCGGCTTAAACCACCTCCCAATTGGCTCGGCTTCACGGCTCCACTCACAGAACAGAAGTGGCTCGGCTCGGCGGCTCGGCTCCACGCGGCGGCTTATGAACAGTGCCATCTTCTTCGTTTTTCACCGCACGAAGTTGCAGAGAATTTTTTTTCGATTTTTCCTGTCTTCTTTGGCTTCTTTAGACATTTTTACTTAGAAAAACTCATCCAAAACATAACCACAACCGCCTATACCCATTAAAATTGGGTTTACACGATTAAAACATCAAAGCCAAAAATTTACAATATGCTCCTATGCTTCAAACGGTGAAGCTTACATCAAGCCTATCCCATACCAAAACAGCGAAGGATCATAGGTATAATCATCTTCTCCATTTTATTAACTACCATGCTCCCTATATTGATCAAAACCAATGGCTCTGATACCATTTTGATGGAAAATGAAGAAACAGGGAGCCATGGATGAAAAAATTAAAACAGAGAGAAAAATTTAACGCGAGCCATAAAGGCCATGTGGAAGCGTGAAGATCATACCTTTGCGTTCCTTAACCCTCCTAGGTTGCGTAGGAACAGATTGAACGGCTGGAATCGCCTCACTTTACACACTTGAAGGAGCTTCCGGTTGAACACCCGCTAGCCTTCGACTTCGTTTTGTTTGCATTAACGCTTAGCTCTCCAGCTCTCGGGATATTCCTCAGCCTAACCTCTAGTCGGTGAACACTATGGTGAAGAGGAAGGGTCTCAATTCTCCTTGGTTTACCTGCTATTGGTTAGCAAAGTCCAAGGAGAAAACAACGAAGAAGGAGAGAGACCTTGAGAGAGAGAGACCCACGTGAGGTGTTGCTTGGGAAAAGAAAAATTAGGGTTTTTTTCTTTTCAAAGAGTTGTTTATATTTAGCCTAAATTAGGTCTCTCAATCTCTGATAAACATCTCCCCGGGATTTCAAAATACCCGGATGTTATCCTGAGAAACAGTTTGGCCTAACCTTAAACTCCTCTTAACCGTATCTGGAAAAAACCCTAAGGTCCAAGCTATTGGGCCAGATAAATATTTATTATTTTTCTTGGACCCAAAAGGCCCGAAATAATAAATATTAATTATTTATTTTCTAGGCTTACATAAGTAACCCAATAAATAATTAATGAGCCCAAATGAACCATAATAATTAATCTTTAATTATTTATTTCTTGGGCCTATATAAATAACCCAATAAATAATTAAACATTAATTATTTCCCCTAGTTTAAGCCCAGGTTAATTTCTTAATTATTCATACTGGACCTAGGCCCTGAATAATTAATTAACCAAATAAACTAGATAATTAATTTCTCTCAACTCCTACTTTATTTATTTATTTATTTATTTTATCACAGTCCAATAATAAATTAGACTTCCTGAATAAAACAAAATAAAACAAAATAAAACAAAATCCTCTTCAACTGAGACCAATTCCTCAACCCAAAAATAGTTAGGACTTACGGGCTATCCCGAGGACCAAAAAGACACATTGCCTTGGCTGCTAAAATGACCAAAATACCCCTGCTATATAAATAGCTGTATTTTGCATTTTAAATATTTCCTAATATCACCATAAGGAAATATTGACCCCAAGGACAATGCTGCATTAGCAAAGTCTCCGACCTACAGGTGAAATGACTAAAATACCCCTCTACACATCGCTGTACATTTAGAGAGGAAGAAGTGTACTAACACCCCTCTAAATGACATCTACCATCCTTAGGCTTCTAGTCCAATGATCCACGACTTCCTGGAGTGTTTCCGCTTTCCAAGGGAGCTACCCTAAAGCAAACATCCAAGTCATGTTTCCCAGGGCCTTGGATAATTTAGACCATTCGGACAACCACAAGGGGCGATATAGTGCAGAAACTAGCTTGTATAAGTCTGTCTTAACTAACTAGTCACACATACCCAACATGCAAGTATATTGGCCCTATGATAAAACCTCAACTACAGCAAATCAAAGTATATGCTTCCAGCTTCGCTAGACCACCAACTCATACTCAAGTCGTAGAGTACTAGTCCACGCTGTAGCGGTAGTAGTCTAGGTTTCTACCATATAGTACTTTGAGAAACCACTACTACAGGTCCTGTTCTACGTATTCGAAATACGCTTATGTCATGAAGTGAGTGGACTACCCACTGGCTAAAGGTAAGCCATTCCCCATTTGGAATTCATAACATAATAACCTAAATATGATGAGGTTCCCAGTCTCATCAATAGGTTAAGAACAAGTGTTTATGTGTTAAATAACCCGTGATCCATACCTTACTGTGAAAGACCACCATTCAGATGGATCACTTATTTAAACACAATGGGTCTGTTCCAAGCGAAAATCGTGCACAAACAAGAAGTAAATTCACAAACAATTTCTGAAAATAAATTCTTTTATTAAATAATTCGATTTTACATTAGAAACCTAGTCTAAGAGGGCATACAATCCAACACAAACATACCAGTTGTCCACTCCGGAAACACACAGTCCACATGACTGAAACTTGCTAGCTCGGACCAGCATGACTAAGTAGTACTGTCGCTTCTCTAAGTTGAGTTCATCTTCTAGAGGTGGCCTTCTACTAGAAGACTCACTCTCGCTTTTCAAAACTAGTACTACTAGCCTACCCTTATTGAGTACTTAACGTTGTTTGTCCCACTTGGGAGAAAAACTGATAAAACATTGCTTTATTTAGTAATAGCAATTAAAGGTTTCTAAAGTTTGTGTCAAAATTGGTTTTAGAAAGAGTTTAGTGTTTGAGTAAAACTGCTTGTTGATTTTCAAATGATTTGTTTGACTGAAATAAGAAAGGAAACAGTCCTTAATTGCCGTTACAAAATGAGTGTCCATACACTTCGTGTTTAGTTT
The DNA here is from genome assembly GCA_026120185.1 of Voacanga thouarsii. NCBI lineage: Eukaryota > Viridiplantae > Streptophyta > Magnoliopsida > Gentianales > Apocynaceae > Voacanga > Voacanga thouarsii. The sequence goes on along the minus strand of JANUWF010001246.1, from coordinate 1,041,879 downwards.
GCCATAGTAACCTTTTGACATCAAATAAGTTTTATGTAGGAGCTTACTTGATCATTTGCTTGCAAATTCACAAGTATTCCAAAGCTGACCTAACCCCACCTGAGCTAAACATAAGGCATATGGTTATACTCAAGCTATATTTGCTTCCATAAATAATCCTAGTTCAACTTATTACAATCATGATCCTAATGTCCTAAGCTTTAAGGCTAGATGATAAAGGTTTTAATAAAATAAGTCTAGCTTGATAAATGAAAATAATTAGGGGTTGTAAAATAATTACTAATAAGTTATGGGTTCAAATACAAATCTTTAGTGCTGTTATAAATAAACTAGGGTTCAATTGATGAAGAATCTTAAGTCCTAGATGATAATAGTAAAATAAATAATAACTTATTACTAATATCTTAATTAATAATTAATAGTTAGAAAATAATTAATACATAAAATTAATAATAATAATTTTTTATTAAATTTTGCTCAATAGATAATAAATAAATTTCAATGGTATTGATGAATATATAGCCTACAAGAGTAATATTTTACCTACTATTATTATATATATAAAAGGCTTGATTTATTATATATATATATATATAGCCTTTAATAAAAGGTATCATTTATTTGGCAAAACTATTATTATCCCATTTAATATTCCAAATCCAACTTCCTAGGGTTTTCGAATTTTTTGGAGGACGTCATAATATTAATTTTAATTAACGTAGTAAAATTGGTCAATTAAAATGGCTTAGGATCAACAAGGTCATGATCATTATTTTCCTATTGCTAACAAGAATCATGAACAAAAAATCCAGCACCAATCAACAAACTATTCTATTCATGAATAAAGGCTTAAATCCAAACCTACTATCACATAGTCAAATCTCTACTAAGCATAATCATATTCATGGCTTCAATGAAAACAAGAGCATAATACCCTATTCACCACAGGTGACATAATATATGGCATGCCTAACCATCCATACTCTCTCACGACATGAAGAGCATGCATCGATCTACAAGAAATGTCATAAAACTTAACCATGGCAAAACATCCTCATGCTCTAATCTCAACTCCGTCATACAAACACATACTCAAACCCCAATCATATTCCATCCTTTTCTAACAACATCTAAGAGACATGATTTTAGAATTAAAAAGAAGGTTAAAGAGAAATACTTTGTTGATGACTATCTCGATGAAGATTCAAGGAGATCCACACGCTTGGAAGGCTTGAATCGTCTAAGAAGGAAGAAGAAAAACAGCTATGGTTGTAGCAACGGTAACACCCCACTACTACGTACCCAAAAAGGGCGGGGATGTTGCCCTGTCCTGGAGGACAATGGGTTTTTAAAGTGAGGTATAAAATATAAAGACAAACCAAAGAAATCAAACTTAGATAAATAACAGAGAACTCTCATTACATCAGGCTCAAACCGGAGCAAACCTAAATAAAAACAAACATCCGATCTAGAAGCTTAAATCAACAAATATCTCTTAAAACATAATAGAAATTAACAAAAGCTTCAACTATCACAGGTCCTGCTTGCTCAGCACAATCTATCCCCTGAAAACATAATTTAAAATAGTGTGAGATTAAATCTCAGTAAGTCCTGTGTGTGCACATGGTACTTTGAACAGTTCATGTATGCATAGTGAAAACATTTGCAGAAATATTTGGCAAGTCATAAATAATTTTCTCTTTGCAAGGAGTGGATTTTTCTCATTGTCACACTTTGTACAAAATAAATCATCCACTCGAATAAATAGTCATGTCACCACACTTTGGGCTCCATGATAAGAAAACGGTCAAGGTCCCACACTTTGTGCACCAAGACAAGAAAATGACAAAGCACCACACTTTGTGCACCTTGCTTGGACCAGATTACCACACGTTGGGTGTTCTGATCAAGGTGAGTGTATAGCCCACCGGGTGAGATACACCTCCCTCTCTTCGTATAACAAAACCATCCGGTTGTCCATGCCGGGAAAAAGATAATACCAAACTAGGTACAAATGCTAGTTCGGACTGGCCTGACCAACCAATACTGTCACATTTTCAAGCAGAGCTTATCTTTTAGAGGTGGCCTCCTGCTAGAAGACTTACTCTAGCCCTCCAAGACTAGTATTGTTAGCCTACCCTTATTGAGTACTCAATGAACATATCCGTCAATTCCTGGTTCGCAATATTTCCATTCCTTAGCCTTGTATAACGTGGTTTTCTTTAAATGAATTTTCTAAAACATTGAGAAAAGAACAGTTCTTGATAAAAATCATTAGTTTCACAAAACCATTTAGAGAATAAACATCCACGTTTACAACCCATACAAACATAGTTCAACAATAGCTTCACAAAGCTTTACCACATAGACTTGCCATCACCACATTTAACAAAATAGTTTATGCAAGGACTTACTTGATACGCCTCAGATATACAAGATAAAATCACAGCTTGCTTCCTTCAAATACTCTGCTGATCTAGAATCACATAATATCATGATCAGGGTCTCAATCGATTCAAACATGCATTAAACTCATTTATTCTCATAACAAATCATGATCCATTATCTAACTTCAAATAAATCATCTAATCCTCAAAGTACGTACGCTATGATCATATATCTATCGAAGATATGAATAATATATAAAAAAGGTCTTGACTTGACCATCACAATTCACATCCATCATTATCGCAATAAAACATGGCATTACTATCCATCGAATATGCTTAATGAATTTCTCGACTCAAAATATTCATATATCCCAACTAAGCACATATATCATGCTATCATACTTCCACAGACCTCATCAATCTCCTTAGATTTTAATTGCGACATTAAGGGTAAGAATTCCTTTACCTTACAACCACCAGGTTAACAAGATCTCGATGCTCCTATGGTGATCCTCCTGAGTTTTTTTGAGAAGAAGGGAAAAGCTGTCTTATTTACTTCCTTTTAATCGAGAGTAGATAAAGAGGATGAAATCAGCCTCTATGTGGCATGATTCAAGGGAAGAAGAAGAGAAGAATTAATGGAAGGAAGGAATCAAGAGGTTGAGATGATTTTTGCTTACCTTAGGTTGTGATTGGTTTTTTGCTAGGAATTGCTCTTGTGTTTTTCAAAAATTGCAGAGAAGCTTTGTGGGAATTTTTCATGTAGTAAGGTTGGAATAGCCGGCTACTTTGGTTTAGGGTTAGAAGAACTTGATTCAGGGTTAGAAGTTGGTGCTAAAAAGGACTCTTAATGGCTCTGGGTTTCTTGGACAACAATGGCGAAAAATTGCAGGTTGTTGTACCCTTGTTGCTGGCCGAATGTCAGAGGGTTGAAGAGGAGAAAATAATCTGGAATTGTTCTCCTATGCTGGCCAAAATAATGCTCAAGAATAGGGCTGTGCGTGTTCAGGTTTTTGCCCAACACAAGAATGAGTTAGTACAGCTTTTAGTAACCAAAAATTCTGTGCGATTGTGGTGCTTGTGTTGTGCGAATCTGTGAGCAAAAAGAGGGAAAATTCTGGCTATTTTGGTTGCTATTCTGTCCGCAATTCAGAGAGGAAATAAGGAGTGTTCTAGGTGCTGAAGTTGGCCAATTCAATAAGGAATTTTAGTATATTTTGGAGTGCAGAATTTTCGTGCATTGCACTAAGCAAAGCTGGCCGAAATTCCTGTACAAAGCTGGCCGAAATTTTTGGTTCATATGCTGGCTGAAATTTTGGAAATTTTAGTGGATAAAAAATTAATTTGTGAAGCTAAGGTCATCCGAATTGGTGGAAGGTGTTTTAGGGGATTTGAACTATGGTTTAAAGAGTTTAAATGCACTTAGGAGTGCAGGATTTTCGTGCAGCTTGTGCAAGCACAAGGTTGCCAAAATTATGCAGGAAAAGAAAGAATAAAACCTGATTAGTTTAGGATTGAAATAAGATCTGATTTGCTAAAGGATTTGGATAAGATCTCCCTAGTCTTGGAAGAGTTTGAGTTGATCTATGAATTCTCCAAAGGTAGCGGCACTAAGCTGGAGAAATTTCCAAATTTTTCAGCTAAGGTTCTTTGATCAAATCACCAAGATATGTAACTAGAAAAATAAAAAATTAATTCCAGCTTTCTAATATAAAATCTGATGAATTAATACAAGCTGGAATTTAGTTGCTCTAGCTAGGGTTTTTCGAAAATCAAAGAGGACGAAAGTTGAAATTAAAATTAAACCTTATCCTTTTCAAAAGTCCTTGAATTTAGGAAATAAATATGAAGACTTATCTCCTATGAAGATGGTGCTGAAAATTCACTAGGATGGCTAGGGTTTTTCGGCCAAAGCATGAAGAAATCTTGGGAAAAGAATTCAAAAGGAAAACAAAGATTCGCAACAGGTAAGATTCGAACTCGGGTCACCAAGGAAAATCACCAAACCTAACCGCTATTCCAAAACAACTCCGATGATAATATTTTTCTAGGAAATTCTTTCCACCCTAGTTCTCATCCATCCCTCTCCTCTACTAAACTTCACTTAAAGCAACTCTTAAATAATGCAACAACATATTTAATTAATTTTATGCAAGCTCGACCTTGAAATTCACGTGCACCCATGCAAAAATACTTTTAAGGTATCACATGAAATGCGAAATGCTAAGCAGTGGATGACTTTTCCACATAAGGTGGTTTTGGGTGGGGTATTACATCCCCTCCTACTTAAGAGAATTTCATCCTGAAATTCAGGTTTCATACCCTTAAAGCATATCCGGATACTTCCGCCTTAACCATTCTTCCATTTCCCACGTCGCATCCTGCACATCATGATGGTCCTAAAGTATCTTTACCATAGGTATCTGCTTATTTCGAAGGATCTTGATACTCCGCTCCAAAATCTTGACTGGTTTTTCCACGTAGCTCAGATTCGAATGGAATTCCAATGGTTCCTCATTAAGTACATGACTTGGATCGGGGTTGTACTTCTTCAACTTAGAAACATGGAAAACATCATGCATCCCAGTTAGTCCATCGGGTAGATCCAATCTATAGGCGACCAGCCCAACCTTCTCCCTTATCAGAAACGGTCCTAAATATCTGGAACTTAACTTCCCTCCGTTCGGATGCCTTAGGATTCTTCTACTAGGAGTCAACTTCAAGAATACACAATCACCCACTTAGAACTCCAGTTCCCTCATCCTAGAATCTGCGTAGCTTTTCTGTCGGCTTTGCGCTGCCCTTAGTCTTTCTCGGATAATCCTGACCTTGTCCGTCATTTCTCGAATACATACCTCGCCGGTCCTTCTAATATGCCCCTCTTCTGTCCATCCCCAATATATCGGTACTTGACATTTCCGCCCATATAATGCTTCGTATGGCGCCATCCCAATCGATGCCTGATAACTGTTGTTATACGCCAATTTTGCATGCGGTAAACACTCGATCCACTTGTCTCCAAAGTCCAAAATACACGCTTGGAGCATATCCTCCAATATATGAATGACTTTCTCGGATTAACCGTCGGTCTATGGATGAGCAGAGGTGCTAAATTTCAATGTAGTACCCAAAGACTCTTGAAACTTATCCCAGAATCTCGAAGTGAACCTGGGATCCCTATCTGATACAATGCTTGATGGTACACCATGCAAACTTACAATTTCCCGGGTATACATCTGAGCCAACTTTTCCATCGAGTCCCTTATGTTCACTGATACAAAATGCGCTATCTTAGTCAGTCGGTCCACTACCACCCAAACTGCATCCTTGTGTGACTTGGTCATCTAAAGGCCAGTTACAAAATCTATAGTCATCTCTTCCCATTTCCACTTGGGAATCGGTAATTGTTGCAAAAAACCTGCAGACTTCTTATGTTCCATCTTAACTTTTTGGCATGTCAGGCACGTTGATACACACTGAATCACATCACGTTTCATTTCGGCCCACCAATATTTCTTTTTCAAGTCGTGATATATCTTTACTTCCCCAGGGTGTATGGTATACTTGCTTTTGTGAGCTTCATCCAATATCCTTTTCCTTAAGTCTTGGGTGTCAGGTACACATATTCGGTCCCAAAAATACAATACCCTTTTCTCATCGGTCCGAAAATCTTCACCCCCTTTCCCAATCTCTTTTCCTTTGAACACCTGAAACTCCACACTATCCCGTTAGGCTACTACAATTTCCTGCTCCAGGTCGGGCGTCAGGGTCAAGTTACTTACACAGATCTTTCTCCATTGAACTTCCGCTTCCTGCTCTAGGATTTCCTGCACTGCCGACACCTCCTGCATTCTCAAATGTGCTATCTTCACTTTACGGCTCAAAGCATCAGCTACCATATTTGCTTTGCCAGGGTGATAATTAAGTGGACACCTATACTCCTCCAGGAACTCCATCCATCTACGCTGTCGAAGATTCAAGTCATTCTGCGTGAAGATGTAATTCAAAATCTTATGGTAAATGAAGACCTTGTATTGGACTCCGTATAGATAATGTCGCCACTTCTTCGAGGCAAATACTATGGCTGCCAGCTCCAAATCATGAGTCGGATAATTAGCTTCATGCGGCTTTAGCTTCCTGGACGTATAAGCTATGACCTTTCTATCTTGCATCAGCACAGCTCCTAGACCTTCCTTGGATGAGTCCGTATAGAGTGCATAGGGTTTGTCAGCCTCGGGCAAGCTCAATACAGGTGCTGTAATCAACCTCCTCTTAAGCTCTTGGAAACTCTTTTCACACTTCTCGTTCCAAGCAAAAGTGACATCCTTCTTTAATAGCCGTGTCATTGGTGAAGTCATAGTAGAAAAATTCTTAATAAAACGTCGATAGTACCCAGCCAATCCGCGAAAACTTCGTATCTCGGTAATATTCTCCGATTGCTTCCAATTAGCTATAGCATCCATCTTGGCAATGTCCATCTTGATTCCATCATTGGATATTATATGGCCGAGAAAGGATACCGAGATTAACCAAAACTCACATTTACTAAACTTAACATAGAGCTTGAATTCCCTTAGCTTTTCCAGGACCAACCTTAAGTGCTCCGCGTGATCCTCCGGATTTTTGGCGTAGATTAAGATATTGTCGATGAAGATAACCACAAACTTGTCCAAATATGGTTGGAAGATTCGATGCATTAAATCTATGAAAACTGTTGGTGTGTTAGTTACACCGAATGGCATCGCCACAAATTTATAGTGGCCATACCATGTGTTGAAAGCAGTCTTAGAAATGTCTTCTTCCTTAATCCTCACCTAGTAGTATCCTTGCTGCAGGTCCAACTTTGAAAAGCAAGCGGCGTCTTGAAGTTGATCAAACAACTCGTCGATCAAGGGTAGAGGGTACTTGTTCTTGATCGTTAGGTTGTTTAGCCACCGGTAATTGATGCATAACCTCAAAGTACCATTTTTCTTCTTAACAAACAACATCGGTGCTCCCTACAGCGATGTACTTGGTCGAATGCAGCATTGCCTCACCAACTCTTCCAATTTTTCTTTTAACTCCTTCAGTTCTGCCGGTGCCATCCAGTAGGGGGTTCTTGACACAGGTTCTGCTCAAGGAATCAGGTCCATGGTAAACTCAACTTCTCGTTCAGGGGGTAGAGAAGTGAGCTCAGCAGGAAAAACGTCTGGAAAGTCTATAATCATCACCGTACTCTACAAGGTACACTGATCTTTGGGTTTGTTCAGAAGATACGCCAAATATCCCGTACATCCTCTTTTGAGCAACTTCCGAGCCTTAGTTCCAGTAATCAAGAATTTCAACTCATTCACTCGCTTACCATTAAATTCAATCACATCCTGACCGGGTCTCACAAACTGTATCGTCTTGATCTTACAGTCCACACGAGCTCCGTGCTTTGACAACCAATCTATGCCCAAGATCAGGTCATAATCTTCAATGGGTAAAATTATAAGGTCTGCCCTCTAGAATCTCCTTCCCTACTTCTACTACATAGCTTCCCATTATCTTACCCGCTTCTACCACTGTTCCCAAGGGTGAACTTACTACTAAGGTATAGGGTAATTCCTTTCCTTTCCAACCCAGATGCGATGCACATACTTTGCTTACGTAAGAGTACGTGAATCTTGGATCTATCAAAATATTAACAAAACATCCTTGGATAGAAAGGTTGCCTTCAATCACGGTTGCATCCACTCCAACCTCATCAAGGTTCAGGGCAAAGACCTTGGCCTTCACTTGAGGCTTCTGACCTCCCGTTCCAGCTGTTCTAGCTGTAGTATCTCGGTTGACTCCTATTGGCTGAGTCAGGGTTGTCTACCCAATTCTTAGAGGTTTAGGGCAGGCGTTTCTTAGATGACCAGGGTCTCCAGAATTGAACCACCTCCTTACTCCTTCGCTGCTCCAGCAATTCCTCTTGGTGTGGCCACGTTTTCCACAGAGTCAGCAATTCAGATTACTTTGCATTGGTCTGGCCATAGGCACTCGAGGCTGCTTACCCCAATTTCCCCACGGCATAAAGCCCGCAGGTCGTTTGTTACTTAGAGGCCTCATTGGTGGCCGAGTCGGTTGAAAAGGCCTGCTCATCGGTCGGTACCGATCTTCATTCTCCGTCTGGGATGCTGCGTCCACGGTGGCAATGTATGATGTTGGCGGTGATGGAGCCAATGCCTTCCTCAAATATGGCCTCAGCCCTTTCACAAACTGTTGGGTGCGCTTCTACTCCGTGTCAACCAAGCATTTGCAGTACTTGGACAACTGCGTGAATCGGGCTGCATACTAGGCGACTGACATGCTCCCCTGCTTGAGGGTTTGGAACTGATCCTCCTACTTTTCAGCTACCTACCGGGGAATGTACTCCGCACGGAAAGCTTCAGTAAAGTTGTCCCATGTCTATTCCTGCTCCTCTCTATCCCAATCACTCTGTACCCGTTGCCACTACGCTCACGATGGTCCCCTCAGCCGAAAAGCAGTAAACTTCACTATTCTCTGTTCTGAGTACTACGGAGTAGCAAAAATATCTTCCATCTGTTCAATCTATTGTTCTGCCTTCTCATCTTACTCCACCTCTCCGTAGAACGTGGGAGGTTGGAACTTCAGAAAATGCCCCAGGGCCTCATCCTCTCCCCGCGGTGACTTCTTGGCCACCCTGTCCACTCTCTCAGTTAGATTCTATAGGATCGAAGCTATCTTGTCAAGAGCCTGTCCCATGGTCACATCTCAGGACCTCTCTGAGGCTAAATCCTGCTCCCTCTGCAAGTGCTCTTCCACATCAGGTGTGGAACGATGCATCTGCTCAAATTCCAAAGTTGAGGATGCACTTTCCTGCACTGTTCTACTATGAACGAATATCCTGCGTCTTGGTGCCATCTTAGACCATAGTCACTCAAAGTCAGATAGTTACCAAAGGGGAAAAGGTATGTTCAGGTGCATGATTAGTTAATAGTAATGTTATCCACTCATTTTAAAAGAAAATTTGATGATGTTATGTAAGGAAAAACCAAGTAATAAATAAAACTCATGGTTTTCATATAAACCATGCTTACCTCTTTTATTCAACAAAATAATAAAGCCCTACAAGCAACATGCTTCTTTGAAAAGAGTAACTGAACAAATATATGCAACTTTGAAAGAGAAAGAGTAAATGTGGCTGGTCTTCTATACTCGACTCTTTCTAATGTCAGCAGAGGCATCGGAATCGTCAGAGGCTGGTCTTATGGAGCTATCGGGTTTCCCTATGTAATCCCTTGCAAAACCAGCACTCTTACTTGGCTATCCTGAATCACCCTCATTACCTCTCTTAGCCCTCATGGCCGTCTCATAAAGCTCATCCAAAGCTAATCTGATCGCCCCCTTAGGTGCAGGCCTCTCATCCCCCGAGTCAGATAGATCGAGCAATCCCTCTCTCCTCAACTTAGCATCTATCCCCAATCCATATTGAAGTCTACTCCTCCTAGGATACTCTTCTAGCTTCCTCTTTCCCTTATCCTCCATTCTTGAAACGGGCTGCCTAGGTTCCCACACTGCCGGGGTAATTCCATCCCTCAGCCTAAGTCCCTCATCACTGGACTCCTTAAGGTCATAGCAGGTAGGAGTCCTATCAATCTCACCTATCTACGGGGCCCGTGGAACCCCCATCACATTCTCATCCTCTTCCTCTATCCCAACCATCTCTCCCTCACTATCATCATCTCTCTCATTCCCAAGCTCATCTGCCTCCCCTTCACTCAACTTAGCCACCTTCTCATCCTCCTCACCCTCACTAGTAGGCTCAACTACCTCAACCTCATCATCCCCGTCATACTCTCCTAGGCTTCCATCAACCACCATCTCTGCCACAACCACTGGGTCGTCTAGCATAGGTGTCTCCTGCTCCGTCTCATCCTCACTCAGAACACAACCTCTCTCAAGCTTTGTCTCTGAATCAGACAAGGGTGGATTTGCTACGAGTAGTGGGGCAAGTGGATTCCAGCAGCCAGCGGGCCAGTCTTTGACGGCCGATACAACTACTTTGACCATCCAATAAACAAAATGCAAAGGTTAGCACTAGATCAAAATACTTAGGGAAATAAAATCTAATATGTCAAATAATTGCCTAAACCTAGGCTCTGATACCACTTGTAACACATTGCTACTACGAACCCAAAAAGGGCGGGGATGTCGCACCGTCTCGGACGACAAGGGGTCTTTAAAACGAGGTATAAAATATAAAGACAAATGAAAGAAATCAAACTTAGATAAATAATGGAGAACTCTCATTACATCAGGCTCAAACTGGAGCAAAACAAAATAAAAACAAACATCCGATCTAGAAGCTTAAACATAATAGAAATTAACAAAAGCTTCAACTATCACAGGTCCTGCTTGCTTAGCACAATCAATCCCCTGATAACATGATTTTAAATAGTGTGAGATTAAATCTCAGTAAGTCCTGTGTGTGCACATGGTACTTTGAACAGTTCGAGTATGCATAGTGAAAACATTTGCAGAAATATTTGGTAAGTTATAAATAATTTTCTCTTCACAAGGAGTGGGTTTTCTCATTATCACACTTTGTACAAAATAAATCATTCACTCGAATAAACAGTTATGTCACCACACTTTGGGCTCCATGATAAGAAAATGGTCAAGGCGCCACACTTTGTGCACCAAGACAAGAAAAAGACAAGGCACCATACTTTTGTAGTGTTGTGCCCTAGAGGCAATCACTTGTACCATGTATATTGCATGTTAAATTAATAAGAGGCATTCTTTATCTTTCAGTTTGATTGTTATATCTAAATATGTGTACAAACCGTTAGATAAAGTCCCTAGTACAACACAGTGTTAAGGAAATCATGATAGAGATCATGATGTGAAATTCCTACTACACTATGCAGTGTTTGTACTTAAATAATCCCCAGTCATAGTATTAATAAGATGGGATATTATTAATACGCCAAGACTGGCACATGTTATATCTCTTGATTGGATCAAGCGGTAGTTCTCATATCCGTGGGTATTGGGATACTCAGGATTAATGTGTGGATGCTTGTTTTGAAACAAGTTCATTGGATGACCTAGCTACGGGATAATCACTTGGATAACTATTTAGTGCCAGTGATAGAATCTCATTATAGCAAGTGTGCAAGTATCCTTAGACTTGAGATCTCCAAGGTACTTTGTTTATCGAGCGTTGTACTTTGATTCTAATCTTTGGAGTCTTATCTAGGACCGCCTATGGGATGGATATTGGGTACAACGTAAAGTAAACAAAAGTAGTTGAGAGGGTCAATAAAGGATTCATCACTCCTAATAGTAGGAGAGTATATCTCAAGGCCACTTGTAGAAATCATTACTCATGAAGTCCTTGGCCAAGGCGACTATGTGATGGAAATGGTTCCAATTGATACACATATCAATTTCTTGAACAAGTACTAAAATATTCGGGCTAGAATTAATAATATTCTGGAGGGAGTTGGCACTAATTCCATGCTCTAGACCGAATGAGATATTGTATGTTGAAAGGAGTTTATTGCACTGATAATTTGTTATTGAAAGGTTCATGTCAAGCCACTTGACTTTCTGGACTTTTGGGTGGTCAAGAGTCATTGCTAGATGTCGCTCTTGATATGCTAAATATGATTTTATTAATTAAAGAATTAATAAATTTAATCCTTTATTTTATTAAGGATTATTAATTCTAATATTGTTAGAATTAATTCATATTATGCTACCAATAAGACCAGGAAACCTAATGGGTCACGCACAATAAAGGTTTGAATGCTCAAATATATTATTTGATAATATTGTGGGGTTAATTAAGAGAAGGGAATATATTTATAGGTGAATTATAAGTTTGTTATAATTCATGAGACCTAATTGTAATTAAGTAAACTTCAAGGACCAATTTGTTGACAATTGGACGTTGAAGGACTAAGTTACAATTTATGGTAATTATAAATCTATAAATATAAGGAAACAGTTTCCTTAGGCAAGAGACAGACCATTCACGCAATAACAGAGAAACCGTTTCTCTGCCTCTCTCTTGATCAAACCCTAGCCGTATCTCTTCTTGATCAAAACCCTAGCCTCCCGAATTCTACTAGCATAGAATTGTGAGATTGTGAGCATTCAACCTTGTGTGGATTATCATTAGAGGGAGTTCTTTCTTGGACTTCAGTTGAGCTGCAGTGAACGGTTTTGGATAATCTGGATCGCGCCTGCATTCTTGTTTCTGGAATTTTTGAATTCCGGCTTCACGAGGTAATAAACACAATCTTCTCCTTTTTCCCATTTCTATTGCAAACCCGTGATCCATGGCTTGGATTTCTTGTTTTTTTTTCCGCTGCGCTTAATCTGATTATGCATGATAGAAATCTTACAACTTTGTGCACCTTGCCTGGACCAGATTACCACACGTTAGGCATTCTGATTAAGGTGAGTGTATAGCCCACCGGGTGAGATACTCCTCCATCTCTTCACCCAACAAAACCATCTGGGTGTCCATGCCGGGAAAAAATATAATACCATACCAGGTACAAATGCTAGCTCGGACCAACCTGACCAACCAATACTGTCGTCTTTTCAAGTAGAGCTTATCTTCTGGAGGTGGCTTTCTGCCAGAAGACTTACTCTAGCCCTCCAAGACTAGTATTGTTAGCCTACCCTTATTGAGTACTCAACGAACATATCCGTCAATTCTTGGTTCGCAATATTTCCATACCTTGGCCTTGTAAAACGTGATTTTCTTTAAAAGAGTTTTCTAAAACGTTGAGAAAAGAACAGTTCTTGATAAAAATCGATAGTTTGACAAAATCGTTCAGAGAATAAATATCCACGTTTACAACCTAAGTAAACATAGTTCAACAATAGCTTCACAAAGCTTTACCACATAGACTTGCCATCACCACATTTAACAAAATAGTTTATGCAAGGACTTACTTGATACGCCTCAGATAGACAAGATAAAATCACGACTTACTTCCTTCAAATACCATCCGGATCTAGAATCACATAATATCATGATCAGGGTCTCAATCGATTCAAACATGCATTAAACTCATTTATTCTTATAACAAATCACGATCCATTATCTAACTTCAAATAAATCATCTAATCCTCAAAGTACATGCGCTATGATCATATATCCATTGAAGATATGAATAATATATCAAAAATTTCTTGACTAGACTGTCGCAATTCACATCCATCATTATCACAATAAAACATGGCATTACTATCCATCGAATATGCTTAATGAATTGCTCGACTCAAAATATTCATCTATCCCAACTAAGCACATATATCATGCTATCATACTTCCACAGACCTCATCAATCTCCTCAGATTTTAATTTCAACATTAAGGGTAAGAATTCTCTCACCTTACAACCACCGGGTTAACAAGATCTCGATGCTCCTATGGTGATCGTCCTGAGTTCTTTTGAGAAGAAGGGAAAAGCTGTCTTGTTTACTTCCTTTTAATCGAGAGTAGATAATGAGGATGAAATCAACCTCTATGTGGCATGATTCAAGGGAAGAAAAAGAGAAGAATTAATGGAAGGAAGGAATCAAGAGGTTGAGATGATTTTTGCTTACCTTAGTATGTGATTGGTTTTTTGCTAGGAATTGCTCTAGTGTTTTTCGAAAATTGCAGAGAAGCTTTGCTGGAATTTCTCGTGTAGTAAGGTTGGAATAGCCGGCTACTTTGGTGTAAGGTAAGAAGAATTTGATTCAGGGTTAGAAGTTGGTGCTAAGAAGGACTCCTAATGGCTCTGGGTTTCTTGGACAGCAATGGCGAAAAATTGCAGCTTGCTATACGCTTGTTGCTGGCCGAATTTCAGTGGGTTTAAGAGGAGAAAATAATCTGGAATTGTTCTCCTGTGCCGGCCGAAATAATGCTCAAGAATAGGGCTATGCGTATTCAGGTTTTTGGCCAACACAAGAATGAGTTTGTACAGCTTTTGGTAACCAAAAATTCATTTCGATTGTGGTGCTTGTGCTATGCGAATCTGTGAGCAAAAAAAGAGAAAATTTTGGCAGTTTTGGTTGCTATTCTGTCCGCAATTCAGAGAGGAAGTAAGGAGTGTTCTAGGTGCTGAATTTGGCCAATTCAATAAGGAATTTTAGTATGCTTTGAAGTGCAAAATTTTCGTGCATTGCACTAAGCAAAGTTGGTCGAAATTCCTGTACAAAGCTGGCTAAAATTTTTGGTTCATATGCTGGCAAAAATTCTAGAAATTTTAGTGGATAAAAATATGATTTATGAAACTAAGGTGATCTGAATTGGTGGAAGGTGTTTTAGGGGATTTGAACTAGGGTTTGAAAAGTTTAAATGCACTTAGGAGTGCAGGATTTTTGTGCAGCTTGTGCAAGCACAAGGTTGCCGAAATTCTGCAGGAAAAGAAAGAATAAAACCTGATTAGTTTAGGATTGAAATAAGGTTTGATTTGCTAAAGGATTTGGATAAGATCTCCCTAGTCTTGTAAGCGTTTTTGTTGATCTAGGAATGCTCCAAAGGTGGCGGCACTAAGCTGGAGAAATTTCCTAAATTTTCAGCTAAGGTTCCTTGATCAAATCACCAAGATATTTAACTAGAAAAATAACAAATTAATTCCAGCTTTCTAATATAAAATCTGATGAATTAATACAAGCTGGAATTTAGTTGCTCTAGCTAGGGTTTTTCGAAAATCAAAGAGGACAAAAGCTGAAATTAAAATTAAACCTTATCCTTTTCAAAAGTCCTTGGATTTAGGTGATAAATATGGAGACTTATCTCCTATGAAGATGGCGCTAAAAATTCACTAGGATGGCTAGTGTTTTTTGGCCAAAGCATGAAGAAATCTTGGAAAAAGAATTCAAAAGGAAAATAAAGATTCACAAGAGGTGAGATTTGAACTCAGGTCACCAAGGAAAATCACCAAACCTAACCGCTATTCCAAAACAACTCCGATGATAATATTTCTCTAGGAAATTCTTTCCGCCCTAATTCTCTACCCTCCATCTCCTTTACTAAACATCACTTAAAGCAACTCTCAAATAATGCAACAACATATTTAATTAATTTTATGCAAGCTCGGACTTGAAATTCACGTGCACCCATGCAAAAATACTTTTAAGGTATCACATGAAATGCAAAATGCTATGCAATGCACGACTTTTCCACATAGGTCAAAAGTGGTTTTGGGCGGGGTATTACAGCAACCATTTTGGGCGAGAGAGAGAGAGAGGGAGAGAGTATTAGTATATTATGTTAAAGATTGAAGGGAAAGAAGATGAACACAATTGTTCTTTATTACCTTGATAGTGTTCTTGAGACTTCTAGAAAATTCTAGTTTTTGATCCGTTAGTAGATTTTTGTTTTCAATATTTGATGTTATAAAATCCAGAAATGGACTCTAGGCAGTGAGTAGGCATGATCTAGAGTTAATGGAAGGGTTTGGAGGTGTTTTGAGTTGTCTAGACTTGAAGGAAGGTAGTGTGTATTCTTGGTGTTCTTGGAGAAATGGAGAGAATTGGAGAGAGAGCTGGTTGAAAGGCTAAAAGTGTTGGCCGAATGATTGGGGAATTCTTGTGATTTGATTTTTAGATTAGGGAGAAGAGGGAAAGCTGGTTGTTTGAAATTCAAATGGAGTAATTCATGGATTGTTTCAAGGTAGAAGATATGGTAATGCTGTTTGATTGATGGA
Source organism: Voacanga thouarsii (assembly GCA_026120185.1). Lineage (NCBI taxonomy): Eukaryota > Viridiplantae > Streptophyta > Magnoliopsida > Gentianales > Apocynaceae > Voacanga > Voacanga thouarsii. The sequence goes on along the minus strand of JANUWF010001246.1, from coordinate 1,025,799 downwards.
AGCTCTTGGAAGCTACAATGGCCTACTGGTTTTGCTGTGATTTTGCGAAAATGTATAAGAGTTGAAGGAGCTATAGGTTGGTTGAAATTGGGAGTGCAATGGTGGTATGATTTCTGGTTGTTTGAAGCTTAATCCAAGTGAGTTTTCATGGAGCAATTGCTAGAATTTTTGAACTTTAATTGGAAGCTTGGTTGAAGTAATTGAAGGAGAAATTCAAAGGGTGGCTATGGAGTCCAATCGTGTAGGTCAATGGAGGAGGGTGATGGAGTTTGGTTCATGGTTGACAAAGGTTAATTTTATAGAAGTTTGAAGTGATTTTCGGACAAGGCTTGAAGGGAGAGCAAGGCTGCAATTTTTCTAGTTGGTCATTCGAATGGTTTGCTGGAATTTTTGTGCAGTTTTTTCTGCAATGATCTAACCAATTTGCAGAGTGTTTGGAGAGGTATTGGAGGGTCCTTTAATGCTAGTTTCCAGCCTTCTTTATGGAGGAAAGCCAGAGGTGAATTACTGGTTTGAAGGCTGAAGAAACAGCTTTGATTGTTGGCCTGCCATGCTGCGAAACTGTCCAGAAATTTTTCCTGGTTTGCCTAGCTTTGTGCAGTCCAGTTTTGGCAAAGAAATTCCAATCTTCAAGCTGAGTGAGTTGATCATTTTTCTGGCATCATTTGAGTAAGAAAACTGGCTGAAGTTTTTGAAAGATGGACTGTCTAAGAATCTGAAAAATTTCCAGTTTGCTATCATGAAGAAGATGAATACTTATGGAGTGGAGTTTGAAGGTTCAACCATGGAGATTAATTCTCTTGGGAACCTTCCTTAACTTCTTCCCTATTTTCAGCCAAAACTCTATCATCTAAGAGCCATTTTCGAAATTCCAAGGTTAATAAACCTTGCTAAATTTTCTGGAATTAAGATATGGATTTGGATAAATTGAACAAGCTTAATTGGTGAAGAATTTAAGGTAAGCTAGGGAACAAAAGGGTATGAATCCCTTAGGAATTCTTGTAGGACATAAGAATAGGATTAAGACATTCCCTTCATGTCTCCCCTAGGACAACACTCCTACTTTTTCTTATGGCATACAAGGGGCGAAAATATTCTACCCGATATAAAAATGAAATTTAATCATGACAAAACTTAATTGGTGGGATTTGAACTCAAGACCTTAGAGCTTAATTCCAAAGGTCTAACCACTAAACCACAACAACTCTTGTTCTTATTTTCTCTCCTAAATATTCTTCCTATTTAATCCTCAAGCTATCTCCCTATTTGACCTCAAGCAAAATTACAATTTTACCCTTCCTACTCAATAAGCACAACTAAGTCTTCTAGACTATAAATTATAATTCTAAAGCACATAAAATAATTCAAAAATATATTTATGCATGCAAGAAAATATGATATGCATCCCGACCCCCTTACTCTAGGGTTGGCTTTAGGTGGGGTTTCATATGTATGGTATTTGATGATGCTTTGGAAGAGCTATGAATGGTTGATTCTGGCTGAATTCATGGAAGAAATGAATACAAGAAAGAAATGAAGTAGAGAAGAATTATTTATAGAGAAAATGAAAGATTAATTCATATTATTCATGGCTGCCGTTTTTATTGTGTTGCATATGTGATGTGACTGCTTTCTTCATGACTGAAACTGAGGTGATTTTATGATATTAAAATAAGGAATGATATGAAATAATTGCTAGTTATGTTCTAAAAATAGAGTAGAATACATGGGTAATACATTTAGTAAGAAAAAGTGAGAATTACCAGAAAAAATAGCTTGTTTTGCTTCTTGGTCTCAAGTCTAACTGTAAGGAGTTCAAAACTCTATAGCTAAAGGCCTTAGGAGAGTTTTGGCACAAATTTGAGGTCATTTGGACTTGTGAATAGAAAGTTATGATGAAAATACCAAAGATTGCTAAGCTGTGATGTGATTAGAATGCAAGAACTGAATGAAATAGAAGAGGAAGTTGGAATTCCATAACTAGAAATTATAAAGGAATATCTTGGGAATATTTTGAAACTATTTTGACATCATTTGGACATGTGTAGCAAAAGTTATAAGTGAAACACCAAGAAGTGATAAAGCTGTGGAATAATTCCTTAAAGAAGAAATAATTATTTTCTTTCTAATGGAAATCATAATATGTTCAAGATCTTGTTTCCTTCTACATTACATGTGAACCAAGAACATAGAATAATATTTCAAGGAACACTTCATGATTGTAGTGGAGTGAATTCCAGAAATCCTTAGCTTTGCAGTGGCATGCATAGTTGTATTTTGGTAATTCTCAAATACAGTGATGCAGACCAGGAGAATCTCTTAAGCTTGTGACAGTATGGATATCTATTGAATGAGATGGGTCCCTTGGCTTTCAAACGGCATTTTAACTAAGTATTTTTCTGATAGAGCAAAATGCTTTCCTGATATAGTAAATGTTTTCGTGATATATCATGACTTGAATTTCCTGCTGGAACTTGAGATTATTATCATGTCCTTGATTTCTTGAGCATCATGTATTTCATGTGAGTTCCTTAATTCTTAAAACTCTCAAATTGCTAAAGTGTTTTTCTGATATAGCAGAATATTTTCCTGATATAGAGAAGTGTTTTCCTAATATATTCCAGAACAAGTTTTCCACTTGAATTTGAAAACACCATGAACGACATGAATCTTGAATTTTTGAGCATGTGTTTCACTACCTTTTAATACCATGTTTCAAGACATTTCCAGTATGCAATGCATGACTAACTTGATGAGCTATGGAAAATGGGATGATCACCCTTTTCCACCACTTGAACATGATCACTTATATCATGTGAACGTTGAGTACTTAGTGAGACTTTTCTCCATGTACTAGTTCATGTTAGAGATAAATAGTCCCAAGTAACCTTATCAGTTTTGAGACTCATTTTACTTTGAACAAGGTGGCAAGACATTGAAATTAACCAATTTGTGGCGTAAGTAAAATTCTTGAATTCTTGATAACTTGCGCAATAATAGTCGGCCCATGTGCACTACTAATAATTCCTGAATACCTACCATAAACACTAAAAATTCCTAGCCTAAGTACTAACGTTAGCATGAATCATGAATATTTTACATGCGAAATTCTTTGAAATTCCGTTTATACAAAATTTCTTGAATTCTAGAACTAGCATGTTTTCATACAAGAATTCCAAAACTAGCATGCTATGCCTTATGAAACATTACACGTTGTTTTCAAGAAATAGCACATGGATTTTATTTCCTGTTTTTCCAAAAATCATCTGTGAATTTATTCCTTTTTTTTTTTTACAAGAAATCTAGTCCTTCTTATTATTTACATATTTTCAGCAAGTCTAAGTACATTATCTTATCTACATTTTGGAAACTATTCTTCACAAGCTGTTTGGAGTGGAAAAACACTAGTACATACGTAACTCACTGAGCTTTACTCTCATACACCTTTTATTTCTTTCTTAAAAATTGTTGAGACTGAGGGGCGGCAGAAACATAGTGGACTCCCAGAGCTCATGGTATGTCTTCGACCTATGTAGAAGCTAGGGTGAAATTCTATATATGTATAGTGGACTTGTAATCTTTTTTAGGCATATGTATTGGATGTTAGTGTTGGGGATATGCCCTAGAGTCAATTTGTACTTATACTATTATCGTTATGTTTTATATAATAATATGAGGCTTTCCTTTCCATGAATAGTGCGTTTTGTTTTGTGGTCATCAAGTACGTGACTTGATAGTAAAACCCAACAATGAATACAATGACTATTCTAAATCTGTCCCTGATCGTTTATTATTATTGGAACAATAATAAATTAAGATTAATATGTTTGTGACTGGATGGCTATGTTTTACTGGTCATGGATATTTGTGATATCAAGTCAAAACATAAATAAATGTTAGAGAACATTGTATTGGATATGACCCACTTTGAGAGTACTTCATGGAACATGTCATAAGTATTTTATAGCCATAATAATATTAAAAGTCCTTTGACCTAAATTCATCATAGTTTCCTACTTGATAAATTCTATATTTTGACATTATCTAAAGTTGTCTTTAATTAGATAATAAATTAGACTACTGTTGGATATAGAATAAATTAAGGAGAGGAATATGATTGATTGTGAAGGAATTTGTCCCTCTCAATTATGGGAGAGATATCCATGGGCCCCTTGATAAGTTAGACTGTTAAAATGCATGGCCGTGCTAAAATATATCAATCTAAGATATTGATATCATTTGTTTAAACAGTCTACTATGAAATCAAGAAATAATTGATTGAGCTTAATAAGGATGACATGCTCCGTGCCTTATGCTTAATCTGGATATCATGTGACAAAAGGACTAAATATAAAATTATGGTTTGGTTCCAAGAGATCACCGATCTTCATTTAACCTGGATAGTTATAATGTTTTGCTAGAAACTGCTTATAACTTGTGGGCCATTTAAATATGATTTGGGCACACTGCCAGTGTTAAATGAACCTATAGGGTCACACAATAAGCGAACTTATTAGGTTATTTTCTGGTAACTGGATTCGATGAATCTGGAAACATGTCTAAGTAGATCGAACTTAGAAAATCTACCAGATACAATGAATATGGAAATATGTCCACATTCGATGTATCTGAATGGTGTCCAGATTATAAGAATCTGACTCGATAAATTAATTAGTTAAATTACCAAGATAATGACAGAATCTTATCATATCAGTTTTAATTTAATTTGAATTTAAATTAAAATACGATAAGATATTATTAGGGTTGGACTCTAAGAGGTTTGGAGTGGGTTTTTAAGAAAAACCCTAGCCGTCTTCTTGGGTGTGCCAATTCTGTGGTAAAATTCGTGCCTTCATCCACCAGAAAAAATAAGCCTCTCAAAAACCCTAGGCGCTAGCACTCCCTGGGTGACGAGTGAGTTCGCGGTGTGTATCCGATAGAGGACGTTCGCACAACTGCAACATCTGGTGATCGTTCGGGTTGCACGCACAGTAGCACAATCGGAGCTGAAGGCTATCGACTACACATAACAGAGGTAAATCTACAAACCTACAATCTTCTTAATCGTTTACTTGGATCCTCGGAAGGGATTCGTGGATGTTTTCCGTGTTTAGGAGTCCACGAATTCTAACAGTTAGAGCTCATGTATTATTTTATTTTTTAATATATTATCTTGAGAAATTTGTGCAGTGTTTTGATTTAAGTTTGTTATAAAGACCCTTTATCTAGGAGATCAGACTGGATAACATCCCACAAAGATGAAGCCCACTATGCCATGGAAATGTGGGGTGTTACAAATGGTATCAGAGAACAATAGAATCCATAGTGGTATTGATGCATAAATTTTAGGTGTATAAAAATCATCAAATTTAAATCCATCCATTGGTCAAGTTTTAATTAAAACATTAATCCTAAAATACATATATGAGCAAGTATCTCATCGCAAGTATAGCATAGGGAATTAACGAGTATCGATCCTCAAAGGAACAAGTACATACTAGTCACTTTTTATTCATTATTTAATCGACCTAAATAAAATGAGAAGATAATAAAAAATAAAGAAATATATACAACTCAAGGATATAGGAATATGCAATTTAGACAATTATCCTAGAAAACATGATAATGAACCAACTAGCAATTCTCTCAATTAATCATCATCTTGGCATCATGAAGGAATATATATTAAAATTCAATCTTTTCCTATGTCATGAACTTACTTTTATAAATTTCACTTCCTTTTCCAATCCATGGAATTACTATCTTTTGATTAAATTAATAGATTTGTCAATCAAGCCAACATAACCAAAACATTCATTAAGCTCTATTCCTCATAAACATGAAATTAGTTAATGACCTTTTGTTCGAGGTGAAATCAACTAATCTTAGATCACTTAGTCCTATAATCTTAACTTTATCGTTCAAGTCCATTAAGATTTAACAAATACGAAATCAATGCAATGAAACTCCTAACACCATTTTTCAAGTTAATTAAAAGAACTCGTATCAATAACCAATGATAACAAGTAATCAAACAACAAAGATGATAAAGAATCGATCAAATAATTGAATCAACATAAAACTATGAATCCAAAATAATATTAAATTACAATAAAAATATTAAATACATAATTTTTAAGGAAAAGAAAACGAAGATAAAAGAAAGCACTCATAGAAAAGCCTCTTTCTTCTCATTTGAAGACTCTCTTGGACAACCCTTATTGATTTTGTGAATTCCTCATTTAGTGAGTGTTTTGAATTTATGCTCTTAAATCCATCTTCTAATTCCTTGTATTTTTTCCTTGATTTTATATGCTTATTAGATGCTAAATTCATAGTTTGGAAATTCTTGGCCGAGTAGGATTCAAAAAATACCAAAATCATTGGAAAATTTCTAAATTTGTGCACAAAATTTTTGCATTCCAACACGAACCTGGCGTCGGGTCCAGTCAACCCACCTGGCACCTGGTGCACTCCGCTCATCTTCTGAATTTTGCTCAGTTTTCCTCTAGCTGTCCAGAATGGACCTAGCACTAGTCCACTTGCCAGACCTGGTGCTAAGTGTGCTATGGAAAATCCCCTATTTTGATCAAAAACAACTTAAAGCTGCACAAATTCATCAAAAACACTTTTTACAAGTAAAATTTCGAATAGGAAGGAATGCCAAGCTATCTACCAACTCAAGCATTATAAATCCAACTATTGCACAACTCAAGTTATGATTCAGGAAAGCATTCTAATTTTTTTTTTATAAAAAATTTCAATGACTTGGGGAATCGATAGCCTCAAGTGCATGGATTTCTCTTCACATACCATATTAGCCCCCTTTTAGTCATTGCTCATAATTTTTTTTAGCAATATTCCACTTTTTTGCTTTTGGAAATTCATAACCTTAAGAAGGTAAATTTCTCTTCACTATCCGTATTAGCTCCCAAAATAAGCAAAAGTAATTTTACTTTATCATCTTCAAAGAGGAAGCAAATAACTCATTTTTTCCAATTTTCAACTCACAAGAATTTTCCACAAATTCCCACAATCTTTCTTCGCAAAGATCTTATATAAACTTACATTCCTCATCACAAGTCTAAGCTAAGCAAAGTTTAAATACATAACACAAGAGTTAGCCAATAAACTCTCCCCATATTCATCATATTGTCTATATTCAAACTAGATGAGTCAAATAATACTCAAACACCAATGCCTAAACAAGATTAATAAAAATTCTGAAGTCTTGAGAATATCCTATCCAATAGACCAATTTCATAAAAATCCACCAAATAAATGACAAAAAATCATATTCAAGTAAGAAAAAGAATTACACCCTTTCTTAAACAATGAAAACCACAGAAAGTTTGAAAACATTTTCAAAAAAATGATATGGAAAATATTTCCTCAACCTCATTCTCCCTCCCACACTTAAACTGGATATTGTCCTCAATAACCAAAGATATAACAATAAAAGTACAGCCAAGAAGACCAAAATCAATAAAGAAGAAAAATAAAGATAAGAAAGTACTTCCATTATGGAGTAGATCAAATTTTCCAAAATTTTAAATCTTCAAATTTTTAAAAATTTCAAGAAACTTGTAACAAAGTTGTTTTTCAATCAATTATCTTTTCCAAATCATTTTTATTTTCCAAAGTAGCCCTTGCAAAGTATCTTAATACAAAAAAAAAAAAAAAAACACCAAGATAATTGATAAAAACTTGGACAAAGAATATTTCCAAGCCACTGTTAGTGTTGTGCCCTAGAGGCAATCACTTGTACATTGTATATGACACATTTTATTTTTATAAAAGACATTATTTGTCTTACAGTTTCTTTATTTACTTTTAAGTAATATAACTGTTTGATAAAGTCCATAGTATAACACTGTGTTAAGGAAATCATGATATGAGATTCCTACTACACTGTATAGTGTTAGTACTTAAATAGTCCCTAGTCGTAGTATTAATGAGATAGGACATCATTAACGCGTTAAGTGTAGCATATGTTAGACTTCCTGATTTGATCAAGCGGTGGTTCTCATATCCGTGAGTATTGAGATACTCAAAGTTAACACATGGATGCTTTTTAATGGAACAAGTTCATTGGATGACCTAGCTTTGAGATAATTACAGGGATAACTATTTAGTGCCAGTGATATAATCTCAATATAGCAAACATGCAAGTATCCTTAGACTTGAGATCTCCAAGGTACTATGTTTGCTGAGCATTGTACTTTCATCCCAATCTCTGGAGCTCGATCGAGGGCCGCCTGTGGGATGGATATTGGGTACATTGTGAGGTAAACGAAAGTAGTTGAGAGGGTTAATAAAGGATTCACCACTCCTAATATTAGGGGCGAATATCTCACAGCCACTTGTAGGAATTACTACTCAAGAAGTTCTTGGCCAAGGTGATTGTGTATTGGAAATAGTTACAATTGATACACATCTGGAGTAGTGGGTTCCTGGTACAAGTAATGTTGTATTTGAGCCAGAATTAATTCTGGGGGGAGTTGGCACTAATTCCGTACTCTAAACTGAATGAGATATTATATGGTGAAATGAGTTAATTGCACTGTAGTTTGTTATTGAAGGGTTCATGTCAAGCCATTTAACTTCTTGGACTCATGGGTGGTAGTGATGATATGTTGCTAGATACCGCTCATGATCTGGGAATACAGGTTAATTAATTGATGAATTAATAAACCAATCCTGATTAGAATCAATATGATTAATTCTAATTAATCATGGATTATTAATCTCAAAGACGTTTGGATTGATTCATGTTCACTACCAATTGACTGGGATACCTAATAGGTCACACACATTAGAGGATTATATACTCAAGATGTTATTTGATAACATAGTGGGTTTGATTGAAAGAAAGAGAAGTTGTTGTGGACAAATTATAATTTGTTATAATTTGTGGTCCAAATTGTAATTGTGAGAACTTGATGTTTTCAATTACAATTAGGGAATTCTAATAGGATTAGAATTCTCAGTTTTGGTTGGGGACTTTCATGTAACATATAGATGAAACACATGAAACCCTAGCGAAGGTGTGACACGAAAAAGCAACACAGGAAATCCTTATCTCTTCTCTCTCTCTCGATTGTTCTTGTGTAACAACCTTAGCCGCCACTTAGTGTTTCTGCTAGCACAGAAAACTTCGTGCTTGAGTGTATCCTCTATGTGCATTACTGTTAGAGTTAATCACACACTATGATTATAGTGGTTAGACGTTCAACTCTCGTAGAGTTTAATCAAGAGGTTTGTTGAATCGCGCCTCGATTGGAGAAGAAAATTTTGTTCTTCGGATAATCAAAGAAAGGTAAAAAGCTAATACTTTTGTTATCTTTATATCTTGTTTTCCACACATATGCGGATCCAGGGATGGTATCTCGTTTTATTCTTCCGCGGCGCCGTATATGATAGAGCCTGAGATACACAACAGTGGTATCAGAGCCATGCTATGTGTGGTTTACGAACGTTGTTTTCGGCATGAAAACTGGTTTCATGTTTTCGTGTTTATCTTTGTCTGTGGTGAAAATTGTTTTCACTAGAGTCTAAATTATTGTGAGCATCATGGGTTGGGTCTGTAGCACAATATGATTGTGTAAAAGTTACAACATATTTCGAAAGATGCTTTCTTTATATGCTGAAAATTTTCTACAGAAAAACGTTTTCTTGAAAACATGTTGATTGCCTTTCATTTCATCTTTTGATTTTGATTTTCTGTTTTGTTTTGGTTAAACTAACAAATTGGTTGTTATTTTGAGCTTCAAAACAGAAAATACAGTTAAGAATTGTTCTCATTGAAAAATTGCAGAAGAAGAAGTCACTAGAAATTGTTTCTGGAAAATTTTCAAAGTCGCTGCCATTGTTCCCGACTACAGCTGGTGCCGGCTCCAGCTCCTAGCCGGTATCGGTTCTGTGCTGTTTCGCGAACATCAATAAATCGTTTCTGGAAGAAAATTTTTTAAAACCCAAAAGCAGTCGGTGTCGACTTTGGCTTCCAAACCGGTGATGGTTTTGCTCTGTTCGTGACATTCCATCTATTTAAAAAAAAAAATTCTGGAATAGAATTTTGAAAGGGAAAAATCTCATTTGATGAGAGGCAGTATGTAACACCCCATGACTACATACCCTAAAAGGGCGGGGATGTCGCCCCGTCCCGTAGGACAAGGGGTCTTTAGAACGAGGTATAAAATATAAAGGCAATCTCCAAAAGGATCAACTTAGATAAATAAAGAAATACTCTTATTACATCAGGCTCAACTTGGAGCAAAACGGAATAAAACAAAATATTGTTTAGAGCATAAGCAACAAATGTCTCCTATAACAGATAGAGAAAATAGCAAAAGCTTCAACTATTACATGCCCCGCTGACTCAGCACAGTCTATCCCCTAAAAACATGATGTAAAACGGTGTGAGAATAAATCTCAGTAAGTCCTGTGTGTGCACATGGTGTTTTAAATAGTTCGTGTATGCAAAGTGTAAAACATTTGTAGAAATAATTTGGCAAGTCATAACAATCTCTTTTCGCAAGTTGTGGGTTTTTCTCATTGTCACACTTTATACAAAATAAATCGTCCACTCGGATAAAAGTCATGTCACCACACGTTGGGCTCCATGAGAACAAATTGGCCAAGGCACCACACTTTGTGCACCTTGTTCGGACCATATTACCACACGTTGGGCGTTCTGATTAAGGTGAGTGTACAGCCCACCGGGTGAGATACTTCTCCATCTCTACACCCAACAAAACCATCCGGGTGTCCATGCCGGGAATATAAATACCATACCAGGTACACATGCTAGCTCGGACTGGCTTGACCAACCAACACTGTCGCCTTTTCAAGCAGAGTTCATCTTCTGGAGGTGGCCTCCTGCCAGAAGACTTACGCTAGGCATCCAAGACTAGTATTGTTTGCCTACCCTTATTGAGTACTCAACGAACATATTCGTCAATTCCTGATTCACAATATTTTCAAACCTTGGCTTTGTAAAACGTGGTTTTCTTTAAAAGAGTTTTCTAAAAATTTAGAAGAAAGAATAGTTTTCCTGATAAAATCGTTAGTTTGACAAAACCGTTTAAAGAATAAATATCCACGTTTACAACCCAAGCAAACATAGTTTAACAATAGCTTTACAAAGCTTCACAACATGGACTTGCCATCACAACCTTTATCAAAACAGTTTATAAAAGGACTTACCATCACAACATTTAATAAAAGAGTTTATGCAAGGACTTACTTGATATGCCTCAGATAAACGTGATAAATTCACAGCTGGTTTTCCTCAATTATCCACTGATCTAAACCATATAATATCATGATCAGGGTCTCAATTAATTCAAACATGCTCTAATCCCATTTATTTTCACAACAATTCTCAATCCCCTATTTAATTCCATGTAAACTATTCAATCCCCAAAGATCATATACTACGACCACATGTTTATCTCGCTAATAAACACCATTAAACTTTACTTTCGGCATCAAGGGAGGGTATTCCCTTACCTTGCAACTACAGGGTAATGAGGTCTCGATGCTCCTATGGTGATCGTCCTGAGTTCGCTTGAGAAGAAGAGAGAAGCTACCTCCTTTGCTCCTCTTGATCGAAAATTAAGGAAGAAGATGAAATCAGCCTCTATAGGGCATGATTTAAGGGTAGAAGAAAGAGAAAAGAATCATTAGAGAAAACGGCATCAAGAGGTTGAGAGGATTTTTGCTTACCTTAAGGTGTGTTCGATTTTTGCTTGTAATAGCTCTTGAGTTTTCGAAAATTTGCAGAGAGAATTTGCTGGAATTTTCGTGTAGAATGGAGAGGGTAGACGGTTGCTAGGATTTAAAGTTGGAGAAGATTGGCTTAGGGTTAGATGGTGATGTTTAGAAAGACTCCTAATGGCTTTAGGTTTCTTGGACAGCAAGGGCGAAATTTCAGCTTGTTGTGCCCTTTGATGCTGGCCGAATTTGGGAGGGTGTAGTGGAGGAAAATATTCTGCAATTTGCTCCTCTATACTGGCCGAAATACTGCTCAAAAGAAGGCTAAATGTGTTCAGAATTTTGGGCCAAATAAGGAAGAGTTTGTGTGGATGTTGATGACTGAAAAATCCTATGTAAGGGGTGCGAAAATTCTGTGCAAGAGTAATAAGTTTTGGACTGTTTTGGCTGCTGTAATTCTATCGAAATTTCCAGATGAAAATTGAGGGTTTTGGGTGCTGAAAATACCTTGATCAGCTAGGGTTTTTCAGTGGGTTATATCTGCAGAATTTCGGTTGGAGTAGGAGTTCAAGGCTGGCTGAAATTCCTGCACAAAGCTGACCAAATTTTCTGTGTACAAGCTGAACGAATTTCAGTGATTTTGTGTTAATAAAATTCTGGTTTTGTGCAGCTAAGGTACCCTGAATTGATGAGGAATATTTAGGTGTGTTGAGCTAGGATTTACAGAGGTGGATTGTAGCTAAGAAGGGCTGGAATTTCGGACAGCTTATGTTGATATAAAGCTGCCGAAATTCAGCAAGGAAAAGGAAGAAAATCCTAGTTGAATTTGGATTGAAATAAAATTTGGTTTTTATCAAGGATTTGGATAGGATTTCCTCTAGTCCAAGAAGAGTTTGGATTGAGCTAAAAGTTCTCCAAGAAGTGGCGGCACTTGCTGGAATTTTTTTTCAGATTTTTAGCTAACATTCTAGGATTAAAATCAACAAGATTTCCTACTAGGAAAATGACTCATTAATTCCACCTATCCATGGCAACATATATCTAGCTAAAATCAAGCTAATATTTTAATTACTAGCTAGGGTTTTTTTTTTTCGAAAATCCTAAGGAACACAAGCTGAAAATTAAAGGTGAACTTTATTCACATCAAAGTCCTTGAATTTAGGAAATAAATATAGAGACTTATTTCCTTGGAGTAAAAATACTAAAATTTCTCTAGGATAGCTAGATTCTTTTTCGGCCAAGACAAGAAATGGTTTAAGGAAAAGAATTTCAAGAGGAGAAACTAACTTTACAAAAGGTAGGATTCGAACTCGGTTCACCAAAGGTAATCACCAACCTCCCCGCTATTCCAAAACAACTCCAATACTAATTTTTCTACAAAAAGTTCTTACCACCCCAATACTCATCCTTCCAAATCTTCGACCAAACCTCCCTTATCCAAATCTTTAACAACACAACTATTTCACATCAATTAATTCAAATGCAAGAGCAACGGAAAAATTCACATGCAACCATGCAAATAAAAATTATTCTAGCTACCTCATAAAATGCAAGATGCTATGCAATGCATGACTTTTTCCCATAGTCAATGGTGGTTTTAGGCGGGGTATTACACAGTAAAATAAAAATTTTTCCACGGGGGCGCTGCCCCCTAACCCCCGTCCACTGACTGATCAGCAAGATGGCCGTTTTCGTTGCCAGAGATAGGACCCAAAAGTATTTTCTCAAAATTAGTTTTGAGACAAATAATTTTATTTTTCAAAATAGTGATTTTGAATATTTGAAATTAATTTATTTTTCTAAAATATTGATTTTAGAATTTGTTTTATTTTTCCAAAATAGTGATTTTGGAATAATAAAAATTATATGTTTATTTTGTTTAAGCATAGTCACTGGCATGGTGGATGGTTAAGGACTAAAGCCAATTATATCTGTTCATGCATTTTACAGTTTTGGTTTTTTATGAAATAGGGCCTGCGTGTCCTGCCTTCTCTAGAATTCTTGTGTAATTCTCTTCTTATCTAACTCCCTCGAATGTAACTTGAGGTTTTCTCTCTTTAGGAAATTATGTAATTAGTTTACATAGCGTATATGGGAGTAGAATTATTTTAATTTTGGAGATGGCAACCAAAACAAGGCGAGAAGGTAAGACATTCTACTTAAATCATGCATGAACACATAGGGTTAACTATATTAATTTCTTTTATAGCTCAAAGAAATTAATTTAGGGTAAAGTCTATAACCATACCACGTAATCACTTTATTACCATGATTATCAATTATGTGATTTATTGATTTTTATGCATGTCATTCAACGAAATCACTAAAAGGAACAAATCCCTCAATTAATATTAAACCTAATTCATTCCGTTAATATAGTAAGAACGAGAGTCCTTTTTCGAGATCAGGTTGTTGGGCAAACCCAAGCCTACTTGACATTGGACATATTCAAGCTATGTAATTAAATACCTTTGAAATTAAATTCCTGATTAATGAGTTGGATTTAGCTAAATTCTTTATCTCGGTTGGGCAAACTCAAGCATAAAGAAATTTAGAGGAAAAGTTGGGGTAGCTCAAAAGGCTTTAAGATTAAAAGCTGTTAATCACCCAATGATCCGGTAGTTACGTATGATGTAATTGGTATTGGATACCTACCAATGAACTCAACAGTGGCTTGTTGGGCAAACCCAAGGTTATTCTTGAGGAATTTGGATACCGATCCACTAGGATAGCTTCCAACAAGCTTTCCCGAATCAGTAGTGGGGGCTATTGATTTGAGTAAAATAGTGGAGTAAAAATGCGTTTAATTAAAGTCCCAATTATTTTCATATTATTTGCATATACAAGTAGCTAATGCTCTCTATCTTTACATCTAGGTCAATTGCATGATGTCATCAAACCTAAACCTACGTAGCATCTTGGAAATCAACAAGTTAACTGAATCAAACTATCTCGACTGGTATAGATATTTGAGAATTGTTCTCAAATTGAAAAAGTTGCTCTACGTGCTAGACGCTCCTATTCCGCCACCACCAGCTAAAAATGCTTATGCTAATGAGCATGCTGTCCACAAGAGGTACAAAGAGGATAGTGATACATCATCGTATATTATGTTGGCATCCATGACTCCCGAGTTGCAAAAATAGTACGAGCATAAGGATGCTCAATCGATTATACTACATCTTCGAGATCTATTTAATGCCCAAGCCAGAACTGAGAGATACGAGATCTCGAAGCAACTATTCCGTTGCAAAATGGCAGAGGGTTCTTCTGTGGCCACTCATAGGTTGAAGATGTTGGGCTTAATAGAGAAGCTTGGATCTCTCGGGTTTGCCATGGATCATGACTTAAATGTTGACTTAATTCTACAATTGTTGCCTAATAGTTTCTCATAATTTGTGATTAACTATCAGATGAACAAGATTAAGTCTACCATTCTTGAGTTGATCAATCTTCTCAAAACTGCAGAATCTTCCATGAAGAAGGATTCCAATGCAGTTTTAACAGTAGAATCTTCCTCTTCTAAGAAGAAAGTTCAAAAGAAGAAGAAGAAGGCTCCCATAAAGCCCAGGGGTGGTGTGAAGAAGAATGACGTAGCTACCAAAGGCCCATGCTATTATTGTGGGAAGATGGGCTACTGGAGGTGCAACTGCAAAGCCTACTTAGGGACCATTAAGGACAAGAAGTAAAAGGAGAAGCTTACAAGCACTTCTACTTTTACTTCGGGTATGTTTATCATTGAGATAAATACTGCCTTTAGAAATGAGATATGGGTATTAGATACCGGATGTAGATCTCATTTGTACAATAACTTGTAGGGGCTAAAGAGCAGTAGAAGGCTAGAGAAAGGCAATGTGGACCTACGTACTGTAAATGGGGCAAAGGTTGCTGCACTTGCTGTGGGGACATACTAACCTGCCTTCAGGATTAATTCTAAAATTGCAAAACTATTATTTTGTACCGATTTTAAAGAAAAACATTATCTTAGTTACGTGTTTAGACTTATATGGATTTCATTTGATATTTAAGAATAAATGTTGTTCCTTTTCATTGAATGATATTCATTATGGTTCAGCAACTCTGGTTAATGGTTTATATGTTCTAGACTTGGATAATCCAGTTCTTAATATAAACAATAAGAAACCTAAGATGGATAACACTAACACCTCTTACTTATGGCATTGTCGTTTGAGCCATGTAAACGAAAGTCGTGTTTCTAAGTTACATAAGCTTGGTGACTTAAAGTCATTTGATTATGAATCACATAGCACATGCGAATCTTGTTTACTAGGCAAAATAACTAAGACTCCTTTTCCAGAAAGGAGAACGGGCCAAGGAGTTATTAGAACTCATACATTTTGATGTATGTGGCCCAATGTCAATAAAAGTAAGACGAGGTTATAACTATTTCATAAACTTTATTGATGATTTCTCACGATACGGGTATTTGTATTTAATGAAATACAAATATGAGGCCTTTGAAAGGTTCAAAGACTTCAAGAATGAAATAGAGAAATAACATGGCAAAAGTATTAAGACTCTAAGATTTGATCGAGAGGGAGAATACTTGAGCCAAGAGTTCTTGAGTTATCTTAGAGATAGTGGGATGTTATCTCAATGAGCTCCACCATATACATAAGAACCTCGTAGATCTAGTAGGATACGTATGGCACCTAAGAGATATGGATTTTTCATTAGTGACCACAATGACGTATTTCTCATAGATAAAGATGAGCCTACTACCTACAATGATGTTCTGAACAGTTTAAAATCTGGCAAATGGCTTGAGGCCATGAAGTTAGAGATGGATTGCATGTACGAAAACCAAGTATAGACTTTGGTTGATCCACCCAAAGGAATTAATTCTATTGGGTTCAAGTAGGTTTTCAAGAAGAAAATGGACATGGATGGTAACTTAGTTACCTATAAAGCACATCTAGTGTCGAAGGGTTATTATCAACAGTATGGTATTGACTATGATGAAACCTTCTCGCTAGTAGCCATGTTAAAATCCATCAGGATACTCCTAGCCATTGCTACTAATCATGATTATGAGATTTGGCAAATGGATGTAAAAATAGCTTTCCTAAATGGAAATATAACTGAGGAAGTGTGTATGACACAACCTGAGGGTTTCACATCCAGTGATGGCACAAAGGTGTGAAGCTGCAAAGGTCCATTTATGGATTTAAGCTAGCTTCTAGGAGTTGGAAGATCCGTTTTCATGAAGCAATCAAAGAGTTTTGGTTTCATTCAAAACATGGATGAGCTTTGTGTCTACAAGAAGATTAGTGGGAGTGCAATCATTTTCTTATTACTTTATGTAGATGACATATTGCTAATAGGAAACGATATACCTATCTTGCAAACGGTTAAAGTTTAGTTGCCCAAACAATTCTCCATGAAAGACCTTAGAGAAGCAACCTATATTCTTAGAATAAGGATCTATAAAGATAGATCCAAAAGGTTTCTAGGTCTTTCGCAGTCTACATACATAGATAAAATTCTAAAGAGGTTTAGTATGGATTAATCCAAAAAGGGATTCTTACCCATGTCACATGGTGTAAGCCTTTCAAAGTCGATGTCTTCCAAGACACAAGTTGAAAGGGATCATATGAGTAAGATTCCATATACTTTGGTAGTCAGATCTATCATGTACGCTATGATATATACAAGGCCTGATATATCTTGTGCTCTCAGTTTGACGAGCAGATGCCAATTTGACCTTGGTGAGGGTCATTGAGTTGCTGTAAAGAACATCCTTAAGTACTTACGAAGGACTAAGGATGTGTTCTTAGTATATGGAGAAGGTGATTTGAAAACAAACGAGTATACTAATACCAGTTTTCAAACTGACAACGATGATTTCAAACCACAATTAGGCTACATGTTTATGTTATGCGGAGGGCCAATAAGTTTGAAAAGTTCCAAACAAGAGACTATTGCCGACTCTACGACAGAAGCTGAGTACATAACCGCTTCTGAAGTAGCTAAGGAAATAAAGATAGAGAGAGTTCCCATGGATGAGAACATAGCTGACCCACTTACAAAAGCACTATCCCAAAAGAAACATGATTGTCATGTTGAGCCATTCGGTATTAGATATATGAATGATTGTCTCTAGTGCAAGTGGGAGTTTGTTAGTGTTGTGCCGTAAAGGCAATCACTCGTACATTGTATATGACATATTTTATTTTAATAAAAGGCATTATTTATCTTACAGTTTCTTTATTTACTTTTAAGTAATATAACAGTTTGATAAAGTCCCAAGTACAACACTGTGTTAAGGAAATCATGATAGAGATCATGATATGAGATTCCTACTATACTGTATAGTGGTAGTACTTAACTAGTCTCTAGTCATAGTATTAATGAGATAGGACATCATTAATGCGTTAAGGGTAGCATATGTTAGACTTACTGATTTGATCAGGCGGTGGTTCTCATATCCGTGAGTATTGAGATACTCAAAGTTAATACATGGATGCTTGTTAATGGAACAAGTTCATTGGATGACTTAGCTTTGAGATAATCTCATGGATAACTATTTAGTGCCAGTGATATAATCTCAATATAGCAAACATGCAAGTATCATTAGACTTGAGATTTTCAAGGTACTTTGTTTAATGAGCATTGTACTTTGATTCCAGTCTCTGGAGCTCGATTGAGGGCCTCCCATGGGATGGATATTGGGTACATTATGAGGTAAATGAAAGTAGTTGAGAGGGTCAATAAAGGATTCACCACTCCTAATAGTAGGGGCGAATATCTCATGGCCACTTGTAGGAATTACTACTCGAGAAGTTCTTGACCAAGACGATTATGTATTGGAAATAGTTCCAATTGATACACATCTAGAGTAGTGGGTTCCTGGTACAAGTACTATTGTATTCAGGCCAGAATTAATTCTGGAGGGAGTTGGCACTGATTTCGTACTCCAAACCGAATGAGATATTGTATGGTGAAATGAGTTAATTGCACTGTAGTTTGTTATTGAAGGGTCCATGTCAAGCCACTTAACTTCCTGGAGTTTTGGGTGGTAGTGATGATGTGTTGCTAGATACCGCTCATGATCTGGGAATACAGGTTAATTAATTGATGAATCAATAAACCAATCCTGATTAGAATCAATATGATTAATTCTAATTAATAATGGATTATTAATCTCAAAGACGTTTTGATTTATTCATGTTCACTACCAATTGACTGGGATACCTAATAGATCACACACATTAGAGGATTATATACTCAAGATGTTATTTGATAACATAGTGGGGTTGATTGAAAGAAAGAGAAGTTGTTGTGGACAAATTATAATTTGTTATAATTTGTGGTCCAAATTGTAATTGTGAGAACTTGATGTTTCCAATTACAATTAGAGAATTCTAATAGGATTAGAATTCTCATTTTTGGTTGGGGACTTTCATGTAACATATAGATGAAACACATGAAACCCTAGCGAAGGTGTGACACGAAAAAGCAACACAGGAAATCCTTCTCTCTTCTCTCTCTCTCTCGATTGTTCTTATGTAACAACCCTAGCTGCCACTTAGTGTTTCTGCTAGCACAGAATACTTCGTGCTTTGAAGAAGACTAGAAACCAGCCTTGGAAGACCCCTGAAATCTCCTTCAATCTCCCTGTAAGCTGACAGGAAAAGGGCAGCCAAAAACTGCCCAAAAAATTCCATCCTTGCGAAATTCTGTGTAGTGATTTTTCCAGCCTTGTTTCCTTATTCAGCCCTAGCCGAAACTCCTCCAACTATCTATACAGTCTTCCCTTAAACAGCCATGAACTGAGCTCCAATGTCTTTCCCAACCTTCTGCATGAAAATCCAATCATGGCTGCCCTAAAATATTTCCAAAAAAATTACAACAATCATGCTTGATTAGTTACTAAAATTTCAGCCACCATAATTTAACAACCTTCCATAAAATATCCCTCAAACAACTAGACCTTTCCTTCACTATTATACTCCTTATTTTCAGCCACCCTTAGCCTCCTTTAGCCAGCTTTCTCCCAGCCAAAACTCTGCTCAACAATTCGGCCATGGCAGCATTCCAAAAGCTCTCCAATAATCAAAGATATTTTTGTATATTTGGTTTCCAAATTTGCTTCCCAAAAATATTCTTCAAGGATTTCAACAACTAGCCTTTCCTTTTCCCTTCCAAACCAAAAAATCATCTTCCAAACCCTACAAACAATTCGGCCAGCCCTAAACCTACAGAAATTCGACAGCCTCCAATCCAAAAGCTCTCCATTCTCTTCAACCTTCAAGAACACATAGCACACCAAGAACACCAACTCCTTTCTTTCGCCTAATACTTCTCCAAATCACTTCAAACTTCTTCTAAAATTTCCAAATTTAATCTACTCACTGTCGTGAGTCCATGTACACCGTTCTTAACATCAAACTCCAAAATCCAACTTGGCTAATGGAATTTCTTCTTCTTCTTCTTCTCTCTCTCTCTCTCTCTCTCTCTTAACCGAACACTCCCTCTCTCTTGGCCGAATGGCTTCTTCTCCATGGCCATGCTTCCTTCATCTTCTTTGGACGGATTTAGACATCTAGGGGTTGAGATTCATTCAAAACTCCTTCAAGGTATTCATCAATCAAGTAAGCCTTTTTAACCATTCTTTTAAATTCTAGATTCATGTCTCTAGGATGATGTTGATAGAAGATGAATCATGAATAGGGTTGAGTATATATTGTTGTGATGAGTTGAGATATAAGCATGAATATAAGTATGAATATGTTGGAGATGGGATTTATGCACGGATGGGTTATCTTGGTTGATTGTTTGATGTTTTGAGGTTTAATGCATGTCTCCATATCAAGTATGCTAGAGATTATGTCATCTATGATGAATAGGATTTATATTCTTGTGTGATTATTAAAGCCATGATTATATTTATGCTAGTAAAGGTTAGATCATGCCTTAGTAAGTCTAGATCTATGCTTATATGCATGATTTAGATGAGTTGATGAATTGAAGGATTGTATATGTTCATGATTGTGGTTAGCCATAGAAATATGATCATGAACTAGTTGTCCCTAAGTTAATTTTTATTTCATGAATAAAATATTTCATAATATGATTTTGCTAGTAATTTCGAAAAACCCTATGAGGGGTAGATTTGGATTATTATATATAATATGGATATTTTAGTTAAATAAATAATAGCTTTTGCTAGAAAAATAATATATATATAAATATATATATATGTAGATATTATATAAAATAATGAAATCAACTAAAGCCATTTATCGAAATAATAATAATTAGTAAAATATTTATTGCTAAAAATTTAATTATTATCTTTTAATCAAAACCCATTAAAAATTTACTTATTATTTTTCAAGCAAGACTCATTAAATTTATTTTAAATTAATTTTAGTTATCAATTTTTTCTAACAACTAAATTATTAATAAATCATTATTTTACCTAATACCACCTAGGACACTTCATCAAATAAACTCTAAATTTTTCTTAGCAAGATTTAAACCTTCAACTTATTAGTACTTATTTCGCAAAACCTTAATTATTTTAAATATCAAATTAGGCTTAGCTTATAAACCTACTCATTTATTGTTTGGCCTTAAAGCTTGAGACACTAGGATCATGGTAATAGTGAGTTGAGTTGTTTTAAATTGAGAAAGTAGATTTTGGCTTGAGTTTGATTGTGGTTTGTATTTGCCCGTGCAGGGTTAGGTCAGCTGTTGGACACCTTTTATTGTGAGTAAGGATCAGGTAAGCTCTTGCATAAAACCTGATTGATGTAAAATGTTTATTATGGCAAGCCAAATATAGAGTGCATGGACACTCATTTCGGTAAAGGCAGTTGTGGATTGATTTCGTCCTTATTTCAGTCAAATAAGTTATTTGAAAATCCATAAGTAGTTTTACTCCAACTCAAAATTCTTTCTAAAACTGATTTTTATAAAGACTTTGGAAACCCTTAATTGCCATTTTCATGTGGAACTGTGTTTTGTTCATTTTCTCTCAAGTGGGACATGTTACGTTGAGTATTCAATAAAGGTGGACTGTTGGGGCTAGTCTTTGAGGGGTTAGGGTAAGTCTCTCAGTAGGTGGCCACCTCTGAGGGATGAGTCCTGCCCGGATAAGATGTCAGTCCAGTAGGTCATGCCGGTTCGAGCTAGCAGTTTATTTTTCAGTTAAGTGATTGTGTTTTGCCGGAATGGACACCCGGTTGTTGTTTGGGTATAGAGAAGGAGGAGTATCATGCCCGGTAGGCCGATCACCTACCTTTTTTTGTTAGTTTGCACAAAGTGTCGGCATTCTGATCGGTTATGGAGCACAACGTGTGGTAACCTATGATCATTTCTTTTGAGTGATTGATTTTATTGATTATGTATGGTTGAAAAAGCTAAAACACAACTCTTGCTTTTAACTAATGTTTATTGCTTGCCAGTATTTCTCTTATAAAGGTTTTATACTTTGCATTCATGAACTATTTCCACTGCACACTCAAAGCACACACGAACTTATTTAGATTTCTGTCTCATCACTTTTTTACCATGATTTCGTCGATCCTGCTGTGGGGATGAGTAGCTAGTGTTATTTACCTTGGAAGAGAATGTTGTCGTTTATTTTTATGTGTTTCTTTGGGGAGTTGAGAGTGGATAATTTTACTTATGGATTTGTGTTGGGAATTCATGGATTTATTCTTGGGATGTAATAAATTTTATGTTAAAGTATTATTTTTATTCGGCTATTTTATTTGTGTGACCTAGTTATAATGACCCCTTATCATTTGGACGGGGTGATATCCCCGACCCTGGCGGGCCTAGGTAGCGGGGTGTTACAAGTGTTATCAGAGCCTAGGTTATAGGCAAATATTGATGATATATGTTCCATTTATTTAAGTTTAAAATCTTTATCTAATTTATCTTGTTTATGTTGTAGGATGGTTAGGATGCTTAGAACCGCGAGAAAAGGGCAGCAATGGCACCTGCCTATCCGTATATACCAGGAAGACCTTCCAGTTCCCTAGCCTGCCCCTCTATGGAGGATAACAGTGATGATGAGGTTAACCCTGTGGAGGATTGCAGTGATAACAAGGTCCAGATCCTTGAGCCACCCCCAATTCCGGTGAGAGACATAAGTTCTGACAGTGAGGATGAGGTGATGATAGTGGAGCATGGACCCTACCCTCCTAATCCTGAGATGGACTTCGCAGCAGATAGTGATGACCTGCGGGAAATAGACTATGAGTCTCCACCTAGGTCTTCTTTCCTTCCTTCTTTCAACCGAGTTGAGCCTGGGGAGAGTTCTAGGTGCCCTGGAAAGGAGCCAGTGGAGGGATTTGCTAGCGGGGTTGGGGTGGATTTTTCTAAGAACTCTAAGGGATGGTTGTATGAGGCTGGTGATGAGGATTCTGATAAGGACTAGAGGACTAGGATTTATTTTGATTTGGATGTTTATTTGTTTATTATTTTTTCAAGAACTCTTATGTCAAGGATTTCTAATTCTGCTTTCTATCAAAATTTCAAATTTATGCAAGTCCATTTTTGAAAGAGGATTTATTCCTTAGACAAAAATTTACATCTGATCTCTATGTACATATATTTGACTGTGAATGCATGTGCAACTAAAATGATTTGAACCTTAAATGCATACACTTATCATTTGGGGTGTGGTTTAGAACGACACCCAAGTGTCATGTAGCTTCAGTAGGTGGAAGGGTTCCGAAAATCGTTCAAGTGGCACCGAAAGTAGAAACAGCCCAGATGCAAGTACCCAACTGGGGTGAAGGGAATAGTCCGAATACGGGATCAGGGTCTGAAGTTCCAGTTGATGTGACCATAGGCCAGGTATTTAGCAAGATGGC
Source organism: Voacanga thouarsii (assembly GCA_026120185.1). Lineage (NCBI taxonomy): Eukaryota > Viridiplantae > Streptophyta > Magnoliopsida > Gentianales > Apocynaceae > Voacanga > Voacanga thouarsii. The sequence goes on along the minus strand of JANUWF010001246.1, from coordinate 1,002,232 downwards.
CGAGATTTTGCAGTCGATAACCGAGTGACAGAGCCCAAGGGGTGGAGATGAGGCCTTAGAGCGGTTCCTGAAGTTTCAACCACCCACCTTTATGGGCGAAGCAGAACCAGACTAGAAGGCAGAGCAATGGGTTGAGCAAATGGAGGATATATTCGCAACGCTTCAGTACATCGAGGAGCGGATGGTCAAGTTTGCAACTTTCCAGTTAAGAGGACTAGCTCGGGCATGGTCACACCGGGTCTAAGATGACTAGGAGATGGACGAGCAGGAGTGGATGTGGTCCAACTTCGTTGAAGCCTTCAGGCCTGAGTACATCCCTCAGTGGATTGTAGAGAAGCAAAAAGACGAATTCCAGAATCTGAGGCAGGGAAGCATGTTGGTGGCCCAGTACGTGGCCCGGTTCTCCCAGTTGTCCAAATACTGCAAGAGATTGCTGGACACTGAGTAGAATAGGACAAGGCAGTTCAAGGCAGGGAAGCATGTCGGTGGACTAGTATGTGGCCCGGTTCACCCAGTTGTCCAAATACCGCAAGAGATTGGTGGACACTGAGTAGAATAGGACAAGGCAGTTCGTTAAGGGGCAGAGACCGGAGTTGAGGAGAGCATTGGCGCCTGCTTTACCAACAACCTATTCGGGGGCTGTAGACACAGCTACTCGAACGGAAAATGATGACCACAACAGGATGGCGGCAAAACCCTTCCAATCGCCAAGATAACCATAGGAACACATCCCGAGACCACAACCCCACAAATGCCCCGCCAATCACTAATGGCAGAACTAGGGAAGCAAGCCCGGACAACACCGGGTGGACCTGCTCCGAATCTTCCATCATGCAGGTAGTGTGGAAGAAAAGGCCACGCTGAGAGGAATTGTTGGTCTAAGGGTGGTGAAAGGAAATGCTATCACTGTGGCGACCCGAACCACCTAAGGAACACCTGCCCTAAATTACACCGAGTCGGGGAAGGAAACCTGGCTCAGAACTCGGGGCCCAACCGAGCCAACACCTTGGGAGCATCTGGGATTGGAGCACGAAGCCGCAAGTGAAGGCCAAGGTATTCGCTTTCAACAGAGAGGAAGTTGGGGCCCATGCAGCGGTGGTAGCAGGTACGTTCACTATTCAAGGACGTTCCGTTGATGCTTTGATTGATCCTGGCTCTACTCATTCCTATATGAACAAGTTGTGTGCATGTCATTTGGGTTGGGATGGAGTGGAGCTACCTTTCACTTTAGTGGTGAGCACACCTTTAGGGAAAATGGTGCAAGCGGATTGGTATGTAAAAGTTTGTAAAATTAATGTGGGGAGAGAAAGTTTGGAGGGAGATTTAATAGTATTGGACATTAAGGATTATGACCTGATTTTGGGGATGGACTGGTTAGCCAAGCATAGGGCTAGGGTAGACTGTAAGAATAAGACGGTCCAGTTCGTCAGATCTGGTTGTGATGTATAGGAATTTAATGGCAAGAGGGTGAAAGAATGTAAGTATTTGATCGCGGGGGCTAAGGCCCGAAAATTGTTGAAGCAAGGGTGTCTAGGGTATCTGGCTTACGTGATAAAGAAGTTGAAGGACCAGTGCACTCTGGAGGATACTGAAGTACTGAAGGATTTTCCTGATGTGTTTTCTATAGAGCTTGATTCTCTACCTTCTAACCGAGAAGTGGAATTCACTATCGACTCAGTTCCGAGAGCGGAACCAGTATTGCAGACTCTGTACCGGATAGCACCAGTAGAACTGAAAGAGTTGAAGGAACAATTGGAGGAATTAGTGAGCTAAGGTTATATCAGAACGAGCACGTCACCCTGGGGAGCGCCTGTGGTATTTGTGAAGAAGAAGGACGGAACTCTGGGGCTATGTATTGACTATCGAGGTTTGAACAATTTGATGATAAAAAATAAGTATCCCCTACCATTGATTGACGAGCTATTCGACCAGTTGCAATGATTTAGTTGCTACTCCAAATTGGACTTGAGGCAAGGGTACTACCAAGTGCGAATAAGAGAGGAAGATATCCCCAGGACGGCCTTCAACACCAGATATGGACATTACAAGTTCGTGGTAATGCCGTTCGGGGTAACCAATGCCCCAGCAGTATTCATGGACTTGATGCACCGAGTGTTCCGACCCTATCTCGACAAGTTCGTAGTGGTCTTCATCAATAGCATTTTGATCTACTCCAAGAGTCCGGAGGAGCATGCAGAGCATTTGAAGCTCGTACTGGAGAATCTTCGGGAGCACAAGCGGTACGCTAAGTTCAACAAGTGTGAATTCTGGTTGGACAATATTGCATTCCTTGGATATGTGGTGACTAAGGAGGGAATCAGGTAGACCCGACAAAGGTTGAAGCGGTATCAGACTGGAAGCATCCGGAGAATATCACCGAGATCTGGAGTTTCTTGGGATTGGCTGGATACTACCGAAGGTGTATCAAGGGATTTTTGATACTTGCATCGCCAATGACCTATCTGTTGAGAAAGGATGTTCCATTTGTATAGAATGAAAAATGCGAGAAAAGTTTCCAAGAATTGAAGCAAAGACTGATGACAACACCGGTATTGAGTCTACCGGAGGAAGGGAAACCCTATGCGTTATATACCGACGCTTCGAAAGAAGGACTGGGAACAGTGTTGATATAGGATCGGAAGGTGATCGCTTACGCTTCTCGGAAGCTAAGACCTCATAAAGTGAACTACCCCACTAATGATCTGGAGTTGGCAGCTATAATGTTCGCCCTAAAGAAATGGCGACACTACCTGTATGGAGCCGAATATGAGGCGTTCACCGACCATAAGAGTTTGAAGTATATCTTCACTCAAAAGGATCTGAACTTGAGGCAACGAAAGTGGATGGAATTCTTGGAAGAATACCGTTGTCCGATCAAATACCATCCCAGAAAGGCCAACGTTGCGGCGGACGCCGTGAGCAGAAAAGTCAGAATGGCCAGACTTAGAGTGCAAGAACTTCAAGTGGTTCAGGATGTGTTGGACAGAAGGGTGGAAGTGTAAGATAAAGGAATTATCATCAGCAATTTGAAGATGGTGCCGGATCTGAAGAAGGAAATCGTGGAAGCTCAGCAAAGTAACGCCGAGTTTCAACTTTTCAAGGACAAGGAGCTCAAGCGGCCAGACAGTGAATTCCGTTAAGATGAAGAGGGAATTTTACATTTTAGAGATCGATTATATGTACCCGGTGAGTAGCAATTAAAGGACAGAATTCTGGAAAAGGCGCACAAGAGCAAGTATGTCATTCATCCGGGAGAATTCAAGATGTATCAGGATTTGAAGAGAGCCTATTGGTGGCTCGGACTGAACCGGGATGTGGTCAAGTATATTTTGACCTGTCTCACCTGCCAGAAAGTCAAAGTGGAGCACAAGAAGTTTGCGGGACTATTGCAGCCATTGCCAGTACCGGAATGGAAGTGAGAGGAGGTGACTATGGATTTTGTCACCGGACTTCCCATGTCAAATACTCAAAAGGATGCCATATGGGTAGTGGTGGATCGACTGACCAAGTCGGCCCATTTCATACCGGTGAATATGAAGGACTCGATGGAGAAAATGGCTCAGACTTATGTTCGACAAATAGTCCGACTGCATGGAGTGCCTTCAAGTATAGTGTCAGACCGAGACCTGAGGTTTACATCGTGATTTTGGGGAAAGTTTCAGGAAGCAATGGGGTCAAATTTGAAATTCAGTACGATGGCGCATCTGCAGACCGATGGGAAGTCAGAAAGGGTTATTCAAATATTAGAAGATATGCTGAGGGCCTGTATCCTGGACTTCGGGGACAAGTGGATAGAGTGTGTACTGTATGCCGAATTGTCATATAATAATAGCTACCAAGCCTCAATTGGGATGGCACCGTATGAGGCTTTGTATGGGCATAAGTGTCAGGTACCGTTGTATTGGAGTTGGTCCGAAGACGGTCATGTGAGCAAAATCGGAGGAGTATGTTTCCAGGAAATGCTGGATAAAGTGAAATTGATCAGGGAAATGTTAAAGGTGGCACAGAGTCGGCAGAAGAGCTGTACGGACAACCGGCAAAGAGAATTAGAATTTCAAGTCGGGGATAACGTATTTTTTAGATTGACGCCGAATAGGGGAATTTTGAAGCATCCGAAGGACGAAAAGTTGAATTTGAGATATTTGGGGCCATTTTCGATTAAGGAAAGGATTGGACTGGTAGCCTACTGATTAGACCTACCAGATGGGTTGATGGGAATTCATGATGTGTTCCATGCGTCACAATTGAAGAAGTATAATGCGGATCTTGGTCATGTATTGAATGATGAACCTTTAGTATTGCAGCCAGACCTGAGGTATGTGGATAAGCCTGTGCGGATATTGGACTGTAGTGGCAAGACTCTCCGGAACAAACAGATACTGATGGTTAAGATTCTGTGGAGCACCATGGCACACATGATGCCACATGGGTGTCAGGAGAATGGGTTAAGCGGAAGTATCCTGATTTGAAATAGAGGTATGCTTAAATTTCGGGACGAAATTCTTCTAAGGAGGGGAGGATGTGAAACCCCAGTCAAAACCAACCTTAGAGTAAGGGGGTTGGGATGCATATCATATTTTATTTCATGTTTAAATATATTTTTATATGATTTTATGTGCTTTGGATTTATGTTTTATTGTCTCGAAGGCTTGATTGTGAGTATTGAGTGAGAAGGGCAAAATGGTAATTTTTGCTTGAGGTGAAAATAGGAAGATAGCTTGAGGATTAAATAGGAAAAATATTTTAGAGAGAAAGTAAGAGCAAGAGTTGTTGTGGTTTAGTGGTTAGAGCTTTAGAATTTATTATTGAGGTCTTGAGTTCAAATTCCATCATAGGAGCTTTAGATTGGTTAAATTTTATTTTTGCTTGGGAAGTATTATTTTCGGCCTTATGTGCTTTGGAGTAGGGTAGAGATGTTGTCCTAAGAGAGACATGATAGGAGTATCCTAATCCTACTCTTTTGCCCTACACAAAATTCCTAAAGGGAATTCATTTCCTCTTGATCCTTAATTTCTCCTATTTCTCAATCCATTAGGATGTTCAATTTGTTCAAGCCAATTTTATTCTAGAAAAATTCCAACAAGGTGCTGTGGCTTTGAAGGTTCAAAATGTCTTAGTAAAAGACATCCTATGGACCGAAACCATGGAAGAGGGGGAAGGATTTCAAGTGAATTAAATTTCCCTAGTGAACTTTCTAAAACTTCACACTAGCTAGGTTCATTTTCCTTCATGCATAGAACTGAAATTTTTCTAGCTTCTTGTGCCTTCAAGGTGTCAAAATTTTTAGCCATTATTTCCTCCCAAATTCTGCCAGAAAATGGCCCTTTTGATCAGCTTGGAACCTGAATTTTTCTGGCCATTTTCAGACTGCACAAAGGTGGTGCAAAACTAGAAAAATTCCTGGCCAAATTCACAGCTTTGGAGATCTGAAACCAAGCTGTTTTCTTCCAGGTTTTTCTCAGCTCCTTAGCCATGTTTTTTCTCCATGAAGAAGGCTGGAAACCAGCCTTGAAAGACCCCTAAAATCTCCTTCAAACTCCCTGCAAGCCGACTGGAAAAGGGCAGCCAAAAACTACCCAGAAAATTCTAGCCTTGCGAAATTCTGTGCAGTGATTTTTCCAGCCTTGTTCCTTATTCAGACCTAGCCAAAACTCCTCCAATTTTATGTATAGTCTTCCCTTAAACAGCCATGAACTGAACTCCATTGTCTTCCCTAACCTTCTGTACAAGAATCCAATCATGGCTACCCTAAAAGATTTGCAAAAAAATTACTGCAATCATGCTTGATTTGTTACCAAAATTCCAGCCACTATAATTTAACAACCTTCCATAAAATATCCCTCAAACAACCAGACCTTCCTTTCACCGTTATACTCCTTATTTTCGGCCACCCTTAGCCTTCTTCAACTAGCTTTCACCTAACTGAAACTCTGCTCAACAATTCGGCCATGGCAGCATTCCAAAAGCACTCTAATAATCAAAGATATTCTTGTATATTTAGTTTCAAAATTTGCTTCCCAAAAATATTCTTCAAGGATTTCAACAACTGGCCTTTCCTTTTCCCTTCCAAACCAGAAAATCATCTATCAAACCCTACAAACAATTCAACTAGCCCTAAACCTATAGAAATTCGATAGCCTCCAATCTAAAAACTCTCCATTCTCTTCAATCTTCAAGAACACATAGCACACCAAAAACACCTACTCCTTTTTTTCGCCTAATACTTCGCCAAATCACTTCAAACTTCTTCTAAAATTTCCAGATTTAATCTACTCACTACCGTGAGTCCATCTACACCATTCTTAACATCAAACTCCAAAATCAAACTTGCTCTTTTGGATTAAAAACCAAAAATTTTGTGAAGGCTCAAGAACACCTTCAAGGTAGGTTTATTCAATCGACTTCATCTTCGCTAATCTTCAATCTCTAATGAACATATATGTGTTTAAGCATGCTAATGGACTTTCTTCTTCTATCTCTCTCTCTCTTGGCCGAACCACTCTCCCTCTTGGCCGAATGAATTCTTCTCCATGGCCATGCTTCCTTCATCTTCTTTGGACGGATTTAGACATCTAGGGGTTGAGATTCATTGAAAACTCCTTCAAGGTATTCATCAATCAAGTAAGTCTTTTTAACCATTCTTTTAAATTCTAGATTCATGTCTTTAGGATGATGTTGATAGAAGATGAATCAAGAATAGGGTTGAGTATATATTGTTGTGATGAGTTGAGATTGAAGCATGAATATATGTATGAATATGTTGGAGATGAGATTTATGCATGGATGGGTTATCTTGGTTGATTGTATGATGTTTTGAGGTTTAATGCATGTCTCCATGATCAAGTATGCTAGAGATTATGTCATCTATGATGAATAGGATTTATATTCTTGTGTGATTATTAAAGCCATGATTATATTTATGCTAGTAAAGGTTAGATCATGCCTTAGTAAGTCTAGATCTATGCTTATATGCATGATTTGGATGAGTTGATGAATTGAAGGATTGTATATGTTCATGATTGTGGTTAGCCATAGAAATATGATCATGACCTAGTTGTCCCTAAGCTAATTTTTATTTCATGAATAAAATATTTCATAATATGATTTTGCTAGTAATTTCAAAAAACCCTAGGAGGGGTAGATTTGGATTATTATATATAATAAGGATATTTTAGTCAAATAAATAATAGCTTTTGCTAGAAAAATTAATATATATATATATATATATGTAGATATTATATAAAATAATGAAATCAACAAAAGCCTTTTATCGAAATAATCATAATTAGTAAAATGTTTACTACTAAAAATTTAATTATTATCTTTTAATCAAAACCCATTAAAAATTTATTTATTATTTTTCAAGTAAGACTCATTAAATTTATTTTCAACTAATTTTAGTTATCAATTATTTTCTAACAACTAAATTATTAATAAATCATTATTTTACCTAATACCACCTAGGGCTCTTCATCAAACAAACTCTAAATTTTTTCTTACCATGATTTAAACCTTCAACATATTAGTACTTATTTTCCAAAACCTTAATTATATTAAATATCAAATTAAGCTTAGCTTATAAACCTATTCATTTATTGTTTGGCCTTAAAGCTTGGGACACTAGGATCATGGTAATAGTGAGTTGAGTTGTTTTAAATTGAGAAAGCGGATTTTAGCTTGAGTTTGATTGTGGTTTGTATTTGCCCATGCGGGGTTAGGTCAGCTGTTGAAGACCTTTTATTTTGAGCAAGGATCAGGTAAGCTCTTGCATAAAACCTAATTGATGTAAAATGTTTATTATGGCAAGCCAAATGTAGAGTGCATGGACACTTATTTCGGTAAAGGCAATTGATGATTGATTTCCTCTTATTTCAGTCAAACAAGTTATTTGAAAATCCATAAGTAGTTTTACTCCAACTCAAAATTCTTTCTAAAACTAATTTTGATAAAGACTTTGGAAACTCTTAATTGCCACTTTCATGTGGAACTGTGTTTTGTTCATTTTCTCCCAAGTGGGACATGTTTCGTTGAGTACTCAATAAGGGTAGACTGCCTCAGCTAATCTTTGAGAGGTTAGGGTAAGTCTCTCAGTAGGTGGCCACCTCTGAGGGATGAGTCCTGCCCGGATAAGATGTCAGTCCTGTAGGTCGTGCCGGTCCGAGCTAGCAGTTTATTTTTCAGTCAAGTGATTGTGTTTTGCTGGAATGGACACCGGGTTGTTGTTTGGGTATAGAGAAGGAGGAGAATCTTGCCTGGTTGGCCGATCAATTACCTTTTTTTGGCAGTTTGCACAAAGTGTTGGCATTCTGACCGGTTATGGGGCCCAACGTGTGGTAACCCATGATCATATCATTTGAGTGGTTGATTTTATTGATTATGTATGGTTGAAAAATCCAAAACACCATTCTTGCTTTTGACTAATGTTTATTGCTTGCTTGTATTTCTCTTATAAAGGTTTTATACTTTGCATTCACGAACTATTTCCACTGGACACTCAAAGCACACACAGACTTACTAAGATTTCTGTCTCATCACCTTTTACCATGATTTCAGGTCAATCTTGCTGTGGCGATGAGTATCTAGTGTTATCTACCTTGGAATATAATGTTGTCATTTATTTTTATGTGTTGCTTTGGGGAGTTGAGAGTGGATAATTTTAGTTATGGATTTGTTTTGGGAATTCATGGATTTATTCTTGGGATGTAATAAATTTTAAGTTTAAGTATTGTTTTTATTATGCTATTTTATTTGTGTGACCAAGTTATAAAGACCCCTTGTCCTTTGGACTGGGCGACATCTCCGGCCCTGGCGGGCCTAGGTAACGGGGTGTTACATAACTAGGACACACAAATATAATATCGGAAATAAAATGATACTCCAACTTAAAATTTATTACAACCTAAAAGAAATAATAATAAATCTAAGAATACTCAAAATAAATCCATAATAAAAATTCATCCGCTCTCAGCTCTCCCAACATTATACAAAATAAATCCTCAGAAAATTCTTCCAAAGCAGACAATATATAGCTACTCATGCCCACAGCAGGATGGACCTGAAATCATTATAAAATGGTGGTGAGATAGAAATCTCAGTAAGTCTATGTGTGCTTCGGGTGTTTAGTGAAAACAGTTCGTGGATGCAAAGTGTGAAACCTTTATAAGAGAAATACTGGCAAGCAATAACATTTGTCAAAAACAAGAGTGGCGTTTTGGCTTTTCCAGCCATACATAAGTAATAAAATTAACCACTCGAAAGAAAGGGATATGGGTTACCACACGTTGGGCCCCATAACCGGTCAGAATGGCGACACTTTGTGCAGACTGAGAGAAGTAGGTGATCGGCCTACTGGGCAAGATACTCCTCCTTCTCTATACCCAAACAACAACCGGGTGTCCATTCTGGCAAACCACAGTCACTTGACTGAAAACAAACTACTAGCTCGGACCGGCACGACTCACTGGACTGATATCTTATCCGGGAAGGACTCACCCTTCAGAGGTGGCCACCAACTGAGAGACTTACCCTAACCCTTCAAAGACTAGTCCTAGTAGTCCACCCTTATTGAGTACTCAACGACGTTTCCCACTTGGGATAAAATGAACAAAACACTGTTCCACATGAAAATGGCAATTTATGGGTTTTCCAAAGTCTTTAACAAAATCAGTTTTAGAAAGAGTTTGAGTTTGAGTAAATCTGCTCATTGGCTTTTAAATTATTCAAATGTTTGAAATAAGAAAGGATTTAACCCTCAACTGCCTTTACATAAATGAGTGTCCATGCACTTTACACTTGGCTTGCCATAATAAACATTTTGCATCAAACAGGTTTTATGCAGGAGCTTACCTGATTCTTGCTCACAATAACAAGGTCTCCAACGGCAGACCTAACCCCACATGGGCAAATACAAATCACAATCAATATCAAGCCACAAACTACTTCCTTAATTTTAAATCGACTCAACTTACTATTACCATGATCCTAGTGTCCCAAGCTTTAAGGTTAAACAATAAGTAAATAGGTTTAAGAGTTGAGCCTAGCACAATTATTTAAAATAATTAATGGTTTGGGAAATAAATTTAATAAGTTGAAAGCTTAAATCTTGTTAGGGAAAATTTAGAGTTTATTTGATCAAGAGTTCTAGGTAGTATTAAATAAAATATTGATTTATTAATAATTTAGTTGTTAGAAAATAATTGGTAGCTAATATTAGTTGACAATAAATTTAATGAGTCTCACTTGAACAATATTAAATAAATTCTTAAGGAGTTTTGATTAGAAGATAATAGTTAAATTTTTAGTAATATATATTCTACTAATTGTAATTATTTTCATAAAGGCTTTAATTGATCTCATTATATTAAGTAATATATACATATATATATATATATATTATTTTTCTAGCAAAAATCATTATTTGTTTTACTAAAATATCCTCTATATATATGACAATCCAAATCTACCCTTCTTAGGGGTTTTTTTTTTTCAAAAATACTAAGAGAAATTATTTTATTGAATATTTTATTCATGAAGTAAAAATTTGTTTGGGGACAACTAGATCATGATCAAATTCCTATGGCTAACCACAATCAATACATACACAATCCTTTAATTTATCAAATCATCCAAATCATGCATACAAGCATAGATCTCAATTTATCAACACATGATCTAACCCCTACTAGTATAAATATGATCATGGCTTCAATATTATTCCATCATGAATATAAACCCTATTCACCAAAGGGGACATAATCTCTAGCATACTTCATCACATATACTACTTATGACATGCATCAACCTCAAATAATCATATAATCATCCAAGACAATCCTTCCATGCATAAATCCCATCTCCTTCACAATCATACATATATTCATACTTCAATCTCAACAATATATATATATATATATATATTTATACTCAAATCCTATCACCATCCACCTATTATCATTATCACCCTAGAGACATGCTTCTAAAGTTTAAAAGAAGGATTGATGGTACTTACCTGGTTGATGAACGCCTTGAAGGAGTTTAGAGTAGATCTCAACTCCTAGGTGTCTAACTTTGTCCAAATGAGATGGCGAGAGCATGATTATGGAGAAGAAGTCATCCGGCCAAGGGAGAGGAGTTTCGGCCGTGAGAGAGAGAGAGAGAGAGAGAGAGAGAGAGAGAGAGAAGAGGAGATCATTAGTATGTTTATTCACATAGGTTCTTACTAGAGATCATGTTTGGAGAAGATGAAGTTGATAGAGTAAATTTACCTTGAAGATGTTCTTGTCCTTCACAGAAATTTCTGCTTTTGATCAGAAGTAGCAAGATGAGTTGAGGAATTTGATGTTAAAAATGGTGTTGATGGACTCACAACAGTGAGTAGGTCAAATCTGAAAGTTTTTGAGAGGATTTGAGATGGTTTGGAGGGGTATTAAGTGTAGGGAAGAGGTAGGTGTTCTTGGTGTAGTGTGTGTGTGTGTGTTCTTGGAGATTAAGAGATTTCGGGAGGTGGTTCTTGTGCAGCTGCCGAATTTTTGTGAGGGATAGGGCTGGCCGAATTTCTGTAGGGTTTAGGGAGTTGTTTCTCTGATTTGGAAGATAAAAGGAAGGGTTAGTTGTCACAATCCTTGGAGAATATTTTTAGGAAGTGAATTTGGAAACTAAATATTCTAGGATATCTTGATAATTTGGAGAGCTTTGAAGGTCTCCTATGGCCGACTGGTTGAGTATCTTTTCTGAGGAATTAAAGCTGATTCAAGTTAGCTTATGGTGGCCGAAACTAAGGTGCACAATGATAAATAAGATGTCTGGTCATTTGAGTAAGATATTATGGAAGGTTGCTAAACAAGGATGGCTGGAATTTTGGAAACCAATCAAGCTAAATTGTAGGGATTTGTTGGAGAGATTTTCGGACAGCCATTGCTGAATTTTGTGCAGAAGCTTGAGGAAAACAATGGAGCTCAGTTAATGGAGGTTTAAGAAAGGTTTTGACAGATTAAGGTTGGTGTTTCGGCCAGAAGAAAAATAGGAAACAAAGCTGGAAATTTGGACTGCCCAGCATTTCGCTGAACTGGAATTTTTCTGGGCAAATTTTTGGCTGCCACTTCCTGCCAATTTGCAGCAAGTTTTGAAGGGAATTTCAGGGGTATTTAAGGCTGGTTTCCAGCCTTCTTCATGAAGTAAAAACATGGCTAAGGTACTGAACAAGATCTGGAAGAAAACAGCTTGGTTTTGGACTCTCAAAACTGTTTTTCGTATAGGATTTTTTTCCTGTTTTGCACCAGCTTTGAGCAGTCCGAAATTGGTCAAGAATTTTCAGGTTTCAAACTGATCCTAAAGATCATTTTTTTGGCAGCATTTGGGAGGGAATGTTAGCTAAAAATTTTGACATTTTGAAGGTACAACAAGCTGGAAAATTTCAGCTCATTCCATGAAGGAAGATGATCTAGTCTAGAGTAAAATTTCAGCAAGCTTACTAGAGGGATTTTTCCCATTGGAATTTCCCACCATTCTTCCACATTTTTCAGACCATGAGAAGCCTTTTACTGGGGCATTTTGATCCCACAAGATCATAGCATTTTACTGAAATTTCTGGAAAGAAAATGGATAGAACATCTTGATCAAACTAAGAAGTTGAAACCTAAGGAAAACCAAAGATCAAGGGAACAAGAATTCCCTCTAGGAAATTCGAGTAGGGAAAAAGAGTGGAATGAGAATACTCCTAGCATGTCTCTCTTAGGACATCATCCCTACCTTACTCTAAGCTCATAAGACTGAAATTTCGTCCACTAAGCAAAAATAAAATTTAATCTAGCTAAAGCTTCTATGATGGAATTTGAACCCAAGACCTCAAGAATTAATTCCAAAGCTCTAACCACTACACCACAACAACTCTAGTTGATATTTTCACTAGAAAATTATTTTCTATTCAATCCACAGGCTATCTCCCTATTTTCACCTCGGGCAAAAATTACCATCTTACCCCTCTCACACAATACTCACCAACAAGACTTCAAGACAATAAAACCCGAATCCAAAACACATAGAAATCATATGAAAATATATTTAACCACGAAATAAAATATGATATGCATCCCAACCCCCTTACTCTAAGGTTGGTTTTGACCGGGGTTTCACATGTTACACTTTTCATATGGGGCAATTGTTCCTCATATCCTTTCTCTATTTCTTGGGGATTCTCTTTTGCAAGTGTATGGCCTTTGATGGCATCTTCAACAAATTTGTCTAATTGTGTTCTTTGATGGCTCATACGTTGGGATGCTTCTTCATGCCACCTAATGAACGTGTTTGTGTTGGTAACAAAGGATTTGATTGAAGCTTCAAGTGACGTCTCACTAAAAGCATTAATCCGAGCTTAACCTTTCCAACGTATCATTATTATTACTTCTTTGATATTGTGCCCATGAATAATTATCCATGATGATGTTTTGAATTTCGCACTCAAAGAAAAATAAAAATCAAATCGAAAATAAAAAATAAAAACTAACAAAAATAATAGAAATATGAAGAAAAGAAAAACACACAAATCAGAAAATATTCACAAAACTACCTAAATACAATAATTAGAATGATTTACAAGTACTACAAGAACTAAGCTAGTCAATTAAATCACAAAATGTTACAAATAACAAGATTATTACACCCAGTTACACGAAGAACATTTATACATATTTACATATAGACATATATATATATATATAAACATGCTTAAACCAACAAAATCTAAGCTTTTATGATATTGTTCTTTGGCAACGGTGCTAAAAACATGATGCATAAATTTTGGGTGTATAAAAATCATCAAATTTAAATCTATCATTTAGTCAAGTTTTAATTAAAACATTAATCCCAAAATACACATACGAGTAAGTATACTCATCGCAAGCATAGCATAGGGAATTAACGAGTATTGATCCTTAAAGGAACAAGTACACAATAGTCACTTTTCATTCACTGTTTAACTAACCCGAAAAAAGTGAGAAAATAATAAAAAGAAAACATGATAATGAACTAACTAGCAATTCTCACAATTAATCATCATCTTGGCATCATGAAGGGATACAAAGTAAAATTCAATCGTTTCCCAAGTCATGGACTTAATTATGTAAATTCCACTTCTTTTTTCAATCCATGGAATTACTATCTTTTGATTAAATTAATAGATTTTTCAATGAAACAAACATAACCAAAACATGCATTAAGCTCAATTCTCCGTAAATATGAAATTAGCTAATGACAATTTGTTTGAGGTGAATGCAGCTAATCATTGATCACTTAGTCCTATATTCTTATCTTCATTGTTCAAGTCCATTAAGATTTAACAAATATGAAATCAATACAATGAAACTCATAACATCATTTTTTAAAGTTAATTAGAAGAACTCGCATTAATAACAAATGATAACAAGTAATTAAACACCAAAGATGATAAAGAATTGATCAAATAACTAAATCAACACAAAATCATGAATCTAAAATAATGTTAAATTATAGTAAAAATATTAAGTACATCATTGTTTAAAAAAAAAAAAAAACAAAGATAAAAGAAAGCACTCACTGACAAGCCTCTTTTTTCTCATTTGAAGACTCTTTTGAACAACCCTCATTGATTTGGTGGATTCCTCCTTCAATGAGTGTTATGAAATTATGCTCTTGAATTCACTTTCTAATTCATTGGGGTTTCCCTTGCTTTTATAGGCCTCTTAGATGCTAAATTCATAGTTTGGGAAGTCTTGGCCGAGTTGGATTTGATGGAAGATTTCTAAATTCCTACATAGGATTTTGGCATTCTAGCATAAGCCTGAAGCCGGGTCCAGTTAACCCACCTGGCGCCTGGTGCACTCTATTTATCTTCTGAATTTTGCTCAGTTTTCCTCTAGACATCCAGAATGGACCTGGTGCCTGGTCTATTTGCCAGACCTGGTGCCAAGTGTGCTCTGGAAAATCCTCTGTTTTAGCTAAAAAATAACTTAAAACTACAAAAATTTGTTAAAAATACTTTTTACAAGTAAAATGTCAAAATAGAAGGAATATGCCTAATTATCATAACAAAAGTATCTCAAAACAACCTCAAATAACTAAAAAAATAATAGTGATTTTAGCCCCTATCAGGTACATAGTGGAATCTATAACATAGCTTCTAATCATAATAGTGCCCATCATTGTATATATGGAAGTGAACTTAGAAAGATAGTGAATTTTATGGAGCCAGACATGATAATAGAGAGGACATATGAATTTTAGTGTCCAAGTTGGATATAATATTTTTGGATAATTTAGAAGAAGTGAAAGTTTAGATAACTCCAATATCTTCAGAAATGTTGGACAAAAAGAATAAGTTATAAAGCAATAGGTGGCTCCAAACTTAAACAACAGTGAAAAGATTGAGGTCAGGGAGGACTCGGATTGATATGATCAAGGATTAACTTTCGACTCTAGACCCTAATTTTGAAATTAATAATAATGATGAGTAGAGAATTTTGTATACTCAATGGTCTTGTATATACACGATATAAATTGTGTAGATATGGATATGCGTACTTATTTAATGCTTTAGTATTATATTTTGAGTATTAGAAGTTGTGTTTTATCATGGTATATGAAAGAGTGAAATCATACCAACATTGCTGCACCAGATTCCATCGCACCTTTGAAGTTAAGTGTGCTTAGGTAGTAGTAATCCTAGCATGGGTGACCATTGGGAAGTAGCTACAAAAGTTGAAAAGAAGAGACTTGGACCAATTTGAAAAAGAATATATATGTATGATAGAGTTAGTACAAGTTTGTTTACATATAGATCAAATGAGAGTACTGTATGTGGAAGTATACAACCAGGATAAGTCAATATGTGAGATTATTAAGGGATGCATATTTGTATGTGTCAAATAGACTTATCTTTCCATCTTATGTAATACCTATATAGTATAGAAAGTATTAAAATGAAGGATCTACCAGAAAAGAAGAGACAGATGGTACAAGAGAACCAGAAACATATGTTTGAAAAAACCATGGCAAGTGTAAATGTCGAGAACAAATTTTTTTTTAGGGAGGGGAGATTGTAACTGTTAGTGTTATTCGCTAGAGGCAATCACTTGTACATTGTATATGACATAATTTATTTTAATAAGAGGCATTATTTACCTCACACTTTCTTTTGTTTACTTTTGTGTAAAATAATTGTTAGATAAAGTATTTTATGATAGATAAAGTATTTTAAAATACTGTGTTAAGGAAATCATGATAGAGATCAGGATATGAGATTCCTACTATACTGTATAGTGTTAGTACTTAAATAGTCCCTAGTGGTAGTATTAATAAGACAGGATATCATCAATGCATTAAGACTAGCATGTCTTAGACTTCCTAATTTGATCAGGCGGTGGTTCTCATATCCGTGAGTATTGAGATACTCAAAGTTAACACATGGATGCTTGTTAATGGAACAAGTACATTAGATGACCAAGCTTTGAGATAATCACATGGATAACTATTTAGTGCCTGTGATATAATCTCAATATAGCAAACGTGCAAGTATCCTTGTACTTGAGATCGCCAAGGTACTTTGTTTGCTGAGCTTTGTGCTTTGATTCCAATCTCTGGAGCCAGATCGAGGGCCACCTATGGGATAGATATTGAGTACATTGTGAGGTAAACAAAAGTAGTTGAAAGGGTCAATTAAGGATTCACCACTACAAATAGAAGGGGCGAATATCTCACAGCCACTTGTAGGAATTACTACTCAAGAAGTCCTTTGCCAAGGCGATTGTGTATTGGAAATAGTTCCAATTGATACACATCTAGAGTAGTGGATTCCTGGTACAAGTACAATTATATTCGAACCAGAATTAATATATTTTGGAGAAAGTTGGCACTAATTCCGTACTCCAAACCGAATAAGATATTGTATGGTGAGAGGAGTTAATTACACTATAGTTTGTTATTGAAGGGTTCATGTCAAGCCACTTGACTTCCTGGACTCTTGGGTGATCATGATGTGTTGCTAGATAGCGCTCATGATATGGGAATATGGGTTTATTAATTGATGAATTAATAAACCAATTCTGATTAGAATCAATATGATTAATTCTAATTAATTATGGATTATTAATCTCAAAGATGTTTAGATTAATTCATATTCACTACCAATTGACTAGGAAACCTAATAGGTCACACATAATAGAGGATTATATACTCAAAATGTTTTTTGATAATATGGTGGGGTTAATTGCGAGAAAGAGAAGTTGATGTGGCCAAATTATAATTAGTTATAATTTATGGTCTAAATTATTATTGTGAGAACTTGATGTTTCAAATTACAATTAGGAAATTCTAACTATTTTAGAATTTTCAGTTTTCAGTGATTTTTCGTGTGATATATTAGATATACACGAAACCTACTTGGGTGGGGATTCACGAAAACCCTAGAAACACTCTTACTCTCTTCTTCTTTTCTTTCTCTCTCTCATCCTTCTTTTGAAGAAGAACAAACCCTAGCCGCCATTGTTTTTCTACTAGCATAGAAAATTTTTGGTTCTTGAGTGTATCCTCTGTGTGGATTTCTGTTAGAGATAATCACACATTGTGATTATAGTGGTTGGACGTTCAACTCTCGTGGTGTTCAATCAAAAGGATTGCTGGATCGCGCCTGGACTTGAAGAAGGAAAAATTTTATTTTCCACATGATCAAAGACAGGTAAAAAGTTGTTACCTCTGTTCTCTTTATGTCTTGTTTTCCACACATATGTAGTTCCTGGGATGGTATCTCGTTTTATTTTTCTGCTGCGCCATATATGATAGGCGTGAGATACCCCAACAGTAACATCCCTTCGTTTTTTTTCATTTTGACTAACGACTACTTTTTTTTGAGTGAGCATAAGCATAAAGCTCAGAACAAGAAATAAACAATTTAATTAGAAGAAAATTTTGGTAAGAAAAAAATTTTAGGGACATTGGAGGAATTTTTAATTACGAATTAAGAAAAACTAAGAAGGAATTTGAAAATTCTGAGAGGCACCAAAATATCAGTTTAATGCATAGATCGCATTGGTGGGGGAAAAAAAAAGTTGTTCCGGCTAGGATGAATAGAAACGTTAACTATGGTTATTTTTGAAAAATCTAGTTAACCATGGTCAACACGGAAAGAGATAATGAGTTTTAATTATATATATTATTGGTGGGCTATTTAATGAATAGATTTGGGTTAGTTTAGCTTACAAAATATAAGCCACATAGATCTATGTCAACTGTCGTATAAGAAGCCATATTGACTTATAAGAATTATTGCTTGAAAAGCTCCTTGGAGGCTTGTGATAGGTTGTATGGATGAAACATTTTGAACAATGTCATTGGTTGCATACATAATGAAGCTGTTTGGAGATTTGTGATTGGTTGCATGAAGTCTACAGGTGATTATGTAATTACTTACATGAGAACTTAGTGGCTTTTGATGGTTGGATGCATGGAAAGCTATGTGTCTCAAAAGTATTGGTCACTTCGAAGCTATATTATTGTAAATGATTGGTTGCTTGTAAGCGATGTGGGTTTTGTTGATTGGTTGCATGGATAAGTGGAAAATTCTATAAGTTTCTAAAGAATTCCACAAAGTTCTTTCAAGTTCTACTATAATCTCAAGGTTTCGACAAGCTTGCATATGATTCTATTATTTTCCAAAAGGTTCCATCATTAATTAGTTATGCTTAGTCATTATATCACATGACTAAATTTTGAGAAAAGCTAAATATCTTTATAAATTGAAGAAAGAAGGCAAGTGTAGGTAATTTTGGACACCAAAATTTAGCAAGAAAAGAAAGAAAAGGAAAAGAAAAGAAAAAGGAAGAGAAATGGAGAGAAAAACTAGGAAGAATAGAGAAAAAGTAAGGAAAACAAAATCTTGGATCTCTGCTTGCCTAGAAATTGTTCTACACAAGGTAAAAGGCTTTTGTCTATGAAAAGATGCTCTATAGCTTAAAGGGATTATTTTGATGTATATTTTTTAAGAAAATTAGCATGATTTATGAAATATGCTTGGTGAATAAGTGGTTGTTGTGATGTTGTTTAGCAAGAATTGTTTGGTTGTGTGATTTGCTATGACTTGTATGGTGTTTTATGATGCTTTAGAAGAGTTATGAATGATTAATTTTTGTTGAATTCATAGAAGAAATTAATACAAGAAAGAAATGAAGTAGAGAAGAATTATTTATTGAGAAAATGAAAAATTAATTCATAATCTTCATGCCTACCGTTTTTATTGCTTGATAGGAATTAATCCAGTCACAAGGATCAAGCTTAAGAAGGAGGAGAGGACAAAGCCGAAATAAAGTCGAACTTACCTGGTCCGTTGACGAGAACTCGCTTCAAATATTTCCAACTCAATCTTCACGCATATATACAAGCTCATTTAAGGTGGGATAGTATATGGGCATTGCTAGAAGAGGATTGAGAATAGACCATGCTGTTGGTGTACAAAGGCATCAACTGGAAGCTGTTAGTGCAGAAATGACAGCCAGCAAAGCATACTCGGTGCCAGCCCTAGGAGCTCGACCAAGTGCCAGATGTGGACTGGACAAACTCTCAGTTTTGTGACGCGAGTATTGTTCCAGTAGATAGGACCCGACACCGACCCTACCAACCCTACTTGGTGCTAGCCCTGTTCTAGATCCAAACCCCTGACATTTTTCTAACTTTTTGTGAAGGGTACTGTTCCTCTAGAATATACCCAGCGCCGACCCTACCAGCACTTCCTGGTGCCGACCTCATTTTGGATCCGAACCCCTGATGTTGATCATCTATTTTTGGGGTCATTTTGTAATATTTAAAAAGTATTTTAGTTTAGGAACAGAACACCATTATATAGGCTTTAGTATTATAAGAACAAGAAGATATTCCATATTTTTTAACAAGAATGAAGATTCATCTTGAAGACTTGAAATATGGAGAGATTCCTTGTTCAACTTCAATCCAAGGCCAACTTAAGGGCTTAGTCCACCCTTGAATAAATGTCTATAAATTTAAAGGATAATTCAGCTAAGAAATCAACAAGGGTTCTTCTTGTAAGTCATTTAGGGTTCTTGTTGTTTCTTGTTTGAATGCCCACAATTCCTTATCCTTTTAGTTATTGATTTCTTACTAAGTCAAGGGTTCTAAGTGTTAGAAAGTATACCCTCAAAGACTTTCTATTTTGCGTAAATATATTACAAATAGACCTAGTACCAGGTGAGTCCACTGGTCTTGACGTCAGGTCCATTCTGCCTAGCCAGAGTTCTTGAAAAATAAAGCAGACTTGGCACTAGGTTGGTCCAATAGACCCGGCGGTAAGTTCATTAAATTCATTAAATTTGGTTTGTTTCTTATATTATTGCATATTTAAGGTCCAAGTATGACAAGTAATGGTCTATCTATTACGTTGTTCTTCACAGTAAGGTATAGACCATGAGTACTTGTTATACAAATAAAATTGAGTTCTTAGTCGTTTGATGGAATTGGGCATTTCATCAAGATAAGACTATTATGTCATGTGTTCCAATGAGGAATGGTTTACCTTGAATCAGTGAGTAGTTCACTCACATCATTGGCATAAGCGTATTGCGAATATATAGAACTGGACCTGTAGTAGTGGTCTCTCTTAAAGTACTCTAATTATAGAGACCAGACTATTATTGCTATAGAGTGGACGGATACCTTTATACTTGAGTATGAGTTAGTGGTCTGACGAAACTAGGGTCTTGTACTTTGATGTATATTGGGTGAGATTTCTTTTGTGAGATCAATAACCTTGTACGTTGGTTGTATTACTCTAGTTAGTTAAGACGGACTCATACAATATAGTTTATATACTTTATTTTGTGAAGTTAAATCACCCCTTTGTGATTGTTTAGGATAATCTAATAATCCAGGTCCCTGGGAACATGATTCTAAGATGTTTTCTTTTGTATAGCTTCAAATGATAGGCAAGTATATTCGAGTGAGTTATAGATTATCGGACTAGAAATCTAAGGACATAGATGTCTTTGAGATGGGTGTTAGTACATTTATCCTATCTCAATGATGGGTGTTACATAGAGAGATAATTCTATCATTTCACCTGTAGGTTGGAGATATTGTTTTAGCAATATTATTCTTGGGGTTAATATTTTTATATGGTGATAAATGAGAATATTTGAAATAGTAAAATGTAAATATTTGATGGTAAGGGCATTTTGGTTATTTTAGTAGCCATGAATAATATGTCTCTTGGTCCCCTGAGTAGCTCAAGTTATCTTGGTGTTGTCTAGATACAATTTGGGCTTCATGGATAATTATTTGGAAGAGAACTAAAATTTATTCTAAGAGTCCAATTAGAATTAATTAATTAGTCTTGGATTTTTCATAAGGCCCAGAAAAGACAATTAATGAATTCAGAAAATTAAGCTGGAATAAATTAATTCATTAGGCTGATGTATGTTGACATATATTAAGAGTCCAATTGGAAATTGTCTTGGGTATTTAACAAAGCCTAGAAAAGATAATAAAGTGGATTGGTTTATGAGCCCAACACCAAGCCCTTTAGGGCTTAGTGTGTTTTGGCCCACTAGGGCTTCATTAAGCCCTAGGGTGACAAAAAAAATATAAAGAAGAGATGGAAAGATTTCCCAACCAAGCTCTCTCCCTCTTGTGTATGCAGCTACCCTTCCTATTGTGTTTCCTCTTCCTTTTCTCCTTTCTCTAAAGGAGTGGATCTTGGTTTTCCAAAGGAGCTTTCACCAAGCTAACCTACAATTAAGGTGAAGTCATACTCCAGAAGACTAAGAGAAGAAATTTGGAGAAGTTTGATGCGTAAGAGTAGAAGATTGGCAGGAATACTGGTTGAAACACCGAGGCCTCCTTCTCCCTTTCCATCACTAGATCCAGTGCAACTCAACACCTTGTTGGTTATTCCACGATCAAACAAGAAAAGTAAGTACTCTCTTCTTGATGTGGATTAGAAAACTAAAAATTTTCCACTATGTTTTCTTTGATGTTTTTCGTTTTTGATCTTTCAATTGGTATCAGAGCCAGGTTTTCATCTAGGAGCATGTACTAGGATCAAAAACTAGAAAAGGTGGTTCCTTTACTATGAAAAATGAATATTTTGTGATTTCATGTGATCCCTTATACATTGGTTTCTAGATCTCATGTACGCCTCATGGTTTGAGGCATATGATCTTGTATTATAATGGTTTACCCATTGTTTTTCTGGTTTTGAGTAGATGCGATGTACACCTTATATTAAGAGGCATAGGTACTTGTAAAGGCATGTTTTTATTCCTAGTTTTGTGTTTCTCTTAACTTGTGAATATTGGGGACTAAAGAACATGGTTGCTGGAATGGTTGAGGGGTGGAAAAATGGTTGAAAAGTAGATTTTTCCAAAAATCGGCAAACTCCAGAACAGACCCGGTGCAAGGTAGACCCACTAGACCCCGCACCAGGTCCATTTTGCCCAGCCAGATGGAGAAATAGAACTGACCCAGTGCCAAGTGGGTCTAATGGACACGGTGCTAGGTCCACACTGTCCATCCGGGAGTTCTTGGAGACACAGAACTGACCCGAGCCAGGTGGGTCCAATGGAACTATCTAATTTAAATTGGAACTATATAATTTTAAAATAAATTCATGATTTATTCTTTCAAAGGTTTTTATCCTTGACATGGAGAATAATTTTGATTTTAAATATTTAAAATTTAGTTCCTAGAAAATAGTTTTAACTTACTGAAATAAAAATTCATAATTTATTTTCTTAAAGGGCTTTATCCTTAACATATAAAATAATAGTTGAATTTTTTAGATTTTCACTAAAGGTAAAAAAAACCACTTAATTTTAAGAAAATGTTTTTCCTTAAAACCTAATTTTCTCAAAAAATAAAGTGGGAGAGGGGTTTTAAGGGCTCCATAACTTCCATCACAAATTCCTGTTCAAGATTGTAGCAATCCTCATATCATTTTGAGCATGACCCCCTATAGGATGGATTTCCACGAGAATCTAGAACTAACAAATGATTTATAATTAAATCCTAGGATAAGTGTTAAAGTCGTCTAGCCTATCATTGGAGGCATTAATGCCAGATTATCCGTAGATAGCTAGAGTACTGGCCATCATGGAACAATTTCTAGATCATTACCTATTAAGGAAATTTAATTTGTGTTGGTTATACACTTAACTTAGAAAATTGTTAACCTTCTTACGAAGTTTTGTCAATTGTTCTAAGAGCCAAATTGTTCATATATTTTTATAATGGTTTTAATAGGTTAATCATATCATGGAAATAATATGATGTTTGAAATATGCATTTTTATATGTGTTTTTCAAAACAAATAGTTTTTTTGTATGAATTTTTTTTTTCCAATCAACAGAAATGTCTAGTTTTAGTCATTTATCCATTATTCTCAAGGAGAAAAAGTTAACTGGACCAAATTATGTAGATTGGAAAAGGAACCTAAACATGGTACTCACTGTTGAGGAGTACAAGTATCTTCTGACCAATCCCTGTCCTGAAATTGGGGAAGATTTCACTGACTAGGAACATGAGGTGGAGAAAGTATAGAGGAAAGCTAACGAAATGGCTCGGTGTTATATGTTAGCTTCCATGTCTAATATTCTCCAGTCCAAGCACGAAAACATGCCTACTTTATATGACATCGAAGTATCGTTGCACACTATGTTTGGTGACAAGAGCCGACCCGCAAAGCAAGAAGCTCTTAGAGGAATCATGAACACTAGGATGGCTGAGGAGGTATCGGTTCATGAGTATATAGTCAAGATGATTGCTCACTTTGAGGAAGCCGAGGTTGTAGGGGCAACGATTGATTCTGAGAACCAACTTGACATGATTCTTGAGACTTTACCAGATTCGTATTCTCAGTTCAAGCTAAATTATAGCTTGAACAAGTTGAATATATCTTTGACTGAGTTAATAAAAGAAGTCCAGGCTAGTGAGAAAATTATGAAGCCTGTGTCGAAGATTTTGGTTACTCATTTTGGACCATCTTCTAGGACTAGGGCCTAGCCTAAGAAATTCAAGAAGAAGAAGGCCTAAAATCCTATAGGGGCCCAGCTTAAGGTATCCAAGCCCAGTCAATCCAAGCCCAACGCCAAGCCGAAAGGCAAATGTTTCAAGTGTGGCAAGAAAGGGCACTTCAAAAAGGATTGTCCGGAGTTCTTGGAAAAGTCCTCCTTAGGTATTGCTCTTTACTTAGATTCTATTTTGACGATTGGATCATCATCCACTTGAATTGTTGACTTCGGAGCCATTGACCGTATCTGTAACTCCTTGCAAGAGTTCAACAAGATAAGGCTACTCAGTAGAGGAGAGCATAGACATAGAGTGGGCAACGGAACACAAGTCTGGGTCAAAGCAGTGGGAGACTTAGATTTTATTTAATTGTAATAGAATTGATTAATCAATGATATTCTATTTATTTCCATTTTGGTATTACAATTAGTAAAAATGGAAATATTATTTGTTCTGGAAATATGGATAGGAATCTTTTCTATTTAATCTTATTAATTTTTAAATAACTAATACTCAGACGAAGCCTAATAATAAGAAGAGAAAGGCCACATAATATAAAGTATATTTAGGACACTTGAAATTAGGACATATAAAAACTAATTAGATTTAGAGGTTAATCTAAAATGAGCTTTTGAACTCTTTGGAATTGGAGGAATGACCTCAGTGTGAATCTTGTCTAAAGGGTAGAATGACCAATAGGTCTTTTACTCAAAAGGCGGAAAGAGCTACAAAAATATTAGAGTTAGTTTATACTGATGTTTGTGGTCTTATGTCTTTACCAACTAGAGGATATTATAATTACTTTATCACGTTCACAAATGATCACTGGCATTTTAGTTATGTTTACTTGATAAGGTGCAAGTCTAATTCCTTTGATATATTAAAAGAGTTTAAGGCTGAGATGGAGTGTCAAACATGTAAACTATTTAAAAAGCTAAGATCAGATCGTGGTGAAGAATATCTTCTTGGTGAATTCAAGGACGATTTGGCACATTAGGACATAGTATCTCAGCTAATAGCACTTGGGACTCCCCAGCAGAATAGAGTAGCTGAGAGAAGAAATAGAACGTTGATGGAAATGGTCAAAAGGATGATGAGTAATATGACTTTTCAAATTTCCTTTTGGGGATATGCTCTGGAAATAGCATCATATATTCTGAATTTGGTGTCTTCCAAGTCAGTACCTAAAACACCCTATGAGATGTGGATTGGATAAAAGCCTAGTATGAATCATCTCAAAGTATGGGGTTGTCCAACTTATAGACTGACAAAAGGAAGTAAGCTAGACCCCAGATCAGAATTGTGCTACTTTGTAGAGTATCTAAAAGGAACAAGGGGTGGATACTTTTATCATCCCTGAAAGCAAAAAGGTACTTATAAGTACTCATGCTAAGTACTTGGAAGATGAATATAATATATCTACTAAGGTTTCAAGTTTTGTGAAATTGGAAGAGAAGTTGATTGACGCCTCAATTTCTAGCACCTTGATTGAGGAACCAAAAGAGACACAACTAGATGTTCCCATACAGACTGAGCCGCGTCGTAGTAGGAGGATATTTAGGGTTCCTAAGAGATAGAGTGGAGAGGATTTTGATATTGTCTCTGACTATCAGGAACAAATCCCCCCAGATATGATGAGGCCATTGTTGATGTTGATGCGGACAAATGGCAAACTTCAAATAATACTGAGATTGAGTCTATGCATCTCAATCAAGTCTGAGATCTTATTACTGCACTTGAAGGGATTAAACCAATAGGGTTCAAGTGGGCATACAAGAGAAAAAAATGTGCAGATGGAAAGGTGAAAACCTTTAAAGTAAGGTTGGTTGCAAAAGGTTATACTCAGAAAGAAATGATCGATTATGAGGATACCTTTTCACCTGTTGCCATGCTTAAGTCTATACGCATTCTCTTGGCCATTGCATGTTAGTATGATTATAAGATATGGAAAATGGATGTCAAGACAGATTTTTGTAATGGATATCTTAGTAAACACATCTATGTGTCCTAGCCTGCAGGCTTTATTACAAAAAGGCTAAGAACATATGATTTGCAAGCTTAAAAAGTCTATTTATGGACTTAAACAAGCATCTCGAGCATGAAAAATGCATTTTGATGAGATTGTAAATTCTTATGATTTCATACAAAACATTGCTGAACCATATGTATATAGAAAGTCAGATAGGAACAATATGTCTTTTATGGTACTTTATGTAGATGACATTCTACTAGTCGGAAATAATGCAAGGACATTGTCATCTATAAAGGTTTGGCTATCAAGTTAATTTAGCATGAAGGATATGGGAGAAACTAGCTACATTTTTTGTATTAAGTTTCTTAGAGATAGGAAGCAAAGAATGTTAGGCTTTATATTGACAAGCTATTGGCTAGATATAATATGGATCAGTGCAAAGGGGCAACATACTATTTAGGCACGAATTGACCTTATCTTTTAAGTAGTATCCTAAGACACAGGAAGAAATGGAAAGGATTCTATATGCCTCAATTGTGGAAAGTCTCATGTATGCTATGCCTTTTACAAGGTTGGATATCTACTTCGCAGTAGGCATGGTTAGCTGGTATCAGTCAAACCCTGGGGAAGAACATTAGCAAGTTGTGAAGCACATACTCGAGTACCTAAAGGGAATGAGGAAAAATATACTAGTTTGCAGAGCCGATGACTTAGTTCCTACTGGTAACACAGAGTTAGATTTCTAGGTGGATAAAGATGAAAGAAAATCCATTAGTGGATATTTCTTCACTTTGTCTGGAGGGGCTATTTCATGGAGGAATGTTAAGCAATTTTGCATTGCTGATTCTACTATGGAAGTTGAGTATATGGCAGCTTTAGAAGCTTCTAAAGAAGTAGTTTAACTCCGAAAGTTCCTCACAGAACTTGGAGTTGTGCCATATATGGACAGGCCCATAACAATATATTGTGATGATTCTAGAGCTGTATTATAATGTAAGGAGCCAAGAAACCATAGGAAGGGCAAGCATATTGAAAGAAAGTATCACTTGATCCGGGAGTTCATCCAAGAACAAGAGATAGTGGTTGATCAAATTTTCTTAGCAAACAATCTGGCGAACCCATTTACCAAGCTTTGATGAAGAAGGTGTTTAAAAGATACTTGGACGTCATAGGGGTAAGTGCATACGAACTGTCATACTCCATTTAGTGCAAGTGGGAGATAGTTGGCATATATGTCCAAAATGTACTATGTATTTCTATATTTTGGAAATTAATAAAAGTTTTGTTCATTAATAGTTTTTGGTTTACATATATTCACACATTAAAGGTCTAAGTATGTTAGTAACTAATCTACTTGACTGGGTCATGGTTTCACAGTAAGGTATAGATTATGGGCTACTAACTTTTAAGCAAAAAAGTATTCTTGATCGATTGATGAAGCTGGGCACTTTATCAAGATTTAGATCATTACACTATAGTTTCTAAATGGAGAATAGTTTACCTATAACCAGCGAGTAGTCTACTCACACCAATAGTGTAAGTGTATTTGGAATGTGTAGAATTAGACCACGCGATAATAATCTTTAGAGAAATACTAAAATAAATAAAGATTGGTTTATCAGAGCTATTGCGGAACAAGTAGAGGTCCATAGTGGTTTACCTTAACGTTTAGCTCTTTCGTTTTTGCTCCAATTTTATTCACCTAATTCTAGATTCACCAGTAGAGGTCTATAGTGGTTAGAGAATATTGTGGAAGGTTAGTAGCACACAAACGTGGTAAGTGCTTCATGCGAATGAACTGACAATTTGCTAGTATCCTTGCGGAACAAATAGATGTTCCTGTTCAATAAGAGCCGTCAATCCCAAATCTGACTCCTATTATTAAAGTTAATCACCTTAGAAGTAATTATTCCTAGACTTTGGCTTGGGAAAAATTTTAATTTGCAGTCTTTTGCAATGTATTTAATTTTTCCGCGATCCTTCAACTGAGAACTATGAATTTTGAATTCTTGAGCATGTTTTGCTTCTTGTTTAAAATCCTAAATAGCTAAATAACCGGCCCAAGTGGGCCATATGTACGTATAGCCACTTGAACATTGAGTACTCAATGCGGCTTTTCTCTGTGAACGTTGAGTATTCAATGGGGATTTTCTTTGTGTACTATTTTATATTAGAGATAAACTATCCTAAGTAACCTAATCAGTTTTGGGATTCATTTTACTATGAACGGAATGTAGGATATTGAGGTTAGTTGGATTCGTGAATAACCGACCCAAGTAGGCCACAATTCTTGAATTACCAGCCCAACTGCAGCACAACTCCTGAATAACCCACCCAACTAGGGCACATGCATGAATTCTTGAATAACAAGTGTAAGTGCACAATCTTGAATACCTAAATTCCTAAGTACTTGAATTTTACACCTAAATTCTAGATGCCTAAATACTTCAATTTTATACAAGAAATCCTGAATTCCTGAATACCCGAATTATTACGTTTTATACAAGCATTTTTTCATTCCTGAGTTAATGAATTTTCATGCAAGAATTCCTAAATACTTGAATTAGCACATTCTCGAATTAATATGTTTTCATACAAGGAGTCCTAAACTAGTATGTTTCATTTATGAAACTTTGCAATCTAAATTCCGAAGGAAGCACATGAACTACAGTTTCTGCTGTCTAGGAAATGATTGCTCAATTATTTTACATATCCTTTATGGAATTGGATGCTGATTGTTAACTACATGTGTCAATAAGTCCAAATACATTAGTTTGGCAATATTTTGGAAATTATCCTCCATGAGTTATTTTCAGTTGAAAACACTAGCACACACAAGACTCACTGAGCCTTATGGTCATTTATATTTTATTCTTTTTTGAAAATTTTAGGATCAAAGGCACGATGAAAGTGTAGTGGACTTCCAAAGAGTCATGCTATGTACTGGACCTATTGTGTCCTTGAGTGTACAGACACTATATATTTCCAATGTTTAATGCAAGTAATTTTTGAAAACTTTTTGCTGCCTATTGAGTGAGGGTTGATATAAAGACCCATTGTATAGGCAATTAGTCGGGGTGACATCCTACAAAAATGAAGCTCGGTACACTATGGAAAGGTGGTGTGTTACAAATTATGGCTGAAGTCATGGAAGAAATGAATACGAAAAAGAAATGAAGTAGAGAATAATTATTCATTGAGAAAATAAAAGATTAATTCATATTCTTCATGGCTACCATTTTTGTTGCTTTGCATAGGTGATATAAAACCCCATTTAAACCTAACCCTAAAGTAAGGGGGATCAGGATGCATATCATATTTTCTTGCATGCATAAATATATTTTTGTATGATTTTATATGCTTTGGATTTGTCATTTGTAGTCTAGATAGCTTAATGGTGTTTATTGAGTAAGAAAGGCAAAATGGTAATTTTGCTTGGGTGGAAATAGGGAGATAGCTTGAGGATTAAATAGGAAAAATATTTGGGAGAGAAAATAAGAATAAGAGTTGTTGCGGTTTAGTGGTTAGAACTTTGGAATTAATCCTTGAGGTCTTGGGTTCAAATTCCATCACTTGAGTTTTAGCATGATTAAATTTTATTTTTGTTAGGTAGGCTATTTTCGGCCCTTGCATGCCCTAGCGAGGAGTAGGAGTGTTGTGCTAGGGGATACATGAAAGGAATGTCCTAATCCTACTCTTGTACCCGACAAAAATTTCTAAGGAATTCTTACCCTTTTTTATCTCAAGCTTTCCTTAATTCTTAATCAATTAAGTTGCTTAATTTATCTAAGTCATTTTGTTTTAGAAAATTCCAGCAAGGTTTTGTGATATTGAGGTTTCGAAAAATGTCTATGTAAGGATATCTTGTTTGTAACACCCCGCTACCTACGCCCGCCAAAGCCGGGGATGTCGCCCCGTCCAAAGGACAATGGGTCTTTATAACTAGGTCACCAAAATAAAATAGCGGATTAAAATAATACTTTAACTCAAAAATTTATTACATCCTAAGAATAAATCCATGAATTCCCAAACACAAATCCATAAACAAAAATTATCCACTCTCAACTCCCCAAAGCAATACATAAAAATAAATGACAACATTCTCTTCCAAGGCAGATAACACTAGCTACTCATCCCCAGAGCAGGATCCACCTGAAATCATGGTAAAAATGGGTGATGAGATAGAAATCTCAGTAAGCCCCGTGAGTGAGTTGGGCTAAAGAGACAAAACACTTTTCATGATGCAAGCACTAACAGTACATCAAAAGCTTTGTCATGCCTTCTTTAGAAATTTAACTCTTACTTCTTGAAATATAGTAATGAGATGTCATGAAGTAAAACGCTCTTAAATTATTCTGTTTGGAAAGATATGAATAATTAAAAGATTTTGAGCTTCGAATAAAATTCCAATGACACTTTAGAACAATTCCCCGAAAATAGCTCAACAATTAAAGCAACCAAGTTAATCTGATGGGGCACAGTGGTAGCTCTCACACCAGGTGAATCACTTGACCCCCGACAGGTGGTGAAAGGGCACAGAGGTGGCTCTCACTCCAGTGAAGCACTTGACCCCCAACACCTGATGAAAGGGCACAGAGGTGGCTCCCACTTCTGTGAAGCACTTGACCCCCAACACCTGGTAGGTGTACATCCTACCGAGTGAGATACTCCTCCCTCTCTCACTCAATCCAAACCAGTTGTCCCATTTTCGGCCGTCGGTTCTACCAGAACCCGGTCGCTAGTTGAGGACGGTTCAACCTTCTATACTGACACCCTGATCGAAAAGAGTCAACCTCTCGGAGGTGGCCACCTGCCAAGAGATATCCCCAGACCAACCAAAGGCTAGTATAAAGGCCTAGCCCCCATTGAGTACTCAACATTATTCAATCTTCACAATTCATAAGGCTCCAAGGTGGAACCCACAAAATTAGCTCAATACAGTTCCAAACAACATTTTTCAACTCGTACAAAAATTTTAGAAGGCATAGTTTTAAGTCAATAATTTATTCCAGAAATTCATAGTGGAGGAGCCACATACTCAAATAAGTCATGCTGTGATTTTCAAAAATTAGATGCATGCCCAAAAATTTATCTCTTGCATATTCAAAACAAATCAAAACGTTTGATGCTTGGCCCCTAAGTCATGCCTGAAACATTTTAAAAATTTATAAATCTAGAAGTTTCTAAAATTAGAAGTTTTCAAATGTAGAAAGTTTCCAAAATATGAAGGTTCCAAATATAGAGTTTTTCAAAATTAGCTAGCGTACTAAAATTTCGTATTTGCAAGAGATACTCACCAACCTTACTTTCAAACCAAGATAATAAAATAAAATCAATTTCATGAATGCAAGGGAACTTACCTTATCCTTGCTCAAAAGAAAGGTCTCCAACAGTTGACCTAACCCCGCCTGGAGTAAATATAGATCACAATCAAACTCAAGCCAAAGATTCACTTCTACAAATAAAACTAGCTCAACTCACTACTACCACGATCCTAGTGTCCCAAGCTTTAAGGCCAAATAATAGATAAAAAGGTTTGTAAGCTAAGTCTAATTTGATATTTAAAATAATTAGTGTTTTGGAAAATCGGTACTAATAAGTTGAAGATTTAAATCTCGCTAAAATAATTTAGAATGTATTTGATAAAGGGTCCTAGGTTATATTAGATAAAATAATGATGTATTAATAATTAAGTTGTTAGAAAATAATTGATAACTAAAATTAGTTGAAAATAAATTTAATGAGTCTAACTCGAAAAATAATAAATAAATTATTAATGGGTTTTGATTAAAAGATAATAATTAAATTTTTAGTAATAAATATTTTACTAATTATAATTATTTCCATAAAAGGCTTTATTTGGTTTCATTATTTTAAATAATAAATATATATTTTATTTTTCTAGCAAAAGCTATTATTTATTTAACTAAAATATTCTTATTATATATAATAATCCAAATCTACCCCTCCTAGGGCTTTTTTTTCGAAATTACTAGCAAAATCATATTAGGAAATATTTTATTCATGAAATAAAAATTAGTTTAGAAACAACTAGGTCATGATCATATTTTTATGGCTAACCACAATCATAAGCATATACAATCATGCAATTCATCAAATCATCCAAATCATGCATATAAGCATAGATCTAGACTTACTACGGCATGATCTAACTATTACTAGCATAAATATAATCATAGCTTCAATAATCACACAAGAATATAATTCCTATTCATTATAGATGACATAATCTCTAGCATACTTGATCATGGAGACATACATCAAACCCTAGAACACCATATATTCAACCAAGATAAGCAACTCATGCAAAAATCCCATCTCCTTCCTATTCATACATATATTCATGCTTCAATCTCAACTCATCACAACAATATATACTCAACCCTATTCATGATTCATCTTCTATCAACATCATCCTAGAGACATGAGTCTAGAATTTAAAAGAAGGGTTAAAAAGACTTACTTGATTGGTGAATACCTTGAAGGAGTTTCGAATGAATCTCAACCCCTAGATGCCTAAATCTGTTCAAGGAAGATGAAGAAAGCATGGCCATTGGTGAAGAAGCCATCCGGCCAAGAAGGAGAGAGATTCGGCCAAGAGAGAGAGGGAGTGTACGGTCGAGAGAGAGAGCGAGAGGGGGGGGGAGGGAGAAAAGAGAAGAAGAGGGTCCATTAGCATGTTTAAACACATATATATTCATTAGAGATCAAAGATTAGTGAAGATGAAGTTGATTGAACAAACCTACCTTGAAGGTGTTCTTGAGCCTTCACAAAATTTCTGGTTTTTTGATCCAAAAGAGCAAGTTGGATTTTGGAGTTTGATGTTAAAAATGGTGTGGATGGACTCACAGCAATGAATAGATGAAATCTGGAATTTTTTAGAGGTAGTTTGAAGTGATTTGGAGAGGTAATAGGTGAAAGGAAGGAGTATGTGTTCTTGAAGGTTGAAGAGAGTAAAGAGCTTTTGGATGGGAGGCTACTGAAATTCTGAAGAGATTAGGGTTGCCGAATTGTTTGTAGGGTTTAGGAAGATGATTTTCCGGTTTGGAAGGAAAAAGGAAAGGCTAGTTGTTGAAATCCTTAAAGAATATTTTTGGGAAGCAAATTTGGAAACTAGATATAACAAGAATATCTTTGATTATTGGAGGGCTTTTGGGAATCTGCCATGGACGAATTTTGGAGCAGTATTTTGGCGGAATGAAAGCTGGTTGAAGGAGGCTAAGGGTGGCCAAAATTAAGGAGTATAATGGTGAAGGAAAGGTCTGGTTGTTTGGGGGATATTTTATGGAAGGTTACTAAATCATGGTGGTTGGAATTTTTGCTATCCAAATCAAGGCATGATTGCAGATATTTTTTTTTTTTGGAAATATTTTAGGCAGCCATGACTGGATTTTTAGTGCAGAACTTAGGGAGGATAATGGAACTCAGTTAATGAAGGTTTAAAGGTGATTTTTGCAGAAAATGGTGGAGTTTCGGCTAGGATAGAACTAGGAACAAAGCTAGAAATAAATCCTGCACAGGATTTTCGCCCTTGCTGGAATTTTCCCTGGGCAGTTTCGACTGCCACTTCCAGCTATCTTGCAAGGAGTTTGAAGGAGATTTCTGGGGTCTTCCATGGCAGGTTTCCAGCCTACTTTATAGAGGAAAAATGTGGCTAAGATGCTGAGCAAAAATTTGAAGAAAACAACTTGGTTTCGGACCTCCAAAGCTGCGAATCTGCTCAGAAATTTTTCTGGTTTTGCACAGTATTTGTGCAGTCCGAAAATGGCCAAGAAAATTCAGATTTCAAGCTGATCAAAAGGGCTATTTTCTGGCAGTATTTGGGAGGGAATAATGGCTAAGAATTTCGACACCTTGAAGGCAAAAGAAGCTGGAAAATTTCAGTTCAATACATGAAAGGAAATGAACCTAGTTAGAGTGAATTTTTAGAAAGTTCACTAAGGAATTTAATTCACTTGAAATCCTTCCATTGTTTCGGTCCATAAGATGTATTTTACTAAGACATTTTGAACCTTCAAAGCCACAGCACATTGCTGGAATTTTTCTAAAATAAAATTGGCTTGAACAAAATGAATAAAATAATTAATTGAGAAATAGGAAAAATTAAGGATCAAGAGGAAATGAATTCCCCTTTGGAATTTTGTGTAGAGCAAAAGAGTAAGATTTGAAGACTCCTATCATGTCTCTCATAGGACAACATCTCTACCCTACTCCAAACACCACTAAGGCCGACAATGATACTTCCCAAGCAAAAATAAAATTTAATCATGCTATAGCTCTAATGATGGTATTTGAACCCAAGACTTCAAGAATTAATTCCAAAGCTCTAACCACTAAACTACAACAACTCTTGTTCTTATTTTCCCTCTAAAAATATTTTTTCTATTTAATCCTCAAGCTATCTCCCTATTTTCACCTCAAGCAAAAATTACCATTTTACCCTTCTCACTCAATACTCACAATCAAGCCTTCGAGACAATAAAACGCAAATCCAAAGCACATAAAATTATATAAAAACATATTTAAACATGCAATAAAATATTATATGCATCTCAACCCCCTCACTTTAAGGTTGGTTTCGACTGGGGTTTCACATTGTTGACCGAAAATGGGGAAGCGTTATAGAAGGTTTCCAAGAGAATTAATCTATACGGTTGAACCTTAAACTCCACCCTATGAGTATTCATCTTCTTCATGTAGTAATCTAGAAATTTTTCCAACTTCTTGATCAGTCCAATTGTCAAAATTTTCAGCCATCTTTCCCTCCCAAATACTCTCAGAAAAATAGCCATCTTAACCAGCTTGAAGTCTGAAATCATACGCTAAAACCGGACTGCAGAAAAGCTGTACAAACCAAGAAAAAAATTCTGGGAAGTTCGCAACCTAGCTGTCCGAAAAACTAAGCTGTTCCTCCAACTTTCAAACCAGCAATTCAGCCTCGTCTTTCCTCCATAAAGAAGGCTGGAAATCAACCTTAAAGGACCCTCCAATACCCCTTCAAACCTCCTGCAAGTTGGCTGAAACATGGCAGAAAAATCTGCACAGAATTTCCAGCAAACCATGCAAAAGACTAACCAGAAATTCCAGCTTTGTTTCCCTCTTCACCCTTATCTGAAACTTACTTCATTTTTTTTGTAAAACTCACCTTGGTCAGCCATGAACTAAAATTCATCACCTCCATCATTGTTTTTCACGAAAAGAGCTCCATGGCTACTCCTAAAATCTCTCCACCAATCACTACAATCAAGCCATTAATTGGAGTCCAAAATTCCAGCAAATTGTTCCAGCAAACTTCTATGGATTAAGCCTCAACTATCCAGAAAATTCCTTCGCCATTGCACTCCATATTTTGGCCACCCTAAAGCTCATTCAAACATCATTCATCCTAGCCAAAAATTCCAGCTAAACAGCCGGCCATTGAAGCTTCCAAAAGACCTCCATCAAACAAGATCTTTTTATCATATTTGCTACCATAATTTATTCCCTAAATTATTCCTTTTGAATTTCAAATAACTAGCTTTCCTTTTTCTCTCAAATCTAGAAACCCAATTACCAGAATTTTCCAGTCCATTCGGCCACTGTTTCTAAGCAGAATTTCAGGCAGCCCTCTTCTATTCTCTCCAAACCTCGAAGAACACCAAGAACACCTACCACCATTCTCACACATAAGACCACTCAAAACCTCTTCAATCTTCTCTAAAAACTCTAGATCACACCTACTCATCCTCTTGAATCCATTTCTGTAATTTTTAACATCAAACACTAAAATCAAAGTTCCACTTTCGAATAAAAAAAACTAAATTTTCTTGAAGGCTCAAGAACACTTTCAAGATAAGCATGAATAATTAACTCAATCTTCTTCCATCTTTGATCTTGATGAATATACTAATGAACTCTCTCTTTTTCGTTCTCTTTCACTCACTCTCTCACACACACACACACACACACACACACACTCTCTATCTCTCTCTCTGTCGGCCGAATAGTTACTCCAACCATGGCCATTTTCCTTCTTCCCTTTGGACAGATCAAGCCTTCCTAGTGTGAGGATCCTCTTGAAACGTCTTCAAGGTAGTCATCATTTAAGTAAGCCTCTTCAATCTTCTCTTTAAATTTTAGATTTATGTCTCTAGAGATTGAAGATCAATAGAACAATATAGGGCTCACTTATTTGAGGAGATGTTCACTAAGATACAAAGCATAAATACTTTTACCTTTGACACAATATGAATTCACTTTGAAGCTTTTTGATAAAAGGAGATTTTTGAAAACTTTAAGCAATAGTATTGCTTAGAAGAATGTTTCAAAAATCTTATGTCTAATCTTGCTTAGAGGCTATTTATAGAGACAAAAAGTGAAGTGCCAACGGCTATCAAAATGGCTATAATTTTCTATTAAAATTATCCGTATTTTGGACTCAGGTTTCGAACGATGATGCATCCAAAAGGTAAGTCCAAAATGGCACTATTTCAAGTAGAAACATTTCAACACAGTTTACAGGATTTTTGACGAATCTTTTGGATCTAAACTATTCAATCTAAAATTCTGAGATTTTCAAAACTTTGAAATCTTTTCATTTGTGTACTTCAGGGTAAAGTCAATTGAATCAAAAGGTAAAGAGACATAGGAATTAATACCTTAATAACACTTCCTAGTCTAAAATTCTTCTTATAAGGACTTCTTGATATGCAACTCCATATACTTTGATTCTTTTTTATCTTCCATACTTGAATTCAATCATGGAAGAGTTGCCAAATAATCATATCTAAATGCCTTAGAAGAATAGAGGTCACACACGTCCTATCGCAATAGATTACACAAGTTAGTTCATATCAACGTTTTTCATAAGTTAAAATATAGGAGAAAGCCCTTAGGGCTAACAATCTCCCCCTTTTTGAGTGATGTCAAACATATATAAAAAAACGGTATGTATTGAACATGTTGATCGAGAGAGATAAAAATGCAATCTCTCATTATAGCTCTCAAAGAGAGCTTATGAGATGGATGATTTTAAAACATTAGCTTGTAAGCACAACTCAATAAGTCTAAAGCCTTTCCTATCTCCATATGAATATTCAAAATGATTTTATAAAGAAGAGATAGTAGGCAAGTCATATGATAAGATACACCCCCTTAATATTTGCTTATATAAACATTTTAAAATAAGAGGGAAAAGCAGAAATCAAGATTTGTTAGTCCAAAACAGTTTTGCAAGTGTGTATAAAAAGAGTCTTTTTCAAAAATACATATTGGATACAGGTTTTGGATGTCCAAAAAGTACGTTCTCAATTTAATATGACTTCTTAGAAGAACATTTGTTTTGATCAAGAAAATATGAGTCTGAAACTCCCCCTAACACAATGCACGAAATAATGGATTTTTTTTCTTTTCAAAGAATGTTTTAAACAATCCATCTGACTGAAAATTTTGATTTTATCATAGAATCATGACTACATTTTGTCAGATTAGTCTCAAAGATACTTTTATTATAAAGAGAATACTTTTTAGATAAAAATTGAGTAACCATAACTGAATATCATAAATCGAAGTTTAGTTAGAAATTATTTCAACTTGTCAAGCAGAAAATTTTCAATCATTTGCTCAATAATCATGTCCAGAAAATCAACCAGTTTTCAGAATAGTATCATATCATCAGTTTATCAATAATCATATCCAATATCACAAGTTATTTATGCAATTCAAAACAAATCATAGAAGTTCTCCTTATAACAGTTCATATCAGACATATCCTCATATTGTTCATATTAGTTGGTTTTAACCTATATATTTGCCCTATCCTAGTTATTTCCATATATCATCAGTCATTTATATAGTCAATCTCCATATATCATATAGTCAATATCATCAGTCATTCATATTATACAGTCAATCTCTATATATTATACAGTCAATATCATCAATCATCAGCCATATCCTAGTTATTTCCATATATCATTAGTCATTCATACAGTCAATACTATCAGTCATCATATATCATACAATCAATATCATCAGTCATTCATATCATACATTCAATCTCCGAATATCATACAGTCAATATCATCAGTCATTAGCCATATCCCAGTTACTTCCATACATCATTAGCCATTCATACAGTCAATCTTTTTCTCCTACTTTGTCATCAATCAAAAAGAAGAATATCAAGAAGAGAGCATATAATAATATGTAGAACATAGATAGATAGGAAAATTATAAGGAATATGCTAAAAATAAACAATTATCCCAATGAAACAACAATTATCTTAAAGCATAATCTAAAAATATAAAAGTAAATTGTTCAAGAAAGTAAATTGTTTGAAAGTTGTCATTTGAAGATCATTCTGCCCAATAGATCTGCCTAGGAGATGTTAATGATTTCAGCCTTCAAACTAGCACCATTCTTAGAGTGTTGTCCTACAATTCTATTGGATTTTCTTTTTACCACAACGTGCTTCTATCGCTTGCCAGATTATTTTGTTTTAGGGGAAGCAAAAGTTACTACTGATTCCTTCATTGGAGATGGTTTCTGAGCTGGTTCAGGAGTATTATCTTTTTCTGCAATAGACAGATCAGATTCTTCCTCCAAGACAGGTTCATCATTTTCTTGAGTAGATAAGGTTGGGGAAGATACTGGTGCATTAGTTTTAGTAGACATTTCAATTGCAGATATTCTGTTTCCAAGACTATGAAGTTCAAAGCTGAGAATGTCCAATTTCATAGCTAAAGAGTTAATGGCATCCAGTATACTCTCGGATAAACCTGCATCCTAATCTTTCCCCTTTGCAGAAGATTCTGCCCAAGGAATATCATCAAATTTTCTTCTTGTTCCTGCACTATGAACAGATTTTCCTTCTTTGATTTTCATTAAATTTTCCATTTCCTTTCCCGCAGTATCTCTCAATAGTTTCCATTCATTATTTACCCTCACATAACCCATCCTTTCAAAAGAATCAAACCTATAAACATTTATCTTAGATGCATCACTAGGAGCAGAATTTAAATCAACCTAAAAATAACTAAACACTTTGGACAACAAATTTTCATAAGGCAAAGCTTTACTTGAAGTGTTCCTTGATTGCAACATCAATTTTGTAGCTAAAAGCCCGAAGTTTATCTGCCTACCCTCTGCTAGGGCCAACATGATTACCATCTGTAGAATGCTTATGGAGGTCTTATATCCATAGCTTGGTACCACCATGGTAGACACCATATGGTGCAGAATTTGTCCAACCCCATTAAGCCACTTCGTGTTTCTGTTTCAAGAGTTTCTAAAGTTCTTCCGGCTAGTGAAGATTTTCTCAAAACTTTTTAGGACAAAAATATCATTTCCTGCAGAAAATTTATTCAACTCAAAGTACTAAATCCCAGCATCCCTCACATCACATATCCTATTTAACAATCGATGATCAAACTCAATGTCTGTGCCTTTCACCCTTGACACATACCAACGAATCATGAATCCACCCTCAGTTTCTTCAAGTCTGCCTTTTCTTAAATTAGCATAAAATTCCCAAACAAGAGGAGTGAATATTTTTTCATCAACAGACAGTAAACTACCCCATCCTATGTGATCAAACAAATCCAGAACATTTGACAGATTTAGAAAAGCCGAAGGATTAGTACGGTAACTAGAGATAATCGTCCTGTTCTTTGACACCCAATCATTATAATCAGTTTCGCATTTAGAGTCAATGAAGCAAGGTACCTGATTTTCAGAACTCATTTATTCCGGAGACGACTCAGAGGAATCGTAGTGAGATGCCGAGAAGTCCGGTTGAGGAGAAACTTCTTTCTTTTTTGCTTTTCTTGAAACTGAACTCTTTTTCTTCATCTTTAGAGTTGTTTTGTGCCTCTTCTTTGGTTTTGGAACTAAAAATTTTATCTTTGCCATTAGGGCTTTTTTAGACTATCGGTTTTTAAAGAAGAAGAACATATATGATTTTTGGAAGAGTCGGTTAAAAGGGGTTTCAGGGAAAAATTAGAGTACTTTGAATGTCTTTGAGTAATGTGAATTAAAGTGCATTGAAAAGATAGTTTTTTCATAGAAGTTTAGAATGATGCGCAAACCATTTTTTTTAAAATTCAAAATTCAGAATAAGGAAAAATATTAATGAATGTTTTGGAACTTGGCCCAATCCAAAATTATCATCCAAAAGAGTGTTTTCCTGAGATTCATTTAAGATACGGGATTTGGATTCAAATTCTACGTCCAAATCAGATGTTGGTGCATTTTGGGTGCTAAACATTATTTCCAAAACCGTTTTCTTCACAGATCCTGCATAAAGAAGACTTATGTCAAATGGTTATTTATCAGATTCTTGTAATTCCCAAACCTATTATTTGATTGTTGAATCTTTCCTCAGCCAGAGGTTTGTTGAAGATATCTGGAAGTTGTTCACCAGTTGGGATATATTCAACCCACACATCGCCTTTAAGCACATGATCTTGGATGAAATGATGTTTAACTTCTATATGCTTTTTCCTAGAATGTTGAACATGATTTTTTGTCAGATTGATAGCACTTGTATTATCACACAATGTAGGTATGCAATTGAAATTAAGATTAAAATCTAGCAATGTATTCTTCATCCATAAACTTGGAGCACAACAACTCCCGGCTGCAATGTATTCAGCCTCAGTGGTGGATAAGGATGCACACGCTTGCTTTTTACTATGCCATAACATAAGAGAGTGTCCAAGAAATTAACAATGGTCACTAGTACTTTTTCTTTCAACTTTACAGCCTGCATAATCTGTATTAATGTATCCTATAGGATCAAATGTGTTAGTGTGAGGATACCATAATCTATAATCATATGTGCCAATTAGATATCGGAGTATGTGTTTTACTACACATAGATGTGATTCCTTTAGACAAGATTGAAAACGAGCACAAAGACATACTGAAAACATAATGTCTAGTCGGCTAGTAGTAAGATAGAGTAGACTTCCAATCATACCTCTATACTTATGTTCATCTACTTTCTTACCCTTTTCATCTTGATCAAGTTTTGTAGAAATACTCATAGGTGTTCTGATTTCCTTTACTTCATTCATTCCAAACTTTTTTGAGTAACTCCTTAGCATACTTATCTTGATTTAAAAAGATCCTATCCTTAGTTTGCTTAATTTGCAATCCGAGGAAGAAGTTCAATTCTCTAATCATACTCATTTCGAATTCTTGCTGCATAGTCTTAGCAAACATCTTGCTCAAAGAGTCATTAGTATCACCAAAAATGATGTCATCAACATAGATTTGAACAATTAGTAAATCACTAGAATTATTAGATTTGATGAACAAGGTATTATCAATTAAGCCTCTAGAAACACCTTTTGAAAGCAAGAATCCACTAAGTCTTTCATACCAAGCTATTGGAGCTTATTTTAATCCTTAAAGAGCTTTTAAAAGTTTAAAAATGTGATTTAGAGAGAGCTCATGTGTAATACCCCGCCCAAAACTACCTTTGACTATGGGGAAAAGTCATGCATTGCATAGTATTTTGCATTTTATGTGGTAGCTTAGAATTATTTTATTTGCATGGATGCATGTGAATTTTTCCGTTGCTCTTGCATTTGAATTAATGGAGGTGAAATAGTGTGTTGTTAAAGATTTGGTTAAGGGAGGTTTGGTCGAAGATTTGGAAGGATGAGTATTGGGGTGGTAAGAACTTCTTGTAGGAAGAATTAGTATTGGAATTGATTTGGAATAGCGGGGAGGATGGTGATTTTTCCATGGTGGCCCGAGTTCGAATCCTATCTTTTGTGAATCCTAGTTTCTCTTTTTGAAGATTCTTTTCCTTAGAGTTTCCATGTCTTGGCCGAAAAAGATATAGCAAACCTAGAGAAATTTTAGTGCCATTACTCCAAGGAAATAAGTCTATATTTATTTCCTAAATTCAAGAACTTTGATGTGAATAAAGTTCACTTTTAATTTTCAGCTTTTATTTCTTAGGATTTTCGAAAAAACCCTAGCTAATAATTAAAATCTCAGCTTAATTTTAGCATAATAGATGTTGCCATGGATAGTTGGAATTAAAGAGTCATTCTTCTAGTAGGAAACCTTGTTGGTTTTAAACCTAGAACTTTAGCTAAAAATCTGGAAAATTTTTCCAGCAAGTGCCGCCAGTTCTTGGAGGAATTTTAGCTCAATCCAAAATCTTCTAGGACTAGAGGAAATCTTATCCAAATCCTTGATAAAACCAGACTTTATTCAATCCTAAATCAACTAGGATTAGAATCCCTTTTCCTAGCTGAATTTCGGCAGCTTTGTGCAAGCACAAGCTACACAAAATTCTTGCCCTCCTAATTGCAATCAAACTCTTCAAACCCTAGCTTAAATTACCTAGAACAACCCCCACCAAATCAGATTACTCTAGTAACACAAAATCAAATTTTTCTTCACCAGAAATTGCAGAATTTTCGTTCAGCTTATGCCCAGAATTTTTGACAGCTTTGCACTCCAAAACCTACCAAAACTCTTTGTTGATTAAGCCAAATTCCAGCACCAAAAGACCACACTTTTCTCCTCTGGAATTTCGTCAAAAACAGCAGCCACAACAGTCTAAAAATCCATCACTCTTGCACAGAACTTTTGCACAGCACTTGCACAGATTTCGGCCAGCTTGCACTCCTACACAAACCGAAATTCTGTACACCAAAACACACCAGAATCCTCAGTTGATCAAGCCAATTTTCTGCACCTAAAACCCTCATTTTTCTCTGAAAATTGCGGTAGAACCACAGCTACAACAGACCAGAATTTTCCCTCTTATTGTTCAGCAATTTCGTACTAAAAAACCACTGCACGCGCACAGAAATTTCAGCTCTTCAAACCTTCTCAAACTCTTCTTTGTTTGGGCCAAAATTATGAACACATTCAGCCCTTCCCCTGAGCAATATTTCAGCCAGTACAAAGAAGCAAATTACAGAATATTTTCTCCCTTAAACCCTTCTAAAGTCGGCAGCAATAAGGCACACCATAAGCTGCAATTTTTTTCCTTACTATCTAAGAAACCTAAAGCCATTAGGAGTCTTCCTAAACACCACCATCTAACCCTAAACCAATCTTCTCTAACCCTAAAGCATAGTAGTCAATTACGCTCTCTAATCTACACGAAAAATTCCAGCAGGAACTCAACAGCAATTTTCAAAAATCTTAAGAGCAATACCTAGCAAAAATCGAATACACATTAAGGTAAGCAAAAATCCTCTCAACCTCTTGATACCATTTTCTCTAATGATTCTTTTCTCCTTCTTCTTCCCTTAAATCGTGCCACATAGAGGCTAATTTCATCTTCTTCTTTAATTTTCGGTCAAGAGAAGCAAATGAGGTAGCTTTTCTCTTCTTTTCAAGCGAACTCGGGACGATCACCATAGGAGCATCGGGACCTCATTACCCGGTTGTTGCAAGGTAAGGGAATACCCACCCTTGTTGCCAAAAGTAAGGTTTAATGATGTCTATTAGGTGGATGAGCATATGGTCAGGGTATATGATCTTTGGGGATTGAATAGTTTACATGGATTTAAATAGGGGATTGCGAATTGTTGTGAAAATAAATGAGATTAGAGCATGTTCGAATTAATTGAGACCCTGATCATGATTTTATATGGTGTAGATCAGGAGGATAATTGAGGAAAGCAAGCTGTGATTTTATCTCATTTATCTGAGGCATATCAAGTAAGTCATTACATAAACTCTTTTGTTAAATGTTGTGATGGTAAGTCCTTGTATAAACTCTTTAGTTAAATGTTGTGATGGCAAGTCTATGTTGTGAAGCTTTGTAAAGCTATTGTTGAACTATGATTATTTGGGTTGTAAACGTGGAGGATTATTCTTTAAACGGTTTTGTCAAACTAATGATTTTATCAAGAAAACTATTTTTTCCCAAATTTTTAGAAAACTCTTTTAGAGAAAAACCACGTTGTACAAAGCCAAGGTGTGGAGATATTTTGAATTGGGAATTGACGGATATGTTCGTTGAGTACTCAATAAGGGTAGGCTAACAATACTAGTCTTGGAGGGCAAGGGTAAGTCTTCTGGCAGGAGGCCACCTCCAGAAGATGAACTCTGCTTGAAAAGACAACAGTGTTGGTTGGTCAGGCCAGTCCGAGCTAGCATTTGTACTTGATATGGTATTATTTACATTCCCGGCATGGACACCCGGATGGTTTTGTTAGGTGTGGAGATGGAGGAGTATCTCACCCGGTGAGCTGTACACTCACCTTGATCAGAACGCCCAACGTGTGGTAATCTGGTCTGGACAAGGTGCACAAAGTATGGTGCCTTGGCCATTTTGTTCTCATGGAGCCTAACGTATGGTGACATGACTGTTTGTTCGAGTGGAGGATTTATTTTGTACAAAGTGTGACAATGAGAAAAATCCACTCCTTGCGAAAAGAGATTGTTTATGACTTGCCAAATTATTTCTACAAATGTTTTGCACTTTGCATACACGTACTATTCAAAACACCATGTGCATAAACAGGACTTATTGAGATTTATTCTCACACGGTTTTACACCATGTTTTCAGGATATAGATTGTGCTGAGTTAGCGGGGCTTTGGCAGTAGAGGCTTTTGCTATTTTTCCTATACTGTTCTAGGAGAC
The DNA here is from genome assembly GCA_026120185.1 of Voacanga thouarsii. Taxonomy (NCBI): domain Eukaryota; kingdom Viridiplantae; phylum Streptophyta; class Magnoliopsida; order Gentianales; family Apocynaceae; genus Voacanga; species Voacanga thouarsii. Next base: position 957,595 of record JANUWF010001246.1, on the reverse strand, counting down.
TTTTGTCGTTTATGCTTCTGAATAATATTTCTTTTATTTCGTATTGCTCCAATTTGAGCCTGATATAATAAGAATATTTCTTCATTTATCAAAGTGAAATCTTTTGGAGATTTCCTTTATATTTTATACCTCGTTTTAAAGACCCCTTGTCCTACGGGACGGGGCGACATCCCCACCCTTTTAGGGTACGAAGTCGTGGGGTGTTACAAGTGGTATCCGAGACAAGGCTTAGGCAATTACTTGACTTATTGGATTCTATCTTCTAAAGTATTTTGATCTGGTACTAATTCATGTCTTTTTCTTATAGGATGGTCAAAAGGGTTGTATCGGATGTCAGAGACTGGCCCGCTGGCTGCGGGAATCCACCTGCCCCACTACCCATAGCTGATCCACCCGCTTCTGATTCAGAGAGGGAGCGTGAGCTACCGGCGCTAGATGACCCGGTGGTTGAGGCAGAGATAGAGGCCGGGGAGAGCTTAGGAGTGTACGAAGGGGATGAGGAGATGGTAGAGTTAAGTGAGGAAGAGGTAGATGAACTCGGGAACAATGGGGATGATGAGAACGAGGGAGAGATGGCTGGGGTAGAAGAGGAGGATGAGGAAGGAATGGAGGTTCCCTAGACCCCGCAGATAGGAGAAGTTGATAGGACCCTTGCTTGCTACAACCCTAAGGAGTTCGGGGGTGAGGAAGGTAGGTCAAGGGATGGAGTTGCCTCGGGAGAGAGGGAACTTGGGCGGTCAGTTCCAGGAGGGGTAGATAAGGGAAAGAGGAAGCTAGAAGAGAGTCCTAAGGGGTGTGGACTCCGATATAGACTGGGTATAGATGCCATGCTAAGGAGAAAGGGGTTGGTTGATCCATCTAACTTGGGGAGTGAGAGACATGTGCCTAAGGGTGCGGTTAGAATATCACTAGATGAGCTCTATGAGAGGCCAAGAGGGTGAGTCAGGGCAGCTGAGTGAGAATGTTGGATTTGCGAGGAACTACATAGGGAGACCTGATAGCTCTATGGGGTGGCTTGTGGAACCAGCCTCTGACGACTCCGATGCTTCAATTGAAACTAGAGAGAGTCGAGTCAAGAAGACCAGCAGCTTTTACTTTTCTTTCTTTGGGATTTGCATACCTTTGGTTGTTTATTTCTTTTAAAGGAGCATGTTGCCCATAGGACTTATTTATTATCTTATTAAATAAAAAGGGTGTCATATGGGATAACCCCTTATTTTCTGCAAAGAATGGCTTATATGAAAAACATGAGTTTCATTTATTACTTGATTTACCCTTGCACGATATCATCACATTTTCTTGTAGATACATACATTGCTATCAACTGATCATGCATCTAAGCATATTCTTTTCCCATTGGTAACTAACTGACCCGGAGTGAAGGTGATTAAGATGGCACCAAGACGTAGAATAGTTGTGCATAGCAGAACAGTGCAGGAGAATGCATCCTCCACCCCGGAATTTGAGCAGAAGCATCATTCCACCCCCGACGTGGAAGAGCGCCTGCCATAAAAGCAGGAATTGGCTTTGGAGAGGTCACGGGATGTGACCATGGGTCAGGCTTTCGATAAAATGGCCTCATTCCTGCAGAACCTGATTGAAATGGTGGACAAGGTGGCCAGGAAACCACCGCGGGGAGAGGATGAGGCTCTGGAGCGTTTCCTGAAGTTCCAGCCTCCCATCTTCTAAGGGGAGGTGGAACAGGACGAGAAGGTCAAGCAATGGATTGAGCAGATAGAGGACATCTTTGCTACTTTACAGTACTCGGAAGAGAGGATGGTGAAGTTTGCTGCTTTTCAACTAAGGGGACCGTCTCGGGCATGGTGGCAGCGAGTACGGGGTGATTGGGACAAGGAGGAGCAGGAGTGGACCTGGGATGATTTTACGGAAGCTTTTCGGGTTGAGTACATTCCTCGATGGGTGGCTGAGAAGAGGGAGGATGAATTCCAGACCCTCAGGCAGGGAGGCTTGACCGTGGCCCAATATGCAACCCGATTCATGCAGTTGTCCAAGTACTGCAAGTGCTTGGTGGATACGGAGCAGAAGCGCACCCGGTAATTCGTGATATGGCTTAGGCCAGAGTTGAGGAAAGCATTGGCCCCATCGCTGCCAACGTCATACACTGCCGTTGTGGACGCAGCTTCTCGGACGGAGAACAAAGATCGGCACCGACCGGTGAACCGACCCTTCCAACCGAGTCGTCCACCTATGAGGCCTTCCGGCAATAAGCGACCTACGGCCTTTATGCCGTGGGGAAACCGGGGTAAGCAGCCTCGAGTGCCTGTAGCAGGACCAATGCAAGGCAGCCTAAATTACCGACTGTGTGGGAAGCGAGGTCACACCGAGAGGAATTGCTGGGGTAATGGGGGAGTAAGGAGGTGCTTCAATTGCGGAGACCCGGGACATCTGAGAAATGCCTGCCCCAAACCTCTAAGGATTGAACAGATCACGCCGACTCAACCAATGGGAGGTAATAGAGGCGCCACTACTGGACCAACTGGAGCGGGAGGCCAGAAGCCTTAGGTGAAGGTTAAAGTCTTTGCCCTGAACCGAGAGGAAGTCGGAGCGGACGCCGCCGTGATTGAAGGTAACCTTTCTATCCAAGGTTGTCTTGTTAATGTTTTGATAGATTCAGGATCCACACACTCTTATGTAAGTAAAGTATGTGCTTCACGCCTGGGTTGGGAAGGAAAGGAGCTACCTTATACCCTAGTAGTTAGTTCCCCCTTGGGAAAGGTGGCGGAAGCAGGCAAGAAAATGGGAAGTTGTGGAGTTGAGGTAGGGAAGGAGATTCTGGAGGCCGACCTCATAATCCTGCCCATGGATGATTATGACATGATCTTGGGCATGGACTGGTTGTTGAAGCACGGAGCTCGTGTAGACTGTAAGATCAAGACGGTGCAGTTTGTGAGACATGGTCAGGACGTACTTGAATTCAACGGCGGATGAACAAAGGAATTGAAATTTCTCATTGCGGGATCTAAAGCCCAGAAGTTGCACAAGAAAGGATGTACGGGATATTTGGCGTATCTCCTAAACAAACCGAAAGACCAGTGTACCTTGGAAAGTACTGAGGTAGTGAAAGACTTTTTGGATGTGTTCCCTTCGGAGCTCACTTCCCTACCCCCTGAACGAGAAGTTGAGTTCACTGTGGATTTGACTCCCGGAGTAGAACCGGTGTCTAAACCCCCTACCGGATGGCATCGACAGAGTTGAAGGAGTTGAAGGAGCAATTGGAAGAATTGCTAAGGCAATGCCACATTCGGCCGAGTACGTCACCGTGGGGAGCCCTGATGTTGTTCGTCAAGAAGAAAGATGGTACCTTGAGGCTATGTATCAACTATCGGGGATTGAACAATCTAACGATCAAGAATAAATACCCTCTACCCTTGATCGATGAGTTGTTTGATCAACTGCAAGGCGCCGCTTACTTTTCGAAGTTGGACCTGCGGCAAGGATACTACCAGGTGCGGATTAAGGAAGAAGACGTTCCTAAGACTACATTCAACACGCGATACGGCCACTACGAGTTCGTGGTAATGCCGTTCGGTGTAACCAACGCACCGGCAGTATTCATGGATTTGATGCATCGCATTTTTCAACCATACTTGGACAAGTTCGTGGTTATATTCATCGATGACATTTTAATCTACTCCAAGAATCCGGAGGACCACGCGAAGCACTTAAAATTGGTCTTAGAGAAGCTGAGGGAATTCAGGCTTTACGCCAAGTTCAGTAAATGTGAGTTCTGGCTGAGCTCAGTGTCTTTCCTTGGTCACGTGATATCCAAGAAAGGGATCAAAGTGGACCATGCCAAAGTAGAAGCCGTAGCTAACTGGAAACAACCGGAGAACATTACCGAGATACGAAGTTTCCTTGGGCTAGCCGGATACTATCGGCGATTCATCAAAAAATTTTCTACTCTGGCTTCACCAATGACGCGATGGTTGAAGAAGGATATCTCTTTTGTTTCGAGTGAGAAGTGTGAAAAAAGCTTCCATGAGCTTAAGAGGTGGTTGATTTCAGCACCCATGCTGAGTCTGCCTAAGGCTGATAAGCCCTATGCACTCTATACATATGCGTCCAAGGAAGGTTTGGGGACCGTGCTAATATAGGAAGGGAAGGTCATAGCCTATGCATCTAGAAAGCTAAAGCCACATGAAGCTAATTATCCAACGTATGACCTGGACTTGGCAGCTATAGTATTTGCCTTGAAGAAATGGCGACATTACTTGTACGGTGCGCAATACGAGGTCTTCACTGACCATAAGAGTCTGAAGTACATCTTCACACAGAAGGACCTGAATCTTCGACAGCGTAGGTGGATGGAATTTCTCGAGGAGTATAAGTGCCCTATTAATTATCACCCGGGCAAAGCGAATGTGGTAGCTGACGCACTGAGTCGGAAGGTGAAGATGGCTCACTTGAGAATGCAGGGGAAGTCAGCAGTCCAGGATATCCTGGAGCAAGAGGCAGAAGTTCAAGAAAGGAAGATCTGCATGAGCAATTTGACCTTGAAGCCCAATCTGGATCAGGAGATTGTATCAGGCCAGCAAAATAGCGCGGAATTTCAGATTTTTAAGGAGAAAGAGATCGCAAGAGGAGGAAGTGACTTCCGAACCAATACGAATGGGGTATTATACTTTCGGGACCAGATTTCTGTGCCTGACATCTGAGACCTAAGGAAGAGGATACTGGACGAAGCGCACAAGAGCAAATATACCATACACCCTGGGAAGGTAAAGATGTACCGAGCCTTGAAGAGAAATATTGGTGGGCTGGAATAAAGAGGGATGTAGTTCAGCATGTGTCAACCTGCCTGACGTGCTAGAAGGTTAAGATGGAGCATAAGAAGTCTGCAGGTTTACTGCAACCGTTATGATTCTCGAGTGGAAATGGGAAGAGGTGACCATAGACTTTGTGACTAGCCTTCCGATGACTAAGTCACACAAGAATGCAATGGTGTGAACGTGCGGGACTCGATGGAAAAGTTGGCTCAGACGTATACCCGAGAAATTGTAAGGTTGCATGGTGTACCGTCGAGTATTGTGTTGGATAGGGATCCTAGATTCACTTCAAGGTTCTGGGGTAAGTTTCAGGAGTCCTTGGGCACGACTCTGAAATTCAGCACCTCTACTCATCCGCAGACGGACGGTCAATCCGAGAGAGTCATTCAGATTTTGGAAGATATGCTCCAAACATGTATCTTGGACTTTGGAAATAAGTGGATTGAGTCCTTACCGCATGCGGAGTTAGTATATAACAATAGTTATCAGGCGTCGATTGGGATGGCGCCGTACGAAGCACTGTATGGGCGAAAATGCCAAGTACCGATATACTGGGGATGGATAGAAGAGGGGAACATTAAGAGGACTGGTGAAGTATGCACTCAGGAGATGACGGACAAGATCAAGTTAATTCGAGAAAGGCTAAGGGCAGCGCAAAGCAGACAGAAGAGTTATGCAGACTCTAGGAGAAGGGAATTGAAATTCCTAGTAGGTGATTGTGTATTCTAGAAGTTGACTCCTAATAGAGGAATCCTGAATATAACACCCCCCGAAAGCCTAGGCCCGCCAGGGTCGGGGATGTCGCCCCGTCCAAAGGACAAGGGGTCTTTACAACTAGGTCACACAAACAAATTGGAGAATAAAATAATATTTAACTCGAAAGTTATTACAACCCAGAGAAAACTTCAAGAATAAATCCATGAATTCCAAAACAAAACCGTAAATAAAATTATTCACTCTCGCCTCCCCAAAGCAATACATAAAATCAAAAGACACATTCTCTTCCCAAGCAGATATTACTAGCCACTCAACTCCACAGCAGGATCATCCTGAAATCATGATAGAAAGGTGATGAGACAGAAATCTCAGTAAGTCCGTGTGTGCTTTGGGTGTTTAGTGAAATCAGTTCATGAATGCAGAGTGTGAAACTTTTATAAGAGAAAACATTGGCAAGCATCAAGCATTAGTCAAGAGTAAGAGTGGCGTTTTGGCTTATCTAGCCATACACAAGTAATGAAATCAACCACTCAAAAGAAAAGGATATAGGTTACCACACGTTGGGCCCCATAACCGGTCAGAATGCCGACACTTTGTGCAGACTGACAAAAGTAGGTGATCGGCCTACTGGGCAAGATACTCCTCCTTCTCTATACCCAAACAACAACCGGGTGTCCATTCCGACAAAATGCAGTCACTTGACTGAAATAAAAACTGCTAGCTCGGACCGGCACAACTCATTGGACTGACATCTTATCCGGGAAGGACTCACCCCTCAGAGGTGGCCACCTACTAAGAGACTTACCCTAACCCTTCAAAGACTAGTCCTAGCAGTCCACCCTTATTGAGTACTCAACGACATTTCCCACTTGGGATAAAATGAACAAAGCATTGCTCTTCACGAGAATAGTAATTTGAGGGTTTCCAAAGTTTTGGGAACAATCAGTTTTAGAAAGAGTTTTAAGTTTGGAAAATCTGCTCAGTAACTTTTAAATAATTTAAGTGTTGGAAGTAAGAACAAATTCAACCCTCAATTGCCTTCAAATAAATGAGTGTCCATGCACTCCATATTTAGCTTGCCATAAGGAAAACATTTCACATCGAAAGGTTTTATGCAGGAGCTTACCTGATTCTTGCTCACAACAACAGGGTCTCGAACAACTGACCTAACCCCACATGGGTAAATACAAATCTTAATCAGATTCAAGCTACAATCCACTTCCTCAATTTTAAATCAACTCATTTCACCACTACCGTGATCCTAATATTCCAAGCTTTAAGGCAAAATAATAAATAAGCAGGTTTATAAGCTAAGTTTAATTTGTTATTTAAAATAATTAATGGTTTGGGAAGTAAATTCTAATAAGTTGAAAGTTTAAATCTTGTTAAGGAAAATTTAGAGTTTATTTGATCAGGAATCATAGGTGGTACTAGGCAAAATAGTGATTTAATGATAGTCTAGTTGTTAGAAAATAGTTGATAGCTAGAACTAGTGAAGATTAAATTTAAGGAGTCTTGGTTGGAAAATAATAAGTAAATGCTTAAGGGGTTTTGATTTAATAATTATTTTACTAATTAAAAATATTTTTCATAAAGGCTTAAATTGATTTCTTTATTTTTAATATTATTTATTTATTTTGCTTTCTAGCAAAAATCATTATTTATTTGGCTAAAATATCATTTATATGTATAATAATTCCAAATCTACCCTTCCTAGGGTTTTTTCGAAATTTACTAGCAAAATTAGTATTGGATACTTTATTCATGAACTAAAATTAGCTTAGGAACAACTTGATCATGATTAAGATTATGTGGCCAACCACAATCAATAACATACACAATCCTTCGATTCATCAAATCATCCAAATCTTGCATCTAGGCATAGATCCAAATTTATTAAGACATGATTTAACCATTACTAGCATAAACATGAACATGGCTTCAATAATCTAATCATGCATAAACCCCTATTCACCAAAGGTGACATAATCTCTAGCATGTTTCTTCACAAATACTACCTATGACATGCATCAACCCTCAAATCATCATAAAATCATCCAAGATGAACCTTTCATGCATAAATCCCATCTCCGTCACAATCATACAATTGCTCATGCTTCAATCTCAACAATAAATATATATACTCAAATCCTATCACCATCCACCTACTCACAATATCATCCTAGAGACATGATTCTAGAGTTTACAAGGAAGATTGAAGGTACTTACTTGATTGATGAATGTCTTGAAGGAGTTTAGAGTAGATCTCCACTCCTAGATGGCTAATCTTGTCTAAGAGAGGTGGCGAGAACAAGATCATGGAAGGAGAAGTCATCCGGCTAAAGATGGGGGATTTCGGCCATGAGAGAGAGAGAGAGAGAGAGAGAGAGAGAGAGAGTAAAATAGAGAATAAGAGATCGTTAGCATGCTTATTCATATAGGTTTTCATTAGAGATCAAGTTTGGAGACGATGAAGTTGTTAGAATAAGTTTACCTTGATGATGTTCTTGTTCTTCACAGAAATTTCTGCTTTTGATCCGAAGTAGCAAGATGTTTGGAGGAGTTTGATATTAATAATGGTGTTTATGGATTCACAGCAATGATTAGACTAAATCTGGATATTTTCAAATGGATTTGAGATGGTTTGGAGGGGTATTAGGTGTAGAGAAGAAGTAGGTGTTCTTGGTGTAGTGTGTGTGTGTTCTTGATGGTTGATGAAAATCGCGCGCGAGAGAGAAGGGAATCTGCCGAATTTTCTGTGAGGAATAGGGCTGGCCGATTTTTAGTAGGGTTTGGGAAGTTGATTCTGTGATTTGGAAGGGAAAAGGAAAGGTTAGTTCTTACAATCTTGGTAGAATATTGTTAGGAAGTGAATTTGGAAAGTCAATATCTTAAGAATATCTTGATTGTTTGGACAGCTTTGAAGTCTGCCATGGCTGACTGTTTGAGCAGAATTTCATGGGATTAGTGCTGGCTTATGGAGGCTTATGATGGCCGAAAGTAGGGTGCTTAATGGTGAAGAAGAAGCCCGGTCAATTGAGTAAGAGATTATGGAAGGTTGCTAAATAAGATGGCTGAAATTTTGGAAGGTGATCAAGCTAAATTGCAGGGATTTGTTGGAGAGATTTTCGGACAGCCATTGATGGAATTTCCTGCAGAAGAACAAAGGAAATAATAGAGCTCTGCTAATGGTGGTTTAAGGGAGGTTTTGACAGAAGTAGGTTGGCATTTTCGGCTAGAGAAGAAATGAAAAGCAAGCTGGAAAATTTCTGCACAGGAATTTTTCTGGCAGAATTTCGTCTGCCATTCCTAGCCGATTTGCAGCAAGTTGGGAGGGGGGTTTCTGGGGTATTCAAGGCTGGTTTCCAGCCTTCTTCATGGAGGAAAAATATGGCTAAGGTGCCACACAAAATCTCGAAGAAAACAGCTTGGTCTTGGACCCTTAAAGCAGCGATTTGCCCAGAAATTTTTTCTGGTTTTGCACTGCTTTTGCACAGTCCGAAAATGGCAGAAATAATTCATGTTTTAAGCTGATCTTAAGGCCATTTTTTTGGCAGCATTTGGTAGGGAATGTTAGCTAAGGAGTTCGACAATTTGAAGGTACAACAAGTTGGAAAGTTTCAACTCAAGCCATGAAGGAAGAGGAACTAATTTGAAGTGAAATTTCAGCAAGCTCACTAGAGATATTTTCCTCATGGAATTCCTCACAACTCTTCTATTTTTTTTTTCAGACCATAGGTAGTCTTTTACCAAGTTTGATCCTAAAAAGCCTCAACACTTTACTAAATTTTCTGGAAAGAAAAAGGCTAGAACACCTAGATCAAACTAATGAGTTGAGCATTGAGAAAAATTAAAGAACAAGGAAGAATGAATTCCCCTTCAAGAATTTCGAGCGGAGTAAAGAGTGAAATGAGAATTCTCCTAACATGTCTCTCCTAGGACATTATCACTACCTTGTTCTAGGCTCTTAAGGCCGAAACCAACTTCCCCCAAGAAAAAAATACAATTTAATCTAGCTAAAGCTTCTATGCTAGAATTTGATCCCAAGACCTCAGGAATTAATTCCAAAGCTCTAACCACTAAACCACAACAACTCTTGTTGCTATTTCTACTAGAAATATTATTTTCTATTCAATCCACAATCTATCTCTGTATTTTCACCTTGGGCAAAAATTACCATTTTGCCCCTGTCACATAATACTCACCAACAAGACTTCAATACAATAAAAATCAAATCCAAAGCACATAGAAATCATATGAAAATATATTTAATTATGAAATAAAGTATGATATGCATCCCAACCCCCTTACTCTAAGGTTGGTTTTGTCCCGGGTTTCATATCCTCCCCTCCTTAGGAGAATTTCGTCCCGGAATTCAGGCATACCTCTATCTTAGTTCGGGATACTTCCGCTTAACCCATTCCTCCGACTCCCATGTGGCATCCTACGTGCCATGGTGCTCCCACTGAATCTTAACTATCGGTATTTGCTTATTTTGCAGGGTCTTGACACTGCGGTCCAATATCCGCACAGGCTTCTCCACATAGCTCAAGTCTGGCTGCAACAATAACGGTTCCTCATTTAACAAATGACCGGGATCCGCATTATACTTCTTCAACTGCGAAACATGGAACACATCATGGATACCCGTTAATCCATCCGGTAGGTCTAATCGGTAAGCTACTGGTCCGATTCCTTCCTTAATAAAAAACGGCCCCAAATATCTTGGATTCAACTTTCTGCCCTTCGGATGCTTCAAAATCCCCCTATTGGGTGTTAGCTTCAGAAATACACGATCCCCAACTTGAAATTCTAATTCTCTTCTCCGGTTGTCCGCATAGCTCTTCCGCTGGCTCTGAGCCGCCTTTAGCCTTTCCCGAATCAGTTTCACTTTATCCAACATTTCTTGGACACACACCTCTCCGATTTTGCTCACATGTCCATCTTCCGTCCAATTCCAATACAACGGTACCTGACACTTGCGCCCATACAAAGCCTCGTACGGTGCCATTCCAATCGAGGCCTAATAGCTGTTATTATAAGATAGCTCGGCATACGGTACACACTCAATCCACTTATCCCCAAAATCCAGGACACAAGCTCTCAACATATCTTCCAGAATTTGGATTACCCTTTCTGATTGCCCGTCGGTCTGCGGATGCGCCGTCGTACTGAATTTCAAATTCGATCCCATTGCCTCTTGGAATTTTCTCCAAAAACGAGAAGTAAACCTCGGGTCTCGGTCTGACACTATACTCGACGGTACTCCATGAAGTCGGACTACTTCTCGAACATATGTCTGAGCCAGCTTCTCCATGGAATCCCTCACGTTTACCGAGATGAAGTGGGCCGACTTGGTCAGTCGATCCATCACCACCCATATGGCGTCCTTTTGGGTTCTTGACATGGGAAGTCCAGTGACGAAATCCATAGTCACCTCCTCCCACTTCCATTCCGGCACTAGTAATGGCTGCAATAGCCCTGCTGACTTCCTATGCTCCGTTTTAACTTTCTGGCAAGTAAGGCAAGTCGACACATACTTGACCACATCTCACTTCATTCCGGGCCACCAGTATGCTCTCTTCAAATCCTGATACATCTTGACCTCCCCTGGATGAATGGCGTACTTGCTCTTGTGCGCCTCCTCCAAAATTCTGTCCCTTAGTTGCTGCTCCCTGGGTACACATAATCGATCTCTGAAATGGAAAATTCCCGCCTCATCTTGACAGAATTCGCTTTTCGGTCCCTTAAGTTCCTTATCCTTGAAGATTTGGAACTCGGCGTTACTTCGTTGAGCTTCCACTATTTCTTACTTCATATCCGGCACCAACTTCAAATTGCTGATGACTATTCTTTTATCTTGTACCTCCGCCCATCTGTCTAATACATCCTGAACCACTTGCATTTCCTGCACCTTCAGTCTAGTCATTCCAACTTTTCTGCTTAGGGTGTTTGCCACAACGTTGGCCTTCCCGGGATGGTAGTTGATCGGGTAACGGTATTCCTCCAGGAATTCCATCCATCTTTGTTACCTTAAGTTCAAATCCTTCTGGTGAAGATATACTTCATACTCTTATGGTCAGTGAACACCTCGTACTCGGCTCCATACAACTAGTATCGCCATTTCTTTAGGGCGAACACTATAACTGCCAACTCCAAATCGTGAGTAGGGTAGTTCACTTCATGCGGTCGTAACTTCCGGGATGCATAAGCAATCACTTTCCTGTCTTGCATTAACACCACTCCCAGTCCTTCTTTTGAGGCATCGGTGTATAGCGCGTAAGGTTTTCCCTCCTCCGGTAGGCTTAATACCGGTGCTGTCATCAGTCTCTTCTTTAATTCTTGGAAATTTTGCTTGCATTTTCCGTTCCACACAAACGGAACATCCTTCCTTAACAAACGGGTCATTAGCGACGCGAGCATTGAGAATCCCTTGATAAATCTTTGGTAGTACCCGGCCAATCCTAAGAAACTCTGGATCTCAGTAATATTCTCTGGCTGCTTCCAGTCTGACACTACCTCGACCTTTGCCGGATCTACCTTGATTCCTTCCTTGGTCACCACATGGCCAAGGAATGCCACACTGTCTAGCCAGAATTCGCACTTGCTGAATTTGGTATACTGCTTGTGCTCCTGCAATTTCTCCAACACGAGCTTCAGGTGCTCCGCATGCTCCTCCGGACTCTTGGAGTAAATTAACATATCGTCGACGAAGACCACCATAAACTTATCCAGATAGGGTCGGAATACTCGGTGCATCAGGTCCATGAATACCGCTGGGGCGTTAGTTACCCCGAACGGCATCACCACGAACTCGAAATGTCCATAGCGGGTGTTGAAGGCTGTCTTGTGGATATCTTCCTCTCTTATCCGCACTTGGTAGTAACCTTGCCTCAGATCCAACTTGGAATAGTTGTTGGACCCTTGCAGCTGATCAAACAGCTCTTCAATCAATGGGAAGGGGTACTTGTTCTTAATCGTCAAATTGTTCAGCCCTCGGTAGTTGATGCAAAGCCTCAAGGTTCCATCCTTCTTCTTTACAAATAGCACAGGCGCTACCTAGGGCGACATGCTCGGTCTGATATAGCCTTGTCCTACTACCTCTTCCAACTGCTCTTTCAACTCTTTCAATTCTGCCGGTGCCATCCGGTATGGAGTCCGCGATTCTGGTTCCGCTCCGGGAACTAAGTCTATTGTGAATTCCACTTCTCGGCCAGGTGGAAGCGAATTAAGCTCCGTTGGGAATACGTCGGGAAAATCCTTCACCACTTTCGTGTCCTCCAGAGTACACTGGTCCTTAGGCTTGTTCATCACGTAAGCCGGATAACCCTGACATCCTTGCCTTAACAATTTTCGGGCCTTAGCCCCTGCAATCAAGTACTTCAGCACTTTCACTCTCTTGCCATTAAATTCTAACACATCATAACCCGGTCTGACAAACTGAACTAACTTATTTTTACAGTCTACTCTAGCCCCATGCTTGGCTAACCAGTCTATCCCCAAAATCAAGTCATAATCCTCAATGTCTAATACAATCAAATCTCCCTCCAGATTTTCTCTCCCCACCTTAATCATACAATCCCTCACAAATCGATCCGCTTGCACCATTTTCCCCAAGGGTGTGCTTACCTCTCAAATGAAAGGTAGCTCCACTCCATCCAACCTAAATGATATGCACACAACTTGTTTATATAGGAATGAGTAGAGCCAGGATTAATCAAAGCATTAACAGAACGTCCTTAAATAGTGAACGTACCTTCTACCACTGCTGCATCAGCCCCAACTTCTTCTCTGTTGAGAGCGAACACCTTGGCCTTCACTTGCAGCTTCGGTGCTCCACTCCCGGATGCTCCCGTGGCGTTACCTCGGTTGGGTCCTGGGTCGGGCCAGGAAATCCCGGGACCTAACCCGGTGCAGCTTAGGGCAAGTATTCCTCTGGTGGTTCAGGTCACCACAGTGGTAGCACTTTCTATCTCCACCCTTGGACCAGCAATTTCTCTCAGTGTGGCCTTTCTTCCCACACTGCTTGCATGTCGGGAAGTTCGGCGCAGGTCCAACTGGTGTTGTCCGGGCTTGCTTTCCCCGGTTCTGCCATTGCTGGTTAGCAGGGCGCTTATGAAGTTGCGGCCCCGAGAAATGTCCCTACTGCTACCTTGGCGGCTGGAAAGGCTTGGCCGCCATCCTGCTGTGGTCCTTGTTCTCCGTGCGGGTGGCTGCGTCCACCGCCTTCGAGTAAGATGTCGGTGGGGCAGGTGCCAATGCTTTCCTCAACTCCGGTCTTAATCTTTTGACGAACTGCCTTGTCCAATTCTGCTCAGTGTCAACTAATCTTTGGTAGTATTTCGATAATTGTGTAAACTGCACCGCATATTGAGCCACTGACAAGTTCCCCTGCCTCAGACTCTGAAATTCGTCCTCCCACTTTTCCACATTCCACTGTGGAATATACTTGGCTCTGAAGGCTTCTACGAAGTTGGACCACGTCCATTCTTGCTCGTCCATCACCCAGTCCTCTTGGACCCGCTGCCACCATGCCCGAGCTGGCCCTCTCAACCGAAACGCTGCAAACTTAACCATTCGCTCCTCTGAATACTGGAGTGTTGCAAAGATGTCCTCCATTTGCTCGACCCATTGCTCGGCCTTCTGGTCTTGTTCGACTTCGCCCATAAAGATGGGCGGTTGGAACTTTAGGAACTTCTCTAATGCCTCATCCTCCCCTCTAGGGTTCCTCCGCTCGGCTAGAGTCTGAAGAATCTCGGCCACCTTACCGAGTGCCTGGCCCATGGACACATCAGCCGGGGCATCCATCCCCGCTCCCATCTCAGGATCACCTCGTCCATTACCCGGATTGGGTGATTTCATATGCTCGGTTCCAACTTCCGGTGCTACCCGGTCTATCTCTGGAGTTCTTCTGGCTGAAGGAGCTGCATGTCTCTTGGGTGCCATTCTAAACCATACCCCATTTGTCAAGTGAATGCACTCAAGCATCAAATCATTTTAGTTGTGCATACATGCATGGTTAAGTGTAAATAGAAAGAAATCATATGCAAACTTATTTAAAGGATTGCTCATAAACTTGATTTCAAAAATTGACTTGCATAAATCAAAATTGTAAATAGAACATAAATTTGAAAATCATTGACAAACTAATTCTCAAAAGACGGTAATTTAATAATCATCTCAAGCCAAATAACTCCTAACTCGCTAATCCTCATCCAAACCCTCATCAGCGGCCTCGTACAACCAACCCCCAGTGTTCCTAGAAAAATCTACTCCGTCCCCGCTAGCAAATCCCTCCATTGGCTCCTTCCCCGGGTGCCTAGAACTCTCTCCGGCCTCAACTCGGCTGAAGGAAGGGATGAAAGAAGGCCTAAGTGGAGACTCATAGTCTATCTCCCCCGGGTCATCACTAGCTGTTGCTAAATCCACTTCGGGATTAGGAGGGTGAGGTTCAGGCTCTATTATCATCACATCATCCTCACTGTCGGAGCTTATGTCTATCACCGGGATTGGAGGTGGCTCTAGGATCTGGACCTCGTCATCACTGCTATCCTCCATAGAGATAGCCTCGACATCATGGTTATCTTCTATACGGACAACTGGCTGAGGGGCAGGTTAGGGAACTGGAAGGTCCTCCTGGTCTAGATAATAAGGCGGGTGCCACTGCTGCCCTTTCCTTGCCGTCCTAAGCAGTCTAACCATACTACAGTATTAACAAAATAGGTTAAATAAGTTTTAACCTTAAATAAATAAATCAAAAATCATCAATATTTGCATATAACCTAGTCTCTAATACCACTTGTAACACCCCCCAAAGCCTAGGCCCGCCAGGGCCGAGGATGTCGCCCCGTCCAATGGACAAGGGGTCTTCACAACTAGGTCACACAAATAAATTGCAGAAAAAAATAATATTTAACTCAAAAGTTATTACAACCTAGAGAAAACTTCAAGAATAAATCCATGAATTCAAAAACAAAATCGTAAATAAAATTATTCACTCTCGCCTCCCCAAAGCAATACATAAAATCAAAAGACACATTCTCTTCCCAAGCAGATATTACTAGCCACTCAACTCCACAGCAGGATCATCCGGAAACCATGATAGAAAGGTGATGAGACAGAAATCTCAGTAAGTCCGTGTGTGCTTTGGGTGTTTAGTGAAATCAGTTCATGGATGCAGAGTGTGAAACTTTTATAAGAGAAAACATTGGCAAGCATCAAGCATTAGTCAAAAGTAAGAGTGGCGTTTTGGTTTATCTAGCCATACACAAGTAATGAAATCAACCACTCAAAAGAAAGGGATATGGGTTACCACACGTTGTGACCCATAACCGGTCAGAATGCCGACACTTTGTGCAGACTGACAAAAGTAGGTGATCAGCCTACTAGGCAAGATACTCCTTCTTCTCTATACCCAAACAACAACAGGTTATCCATTCCGGCAAAACACAGTCACTTGACTGAAATAAAAACTGCTAGCTCGGACCAGCACGACTCACTGGACTGACATCTTATCCGGGAAGGACTCACCCCTCAGAGGTGGCCACCTGCTGAGAGACTTACCCTAACCCTTCAAAGACTAGTCCTAGCAGTCCACCCT
This sequence comes from Voacanga thouarsii, assembly GCA_026120185.1. NCBI lineage: Eukaryota > Viridiplantae > Streptophyta > Magnoliopsida > Gentianales > Apocynaceae > Voacanga > Voacanga thouarsii. The sequence continues at coordinate 941,491 of JANUWF010001246.1, read as the reverse complement.
TATTGAGTACTCAACGACGTTTCCCACTTGGGATAAAATGAACAAATCATTGCTCTTCACGAGAATAGTAATTTGAGGGTTTCCAAAGTTTTGGGAACAATCAGTTTTAGAAAGAGTTTTAATTTTGGAAAATCTGCTCAGTAACTTTTAAATAATTTAAGTGTTGGAAGTAAGAACAAATTCAACCCTCAATTGCCTTCAAATAAACGAGTGTCCATGCACTCCATATTTAGCTTGCCATAAGGAAAACATTTCACATCGATAGGTTTTATGCAGGAGCTTACCTGATTCTTGCTCAGAACAACAAGGTCTCGAACAGCTGACCTAACCCCACATGGGTAAATATAAATCTTAATCAGATTCAAGCTACAATCCACTTTCTCAATTTTAAATCAACTCATTTCACCACTACCATGATCCTAGTGTCCCAAGCTTTAAGGCAAAATAATAAATAAGCAGGTTTATAAGCTAAGTTTAATTTGTTATTTAAAATAATTAATGGTTTGGGAAATAAATTCTAATAAGTTGAAAGTTTAAATCTTGTTAAGGACAATTTAGAGTTTATTTGATCAAGAGTCATAGGTGGTACAAGGTAAAATAGTGATTTAATGATAGTCTAGTTGTTAGAAAATAGTTGATAGCTAGAACTAGTTAAGATTAAATTTAAGGAGTCTTGTATGGAAAATAATAAGTAAATCCTTAAGGGGTTTTGATTTAATAATTATTTTACTAATTAAAAATATTTTTCATAAAGGCTTAAATTGATTTCTTTATTTTTAATATTATTTATTTATTTTGCTTTCTAGCAAAAATCATTATTTATTTGGCTAAAATATCATTTATATGTATAATAATTCCAAATCTACCCTTCCTAGGGTTTTTCGAAATTTACTAGCAAAATTAGTATTAGATACTTTATTCATGAACTAAAATTAGCTTAGGAACAACTGGTTCATGATTAAGATTCTATGGCCAACCACAATCAATAACATACACAATCCTTCGATTCATCAAATCATCCAAATCTTGAATCTAGGCATAGATCCAAATTTATTAAGACATGATTTAACCATTACTAGCATAAACATGAACATGGCTTCAATAATCTAATCATGCATAAACCCCTATTCACCAAAGGTGACATAATCTCTAGCATGCTTCTTCACAAATACTACCTATGACATGCATCAACCCTCAAATCATCATAAAATCATTCAAGATGAACCTTTCATGCATAAATCCCATCTCCGTCGCAATCATACAATTGCTCATGCTTCAATCTCAACAATAAATATATATACTCAAATCCTATCACCATCCACCTACTCACAATATCATCCTAGAGACATGATTCTAGAGTTTACAAGGAAGATTGAAGGTACATACTTGATTGATGAATGTCTTGAAGGAGTTTAGAGTAGATCTCCACTCCTAGATGGCTAATCTTGTCTAAGAGAGGTGGCGAGAACAAGATCATGGAAGGAGAAGTCATCTGGCCAAAGATGGGGGATTTCGGCCATGAGAGAGAGAGAGAGAGAGAGAGAGAGAGAGAGAGAGAGAGAGAGGAAAAGATAGAACAAGATATCATTAGCATGCTTATTCATATAGGTTTTCATTAGAGATCAAGTTTGGAGAAGATGAAGTTGTTAGAATAAGTTTACCTTGAAGATGTTCTTGTTCTTCACAGAAATTTCTGCTTTTGATCCGAAGTAGCAAGATGTTTGGAGGAGTTTGATGTTAATAATGGTGTTGATGGATTCATAGCAATGAGTAGACTAAATATGGATATTTTTGAGTGGATTTGAGATGGTTTCGAGGGGTATTAGGTGTAGAGAAGAAGTAGGTGTTCTTAGTGTAGTGTGTGTGTTCTTGATAGTTGCTGAAAATCGCGCGAGAGAGAGAAGGGAAGCTGCCGAATTTTTTGTGAGGAATAGGGCTTGCCGATTTTCAGTAGGGTTTGGGAAGTTGATTTTGTGATTTGGAAGGGAAAAGGAAAGGTTAGTTGTTACAATCTTGGTAGAATATTGTTAGGAAGTGAATTTGGAAAGTAAATATCTTAAGAATATCTTGATTGTTTGGACAGCTTTGAAGTCTGCCATGGCTGACTATTTGAGCAGAATTTCATGGGATTAGTGCTGGCTTATAGAGTTTAATGGTGGCCAAAAGTAGGGTGCTTAATGGTGAAGAAGAAGCCTGGTCAATTGAGTAAGAGATTATGGAAGGTTGCTAAATAAGATGGCTGAAATTTTGGAAGGTTATCAAGCTAAATTGCAGGGATTTGTTGGAGAGATTTTCGGACAGCCATTGATGGAATTTCATGCAGAAGCACAACAGAAACAATAGAGCTCTGTTAATGGTGGTTTAAGGGAGGTTTTGACAGATGTAGGTTGGCATTTTCGCCTAGAGTAGAAATGGAAAGCAAGCTGGAAAATTTCTGCACAGAAATTTTGCTGTACAGGAATTTTTCTGGCAGAATTTCATCTGCCATTGCTAGCCGATTTGCAGCAAGCTGGGAGGGGGGTTTCTGGGGTATTCAAGGCTGGTTTCCAGCCTTCTTCATGGAGGAAAAACATGGCTAAGGTGCTGCACAAAATCTGGAAGAAAACATCTTGGTCTTGGACCCTTAAAACACGGATTTGCCCAGAATTTTTTTTCTGGTTTTGCATTGCTTTTGCACAGTCCGAAAAATGGTAGAAATAATTCATGTTTTAAGTTGATCTTAAGGCCGTCTTTCTGGAAGCATTTGGAAGGGAATGTTAGCTAAGGAGTTCGTCAATTTGAAGGTACAACAAGATGGAAAGTTTCAGCTCAAGCCATGAAGGAAGAGGAACTAATTTGAAGTGAAATTTCAGCAAGCTCACTAGAGATATTTTCCTCATGGAATTCCTCACAACTCTTCCATTTTTTTTTTAGACCATAGGTAGTCTTTTACCAAGACATTTTGATCGTAAAAAGCCTCAGCACTTTACTCAATTTTCTGGAAAGAAAAAGGCTAGAACACCTTGATCAAACTACTGAGTTGAGCATTGAGAAAAATTAAAGAACAAGGAAGCATAAATTTCCCTTCAAGAATTTCGAGTGGAGTAAAGAGTGAAATGAGAATTCTCCTAACATGTCTCTCCTAGGACATTATAGACATTATCACTACCTTGTTCTAGGCTCTTAAGGCCGAAACCAACTTCCCCCAAGCAAAAATACAATTTAATCTAGCTAAAGCTTCTATGCTAGAATTTGATCCCAAGACCTCAGGAATTAATTCCAAAGCTCTAACCACTAAACCACAACAACTCTTGTTGCTATTTCCACTAGAAATATTATTTTCTATTCAATCCACAATCTATCTCCCTATTTTCACCTTGGGCAAAAATTACAATTTTGCCCCTCTCACACAATACTCACCAACAAGACTTCAATACAACAAAAATCAAATCCAAAGCACATAGAAATCATATGAAAATATATTTAATTATGAAATAAAGTATGATATGTATCCCAACCCCCTTACTCTAAGGTTGGTTTTGTCCGGGGTTTCATACTAAAGCATCCGAGATGAGGGAAGTTGAGTCCTAGGTATTTAGGACCGTTCCCGATATTGGAGAAAATTGGACCAGTGGCCTACCAACTGGATCTGCCCGATAGTCTAGCAGGGATGCATGTTGTATTCCATGTTTCTTAGATGAAGAAGTACAACCCCAATCTGAGTCATGTACTTAATGAGGAACCGTTAGAGTTGCAACCGAATCTAAGCTATGTGGAGAGACCAGTTAAGATCTTGGAACAGAGTACCAAGACTCTTCTAAACAAGCAGATACCCATGGTGAAGATACTTTGGGATCATCATGGAGCATAGGATGCGACGTGGGAAACGGAGGAATTGTTAAGACGGAAGTATTCAGATATGCTCTAAGGGTATGACATCTAAATTTCGGGACGAAATTCTCTTAAGGGGGAGGGCATGTAATACCCCGCCCAAAGCTACCTTTGACTATGGGGAAAAGTCATGCATTGCATAGTATTTTGCATTTTATGTGGTAGCTTAGAATTATTTTATTTGCATGGATGCATGTGAATTTTTCCGTTGCTCTTGCATTTAAATTAATGGAGGTGAAATAGTGTGTTGTTAAAGATTTGGTTAAGGGAGGTTTGGTCGAAGATTTGTAAGGATGAGTATTGGGGTGGTAAGAACTTCTTGTAGGAAGAATTAGTATTGGAATTGATTTGGAATAGCGGGGAGGATTGTGATTTTTCCATGGTGGCCCGAGTTCGAATCCTAGTTTCTCTTCTTAAAGATTCTTTTCCTTAGAGTTTCCATGTCTTGGCCGAAAAAGATATAGCAAACCTAGAGAAATTTTAGTGCCATTACTCCAAGGAAATAAGTCTCTATATTTATTTCCTAAATTCAAGGACTTTGATGTGAATAAAGTTCACTTTTAATTTTCAGCTTTTATTCCTTAGGATTTTCGAAAAAACCCTAGCTAATAATTAAAATTTCAGCTTGATTTTAGCTCAATAGATGTTGCCATGGATAGTTGGAATTAAAGAGTCATTCTTCTAATAGGAAACCTAGTTGGTTTTAAACCTAGAACTTTAGCTAAAAATCTGGAAAATTTTTCCAGCAAGTGCCGGCACTTCTTGGAGGAATTTTAGCTCAATCTAAACTCTTGTAGGACTAGAGGAAATCTTATCCAAATCCTTGATAAAATAAGATTTTATTCAATCCTAAATCAACTAGGATTAGAATCCCTTTTCCTAGCTGAATTTTGGCAGCTTTGTGCATGCACAAGCTACACGAAATTCTTGCCCTCCTAATTTCAATCAAACTCTTCAAACCCTAGCTTAAATTACCTAGAACAACCCCCACCAAATCAGATTACTCTAGTAACACAAAATCAGATTTTTCTTCACCAAAAATTGCAGAATTTTTGTTCAGCTTATACCCAGAATTTTCGACAGCTTTGCACTCCAAAACCTACCAAAACTCTTTGTTGATTAAGCCAAATTCCAGCACCTAAAGACCACACTTTTCACCTCAGGAATTTCGTCAAAAACAGCAGCCAAAACAGTCCAAAAATCCAACACTATTGCACAGAATTTTCGCACAGCACTTGCACAGATTTCGACCAGCTTGCACTCCTACACAAACCGAAATTCTGCACACCAAAACACACCAGAATCATCAGTTGATCAAGCCAATTTTCTGCACCTAAAACCCTCAACTGTTCTTTGAAAATTGCGGCAAAACCACAGCTACAACAGACCAGAATTTCCCCTCGTATTGTTCTGCAATTTCGTACCGCAAAACCACTGCACGCGCATAGAAATTTCAGCTCTTCAAACCTTCTCAAACTCTTCTTTGTTCAGCCCAAAATTCTGAACACTTTCAGCCCTTCCCTTGAGCAATATTTTGGCCAGTGCAAAGAAACAAATTACAAAATATTTTCTCCCTTAAACCCTTCCAAAGTCGGCAGCAATAAGCCACACCATAAGCTGCAATTTTTTCCCTTGCTGTCCAAGAAACCTAAAGCCATTAGGAGTCTTCCTAAACACCACCATCTAACCCTAAACCAATCTTCTCTAACCCTAAACCATAGTAGCCGATTACCCTCTCTATTCAACACGAAAAATTCCAGCAAGAACTCCACAGCAATTTTCGAAAATCTTAAGAGCAATACCTAGCAAAAATCGAACACACCTTAAGGTAAGCAAAAATCCTCTCAACCTCTTGATGCCGTTTTCTCTAATGATTCTTTTCTCCTTCTTCTTCCCTTAAATCGCGCCACATAGAGGCTGATTTCATCTTCTTCTTTAATTTTTGGTCAAGAGGAGCAAAGGAGGTAGCTTTTCTCGTCTTTTCAAGCGAACTCAGGACGATCACCATAGGAGCATCAAGACCTCATTACTCGGTTGTTGCAAGGTAAGGGAATACCAATCCTTGATGTCGAAAGTAAGGTTTAATGATGTCTATTAGGTGGATGAGCATATGGTCAGGGTATATGATCTTTGCGGATTGGATAGTTTACTGGGATTTAAATAGGGGATTGCGAATTGTTGTGAAAATAAATGAGATTAGAGCATGTTCGAATTAATTGAGACCCTGATCATGATATTATATGGTGTAGATCAGGAGGATAATTGAGGAAAGCAAGCTGTGATTTTATCTCATTTATCTGAGGCATATCAAGTAAGTCCTTGCATAAACTCTTTTGTTAAATGTTGTGATGGTAAGTCCTTGTATAAACCCTTTGGTTAAATGTTGTGATAGCAAGTCTATGTTGTGAAGTTTTGTAAAGCTATTGTTGAACTATGATTATTTGGGTTGTAAATGTGGAAGATTATTATTTAAACGGTTTTGTCAAACTAATGATTTTATCAAGAAAACTATTCTTTCCCAAATTTTTAGAAAACTCTTTTAGAGAAAAACCACGTTGTACAAAGCCAAGGTGTGGAGATATTTTGAATAAGGAATTGACGGATATGTTCGTTGATTACTCAATAAGGGTAGGCTAACAATACTAGTTTTGGAGGGCTAGCGTAAGTCTTCTGGCAGGAGGCCACCTCCAGAAGATGAACTCTACTTGAAAAGGCAATAGTGTTGGTTGGTCAAGCCCATCCGAGCTAGCATTTGTACATGGTATGGTATTATTTATATTCCCGGCATGGACGCCCGGATGGTTTTGTTGGGTGTAGAGATGGAAGAGTATCTCACCCGGTGAGCTGTACACTCACCTTGATCAGAACGCCCAACGTGTGGTAATCTGGTCCGGACAAGGTGCACAAAGTGTAGTGCCTTGGCCATTTTGTTCTCATGGAGCCTAACGTGTGGTGACATGACTGTTTGTTCGAGTGGAGGATTTATTTTATACAAAGTGTGACAATGAGAAAAACCCACTCCTTGCGAAAAGAGATTGTTTATGACTTGCCAAATTATTTCTACAAATGTTTTGCACTTTGCATACACGTACTATTCAAAACACCATGTGCACACACAGAACTTACTGAGATTTATTCTCACACGGTTTTACACCATGTTTTCAGGAGATAGATTGTGCTGAGTGTAACACCCTGCTACCTAGGCCCGTCGGGGCCGGGGATGTCGCCCCGTCCAAAGGACAAGGGGTCTTTATAACTAGGTCACACAAATAAAATAGCGAAATAAAAATAATAATTTAACTTAAAATTTATTACATCCCAAGAATAAATCCACGAATTCCTAAAAGGAAACAAATCCATAAATAAAATCATCCACTCTCAACTCCCCAAAGCAATACATAAAAATAAATGACAGCATTCTCTTCCAAGGAAAATAATACTAGCTACTCATCCCCACAGCAGGATCAACCTGAAATCATGATAAAAAGGTGATGAGACAGAAATCTCAATAAGTCCATGTGTGCTTTGGTTGTTAAGTGAAAATAGTTCGTGGATACAAAGTGTAAAACATTTATAAGAGAAATATTGGCAAGCATCAAACATTAGTCAAAAGCAAGAGTGGCGTTTTGGCTTATCTAGCCATACATAATTTATAAGATCAACCACTCGAAAGAAAGGATTATGGTTTACCACATGTTCGGCCCCATAACCGGTCAGAATGCCGACACTTTGTGCAGATTGACAAAAGGTAGGTGATCGGCCTACCGGGCAAGATACTCCTCATTTTCTATACCCAAACAACAACCGAGTGTGCATTTCGACAAAACACAGTTACTTGACTGAAATAAAAGAAACTGCTAGCTCGGACCGGCTTGACTAAGTAGTACTGACGTTTCTCTAAGTTGAGCTTATCTTCTGGAGGTGGCCTCCTGCCAGGAGACTCACTCATGCTCTTCAAAACTAGTACTACTAGTCTACCCCCATTGAGTACTCAACGTAGCATATCCCACTTGGGGAGAAAATAAACAAAACACAGTTCCACTTGAAAATGGCAATTAAGGTTTTCCAAAGTTTGGGGCAAAACTGGTTTTAGAAAGAGTTTTAGGTTTTGAGCAAAACCGCCCCTTGATTTACAAATAATTTATTTGTCTGAAATGAGAGTGGAAATAATCCTCAATTACCTTCACAGAAATGAGTGACCATGCACTCTACATTTGGCTTGCCATAAAAAAAAAAAAATCATTTTTCATCAAACAAGTTTTATGCAGAAGCTTACCTGATCATTGCTCACAACAAAGGTCTCCAATAGCTGACCTTACCCGCATAGGGTAAATACAAACCACAATCAAACTCAAGCCAAATACTCACTTTCTCAAATAAAACTAACTCAACTTACTACAATCATATCCCTAGTGTCCTAAGCTTTAAGGCTCAATAATAAATAAAAGGGTTTATAAAATAATTCTAGTTTGATATGAAAATAACTAGAGTTTGGGAAATAGGTACAATAAGTTGAAGGTTTAAATCTTGCTAAAAATAAATTATGGTTTATTTGAAAAAGGGTCCAAGGTAGTATTAGGTAAAATAATGATTTGTTAATAATTTAGTTGTTAGAAAATAATTGATAGCTAAAATTTGTTGAAAATAAATTTAATGAATCTTTCTTGAAAAACAATAAGCAAATCCTTAATGGGTTTTGATTAAAAGATAATAATTAAATTTTTAGTAATAAATATTTTATTAATTATAATTATTTCCATAAAAGGCTTTATTTGATTTTATTATTTTAAATAATATATATATATATATATATATATATTCCAGCAAAAACTATTATTTATTTGACTAGAATATCACTATTTTATATAAAAGACCAAATCCACATTTTCCCATGGTTTTCAAAATTTTACAGGAAAAATCATATTTTTAAATATTTTATTAATGAAATAAAGATTAGCTTAGGGACAACTAGATCATGATCATATTTCTATGGCTAACCACAAACATGAACATATACAACCCTTCAATTCATCAAATCATCCAAATCATGCATACAAGCATTGATCTCAATTTATCAAAATATGATCTAACCCTTACTAGCATAAATATGATCATGGCTTCAATAGTCCAACATGAATATAAATCCTATTCACCAAAGGTGACATAATCTCTAGCATACTTTATCACAAATACTACCTATGACATGCATCAACCTCAAATCATCATATAATCATCGAAGATAATCCTTCCATGCATAAATCCCAACTCCTTCACAATCATACATATATTCATGCTTCAATCTCAACAATATATATATATATATATATATATATATATACTTAAATCCTATCGCCATCCACCTACTATCGTCATCCTCCTAGAGACATGAATCTAGAGTTTAAAAAGGAAGATTGAAGGTACTTACTTGGTTGATGATTGCTTTGAAGGAGATTAGAGTAGATCCCAACTCCAAGATGGCTAACCTTGTCCAAGAGAGATGGCGAGGACAAGATTATGGAAGGAGAAGTCATCCGGCCAAAGAATAGTGATTTCGGCCATGAGAGAGAGAGAGAGAGAGAGAGAGAGAGAGAGAGAGAGAAGAGGAGATCATTATTGTGGTTATTCATATATGATCCTACTAGAGATCAAGTTTGAAGAGAATGATGTTGATAGAGTGAATTTACCTTGAAGGTGTTCTTGTTCTTCACAGAAATTTCTACTTTTGATCCGAAGTAGGAAGATGTTTGGAGGAGTTTGATGTTAATAATGGTGTTGATGGATTCACTGCAATGTGTAGATCAAATCCTGAAGTTTTCGAGTGGATTTGAGATGGTTTGGAGGGGTATTAGGTGTAGAGAAGAAGTAGGTGTTCTTGGTGTAGTGTGTGTGTTTTTTATGGTTGCTGAAAATCGCGCGAGAGAGAGAGAGAGAAGGGGAAACTGCCGAACTTTTTGTGAGAGATGGGGCTGGACGAATTTCTGTAGGGTTTAGGAGGTTGATTCTCTAATTTGGAAGGTAAAAGAAAAGGTTAGTTGTTACAATCTTTGAAGAATATTTTTAGGGAGTGAATTTGGAAAGTAAATATCCTAAGAATATCTTGATTGTTTGGACAGCTTTGGAGTCTGCCATGGCTGACTGTTTGACAGAATTTTGTGGGATTAATGCTGGCTTATGGAAGCTTATGGTGGCTGAAAGTAGGGTTCTTAATGGTGAACAAGAGGTCTGGTCAATTGAGTAAGATTTTATGGAAGGTTGCTAAACAAGAAGGCAGAAATTTTGGAAATCAATCAAGCTAAATTGCAAGGATTTGTTGGAGAGATTTTCGGACAGCCATTGATGGAATTTCGTGCAGAAGTTTAAGGGGATCAATGGAGCTCTGCTGATGGAGGTTTAAGGAATTTTTTGACAGATTAGGGTTGGTGTTTCGGCTGGAAGAGGAAAAGGAAACAAGCTGGACAAATTTCTGCCCAGAAATTTCGCTGCACAGTGATTTTTCTGGCAGATTTTTGTCTGCTACTTCCAGCCATTTTGCAGCTAGCTGGAAGGGGGGTTTCTGGGGTATTCAAGGCTGGTTTCCAGCCTTCTTCATTGAGGAAAAACATGGCTAAGGTGCTGCACAAAATCTGGAAGAAATCAGCTTGGTTTTGGACCTCCAAAGTAGCGATTTGCCCAGAATTTTTCACTGGCTTTGCACAGCTTTTGTGCAATCCGAAAATGGCAGAAATAATTCATGTTTTAAGCTGATCTTAAGGCCATTTTTCTGGCAGCATTTGGAAGGGAATGTTAGCTAAGGAGTTTGACAATTTGAAGGTACAACAAGCTAGAAAGTTTCAGCTAATGCCATGAAGGAAGAGGAACTAATTTGAAGTGAAATTTCAGCGAGCTCACTAGAGATATTTTCCTCATGGAATTCCTCACAACTCTTCCATATTTTTTTCAGACCATAGGTAGTCTTTTACCAAGAAATTTTGATCCTAAAAATCCTCAGCACTTTACTCAATTTTCTGGAAAGAAAAAGGCTAGAACACCTAGATCAAACTAATGAGTTGAGCATTGAGAAAAATTAAAGAACAAGGAAGAATGAATTTCCCTTCAAGAATTTCGAGTGGAGTAAAGAGTGAAATGAGAATTCTCCTAACATGTCTCTCCTAAGACATTATCACCACCTTGTTCTAGGCTCTTATGGTCGAAACTAATCCTTCCTAAGAAAAAATAAAACTTAATCTAGCTAAAACTTTTATGATGAAATTTGAACCCTAGACCTCAATAATCTATTCCAAAGCTCTAACCACTAAACCACAACAACTCTTGTTGCTATTTCTACTAGAAAAATTATTTTCTATTCAATCCACAGGCTATCTCCCTATTTTCACCCCATGCAAAAATTACCATTTTGCCCCTCTCACTCAATAATCATAATAAAGCCGTTTAGACTGTAAAACATAAACCCGAAGCATATAAAATCATACAAAAATATATTTAAACATGCAAATAAATATGCTATGCATCCCAACCCCCTTACTCTAAGGTTGGTTTTGACTGGGGTTTCACACTGAGTCAGCGGGGCTTTGGCAGTAGAGGCTTTTGCTATTTTTCCTATGCTGTTCTAGGAGACTTTTGTCATTTATACTTCTGAACAATATTTCTTTTATTTCGTATTGCTCCAATTTGAGCCTGATGTAATAAGAGTATTTCTTCATTTATCAAAGTTGAATCTTTTGGAGATTGCCTTTATATTTTATACCTCATTTTAAAGACCCCTGTCCTACGAGACGGGGCGACATCCCCACCCTTTTAGGGTACGTAGTCGTGGGGTGTTACATCATGAATAAAACCAGGAGGTTGTTCAACAGATACTTCCTTCTCAATAAAACCATTTCGAAATGCACTCTTGACATCCATTTAGTAGAGAATGAAATATTTGAAGGATACAAAGGCAAGCAGCATTCGTATGGATTCTAGTATAGTAATAGGAGCGAATGTCTCATCATAATCAATACCTTTTTCTTGATTAAATCTTTGGGCGACTGATCTAGCTTTATTTCTAATCACATCCCCATTTTCATCAAGTTTATTTCTAGATACCCATTTTGTACCAATAATAGGACGATCAAGAGGTCTAGAAACAAGTTTCCAAACTTAATTTCTTTCAAATTGATTTAATTATTCTTGTATAGCAATAATCCAAAATTCATCATGCAATGCGATATTGATATAACTAAGTTTAATATTTGAAAGAAGAGCTAAGTTGTCAATGAAATACCGTCTAGTTTTTACTCCATAGTTTGGATCCCCAATAATTTGTTCTTTGGGATGACCTGTTTTGTATTTCCAGTCTTTTGGAAATTGTTGATTCGTAGAATCTTCAGTTTGTTCATTTCCTTGTTCAGCTTGCAGCTTTTCAATCTCTTTTTCTTGTGCATGAGTATCTAGAGATGGAGCTTTGAGTTGATCTAACTTGACTTCCTTTGAACTTCCTACATCATCGTCATCTCTTTTTGAAGTATAAATGTTAGATTCATCAAACACAACAAGCACGGATTCTTCCACACAAAGAGTTCTTTTATTGTATACTCTATATGCCATTTTTATTGGAAGAGTAACCAAAAAATATGGCCTCATCAGACTTGCTATCAAATTTTCCAAGATTATCTCGGGTATTTAGGATAAAACATTTTCATCCAAATACTTTAAAATAAGAGATAGATGGAGTTTTGTTAAACATAAGTTCCAACAGAGTTTTTCTTAAAAATGGTCTTAGCATAACTCGGTTTATTATATAGCAAGATGTATTAACAGCTTCCACCCAAAAATATTTTGGAAGGACATTTTCACAAAGCATGGATCTAGCAATTTCTTGCAAAGTGCGATTTTTCCTTTCAACAATACCATTTTGTTGAGGAATTTTTGCTACTGAAAAATTGTGAAAAACTCCATTTTCATCGCAAAAGTGAGTAAATTCACTATTGCAGAATTCTTTGCCATTATCACTTCTAATAGAAATTAGTTTGCATCCAATCGAGTTTTAGACGCGTTTAATCAGTTTCGAAAATTCAGGAAAGGCTTCATCCTTTTGTCCAAGAAATAAAGTCCAAGTAAATCTAGAAAAATCATCAACAAATACACATGTATATTTCTTACCTCCAAGACTAGCTGTCCTCATAGGTCCAAACAAATCCATATGAATTAATTCGAGTGGTTTTGAGGTAGAAACTATTTTCTTTAGTTTAAAAGAGGTTATTGATTTGTTTTCTAAACTAACATGCATCACAAATTTTGTGTTTATCAAATTTCATTTTTGGCAATCCCCTAACAAATTCTTTTGAAGATAATTTATTTTTCAAATCAAAAGATACATGGCATAATCTTCTATGCCAACGATAACCATTATTGTCTTGTACGGATAGGCATCTAATACCATTAGCGACAAGGTCATTTAGATAAAGCACATATACATTTCCCATACGTTTGGCAGTAAAGATTGTTTCAAGATTTACATTATCCAGTATAGAACATGAATCCTTTTCAAAAATTATTTTGCAACCATTGTCACAAAGTTGGCTAATGCTAAGCAAGTTATATTTCAAATCATCAATAAGTAAAACTTGTTTTATAATTGTTAAGGAACCTTTACCAATGTTACCAATGCCGAGAATCTTTCCTTTCTTCTTATCTCCAAATGTAACAAATCCTTTATTTGTGGTTTGAATATCCTTTAACAAAGCTGCGTTTCTAGTTATGTGTCTTGAACAACCGTTGTCGAAGAACCGCTTAGTGACGCTCAAAGACTGTGCCTATACATGAGAAGGAGGAATGATTTTTGGTACCCACATTTTCTTGGGTCCATGAAAGTTAGTAACATTTCCTTTAGTTTTCCAGAATGTAATTCCATTGGATTCGACTTTTCTTTTAATAAGACATCTTGAAACTATATGTCCCAAATTTTCACAATATGTGCAAGCTTTGTGTATACTGTAAGATAAAGCAGTTTTAACATATTGAGACTTGTTCTTTTTGTTCTTATTCTCATGTTCATAACCTAAGCTATTTCGATTTCTAGCATAAACAAACCTGGGCTTGTAAATTTTTTCCTTATCCTCATGTATGTATCCTAAGCCATTCTGGTTTCTAATTTGATGTTGAGTTTCGAGTAACTTTTCTAGATTGCTTCTACCATTTGTAAATTTTTCAATACAATTGGTAAGATCATTGACTCTATTTTTCATATCATTAAAAGTGCTAACCATACTTTCAAGAGTTTGAATTCTATAACATAAATTTTTATGTTCCAGAGATGCATATTGCAAAGTAGTCATGATCAAAACTTTCTCAATGATAGCACACATATGTAACTCAAGAGACATTTTGTTATCATTTAACAATACTTCGTTTTCTTCCATCAAATGTTTAATCTTCAACTTCATTTTTTATTTTTTCTGGACAGTTCTTTTAATTTAAGAAACAAATCACCTAACAACTCATTTAGATCAACATACTTTTCAGTCATAGATATAAGTGAATTAGATATGTAATTAAACGTAGAAGAGTTTACCTCATTTTCCAAAGCCATGAAGCATATGTTGACATTTTCTTCTTCAAAATCTCCATCTTCGGACTCAGTTTTATTTAAGTCCCAAGTTCCCATCAACCCTTTACCTTTATTTGCCTTTAGATCATTCTTCTTTTTAAATGTTCTTCCTTCCTTACCTTTTGTAACAGGATAGTCGGCAATAAAGTGATCAGTGCTTTTACATTCATAACATTGAGGTTTGAACCCTGAGGTTTGTCCTTTCTTTCTCATAAAATTTCTTCCTTTTTTGTAGTTTCCTTTGTCGAACATTCTTCTGAATTTTTTTGCTATCATTGCCAAATCATCATTGTCCATTTCCATGCCCTAACTGCTTTCCGATGGGCTTGTTTCTTCATCTTCATTTTCAACCTTCAATGCTATCCTTTTTTTGCCTCTATCATGATCATCGGATTCATGAAATCTTTTAAGCTTCATCTCATGAGTTAGAAGAGATCCGATCAGCTCTTCAATAAGTAAGGATTTTAAATTAATAGATTCTTCTACAGCAAGAGTTTTAGGCTACCAGCTTTTTGGTAAAGCATCTAAAAATTTTCGATTTTGTTCCCCAAGGGAATAAACCTTCTCGTAGGCTTTGAGACCATTTGAGATATTATTGAATCTTGTGAACATTTCAGTAATGCTTTCATTTGGCTTCATTGTAAATAATTCATAGTCATGAATCAGAAGCCCTAGTTTTGATTCTTTGACTTGGTTTGTCCCCTCATGGGTGACTTCAAGTAATCTCCACATTTCATGGGCTGAATCACAACCACTAACACGGTTGTATTCAGTTACATCTAGTGCACAACATAAAATGTTCATAGCTTGAAAATTTAAAGTCATCTTGGGATTGTCTTCCATACTAAGCTCATCATTCTGTTTAGGTAATTTTATGTCATCAATCATCTTTGATGAAATAAAAGGACTGTTTTCTATCAAACTCCATAACTCAAAGTTTATAGAACACACATAAATTTTCATTCTATTTTTCCAAAATATATAGCCGTTTCCATTGAATAAAGGAGGACGATTCGTGGAAACCCTTCAACATATGAGTATGAGCTTGCCATTAAGATATTTTCTACATGGTTGTTAAACTAAGAGTATGTAAACCAAGCTCTGATACCAAATGAAAAACCTTAAGGGAGGGTAGGTGAATAAGGTTTTTGGCAAACTAAAATTTTTCGAACCGTCTAATATGCAGAACAACAAAGATTATCAAGATTCTTGAACCAACTTTATGGTAACAAAGAAAGCTATCCAAGAACTCTTTGATATATATATATATATATATATATATATATATTCAGATTCAGACCAGAAATGAAAATGCAATTCACTAAGAAAAGAGATGAGACACGGTATGTATAGTGGTTCGATCTTCCAAGATCTACGTCCACTACCTTAAGCTTACACTTAAGGATTTTCAACCAGATTTCATTTAATCCACTTAATAAAATCAAACAATACCACATATAAGAGAGGATTACCACACTAGGTTTTCCAAAACCTCTCAAATAAATAATCACAACAAGGTTCACCCGAATTGGGTTTTACACCATAACCTTGTACTACAATACAGATTGAAGATCAATAGAATAGTATAGTACTCACTTATTTGAGTAGATGTTCACTAAGATAGAAATCACAAATACTTTTACCTTTGACATAATATGAATTCACTTTGAAGCTTTTTGATAAAATGAGATTTTTGAAAACTTTGAGCAATAGTGTTTCTTAGAAGAATATTTCAAAAATCTCATGTCTAATCTTGCTTAGAGGCTATTTATAGAGCCAAAAAGTGAAGTTCCAATGGCTATAAAAATGGCTATAATTTTTTTGTTAAAATTATCAACATTTTGGACTCAGGTTTCAAACGACGATGCATCCAAAAGGTAAGTCCAAAATGGCACTATTTTAGGCAGAAACATTTCAACATAGTTTACAGGATCTTGGACAAATCTTTTGGATCTAAACTATTCAATCCAATATTCTGAGATTTTCAAAACTTTGAAATCTTCTCTTTTGTGTACTTCAAGGTAAAGTCAATTGAATCAAAAGGTAAAAAGACATAAAAATTAATACCTTAATAACATTTCCTAGTCTAAAGTTCTTGTTATAAGGATTTCTTGATATGCAACTCTATATACTTTGATCTTCTTTTTTATCTTCTATACTTGAATTCAATCACGAAAGAGTTGCCAAAAAATCATATCTAAATGCCTTAGAAGAATAGAGGTCAAACATGTCCTATCACAATAGATTACATAAGTTACTTCATATCAACGTTTGTTAGAAGCCAAAACATAGGAAAAAGCCCTTAGGGCAAATAGTACTTTTGAGTAAATCTCATTTATTAGGAATTGGGTATCTAATCCATTTTAATACTTTATTAAGAGGTTTATAATCAATAACTTATCAAGAAGCACCTCTTTCTTTTTTTCGTATTATTATCTACATAAAAACCAATACAAGACCAAGAGGAATGAGATTCTCGAATGATTCTTTTAGTTAATAGTCAAAAAATTTGCGGCTTACAATATTTGAGAAGTTCTTGCATCATTTGAATCGGTCTTGCTTGAGTGTCTATCATGCTTTCATCAAAGTTGTTTATGCAGGGTAGACTGACTACATGCTTTTTCCTATTCCAAAAACCTGTAGGTATTTTAGAATAGATATGATTCTCTATTTCTTTGCGTACATCTTCGACTTTATTTTGAACCTTGCGGGCTTTTGACACATTCTTTTAAAAAGTTGATTTGATTTTGTCAGAGAATTATTTTCCTTTTTAAAGTGTTTATGTCTCTACTTTTCAGTCTTAAAGGAAAAGGAAATACGACTTCGATAGATCTGATGTTAGTATGGACTCCATGTTGGTCTACTTCAAAAGGATAGCTTTGAATTAAAAAAAGAGTTCCGCGGATTATTTCCTCATTAAGATCTTGTCCTCTTTTTTCACCAAAAAAAAAAAAAGATTTGATTCGATCCTTATTTTTCACTGTTTTTGATCGATTCATTCTTTTATAACTTTTATAAAACTTATCTTTTGGAATTTTTATAGAGTTTTTTCTTTTAGATCTAAATTTCTTTTTTAAATCCTTAGAAGGTGGTTTTGTGGGAGCATAATAAAAAATATCACAAAAGTTTCCTAATTCTTTCTTAGAATTTTTATGATAAGACTCCATTTGGGTTTTAAGTTTTAAGTCAGTACAAACATTGGCTCCTACTTCACTTACATATTTAATTAATTAACTATATGATAAGGTTTCATAAGGGACTGCATTACCCAAGTATAATTTGAGTTTTCGTCTTACTTTGTCAGCAAACAAAAAAGGTAATTCGGAAATAAATCTTTCTTTGTAAAATGTATGATGATAGTCAGATCAAAGGATTACTTTTTATAAAGACATATTTTTGTACCATAAAAAATCATGTAATTTAGGACAAGTTAAATTGGTGAGGATTCCAGAACTACGACCAGCTAGTTGTTGAGAATTTCCTACAAAATGTTGATTTAAATAACAGAGTATTTAAACATTCGGATATTTGTTCGTGTGTGGTTACTGGTTGACCGGAAGTATCTAAAGTGGTTTTGGATTGAATTTTGTAAGCATTTATAATTTCAAGTCATTGGTTTTTAGTTAGGTAGTTATGCCACTGCCCATGAAGGATTCTAGTAAAGCTAGTGGTTAAGATATGAAGAATGGAAAGATTAGAATTAGAGGTATTAAGACATTTAATGGCAGTAATAGCAATAGCCATTTCTTCAATGACATTGAGGACTTGATGTTCAGACATGCCATCAATATTCCATTCGGTAATATCGTAACAAGAAAACGCTGCACGAGTATCAAGTGTCATTGTTCAAATTGTATATCAGGAAATGATGGTCAGGGATAATAGTTATGTGTATAGGGTTTTGCAAATCTCTTATGACTAGGTTGTTTTGTTTTTGAAGTTAGTTTATTAAGACTTTCAGGAAATGGGTCTTGAGCAGCTTGAATGTGTGTTGTAGAAGTGGTTTCAAGAACATCTTTGGTATTAAGTTGTTTAAGTTTTTTATTTAAATCTTATAAGGTATCTAAATGAGCATTATCTATCTTAAAATTGTCTTTTGTTAATTTTATAGATTTATCCTCATATAAAATAGGTCTAAAATTTGGGTTAGTTTCTATAGCTTGTTTTGGGTCATATAGTTTTACCCTAGGTGTATCTCTAACAGTAGGGTTATAATCTAATTGTTCTACCTTTTGTGCCATGGTGGTTAACATTTAATTTGTATAATTATTTTGTTGAATTACCTTATTTAAATCTTTATTCATTAAATCTCCTTGTTTATCTAGATTTTCTATCTCAAAAGGTGAGGTTGTTACTACATGACCTTCAATTAGGATTTTTATTTCTTCTGGGAGTGGAAGTACAAATTATTTAACTTTATTTTTTGCATTATACCATTTTTCCCTTATCATATTTATAGATTCTAATTGATTTTATTTTCCTGAATATTCATACCAATCAAAAAAATCTAAATGTTTTCTAAATTTTTGAAAGAATAATGTTTATCTCTTGATCTAATTTGTTCAGCGGGTTGTATGTTTTCAAAGTACCAATCGATTTTTAATTTATTGCGGGTCTATTCCATAACTGTTTTAACTATATTTTATCTAATTCAAATTCATCATCTAAAGAAATTGTCATTAAAGTTTTAGGCATTTGCATTTCAAGTTTTGTTGGGCTTGAAGATTTTATACTAACACTATCTTCATAATTAACTTTTGGAATTTCTCCTGAAAAATCAGCACTGTTTAGTCAACAAGTATGTGGGTTCAAAAGAGAGGTCTCTAAGAAGAAGAAAATGAAGAAGCAACAAAGAAAGATTTTCTACTAAATTCTAGTTCAATAGTTCCAGAAGAAGATTCTGTGTTCCGATCTATTTTTTTAGATTCATAATGTTTTTTGAGGTTGATGTTATGTTCAAAATTCCATTTTTTTTTTTTTATCAAGAAAACATCATCCCACTTAAGAAGACGAGGAACAAAAGTGTTTGACAAAGGCGTGCTTGAGCTTGGGGACTTGTTTGAATAATACTTTTTTTCAAGAAACTTGATTTTTGTCTATAAATATCTTTCAGCACTGGCAAGTGTTCTTTTTGATGGACTTATCATTACTGGTGAATGCATCTTTGTCCCACTATATGTTCAAAATCCTTTCCTAAAAGCATTTTCCATGTTCTGGAGAACAACTCTAATTCGAATAGTTCTTCTGTAATGGATGTCAGATTCTTCAATCTTCTATATTCTTTTGCATTGTTTATCTGAATTGAAAATAGATATGTTTTTTCTACTTTCACAAAGTGGAAAGTAGGATACCTTTATTTTTCAAAGAAATCAGGACTCGCAGAAATAAATTTAAGATGTAAAATATCATTAGGAGAAACTATGGGATTATTAAGATAAAAATCTTTAACTCATTTTTGTACCTAGAAAGGTAGTTGTGATATATCTTCAAAATTTGGAGGAGATATACAAATCAAATTTATGGCACAAAAATTGTACCAATATCTAATTTCTCTTGGATAGGAATCTTATAAATAATTTATCTTGGGATATAAGCCAGTATAATCCAGGTATCGTGTATTTATATTAGAGAGGCTATATAATTCTCTGATTATCTATTGTTGTATTTCATTTTGGGAAGTATCGATGGAGAAACCTTTGAGGAGAATATTACAACTTTTTTCTTTTTGAGGCCTTAGAGAAATTTCTTATTCGTTTTTGTCTTCCTTGAACTCTATAGAACAAGATCCTGTTATATCTTTAAAATCTATTTTTTCTAGTATATATATTTTTTAAAGAATTTACTAGACATTTCGAAATTATTTATTCCTGTCTTAATTTTCAGCTTTTAGATATCAAAATATCCGTATTCTCTTTTCCCATACCTGGTAGTTGGGCAAGATCAACAATGTCTAAGACATTATCTTATATGCTCGTAATTTTCATATCCATATCTTCGAATAGTTTAAGAATCCTGGCTTTTGCACTGGTCATCTCCGGTTAACTTCAATTTCAAACTGGTATTAAGCTAACAAGGTTTGCCATCTAATTAATCTTTTACATTCCAATTTAGAGGGTAAATTATTTCTAATGAATGCTTTAACTTGGGTATTATCTGCCTTGAACGGAAATTTCTTAGGTAAAAAGAAAAAATATAATTTTTGACAACTGCTAATAATTCTTTTACATTAATATGGTGATAGGGGCTCAATTCAACAATGTTTTCGTAGTTATTTGAAGATGTTTTGTGGTACATTTGGTGCAATAACTAGTTATATTCTTTTATATTTAATATTTTACCATTGGAAAGATATTTTGGCTATTTATTACAGAAAAAGGGGAAAACAATGTAAAAACGAAAAATTCTGTCATCGTCCAATGCACAGTCAGCGCCAGTCGTGTCTCATTGAGTTGGCGCTGGCCCCAATCTGGAAAACAGGTGAATTGCATTAAAAAATATATATATACTACAATCGGGCTAGCCAGTGCATAGCCGGCGTAGGCCCTGGTCTGCCCAATGTCGGCAAATTTTCCTTTCAAGTGTGGATTTGGTAATTTTTGAAGAGTGTTGATATTTTCTAACTTGTAATTGGCCCAGAACACTTCGGGAATGACTTTTGACCTTTTGGGAGCCTATTTAAACAAGAAAAAAAGTAAGGAAAATGTGTTAATCCAAGGATCAAAGTTGCCCATCACTCACAAAAAAAAAAAAAAAAAGAGATTCATTAATCAAGGGACATTATTCAAGAAGGTTTCCAAAGGTAAGAGGAGGGCTTGCTTATGAGTTCTTTCTTTTACCTTTGTTTTCTTTTTCTAGAATAATGATATAATTAATATTTTCATTGTAATTTGACATTATTTTTGGATTCATGATTTTTTGGATTAATTTAGCTATTTGATTAATTTTTCTATCATTCTTGGTGTTTTATTAGTTGTAATTATGGAAGAGTTGATGGAGTTAGATTCGCTTCTAATTGTCATGGGAAATGATGTTAGGAGTTAATTTAATTTCATTAATTTCATATTTGTTATTTTTCTTAACGGACTTAGGAAACGATGTTAAGATGAAGAACCATAGTAATTAAAGATTAGTTAATTTTTCTTAGAGTATAGGGTTATTGGCTAATTTCATGTTCACTATTACCTAGAGTATAGGGATAGTTGTTGAAGGATGAGTTTAACATATCTTCTTGGTTATGTTGGTTTGATTGGAAAATCTACTAATTTAATCATAGGATAGTGAGTTTAAAACTTAGGAAACGATTGAACTCTATTTTAATTCCTTCATGATACCAAGATGATGATTAGTTGAGATAGTTACTAAATCATTCATTGTCATGTTTTCTAGGATAGGCGTCTAAGTTGAATATGCCTACATCCTTGAGTTGTACATATTTTTTATCTATCTTTTTATCATCTTATCACTTTAGTGAATCAATTAAATAATGAATGAAAAGTATTTGATATGTACTCGTTCCCTTGAGGATCAATACTAATTCCCTATACTATACTTGCGATAAGTATAGTTGCTCATATGTGTCATTCAGGATTAATGTTTTAATTAAAAATTGGCTAGTGATGGATTTAAATTTAATAATATTTATACACCCAAAATTTATGAATCAAGTTTTTGATGCTATTGCCAAGGAACAATATCATAAAAGTTTGGATTTTATTTATTTAACCATGTTTATATATCTATATGTAAATATGTATATATATTTTTTGTATAACTAAGTGTCATATCTTGTTATATGTATACATGAATCTTAACTAAAAAACTTGATTCAATATTCTACTATACCTATATGACACTAACAAGCTACCTTGTGCAGGTAATATGGCCAATTGGAACATCAGACGGTACCATGACCTGTCTCGAGAGATGACACCTCGGTGATCTGATTCAACTGCCCTAGAAGGGGTATTGGGAAAATTTACCACCCATATGACAAAATGATTTCACGAGATAGATGACACATTGGCAAAATTTGAGGAAATGATTTAAAACATGGAAAGGCAAATTTTGTTTTTAACAAATCTCGTGATAAGGTCACCATTTGGGTTGGAAATGCAAGATTCAATTGCAATCACATTATGAAGTGGTAAGGAGCTACCCGATTCTAGTACGGAACTGGCACCATCTCAAGAAGCTGGGCTGACACTAGCCTCTCTAGGTGAGCCACTTGAAAAATAAGCTAAAGATCTAGATTTTCAGTCACAGGTGCCTTACCCCACTCGGACACAAAAAACGAGAAATGATGCACAATTTGATAATTTCTTAGAAGTTTTCAAACAACTGCACATAAACATCCCACTCAGAATTATTGGTCAATTTTTTTATGGGATGGATGGAGAAATCAATTGCATATTTGGAGGAGTCAAATATATCCCTTGAGGTGGGAGAATTTGAAGAAATCAAAATATACAGTTTGGGAAGGATGAAGTCATCCATTGAGGAGGTCACCGGAATTGTACCTTAAAGACCTCCTCGAGCACTTGGAGTATGCATTTTTGGCCAATGGAAGAAAATTACTAGTGATCATAGCAAAAGACCTTATTTGTGAACAAAAGGCCAAATTGGAAAGTTTATTGAAAAAATATAAGAAAGTCATAGCAGGGAGCAAAGCCCTTCTTTTTGCACTCACAAAATGTTGTTAGAAGAAGGAGCAAAGCCTATAGGGCAACCCCAACGTTGGTTGAATCTAAATATGAGCTATGTGGTAAAAGGTGAGATGGTTAAACTCTTAGATTCAGGCATCATTTACCCCATTTGTGATAGTATTTGGGTAAGTCCAACACAAGTTTTACTAAAGAATGGAGGAATGACGGTGAGCCGAAATGAAAAAAATGAGTTGATCCCAATAAGATTGGTTACCGGTTGGAAGGTTTGCATTGATTACAGGAAATTGAATGAGGTAACTAGGAAGGACCATTTTCCTCTCCCTTTCATTGATCAAATGTTAGAAAGATTAGCTGGGCATGAGTTTTATTATTTTTTAAATGGTTTTTCTGATTACTTTCAAATTCCCATAGCCTTGGAAGATTATGAGAAGATTACCTTTACATGCCCTTTTGGTACATTTGCATATCGTCGTATGCCTTTTGGTATTTGAAATAGTCTAGGAACTTTCTAAAGATGTATGATGGCTATATTCAAAGGACTTATAGGAGATATCATGGAGGTATTTATGGATAATTTATCTATTTTTTGGTAATTCTTTTGACTTGTGTTCGGCCAATTTAGAGAAGGCGCTTCAAAGGTTTGAAGAGATAAACCTCATGCTTAATTGGGAAAAGTGTCTCTTTATGGTGCAAGAAGGTACTGTATTAGGGCACAAGATTTCAAGAAAGGGTATTGAGATTGATAGAGCAAAGATTGCAGCAATTGAGAAGCTTCCTCCTCCCACTTTTTGTATAGGCTATTCGAAATTTTCTTGGTCATGCAAGTTTTTATAGGAGGTTTATCTTGCATTTCTCAAAAATTTCTAAACCTCTAATTTCTTTACTTGAAAAAGATGTTATGTTTTATTTTGATGATAAATGTCTATTTGATTTTAATGTGCTTAAAAAAAATTGATCATCTCACTTATTTAAATTACACTGGATTGGTCTCTTCCGTTTGAATTAATGTGTGATGCAAGTGATTATGTAATAGGCGCGGTGCTTGGACAATGGAGGAATAAACATTTTCAACCAATCTACTATGCAAGCAAAACTCTTATGGCGGCACAAGAGAACTACACCACAACAGAGAAAGACTTGGTTACAATAGTGTGTGCTTTTGATAAATTTAGTTCTTATCTTGTTTTGTCTAAAGTCAGTGTGTTTACGGACCATTCCGCCCTTAAATACCTACTAACCAAGCATGATTCCAAACTAATATTGATAAGATAGGTTTTATTGTTGAAGGAATTCGTCTTGCATATTAGGGATAAAAAAGGAGCAAAAACTTTAACTGCGAATCACTTATCTAGGTTGGAAAATCCCAACTTAGAACTATTGGCCGAACAGGACATGAATGACACCTTTTTGGATGAACAACTTCTACTTGTTGATGGTGAGATTTCTCAAACTCCTTGGTTTGCAGATACTGCTAATTACTTGGTTACAGGAATTATTCCTAAAGATTTCACGGGGCAACAAAAGAAGAAATTCCTCTCTGAAGTTAAACATTACTTTTGGGAATTTCCTTATTTGTTCAAGTATTGTGCGGATCAAATCATTCAAACATGTGTGGATTTCGTAAAAAGTGCAAACATCTTAAAACATTGTCATAAAGGACTGGCAGAAGGCCACTACTAAGCTAACAATATTGCAAGAAAGGAGCTCGAATCTGAATTTTATTGGCTAATACTCTTTAAGGACTCTTATAGGTTTGTTCAAAATTATGATAGGTGTCAACGTACAAGTAATATTTCCAAAACTAATGAGATGCCATTATAAATTTTTTAAGCTATTAAAATTTTCTTATTATTGGGGGATAGATTTCATGGGCCCTTTTCCTAATTCTTTGGGTAATAAATACATTTTGGTTGTCATTAAGTATTTGTCCAAGTAGGTTGTGTTGGGGATATGCCCTAGAGTCAATTTGTACTTATACTATTGTCATTATGTTTTATATAATAATATGAGGCTTTCCTTTTCATGAATAGTGAGTTTTGTTTTGTTGGTCATCAAGTACGTGACTTGATAGTAAAACCCTACAATGAATACAATGACTATTCTAAAACTGTCCCTGATTGATTATTATTATTGGAATAATAATAAATTAAGATTAGTATGTTTGTGACTTGATGGCTATGTTTTACTGGCCATGGATATTTGTAATATCGAGTCAAGACATACATAAATGTTAGAGAACATTGTATTGGACATGACCCACTGTGAGAGTACTTCATGGAATATGTCATAAGTACTTTCTAGCCATAATAATATTGAAAATCCTTCGACCTAAATTCATCATAGTTTCCTACTTGATAAATTCTATATTTTGACATTGTCTAAAGTTGTCTTTAACCAGATAATAAATTGGACTACTGTTGGATATAGAATAAATCAAGGAGAGGAATATGATTGATTGTGAAGGAATTTGTCCCTCTCAGTTATGGGAGAGATATCCATGGGCCCCTTGATAAGTTAGACTGTTAAAAATACATGACCGTGCTCAAATATATCAATCTAAGATATTGATATCATTTGTTTGAATAGTCTACTATGAAATCAAGAAATAATTGATTAAGCTTAATAAGGATGACATGCTCCGTGCCTTATGCTTAATCTGGATATCGTGTGACAAAAGGACTAAATATAAAATTATGGTTTGGTTCAAAGAGATCACCGATCTTCATTTAACCTGGATAGTTATAATGTTTTGCTAGAAACCGCTTATAACTTGTGGGACATTTAAATATGATTTAGGGACACTGCCAGTGTTAAATGAACCTATAGGGTTACACAATAAGCGAACTTGTTAGGTTATTTTTCTGGTGACCAGGTTCGATGTATCTGGATGATGTCCAAATTATAAGAATCTGACTCGGCAAATTAATTAGTTAAATTACCGAGATAATGGCAGAATCTTATCATATCAGTTTTAATTTAATTTGAATTTAAATTAGAATATGATAAGATATTATTAGGGTTGGACTCTAAGAGGTTCGGGGGTTTTTAAGAAAACCCTAGCCGTCTTTTCAATAGTTTAATTTTTAGGTTGAGAACATGCGTGCCATTTTCTACCAGAAAAGGAAAAAAAAAAACCTCTCAAACCCTAGGCACTAGCACTCCCCGGGTATCGAGTGAGTTCGCGGTGTGTATCCAATAGAGGACGTTCGCATACTGCAGCGTCTGGTGATTGTTCGGGTTGAACGTACAACAGCGCAACCGGAATCGAAGGATTTCGATTACAGCAACCAGAGGTAATTCTTAAACCTTATATCTTCTTAACCATTTACTTGGGTCATCGAGAGGGATTCGTGGATGTTTTCCGCTTTTAGGAGTCCACGAATTCTAACAGTGGTATCAGAGCAACTTGCTAACTGATTAGGTTGATTCATCTGTGTTAATTGTATTGTTGAATACATGTATGATATGTATATATGAATTTAAACGGTATGTATCAGCATGTTCGTATGATTATGATTTTAGAATACTTAGCATGCAGACTGCCTGAATTAGGTTTAATATGTGCGTCTTAGTCACCTGATCAGACCAGATTAGCTGCAGATTGTCTGTAAAATTGGTTTGTTTTAATATGATATGGTATCGTAAGCATGCTATCCGTCGTTCTATATTTGCGAATTGTTTTTATTAATCGGCCATGATAATATGTTATCTGTATAAATATGATTAAAAGAACGCATATTGTCTGTAATATGAATTTTCATGGCGATGGTTACTAAGGAGTTTGAACGTTAATTTGATTAATATTTTGAAATCGGAAGGAAAAATATCATTCAATGAGAAAAGGAAAAATCGTTTTTCCTTCCGGGGGCGCTGCACCTGGAGACCTCCGCCAGGGGCGCTGCCCTTTGACCCCACCAGGGGTGTTGCCCTTTGGAACCCCAACTAACTGTTCGTTGTGTGTTATTCGTCAGTGTTTTTTATTGTAGTTGTGGATTATTTTGAATAGTGCATAGCATGCCCCGTTTTATCCCAATGTGATTGGCTGGTTACATTATGGTTATTTTAAGTTGTAATTTTTAAATACGGCCTGCGTGTCGTTTTTCATTGTTGTAAAATTGTACTGCTTTCCTAGAATAGGAATTTTTTTAATTTTACTATACAATGTAAAAGAAGATGGCAGCTAACATTTACAACCAAGGAGGAGTATGCTCAAGGTATTAGAGAATGCTTAAGGAGTTCATATACCTAGATTGACCACCTTGATCTTCACTTTGCTCGTGATGATCAACATAGGTTATGGGCCATGCTATGTCACTTTTATTTATGTCTTGCATGCATATTTGATATGTTTATTTCCTGCTTACTACAATCAAATTTTTTTTTTAAAAAAAAAGAAAAAAAATTTAAGTGTTAAATGCCTTCCAAAATCAAACACTTGTTATTACTTGGATCATCATATGGTCATTCCTACCAAAGTAGGATGCTTTTGATTATCTGAGTGAGATAAGATGGAAAATAGTTTTCCATATGTTTGATATGGTTTGACTTAACTGGGCTATCAAAATGGTTTTGGGCCTAGGGCATTTTATGAGATATTTTTAGCCGGGACATTTGATGTCTATCTCATTTAAAATTAGAGTTTTATTTAATTATAAGATTAAAGCTAAAGCTTACTTATGATTAAAAGAAAATATTTTTCCCACTACGAAACATCAAAATGTTGAAGTTTCAAAAAGTTTAAATGCTATTAGTGGGAGTTTTTCGTTTGAGTCTCAAAAATTTATTACTTTGCATATTTTTGTATGTAGAAAATGGAAACAAACAGTTGGAATAATTCATTGCGATCTGTGCTTGAGAAAGACAAGCTTAGTGGGACTAACTTTCTTGATTGGGCACGAAACTTAAGAATTGTTCTTAAGCAAGAAAAAATGCTCTATGTTCTTGAAAATCCTATTCCCCATGCTCCAGCAAATAACGCCTCAAAAGCTGAAAAAGATGCTTATACTAAGCACAAAGATGACTCCAACGATGTTACTTGCCTCATGCTAGCATCTATGAACTCTGAACTTCAAAACAGTTTGAAGAAGCAGAGGAATATGACATGATTGTACATCTCAAGGAAATGTTCCAAGAGCAAGCACGAGAAGAAAGATTTAAAACTCACATGGCGTTAAATGCATGTAAGATGGTTTCTGGCACCTCAGTAAGTGCTCATGTCCTTAAAATGAAGGGCTATCTAGATCATCTTGATAAGCTTGTGCTCCTGTTAATCATGACATGGCCACGGATTTGATCTTGGTCTCTTTACCTGCTGAGTATGACCAGTTTGTCATGAATTTTAACATGCATAATATGGAGAAATCCATTACTGAATTGCATGGGATGCTAAAACAAGCTGAACTGAACATTAAGAAGAATACTCCTAGTGTTCTAATGGTTCAAAAAAGGAAAGGCAAAAAGAACAACCAAAAGGGTAAGGTCATGGCTAGTAAGGGTAAGGACAAGGAAAAGTCCAAGTTCAAGCCCAAACCTAAGGCCAAGACACCAAAGGAGGGAGCTTGCCACCATTGTGGAGAACAAGGACATTGGTTAAGAAATTGCAAGCTCTATTTGGAAGCAAAGAAAAAGAAGGACAGTGAGACTGCCACTTCAGGTATTTATGTTTTTGAAATTAATTTATCTACTTCTGATTCATGAGTATTGGATACCGGTTGTGAATCTCACAGTTGTGTAACTGTGCAGGGTCTAAAGAGGAGTAGAGCCTTGGCAAAAGGTGAGGTGGACCTACGAGTTGCGAATGGAGCAATAGTTGCTGCAGTAGCTGTAGGAACTTTTGAATTAATTTTGCCCAGTGGGCTTGTTTAAGAACTAAACAATTATTTTTATGTTCCTGCTATGAGTAGGAATATTATTTCAGTTTCTTGTTTGGATTTAGAAGGTTTTGAATTTGTTATTAGGAATAACATTTGCTCCATTAATAAAAACGGCATTTTTTATGGAGATGCTTCATTATCGAATGGGCTTTATATTCTAAATCTTCGTAGATCTTTAGACATGTCTATCTATAACATAAATACTAAGAGATTGAAATCCAATGATTTAAATCAGACTTACTTCTGGCATTGTCGTTTGGGCCATATAAATAAGAAACGCATAACAAAGCTTCATAATGATGGGCTTATAAAATCGTTTGATTTAGAATCTTACAAAACATGTGATTCTTATTTATTAGGCAAAATGACTAAAACGCCTTTCAAGAGACAAAATGAAAGGGCAACTGATTTATTGGGCCTAATACATACTGATGTATGTGGACCAATGAATTCACTTGCTAGAGGAGGATTTCAGTACTTTATTACATTTACAGATGATTTCAGCAGATATGGCTACTTGTATCTGATGAAACACAAATCTGAATCATTCTAGAAATTCAAAGAATTTCAAAATGAAGTACAAAATCAACTTGGCAAAAGTATCAAAACACTTCGATCGGATCGAGGTGGTGAATACTTAAGTTACGAGTTTGACGAGCATCTTAAAAATTGTGGAATTATTTCCCAATTAACTCCACCAGAAACACCTCAATGGAATGGTGTATCTAAACGGAGAAATTGGACTTTATTAGATATGGTTCGATCAATGATGAGTCAAACTGATCTTCCAATCTCCTTTTGGGGTTATGCCCTGGAGACTGCTGCATTCATACTAAATCGAGTTCCATCTAAATCGATTCAGAAAATGCCATATGAGATATGGAGCGGGAGATAACCTAGTTTGTTATTTCTGAAGATTTGGGGTTGTGAAGTTTATGTAAAGCGTTTATTATCTGATAAACTTGCACCTAAATCGGATAAATGCATATTTGTGGGGTATCCTAAAGAAACTAAAGGATATCAATTTTATCTCCTAAAAGAAAATAGAGTAATTGTTGCTCGAAATGGATTGTTTCTTGAAAAGGAATTTATTTCCAAAAGAATCAGTGGGAGTAAAATACATCTTGATGAGATTCAAGGACCACAATTAGTGCCTGAACCTTATCAAGATGAGATTCAAGAGCCACAATTAGTGCCTGAACCAAATAATGAATCTCGATTTGATGGATCACAAGTCCAAGATGAGCCTACATCTATAGAACAAGGACCTCGAAGATCTGATAGGGTTCGTCAACAACTTGAGAGATATGGATTTCTCATCACTGACGATCACAATATGGAGCTTATGGTTAATGATGAGCCCACTTCCTATCAAGAAGCCATTAAGAGTTCTGACTCTGGAAAATGGTTAGAGGCTATGAAGTCTGAGATGCAATCCAGGTATGATAACCAAGTTTGGACTTTGGTTAACCCACCTAAAAGTTCAAAAACCATTGGGTGTAAGTGGGTTTTCAAAAAGAAAACAGACATCGAGGGAAATGCGCATACTTTCCAAGCACGACTAGTAGCAAAAGGTTATAGACAAACTCATGGTATAGACTATGATAAAACCTTTTCACCAGTTGTAATGCTTAAATCTATCAGAATTCTTCTTGCCATAGCAGCATATTATAACTATGAAATTTGGCAAATGGATGTCAAAATCGCGTTTCTTAATGGAAACTTACTCGAAGATGTGTACATGACACAACCTGAGGGTTTTGATGATCCTTTGAATTCTAATAAAGTGTGCAAGCTTCAAAGATCCATTTATGGATTGAAGCAAGCATCTCGAAGCTGGAATCTTCATTTTGATGAAGCAATTAAAGAATTTAACTTTATCAAAAATGAAGATGAGCCTTGTGTCTATATGAAAACAAGTGGGAATGCAATAGTCTTTTTGGTACTTTATGTTGATGATATCTTACTCATTAGAAACGACATCCCAACTCTACAAAGTGTAAAGACATGGTTGGGAAATTGTTTCTCAATGAAAGACTTAGGTGAAGCTGCCTATATTTTAGGTATAAGGATCTATAGAGATAGATCTAGAAAGCTAATTGGACTAAGTCAAAGTGCATACGTTGACAAGGTACTGAAAAGGTTCAGTATGCAAGACTCTAAGAGAGGATTCTTGCCAATGTCACATGGCATTAAGCTCAGCAAAACTCAAAGTCCTTCTACGAAGGATGAAGAAGAGCGCATGAACAAGATACCATACGCTTCCGCTATAGGGTCTATCATTTATGCCATGTTATGTACTCGACCTGATATATCATATGCATTGAGCATGACGAGCAGGTTCCAGTCAAATCCTGGAGAGGCATACTGGACTGCTGTCAAGAACATACTAAAGTACTTAAGAAGAACTAAATATATGTTCTTAGTTTATGGAGGACAAGAAGGCGAGCTAGTTGTAAATGGTTACACTGTTGCTAGTTTTCAGTTCGACATAGATGATTATAGATCGCAATCAGGTTTTCTATTTTGTTTGAATGGAGGTGCTGTAAGCTGAAAAAGTTTAAAACAAGACACCGTGGCCGATTCTACTACAGAAGCTGAGTATGTAGCTGCCTCAGCTGCAGCTAAAGAAGCAATTTGGATTAAAAAGTTCATTACAGAACTAGATGTAGTTCCTAGTATTGTGAACCCAGTGGATCTCTATTGTGACAACAATGGAGCCATTGCATAGGCTAAGGAACCAAGATCACATCAGCGATCCAAACATATACTTAGACGTTTTCATCTCATTCGAGAAATTGTTGATAGAGGAGATGTCAATGTATGCAAGGTACCAACTGATGACAATGTTGCAGTTCCACTGACAAAGCCTCTCCAATCGTCTAAACATGATAGTCATACCAGATCAATGGGATTACAGCTTATGCCAAATTGCTCTTAGTGCAAGTGGGAGACTGTTGGGGATAAGTCCTAGAGTCAATTTGTACTTATACAATTATCATAATATTTTATATAATAATATGAGGCTTTCCATTCCATGAATAATGAGTTATGTTTTGTTGGTCATCAAGTACGTGGCTTGATAGTAAAACCCTACAATGAATACAATGACTATTCTAAAACTGTCCCTGATCGATTATTATTATTGGAAAAATAATAAATTAAGATTAGTATGTTTGTGACTTGATGGCTATGTTTTACTGGCCATGGATATTTGTGATATCAAGTCAAGACATACATAAATGTTAGAGAAAATTGTATTGGACATGACCCACTATGAGAGTACTTCATGGAATATGTTATAAGTACTTTCTAGCCATAATAATATTGAAAATCCTTCGACCTAAATTCATCATAGTTTCCTACTTGATAAATTCTATATTTTGACATTGTCTAAAGTTGTCTTTAACCAGATAATAAATTGGACTACTGTTGGATATAGAATAAGTTAATGAAAGGAATATGATTGATTGTGAAGGAATTTGTCCCTCTCAGTTATGAGAGAGATATCCATGGGCCCCTTGATAAGTTAGACTGTTAAAAATACATGACCGTGCTCAAATATATCAATCTAAGATATTGATATCATTTGTTTGAACAGTCTACTATGAAATCAAGAAATAATTGATTAAGCTTAATAAGGATGACATGCTTCGTGCCTTATGCTTAATCTGGATATCGTGTGACAAAAGGACTAAATATAAAATTATGGTTTACTTCAAAGAGATCACCGATCTTCATTTAACCTGGATAGTTATAATGTTTTGCTAGAAACCGCTTATAATTTGTGGGACATTTAAATATGATTTAAGCACACTGCCAGTGTTAAATGAACCTATAGGGTCACACAATAAGCGAACTTGTTAGGTTATTTTTCTGGTGACCAGGTTCGATGTATCTGGATGATGTCCAGATTATAAGAATCTGACTCGATAAATTAATTAGTTAAATTACCGAGATAATGGCAGAATCTTATCATATCATTTTTAATTTAATTTGAATTGAAATTAGAATATGATAAGATATTATTAGGGTTGGACTCTAAGAGGTTCGAGGGTTTTTAAGAAAACCCTAGTCGTCTTTTCAATAGTCCAATTTTTCGGTTGAGAACATTCGTGCCATTCTCTACTAGAAAAGGAAAAAAACCTCTCAAACCCTAGGCACTAGCACTGCCTGGGTATCGAGTGAGTTCGCGGTGTGTATCCGATAGAGGACGTTCGCATACTGCAGCGTCTGGTGATTGTTCAGGTTGAACATATAACAACGCAACCAGAATCGAAGGATTTCAATTATAGCAACCAGAGGTAATTCTTAAACCTTAGATCTTCTTAATCATTTACTTGGGTCCTCGGGAAGGATTCGTGGATGTTTTTCGCGTTTAGGAGTCCACGAATTCTAACAGGTTGAGGCATAAGCCTTACCCACTAATGAAGCTCGGGTTGTAGTCAAATTTCTTAAAAAACTTTTCACCTGTTTTGGTGTACCTAAGTTACTTATTAGTGATAAGGGAGCACACTTTTGTAATACCCAATTAGATAAAGTTCTCAAACATTTAGTTGTTACCCATAAGTTTGGTACTCCCTATCACCCTTAAACTAGTAGCCAAGTTGAGGTGGTCAATAGAGAGTTGAATAGAATTTTGGAAAAAATGGTTAATCATATGAGAAGAAATTAGAGTTTGAAGTTAGATGATACTCTTTGGGATTATAAGAGTGCTTTCAAAACTCCAATTGGTACAACCCTCTATAGATTGGTATATGGGAAATCTTGTCATTCACTTGTAGAGATTGAACACAAAGATTATTAGGCTGTCAAACTTATTAACTTTAATATTGAGCTTGCTGGAAAATCCAAGTTACTTCACTTGAATGCATTCAAAGAATTGCGCATGGTTTCATATGATAATTCCCTACTCTACAAAGAACGGGTAAAATGATGGCATGCTAAATATATTGCTCATAATCGAGACTTTAAAGAAGATGATCAAGTGTTGTTGTTTATTTCACACTTGCGACTCTTTCCGGGTAAGTTGAAATCAAGTTGGTCAAGGCCATATTTGGTAAGTAAGGTTTTTCCTTTTAGTACTCTTGAAGTTACTCACTCGGTTAATGGCACTTTCAAAGTTAATGGGAATCGGGTGAAGCATTATTTTCATGAGACTCTCAATACTTTGGATCACGTGGATGTTTTTCTCCATGATTCATGACTTTTCTTAGGCTTTCCTTTTAGTTGATTTTTTTTATCTTTATTTATCTTTTTATTTTCTTTTATTTTTCTAGGTTTATGTTTTTTATTTTTGTTTCTCTTATGTTTTATCTAGGTACAATTCCCCAATGACTTATTTTAATGGATTCACATGTGTTGAAGCTATTCCGCAATGGAAGTATTTTCTTTTCTCTATTCTTTCTTTTTATTTATTTTGGTCTGTTCGTTTTGCTTTCATTGTTATATTTTTTTCCATTGAGGATAATGTCTATTTTAAGTGTGGGGGGAGAGTTTAGTATTGTAGATATTTTCCATGTACTTTAGCTTTGTGCCATACACATGTTGCTGAAATTTTTCAAATTTTTGTAGTTTTCGTTGCTTTAGCAAGGTTGTAGTTAACTTTCTGGCTTGGATATGAGTTTTGTCATTCACTTGGTAGATTTTTATTAACAATAAATTAGTTTATTATATGGGATATGTTAAGACTTGAGAATTTGGGTTAATCTTGTTTATGCATTAGTGTCTGAGCATTATTTGATTCATCTAGTTGGATTGTGGATAATGTGATGAATGTGGGAAAAGTTGTTGGCTAACTATTATATTATGGGTTTAAACTTTGCTTGACCTTAAGTTATGATAAGGAATGTGACGAAAAAATCTTTGTGTGGAAAGATTGAGGAAAAAATCTATGAGTTGAAAAATGGGATAAGAAAATTTTGTTCTATCTTTGAAGGCAAGAAAGCACTTTTAGCTTGATTATGGGGGCTAATGCAGATAGTGAAGAGAAATCTACTTTCTTGAGGCTATTAATTCCTAAAAGCAAAAGAGAGAAAAGTGTTGAAAAATGATGAGTGTTGACTATAATGGGGCCAATACTGTGCGTGAAGAGAAATCTATTCACTTGAAGCTATTAATTTCCTAAATCATTGAAAAAATTGAGAGAAAGAAAAACAAAAACTAGAGTGTTTTCCTTATATCATGACTTAAGTTGTGCAATTGTTAGATTTATAATGCTTGAGTTGGTAGATAGCTTGACTTGTATGATTCTTGTTATCTATGTTTTTGCTTGAAGGGTGAAATAATGTTCTTAGACTGAATTATAATCTTTTTAAATTTGACTTCAAGAGCTTTGATATGTCTTATTTAATACTTAAGTTTGTGAATTTTTTCAAGGGTTGAACTAATGTAAAGGTCATATCTAGAGTTTGAAGGGAAATTATGTCTTCGTATAGTTAAACTCTTTCAAAGATGGTCTTATTTTTCCTTATTTTAAAGTGATTTGCTTTAGGGTAAGCAAAGGTTCAAGTGTGGGGAATATGATAGAGGCTAAATTTATCAATACTTTCATAGTTATTTGAGGATGTTTTATGACACATTTGGTGCAATAACTAGTTATCTTCCTTCATATATGATGTTTAACCTTTGGAAAGGTGTTTTGGCTTTTTATTGCAGAAAACGGGGAAAACGACATAAAACAAAAAATCCCGTTGTCATCCAGTGCACGACTGGTGCTAGCCGTGTTCCATTGAGCTGGCATCGGCCCCAATCTGGAAAACAAAGGATTGCAAAAAAAAAAAAAAAAAAAAATTGAGCACAATCAGGCAAGCCAGTGAACGGCTAGCACCAGTCATGCCAAGAGGAGCTGGCGCTAGCCTTGGTCTGCCCAATGTCGGCGAATTTTCCTTTGAAGTGTTGATTTGGTAATGTTCAAAGAGTTTTGGTATTTTCTAGTTTCTACTCAGCCCAGAACTCTAAGGAAATAAATTTTGGCTTTTTAGGAGCCTATTTAAAAAAGAAAATGACAAGGAAAATGATAGGAATCCGTCCACACAACAAAGCACATCTAAAGAAGGGGGAAGGAAAGTTAACACTTGCTTCAAGGCTCCTTGGGAACATTTAACATTCAAGAAGTTTCAAAAGGATTTTCAAGTCGTTCAAGCATACAAGCCAAGAGCCAAGAAGTTTTTCAAGAAGTAGGTGCCAAAAAGAAGATTAGAAGACCTTCAAGATTTCAATCCAAGGACCAATGAGATTGATAAGTAATAGAGGATTATAGAAGGGCCAAAAAGACAAAAACGTGTCCAGCAAGTTGTATGGAAGGCCAGAGGAGCATAAGAAAAATGAATCGATAGTCTGTGAAGAATAGTGTTGACCTGGCACTAGGCCCATCAAGGTCACCTAGTGCAAGGCCCATTCGGGCTATGCTCATAGTGCCGACCTGGCGCCACATCTATCAAGGCAACCCGGTGCCAGGCCCATTTGGGTCGTGCCCTGTGTTGTATAGTTTTCTTTTGTTCTCAATTAAATTTTTACAACTTTATTATATTTTAACCTATGTTTAAGGCACGTAATAGGGCCTCAAAGCTTGTTTTAAGGCCATTTAATAGTTAGGATTAGTTTCCTAATAATTTAGGACAAGCCATCTATATATATGCCATTATAACTCCTGCAAACACAACTTTTGATATTTTGAATAGATAAATCTTTTGTTCTCTCTAGAAAGAGTTCTTGAGGTTGTTCCTCTTGGGTGATTGCCAAATCAGTCAAGACTACTCTTAAAAGCTTTGAATTGGAAAAGTGATTTGAGGGAGTACTATAAATGGGAAAGAAGAATGGAAAAATTATTTAAAAGCTTTGAGTGCTATGAAAGAAATAAAGTGAGTTGTGCCTTAATGGATTTCTCCAAAAATGATTTTGAATAGTGGGAGTAAATGAATGCATAAAGAAGGAAAAGTGGGTATTAAATGGTGGTTTCTTGGGAAGAGATGAAAGATTTAATGCAGAAAGTATTTGTACCTAATGAGTGCCAAATATGTAGAAGTTTTGCTCCCTTGTCCCATAATTATCCAAGAAGTTCTAAGCATGTTGAGGGAAGTACAATGCAAATTTTTTCAAAAGGAGGGATGACGAGAAAACAAGATTATGTTTGTTCTCTATGTTGGGACTATGGTTATAGTATATGTGATTGCCTAAGATTGAATGATCAAGGAAGAAGTTTTTATTTGCAAAAAGGTAGTATAATTCCTTGTGAGCATTCTAGTAGTTGTGGGCACAAGTTATTTGAATGTTATTGTAAGTCCTCTAAGTAGCAAAGTGAGATTTATAAATTTGAGAAACAAAGAGCTAGACTTGAGACCAAAGTGGCCAATAAAAATATTGTAGATATTGAGGAACCAACAAGGGCAAGAAATGAAGAAAAGGTTGAGAGGTTGAGCAAAATGAATTACATAGCTTTGAGAAGAAGGAGAAGCTAGCAAATGAAGCTAAGTGACAAGGAATGCTCAATCAAGATGATGAAGTAGTGCATGAAGAAGCTGAGAAAAATGTTGATGAGATTAATAAGGAGCTTAGTGATACTAAAGAAGAAGGAGATGAAGTGGATCAATTAAGACCAACAAATGGGGGTGACTAAAGAGTTCTACAATATCTTATTCTTTCTAGATGGAAATTCACACTCATTAGACGTGATAGAGGCGAATGAACAAGAAAAAGTTGAGCAAAAGAGTATGGAATTTGTTGAAGAGCCAAAGAATTCAAGGATTGAAGTGGAGAATGAGCAAGTGCGTACTATGGATGAAAGTCCCAAAAATACATCAAGTACCTATGAAGTGTGAGAAAGCTCATATCCACAAGTGGATAAAAAAAAAAGAGTTGGCTAGAAGTTGTGCAAGAGCAAATGAAAACATGCGAAGTTAAAAAGAATTAAGCATCTAGTTCAACTTCACCAAGTGACACCAAACCTAGTGAGGGATATAGAGTGGATGGAAGAGATGGGGATACACTTGAGAAACCATGTGTATTGATTAGTGTTATGAGGGAAGTTGTTGAAGTTTGTGTAGTTGATGAAAAAGAGGATTTACAAAGGGAAAATATTTTCTATTCACGATGTCAAATTAAAGAAAAAACTTGTAACTTGATTATTGACAAAGGGAGTTGTAAAAATGTGATTAGTGCTATATTGGTAGAGGAATTGGGAATGGAGACCTTGAAACATCCCAAACCCCATAAGCTTCAATGGTTGAACAATTGTAGTAAAGTAAATGTGAGAAAACAAGTCAAGGTTACAGTTGCCATGGGGGGATATAAAGATGAGGTGATGTGTGATGTGTTTCCCATGCATGTTGGGCATATATTGTTAGGAAGGCCTTGGCTATTAATAGAGACGTAGTTCACCATGGAGAGAAAACACTTACTCTTTGTGCAAGGATGGAATGAAATTGACACTTTGTCCTATGCCCCCAAGTAAGATTGTCAAAGATCAAAATATTTTGACAGAGGAAGATAAAAAGAAAAGAGAACAAAAAGAGAGGGAAAAATAAGAGCAAGAAAGAAGAGAAAATGAGAGGAGATCAAAATACAAAAATAAGAGTTTAGAGCTCCAAATGCATGCAACAACAAGAGGGGAGAGAGAGAACAAACAAGTGAACATAAAGATAAAACAAGAGTGCCACCAACAAACCTTAAATTTTACTTTCACACACAAACTCTTGTTTCAATTCTTATGTAGGAAAATCCGTACAAGCAACAAGGTACATCAATTTGAGGACGAATCATCCCAAAAAAGGGAAAAATAATAGGAATCCATCCACACAACAAGGCACATCTAAAGAAGGGCGAAGAAAAGTCAACACTTACTTCAAGGCTGCATGGGAACATTTAACATTGAAGAAGTTTCAAAAGGATTTTCAAACCGTTCAAGCATACAAGCTAAGAGCTAAGAAGTTTGTCAAGAAGTGGGTGCTAAAAAGAAGATTGGAAGACCTTCAAGTTTTCAATCCAAGGACCAAGGAGGTTGACAAGCAATAAAGAATTAGAGAATGGCCAAAAAGACCAAAGCGTGTCCAGCAAGTTGTATGGAAGGCCAAAGAAGCATAAGAAAAATGAACCGGTAGTCTGTGAAGAATAGTGCTGACCTGGTGCCAGACCTATCAAGGTCACCCAGTGCCAGGCCCATTCGAGCCATGCTCACAGTGCTGACTTGGTGCCAAGTCCATCGAGGCGACCAGGCGCTAGGCCCATTCGAGCCTTACCTTGTGTTGCTCAATTTTCTTATTTTATTTTCTTTTTTTTTTTCAATTAAATTTTCACGACTTTTATTATGTTTTAACCTATTTTAAGGCATATAATAGGGCCTCAAAGCTTGTATTAAGGCCATTTAATAGTTAGGATTAATTTACTAATTAGTTTAGGGCAATACATCTATATATATGCCATTATAACTCTTGTAAACACAACTTTCGATATTTTGAATAGAGAAATCATTTGTTCTCTAGAGAGAGTTCTTGAGGGTGTTCCTCTTGGGTGATTCCCAAATCAATCAAGACTGTTCGTAGGCTTTAGTCCGACCTAAGAATTTAGTCTCTAATCTTCTTAGGATAGATCATTGTTCTTTCTAAAATGAGTCTTAGATTCCTAGCTAATCTAGGGTTCTTTTAGGAGTTTAATTAGTTGCCTAAATCTTTCCATCTCATTTATTCTTGATCCTTCTTAGGTTAGGGGTGTTTTGGAGTTGATTTAGTTGGCTTAGTTCATTAGATTTTGGGTCCTAGGAAGCTAGTTTTACCTAGGGTTCTAGTATTGAATTAGGTCTCTTGGTTTTGAGCTTCAAATCTCAAATTGGTGCTTCTCAAGATCATATTAGAAAATGTGTGAATCTAAGGATCAAAGTTTCCAATCACTCATAAGAGGAGGAGATTCATCAATCAAGGGCCATAATTCAAGGAGGTTTTCAAAGAGAAAAAGAAGGGTTCGTCTATGAGTTCTTTCTTTCCTTTATTTTTTTTTCTAGAATAATGATATAATTAATATTCTTATTATAATTTGATATTATTTTGGGATTCATGGTGTTTTTTTGTGTGAATAATTTAGCTATTTCATTAATTTTTCTATCATTCTCGATGTTTGATTACTTGTAATTACACAATAGTTGATGAAGTTAGATTCGCTTCTAATTGACTTGGGAAATGATGTTATGAGTTAATTTAATTTAATTAATTTCATATTTGTAATTTCTTAACAGATTTGGGAAATGAAGTTAAAATGAAGAACCACAGTAATGAAAGATTAGTTAATTTCTTCTAGAGCATAGGGTTATTAGCTAATTTCATATTCATTATCACCTAGAGTATAGGGATAATTATTGAAGAATGAGTTTAATGTATCTTTTTGGTTATGTTGGTTTGATTGAAAAATATGCTAATTTAATCATAAGATAGTGAGTTTATGATTTGGGAAATGATTGAACTCTACTTTAATTCCTTCATGATGCCAAGATGATGATTAATTGAGATAGTTACTAAATGATTCATTATCATATCTTCTAGAATAGTTGTCTAAATTGCATATTCCTACATCCTTGAGTTATACATGTTTCTTTAATTTTCTTTTCATCATCTTTATCACTTTAGTGGATTGGTTAAACAATAAATAAAAAGTAATTTGTGTATACTTGTTCCCTTGAGGATCGATACTCGTTAATTCCCTATACTATGCTTGCGATGCGTGTACTTGCTCGTATGTATAATTTGATATTAATGATTTAATTAAAACTTGGCTAGGGATGGATTTAAATTTAATAATTTTTATATACCCAAAATTTATGCATCATATGGTATCTTTTTTGGGTTTCATTAATTGTTGAAGAAATTGTTAACAGAAGACATCTTGTCAGATTAGTTT
This sequence comes from Voacanga thouarsii, assembly GCA_026120185.1. Lineage (NCBI taxonomy): Eukaryota > Viridiplantae > Streptophyta > Magnoliopsida > Gentianales > Apocynaceae > Voacanga > Voacanga thouarsii. The sequence continues at coordinate 900,614 of JANUWF010001246.1, read as the reverse complement.
CATCATGACCGAGTAAGATTCTTACTTTCTCTTTCTATCTTGCATAATGTAGTCTTTAATCCTTTTTCTCTATTATTATTTTTCTTTATCTTCTTCCCTTATTCTTGCAATTATATTGTTGAGAGGTAACTGTGAGAGAAGCTTATACATTGGTTAGCCCAGAACGGTCAAATTAGGCCATAGATAGCCTAGCATAGCAGATAAGCCCAAACCCCGAGATGGTCCTGTAGCTTTCAACCATACATAGTAACTAGGTCTGTCCAAGGAAGAAGATGAGAAGATAAACTTGGAGAAGCATAGAAGAAAAACATTTAAGACTACTGAGTGTTTAGAAGGAAAAAGAAAGTTCCCTTCCGTCATGGCCATTAGATCGAACTTATCTGATATTGATATAGAAACCATCAAGGACTTAGAAACTAGTTCTCAATTAGATCAAACTGAATCCAGATTAATGAATTGGAAAATGACAACTAAAAAGTTTGATGAAATTTATGAAAAAGGAATTTTTGTTTTAGTACAAAATTACAACATTAAAACCACCGAGAAAATAGTTTCTATTAATAAATCATACGGGACTATTCAGTTATTTAATTTTGAAACCATAGAACACCACTGAAAAAATAAATATAAATATTTGCATATGGCATAGTACAAGCTGCTGTTAAACCTTTATATCGATCAGGAATAAATGCTCCTACTTATTTATTATTAGGAGAACATTTAGATTTTAATAATAGTCTTCTAGTTGTACTTGAATCCAATCTGGCTAATGGCCCTATTTATTTTAATCATTATCCTAATTTCACAATGGATCACTCAGATCCTCATATTTTGAAAACTTTGACATTCACTATCTAAAACAAAGAATTTAGAATTTGAACTTGGCTCTAAATTTCTTGGTCTTATACGTCGTGTTTATTATAAAGTAATGAAAACTACCATAAATCCGAAAGAAAAAAATCATTTAGGAAATCCTAGAGAAACTTGTTTATTAGAAACTAATTTTGGAAGGTCAAACACTTTTGTTCCTCGTCTTCTTAAGTGGGATGATATTCTTCATGATACAAAATAGAATTTTGAACATATCATCAACCTTAAAAAACATTATGAATCTAATAAAATAGATTAGATCTAAGAATCCTCTTCTATAACTATCGAACTAGAATTTAGCAGAAAATCTTTCTCTGTTGCTTCTTCTTCTTCTTCTTCTTCTTAGTGGCCTCTCTTTCGAATCCATAGTACTGGTTGGCTAAACAGTGTTGATTTTTCTGGAGAATTTCCTAAAGTTAATTATGAAGATAGTGTTAGTGTAAAATCTTCAAGCCCAACAAAATCTGAAATGCAAATGTCTGAAACTTTAATGACAATTTCTTCAAATGATGAATTTGAATTAGATAGAACATATTTAAAATAATTATGGAATAGACCCTGCAATAAATTAAAAATCTATTGGTATTTTGAAACTGTACAATCTGCAGAACGAATTAGATTAAGAGATAAATATTATTCTGTTCTTAAAAAATTTAGAACACATTTAGTTTTTTTTTATTGATATGAATATTCAGGAAAATACAATCAATTAGAATCTATAAATATGATAGCAAAAAAATGGTATACTGCTAGGAATGAAGTAAAAGAATTTGTACTTCCAACCCCAGAAGAGATAAAAATCCCAATTGAAGGTCATGTAGTAACAACCCCACCTTTTAAGATAGAAAATCTAGATAAACAAGGAAATATAATGAATAAAGATTTAAATAACGTAATTCAACAAAATAATTATACAAATCAAATGTTAATCACCATGGCACAAAACGTAGAACAATTAGATCATAACTCCATTGAACGACGGGAATCACCTCGCTTTGTCCACTTGAAGAAGCTTCCGATTGAACACCCGCTAGCCTTCTACTTCGCCTTGTTTGCATCAACGCTAAGCTTTCCAGCTCTCGGAATATTCCTCAGCCTAACCTCTAGTCAGTGAACACTATGGTGAAGAGGAACGGTCTCAATTCTCCTTGGTTCACTTGCTATTGGTTAGCAAAGAACAAGGAGTAAACCTAGAGGAAGGAGAGAGACGTTGAGAGAGAGAGACTCACATAAGGCTCTGATAAGCTTAGGAGGATTAGGGTTTTTTTCTACCAGAGACTAGTTTATTGGTTAGCCAAAACTAGGTCTCTCATTATCTGATAAACATATCCCCGGGATTTCATATTTCAAAACACCCGGATATTATCCTGAGAATCTGTTTAGCCTAACCTTAAACTCTTGTTAACCGTATCTGCAAAAAACCCTAAGGTCCAAGCTATTGGGTCAGAAAAATATTTATTATTTTCCTTGGACCCAAAAGGCCCAAAATAATAAACATTAATTATTTATTTCCTGGGCTTATATAAATAACCCAATAAAAAATTAATGAGCCCAAATGAACCAAAATAATTAATCTTTAATTATTTATTTCTTGGGCCTATATAAATAACCCAATAAATAATTAAACATTAATTATTTTCTCTAGTTTAAGCCCAGGTTAATTTCCTAATTATTCATACTGGACCTAGGCCCTAAATAATTAATTAACCAATTAAACTAGATAATTAATTTCTCTCAAATCCTATGTTAATTAATTTATTTATTTTATTCCAGTCCAATAATAAATTAGACTTCCTGAATAAAATTAAATAAAATCAAATAAAATAAAATACTCTTCAACTGAGACCAATTCCTCAATCAAAAATTAGTTAGGACTTATGGGCTATTCCGAGAACCAAAAAGACACATCTCCTTGGCTGCTAAAATGACCAAAATACCCCTGCTATATAACTAGTTGTATTTTGCATTTTAAATATTTTCTAATATTACCATAACGAAATACTGACCCCAAGGACAATGCTGCATTAGCAAAAACTCCGACCTATAGGTGAAATGACTAAAATACCCCTCTACACATCGCCGTACATTTAGAGAGGAAGAAGTGTACTAACACCCCTCTAAATGAAATCTACCATCCTTAGGCTTCTAGTCCAACGATCCACGACTTCTTGGAGTATTTTCGTTTTCCAAGGGAGCTACCCTAAAGCAAACATCCAAGTCATGTTTCCAAGGGCCTTGGACATTTTAGACCATTCGGACAACACCAAGGGGCGATATAGTGCAGAAACTATCTTGTATAAGTCTGTCTTAACTAACTAGTCACACATACCCAACATGCAAGCATATTGGCCCTAGGATAGAACCTCAACTATAACAAATCAAAGTATATGCTCCCAGTTTCGCCAGACCACCAACTCATATTCAAGTCGTAGAGTACTAGTCCACGCTGTAGCGGTAGTAGTCTAGGTTTCTACCATATAGTATTTTCAGAAACCACTACTACAGGTCCAGTTGTACGCATTCGAAATACACTTATGTTATGAAGTGAGTGGACTACCCACTGGCTAAAGGTAAGCCATTCCCCATTTGGAATTCATAACATAATAACTTAAACATGATGAGATTCACAGTCTCATCAATAGGTTAAGAACAAAAGTTTATGTGTTAAATAACCCGTGATCCATACCTTACTGTGAAAGACCACCATTCACATGGATAACTTATTTAAACACAATGGGTCTGTTCCAAACTAAAATCGTGCATAAACAAAAAGTAAATTCACAAACAATTTTTGAAAATAAATTCTTTTATTAAAATATTCGATTTTACATCAGAAACCTAGTCTAAGAGGGCATACAATCCAACAATCTCCCACTTGCACTCTAAGACTAGGTAAGTCCATAGGTGCCCACCCCTATGGCGTCTAAGTGGCTCTTGAAGACTCTCTCAGCCAAAGACTTAGTGAATGGATCTGCTAGATTGTTTTCTGAGGTAATATGTTCCACCACGACTTTCAGTCTCTGGATGAAATCCCGAATCAGGTGGTACTTCCTCTCGATGTGTTTCCCCTTCTTATGGTTCCGAGGTTCCTTAGATTGCGATACTGCTCCAGTGTTGTCGCAATGCTTCACAATCGGCCTGTCCATATGTGGTATGACTCCAAGTTCTGAAAGAAACTTCTGGAGCCAAACTGCTTCCTTGGAGGCCTCCGAAGCAGCCACATACTCAACTTCCATGGTTGAGTCAGCAATACAAGACTGCTTAATACTCCTCCATGAAATTGCTCCTCCAGACAAGGTGAAGACATATCCACTAGTGGATTTTCTCTCATCCTTATCCGCCTGGAAGTCTGAGTCTGTGTATCCTGTAGGAACCAAATCACCAGCCCTGTAAACCAGCATATAATCTCTCGTTCTCTTAAGGTACTTGAGAATATGCTTTACAGCTTGCCAATGAACCTCCCCTGGGTTTGACTGATATCTGCTAACTAAGCCCACGACAAAGCAGATATCTGGCCTAATACACAGCATAGCGTACATGAGACTTCCCACTGCCAAAGCGTAGGGAATCCTACTCATTCTGTCCTTTTCTTCTTGAGACTTAGGACAGTCCTTCAAAGAAAATGACAACCCATGTCTGCAAGGGATTAGAGCTCCCTTACATGAGTCCATGTTGTACTTGGCCAGCATCTTGTCAATGTATGTTGCTTGGGATAACCCTAACATTCTCTGCTTCCTATTTCTAAGAAGCCTAATCCCGAGAATGTAGCTGGCTTCTCCCAAGTCCTTCATACTAAATTGACTAGACAGCCAAACCTTTATAGATGACAATGTCCCTACATCATTTCCAATGAGTAGAATGTCATCCACATACAGGACAAGAAAAACCACATTAATGCCTCCAAGTTTCTTGTATACGCATGGTTCATCTTCATTTTGAATAAAACCATAAGACTTTATAGTCTCATCAAAACGAATGTTCCATGCTCTCGATGCCTGCTTAAGTCCATAAATAGACTTTTTAAGCTTGCAAACCATATGTTCCTGGCCTTCAGCAATGAAGCCTTCTGATTGGGACATATAGATGTCTTCGCTAAGATGGCCAATTAAAAATGCTGTCTTGACATCCATTTGCATTATCTCGTAGTCATAGTGACATGCGATGGCAAGGAGGATGCGGATGGACTTAAGCATGGCTACCGGGGAAAAGATTTTCTCATAGTCGTTACCTTCTTTCTGAGTATACCCTTTCGCCACAAGCCTAGCTTTGAAGGTTTCCACCTTCCCATTCGCTCCTCTCTTCCTCTTCTATACCCACTTGCACCCAATGGGTTTTATCCTTTCAGGTGAAGCTACAAGATACCAAACCTGATTGAGGTACATAGACTCAATCTCGGCTTTCATTACTTCATGCCACAGATTTGCATCGGCATCAGCAATAGCCTCCTCGTATCTAGTGGGGTCTTGTTCCTAATGGTCGGAGACCAGCTCAAAGGCTTCTCCTGTCCATCTATCCGGAACCCTAGACACTCTCCCACTACGACGAGGCTCCATTTGCACAGGCTCTTGAGGCTGTGCCTCTTCTTGTTCCAGAATCGGGTCAGAAGAAGTTGATTCTGTAGATAACTTCTCTTGAAGTTCCAACCTCGTTGAACCTTTAGTGGAAGTACTTTGACCATCTTTCAAGTATCTAGCATTGGTACTGACTAGTACCTTCTACTCCTTAGGATTATAAAAGTAGCCTCCTTTTGTCCCTTTTGGATACCCAACAAAATAGCATAATTTTGATATTGGCTCCAACTTGTCTCCCTCGATCAGTACATAAGCTGGACATCCCCAAATCCTGAGATGATTCAAACTTGGCTTACGCCCAGTCCACATCTTATAGGGAGTCTTAGGTACTGACTTGGAAGGCACCAAGTTCAGAATATATGCTGTTGTCTTCAGGGCATATCCCCAAAAGGACACTGGAAGAGTAGCATGAGACATCATGCTTTTGACCATTTCCATCAATGTCCTGTTCCTTCTCTCAGCTACTCCGTTCTGCTGGGGTGTTCTCGGCGCAGAGAGCTGGGATACTATCCCATGATGTACCATGTAGTCCTTGAATTCACCTAGAAGGTACTCTCCACCACGATCCGATCGTAAGGTTTTGATTAATTTACCTGCCCGATGCTCCACTTCAGCCTTAAACTCCTTAAACTTGTCAAAAGAGTCAGACTTGCGTCTCATCAGGTAAATGTAACCATACCTCGTACAATCATCCGTGAACGTGATGAAGTACTCAAAACCTCCCCTAGCTGGTGTAGACAATGGACCACACACATCAGTGTGAACAAGACTCAACACCTCATTGGCTCTATCCGCCTTTGGTGTAAAAGACCTCTTGGTCATCTTTCCCATCAGACAGGATTCACACTGAGGCCAACTTTCCAATCTCAATGAGCCCAAAGGCCTATCATGGATTAGCCTCTGAATCCTGGTTGAGTTAATATGACCCAACCTTAGATGCCAAAGGTATGAATCATTGATATTGGTCTTTCTCTTCCTAGTTAAAGGTTCAGACAGAGCGTTATTTGATTGGTGATTAATAGGGTTTAAAAAGAACAGATTACCATACATGTGCCCAGTACATAAAATTTCTCCATCTCTACTGATAGAAATACCAGAATGGAAAGATACAGAATATCCTTGATTAATAAGTTTTGCAACTGAAATCAAATTCTGACGAAAACCAGGTACATATAAAATATCCTTTAAAACCACTATCTTATTACAAGAAAATATGAGATCCAGCTCTCTCATTGCAAGGGCCCAGACTTGTGCTCCATTACCCACTCGAAGCCCATGTTCGCACTTCTTGAGTCTTCTTATCGTCCTAAACCCCTGCAAGGAGTTACATATATGATCAGTGGCTCCTGAATCAACAATCCAAGTGGAAGTTGATCCTACCATTGATATGGACTCTAGATAGTAAACATTACCTGTGGGGTTCTTCTTGGCCTGAAGATCTGGACACTCTTTTTTCCAGTGTCCCTTCTTCCCACACTTGAAGCACTTGCCCTTTGGTTTGTCCTTGGGCTGGGTCTTGGGCTGGGCTACTGCACTTCCCTTCTTCCTCTTGAACTTTCTGGGTTTTGGCCCAGTTCTTAAGGAAGAAGCATTAGCAATCATGGCCTTTGACTACAATTTCATGACCTTCTCCGCCATCTGGAGCGCCTTCATCAGTTTAGTTAAACTCATGTTCAACTTGTTCATGTTATAGTTTAACTTGAACTGAGTAAAAGAGCCCGGTAGAGATTCGAGAACCATGTCCACTTGGCTCTCGGGGTCAATGACAGCCCCTAAGATTTCTGCCTCCTCGAAAGCCGCAATCATCTTGAGCATATGCTCTCGAACTGATGCTCCCTCAACTATCTTAGTGTTCACAATAGTTCGAATAGCCTCCTGCCTTGCGGGCCGGCTCTTGTCTGCGAACATAGTTGCCAATGATTGACTTATGTCATATACAGAAGCCATGTGCTCGTGTTTTGACTGGAACACATTAGACATGGAAGCTAACATATAGCAACGTGCCATTTCGTCAGCTTTCTTCCACACCTTTTCAGCCTCTCGCTCTTCAGCGGTGGAACCTTCCCTGATAATAGGGCAAGTTTCGTAAAGGACATACTTATACTCCTCAGCTGTGAGTATTATGTCCAGGTTCCTTTTCCAGTTCACATAATTTGGACCCGTTAACTTATTCTCCTTTAGAATAACAGCCAATGGACTAAAAGAACCTCCCACCATTTCCGAAAATCAAAAATAAAAGAAAGAATTTAATTTGTGAGAAATAAAATTTGTGCACTAAAAATAATTTGGCTCTTAGGAAAACTGACATAGCTTCTTGGGAAGATTAACAGTTTCCCAAGCTAAGTGTATTAACCACCACAAATTAATTTCCCTTCTAGGTACTGGTCTAGAGAATAACTCCATCGTGGGATGGTCGTTTCCTCTCATTTCCTATGGACATACCTCGCACTATAACCTCCAACGTGGGTTGGCCGATCATAGTACGTGCCCCGGGTTATTAATTACATCATTCCATTAGATCTACATCCTTGTGGTATCCCCATCCTGTACGGGTTCATTCCCAGGATGACGCGAGGGGACCCACGATCTCTAATGAGGACCGTGATGGAAGCCGTGGGGCCGTTGGAACCCCTCTCCCACTTAGTCTTTTAAAATAAAGGTTTTCTGGAAAATATCCTTTTGAAATTTTCATTAAGTTTTTCCGTAACTCAAAAATAAAATATCTAAGTCCAATAAAGTCTCTATATCAAGGCTTATATCCTATGAGAGATTTTCTCCATGGACTAATTTTATTTAAGTTAAAACTTAATGATTTCAAAAATTTTCCAATTAAAACTTTCTAGAGACTTTGGTCTCAAGTTTATTTGACAAAATAATTTTTCTAGTCCAAAACAAAACAAAATGGCTCTCCATTTTAATTTACAAAAATATCAAAATCCAATATATTTTCTATGTCAATGATTAAATCCTTTGAGAAAATATTCAAGGATTCATTTTTGTACCAATTAAAATAACCATTTAATTTTTGAAGAAAAATATTTTTCTTGTCAAAAATGTTCCCAAAGACTTTGGTCTTTGGGAAAAAGCACACATAGGTACATAAAAAAATAGCATGCTCAAAACAATAAACGTTTTCATGCTTTTCTATTTTTTAAACCTAAGTGCCCAAATAATAGAATTAAACACATTAATTAATTAATTAATTATCTTGTTTAATCCTAAAATCCCTTACTAATATTTTTCATGCAAATATATTCCAAGAATATAAATATTGCAAAAATATTAACTTCGCCTGGTATGGGACCCAAAACGAAAAAGATAAAAAAATAAAAAAATTGCGGAAAAAACGCTGGCAGTCCACTGCACCGGATCCGCGCCCGCGTGGCCTGCGGTCCACCAAGGCCGCGATGCAACGTGCCGCACCGAATCGCACGCCTGCCACGACTCGCGGAGCTGCCCGCGACCCGCAACCCGCGATTGTTTCACCTCGCTGGCAACCCGCGAAGATCCGCGCCTTTATCCGGTTTGCTGACCCGTGCTTCAATTGCAAATTTCATGCAATCGGCTCCAATTCTCCCAACGGCTCGGCTCAATAGCCACCGGCTCTCCTCACAGAAACGCAGTGGCTCGGCTCGCAGCTCGACTCAACTCATGCGGCTTAGGAACAGTGTCATCTTCTTCGTTTTTTTCTTCTATCCGCGCGAAAATTTGCCGAACCTTCTCTTCTTCAATTTTTGCTTATTTCTTTGGCTTCTTTGGACATTTTTACTTACAAAAACTCATCCAAAAACAAAACCACAACCGCCTATACCCTTCAAATTGGGTTTACACGATGTTCTAGGAAAGCTAAAAAAAATTTACAGTGTGCCTATGCTTCAACGATGAAGCTCACAGAGATCCTATCACATACCAAAACAGCGAAGGATCACATGTATAATCATCTTCTCCATTTTATTAACTATCATGCTCCCTATATTGATCAAAAACCAGTGGCTCGGATACCACATTGAGGGAACCGAAAACAGAGAGCATGCACAGTACGTTAAAAATTTCACAGAGAAAAATAAAACCAAGCCTTAGAGGCCACACGGAAGCGTGAAGATCATACATTTGTGCTCCTTAACCCTTCTAGGTTGAGTAGGAGCAGATTGAACGACTGGAATCGCCTCACTTTGTCCACCTGAAGAAGCTTCCGGTTGAACACCCGCTAGCCTTCTACTTCGCCTTGTTTGCATCAACGCTAAGCTTTCCAGCTCTCGGAATATTCCTCAGCCTAACCTCTAGTCGGTGAACACTATGGTGAAGAGGAATGGTCTCAATTCTCCTTGGTTCACTTGCTATTGGTTAGCAAAGAACAAGGAGTAAACCCAGAGGAAGGAGAGAGACGTTGAGAGAGAGAGACTCACGTGAGGCTCTGATAAGCTTAGGTGGATTATGGTTTTTTTCTACCTGAGACTAGTTTATTGGTTAGCCAAAACTAGTTCTCTCATTATCTGATAAACATATCCTCGGGATTTCATATTTCAAAACACCCGGATGTTATCCTGAGAATCTGTTTGGCCTAACCCTAAACTCTTGTTAACCGTATCTGGAAAAAACCCTAAGGGCCAAGCTATTGGGCCGGAAAAATATTTATTATTTTCCTTGGACCCAAAAGGCCCAAAATAATAAACATTAATTATTTATTTCTTGGGCTTATATAAATAACCCAATAAATAATTAATGAGCCCAAATGAACTAAAATAATTAATCTTTAATTATTTATTTCTTGGGCCTATATAAATAACCCAATAAATAATTAAACATTAATTATTTCCCCTAGTTTAAGCCCAGGTTAATTTCCTAATTATTCATACTGGACCTAGGCCCTGAATAATTAATTAACCAATTGAACTAGATAATTAATTTCTCTCAACTCCTATTTTAATTAATTTATTTATTTTATTCCAGTCCAATAATAAATTAGACTTCCTGAATAAAATTAAATAAAATCAAATAAAATAAAATCCTCTTCAATTGAGACCAATTCCTCAACCTAAAATTAGTTAGGACTTACGGGCTATTCCGAGGACCAAAAAGACACATCGTCTTGGCTGCTAAAATGACCAAAATACCCCTGCTATATAACTAGTTGTATTTTGAATTTTAAATATTTCCTAATATTACCATAAGGAAATATTGACCCCAAAAACAATGCTGCATTAGTAAAGTCTCCGACCTACAGGTGAAATGACTAAAATACCCCTCTACACATCGATGTACATTTAGAGAGGAAGAAGTGTACTAACACCCCTCTAAATGACATCTACCATCCTTAGGCTTCTAGTCCAACGATCCACAACTTCCAAGAAGTCGTGGAGTGTTTTCGCTTTCCAATGGAGCTACCCTAAAGCAAACATCCAAGTCATGTTTCCCAAGGCCCTGGACATTTTATACCATTCAGACAACCACAAGGGGCGATATTGTGCAGAAACTATCTTGTATAAGTCTGTCTTAACTAACTAGTCACACATACCCAACATGCAAGTATATTGGCTCTACGATAGAACATCAACTATAGCGAATCAAAGTATATGCTCCTAGCTTCGCCAGACCACCAACTCATACTCAAGTCGTAGAGTACTAGTCCACGCTGTGGCGGTAGTAGTCTAGGTTTCTACCATATAGTACTTTGAGAAACCACTACGACAGGTCATGTTCTACGTATTCGAAATACGCTTGTGTCATGAAGTGAATGGACTACCCACTGGCTAAAGGTAAGCAATTCCCCATTTGGAATTCATAACATAATAACTTAAACATGATGAGATTCCCAGTCTCATCAATAGGTTAAGAACAAAAGTTTATGTGTTAAATAACCTGTGATCTATACCTTACTGTGAAAGACCACCATTCACATGGATCACTTATTTAAACACAATGGGTCTGTTCCAAACTAAAATTGTGCACAAACAAAAAGTAAATTCACAAACAATTTTTGAAAATAAATTCTTTTATTAAAATATTCGATTTTACATCAGAAACCTAGTCTAAAAGGGCATACAATCCAACACACACACACACACACACACACACACACACACACACTCTCTCTCTCTCTCTCTCTCTCTCTCTCTCTCTCTCTCTCTCTCTCTCTCTCGATCGATCGATCGAAATGGTTGCTACAACCATGGCTGTTTTCTTTCTCCTCTCTTGGACGATTCAAGCCTTCCAAGCGTGTGGATCTCCTTAAATCTTCATCGAGATAGTCATCAACCAAGTATTTCTCTTTAACCTTCTTTTTAATTCTAAAGTCATGTCTCTTAGATGTTGATAGAAAGGGATAGAATATGATTGGGGATTGGATATATGCACATGTATGAAGGAGTAGAGATTGAAGCAGGAGAATGATTGATCTTGATTAAGCTTTATGAAATTCCTTATGGATCGATGCATGTTCTTTATGTCTTAAGTGAGTATGAATGTTTAAGCATGCTAGATATTATGTCATCTTTGGTGAATAGGATATTATGTTCTTATTTTCATTGTAGCCATGAGTATGATTATGCTTAGTAGAGATTTAGCCATGTGATTGTAGGTATGGATTTAAGCCTTTATTCATGAATAGAATAGTTTGTTGTTTGATGATGAAGAATATGTTCATGATTCTTGTTAGCAATAGGAAAATTATGATCATGACCTTGTTGATCCTAAGTTATTTTATTTAGCCAATTTTATTACATTAACTAAACTTAATACTATGTTTTCCTTTAAAGATCTCGAAAACCCTAGGAAGTGTTGGAAATGAAGTATTAAATGAAATAGTAATATTTTAGCCAAATAAATGATATCTTTTATTAAAAATAATATATAAATATTTATATATGAAAATAATAATAATAATAAAACCTTTTATATAAATAATAATAATAATAATAATAATAATAATAATAATAATAATAGGTAAAATATTAATGATCTTGTAGGTCATATATTCATAAATATTATATTTATTTGTTATCTATTAATCAAGATTTAATAAAATTTATTTATTATTAATTTTACTTATTATTAATGATTTTCTATCTATTATTTATTAATTAAGAGATTAGCAATAATTTAATATTTACTTTAAAAATATTATTTAAGAATGACCATTTAATAATATCATTTAGGACTTAGGATTCTTTATCAATTAAACCCTAGTTTATTTATTTATTTTTTTTATTAACAACACTCAAGATTTAATATTTGAACCTATAACTTATTAGTAATTACTTTACAAACCCTAGTTATTTTAACTTATCACTAGTTATTTTAACTTGTCAAGTTAGACTTATTTTATAAAAGCCTTTATCACCTAGACTTAAAGCTTAGGACACTAGGGTCATGTTTGTAATAAGTTGAACTAGGATTATTTATGAAAGTGAAAATGGCTTGAGTATAACCATATGGTTTTTGTTTACCCCATGCGGGGTTAGGTCAGCTTTGGAAGATTTTGAATTTGCTCAAGCAAAGAATCAGGTAAGCTCCTGCATAAAATTTATTTGATGACAAAAGGTTTCTATGGCAAGTCAAATGTGAAGTGTATGAACACTCATTTTGTAAAGGCAATTAAGGATTGTTTTCCTTTTATTTCAGTGAAGAAAATCATTTGAAAATTAAATAAGTAGTTTTGCACAAATATTAAACTCTTTCTAAAACCTAACTTTGATAAGAATTTTAGAAACCCTTAATTGCTATTTCCAAATAAAGCAATATTTTATCAGTTTTCTCCCAAGTGGGACAAACAACGTTGAGTACTCAATAAGAGTAGACTACTAGAACTAGTCTTTGAAGGGTTAGGGTAAGTCTCTCAGTAGGTGGCCACCTTAAGGGGTGAGTCTTTCCCGGATAGGATGCTAGTCCAGTAGGTCATGCCGGTCCGAGCTAGCAAGTTTCACTCATGTGGACTGTGTATTTCTGGAGTGGACATCTGGTAAGTGTGGGTATTGGGAAGGAGCAGTATCTCACCCAGTAGGCCATACACCTACCTTTTATCAGTCTACACAAAGTGTGGCATTTTGACCGTTATATGGTCATGGGGCCCAACGTGTGGTAACCCATGGCTACCCATTTGAGTGGTTATACTTATTGTGCACATGTATGGTTTGAAAAGTAAAATACCACTCTTTATTTTTAACCTTATTTATTGCTTGCCAACACTTTCTCTTATGAAATTTTTACAACCTGCATTCATGAACTGTTTTACCTTAAACGCTCAAAGCACACACAGACTTATTAAGATTTTTATATCATCACCTTTTATGCTATGTTTTCAAGTTGATCCTACTATGGAGATGAGTAGCTAGATTTGTTGCCTTCTTGAAGACTTTATTTTTTTTATTTTATGTGTTACTTTGAGAGACGATTGTATTCAATTTATTTTGGATTTGTTCCTAAATATTTGGGTTGTAATAAGTTCAATTTTAAAGTATTGATTTTATTTGTGTTTGTGTGACCTAGTTATAAAGACCACTTGTCATTTGGACGAGGCGACATCCCCGGCCCTGTTGGGCCTAGGTAGCAGGGTGTTACATCAATGGAATGGTGTATCTAAATGGAGAAATTAAACTTTATTAGATGTGGTTCGATCAATGATGAGTCAAACTGATCTTCCAATCTCCTTTTGGGGTTTTGCCCTAGAGACAGCTGCATTCATACTAAATCGAGTTCCATCTAAATTAGTTCAGAAAACGCCATATGACATATAGACTGGGAGACAACCGAGTTTTTCATTTCTCAAGATTTGGGGTTGTGAAGTTTATGTAAAGCGTTTATTATCTGATAACCTTGCACCTAAATCATATAAATGCATATTTGTGGGGTATCTTAAAGAAACTAAAGGATACCAATTTCATCTCCCAAAAGAAAATAGAGTAATTATTGCTCGAAATGGATTCTTTCTGGAAAAGGAATTTATTTTCAAAAGAATCAGTGAGAGTAAAATATATCTTGATGAGATTCAAGAGCCATAATTAGTACCTGAACCGAATAATGAACTTCGATTAGATGGCTCAGAAGTCCAAGATGAGCCTACTTCTATAGAACAAGGACCTCGAAGATCTAATAGGGTTCATCAACAACCTGAGAGATATGGATTCCTCATTACTGACAATCATAATGTGGAGCTTATGGTTAATGATGAGCCCACTTCCTAACAAGAAGCCATTAAGAGTTCTGACTCTAGAAAATGGTTAGAGGCTATGAAGTCTAAGATGCAATCCATGTATGATAACTAAGTCTAAACTTTGGTTAGTCCACCTGAAGGTTCAAAAACCATTGGGTGTAAATGGGTTTTCAAAAAGAAAACAGACATAGAGGGAAATGTTCATACTTACAAAATACGAATGGTAGCAAAAGGTTTTAGACAAACTCATGGTATAGACTATGATGAAACCTTTTCACTAGTTGCAATGCTTAAATCTATTAGAATTCTTCTTGCCATAGCAGCATATTACAATTATGAGATTTGGCAAATGGATGTCAAAACTGCGTTTCTCAATGGGAACTTACTCGAGGATGTGTACATGACATAACCTAAGGGTTTTAATGATTATTTGAATTCTAATAAAGTGTGCAAGCTTCAAAGATCCATTTATGGATTGAATCAAGCATCTCGAAGTTGGAATCTTCATTTTGATGAAGCAATTAAAGAATTTAACTTTATCAAAAATTAAGATGAGCCTTGTATCTATAAGAAAACCAGTGGGAATGCAATAGTCTTTTTGGTTCTTTATGTTGATGACATTTCATTCATTGCAAACAACATCCCAACTCTAAAAAGTGTAAAGACATGGTTGGGAAATTGTTTCTCAATGAAAGACTTAGGTGAAGCTGCTTATATTCTAGGTGTAAGGATCTATAGAGATAGATCTAGAAAGCTAATTGGACTAAGTCAAAGTGCATACGTTGACAAGGTACTGAAAAGGTTCAGTATGCAAGACTCTAAGAGAGGATTCTTTCTAATGTCACAAGGCATTAATCTCAGCAAAACTCAAAGTCCTTCTATGAAGGATGAAGAAGAGTGCATGAACAAGATGCCATACGCTTCCGCTATAGGGTTTATTAGGTATGTTATGTTATGTACTCGACCCGATGTGTCATATGCATTGAGCATGATGAGTGGGTTCCATTCAAATCCTGGAGAGGCACACTGGACTGCTGAGGTATATTTATTTAGGTATAAAAATCATATAAAAATAAGCACATTCTCAATCAAGTTTAAATTAAAACGTTAACCACAAATTGCGCATATGAGCAAGCGTACTCATCATTAACATAGCATAGGGTTCAAATAAGTGTCGATCTTCTGGGAACAAGTATGCATTAATCAGTTTTCTTTCATTGTTTAACCAACTCAATAAAGTGAAAAAGAAATAAAAAGGAAAATAAAATAATATATACATGACAAGGATGGATAATTATATAACTCAAACCATTATTCTAACAAACATGATCTTAAAGTACCTAATTAGTATCATAATTAATTATTCTCTTGGCATCATGAAGGATTAAGAAAGATTAGCTTATTTGGTCAATCTATGAAATTACCATCTTCTAGATAAATTAGCATTACTTGGTCTCGTCTCAACTAATTCACCCAAAAGATGCATTAAACACAGTCCTTGATTAAATTTCCTTTGTCTCAGAAAATTTAAAATATGAAATTAATCAATGAATCCTTGGTCTCGATAGACATCAATTAACCTTTAATTACCAGTTCTCATCAATTAACCCCCTTGGTCCAGTAAGTTAATAGACAACGAATATAAAATTAATGGATTGAAATCACCATCAATCCCTTTGGTCCAGTAAGTTAATGAAAAGGAACAACCAACTAATCTCGTAATAAGCACAAGTAATTAAATACCAAGAATAACAACCAATTAATCAAAAGATCAAAGAAACTCTAAAAATCATGAATACCTAAAATAATGTCAAATTATAATAAAACAATTAACACATCATTGTTAAAGAAAAATAAAACAAAGTAAAAGAAAGAACTCATAGACAAGCCTCTTTCCTCTTCCTTTGAAGACCTTCTTGCACAATCCTCTTTGATTTGGAAGAATTCCTCCTTGATTTGAGTGATTTTCTGCTTAGATCTATGAATTCCCCCATGTTCCTTATGTTTTTCATCTATTTATAGGCTTAGGAAGTGCCTAAGCTCATTGGTGTATGGTTTTTGACCGACTAGAAGTAGGAAGATACTAAAATTTTGTACATTACCAAAAACCGCGTGCAAAAATCAAGGCACCGCCTCAACATCTGGGCACAGCCGGCGCCGGTTGTGTTCTGTTTCCTCAGTTGTTTACCAATTTTTTTCTTAATTTCTTTGCAATATTTTTCCAGCGTATAGCTGGCACTAGTTCTGTTCTATTCTAGACGTTTCACTGATTTTGCCATTGCCTCGAAGTGCATGCCAATAGCACGCAGCCAGTGCCAGTTCATCTGCCCTGTCCAGCGCCGCCTCTGTTCTGTTTTGCAATGTTTTTGCCTTGTTTTACCCCTAAAATCTGAAATAATGCACAAAATATCATTCCAATGGTAAAATCTCAAATTTGAAGGAATATGACTAGTTATTGAACAAAATGCATCACAAAATAGTCTCAAATAACTAGAGAAAATATGACAAATTTAAGACCTATCAATTCCCCCACACTTAGCTCTTTGCTTGTCCTCAAGCAAAGTATCAAAGACAAGTAGGAAAAACACAAGTTTCTAAAGAATCACTCAATCAATTTCAAAATAGTATTCCAATGCTTTCTTCATTCAAGGCAATAAAACATATGATACTATATCCTTCACAACAAATGCAAGACTTGTGTAAGTGAATAGCAACTAGTAGAACCATCTCAATACTTAACATCATTCTCAAACCATTGGAAAGAATTTAGTTCAAAAATAGTATGCATTCCATAAGCTTACTTTTCATACACTCTCTCCACTGATCCGAGATATACCATGATTCTACTTAGATCAAGTACGGTTTTCAAGCTTGTAATGTAAGGCTAAAGGCTTATAATGTAGCTTCCAAATGATGTATATAGGAAAATTAAATATCAAAGAAGATGAGAGTTCGCAAGAACAGGATAAACATAATGTATCAAGAAATTCCAAACTATTCTTTCTCTCCTATTCCAAAATCAATCAAAACCCATAACCTTGTGTAGTAATTACATTACAGTTCAAGCAAATCCTGCATTTTCATCAATCATTCTTAACTCATCACTACTTTTTTTTCACAAGATCATTCAAACATTTCAACAATGGTGCCAAGAACTTAATGTGAACTCAAGTTTTTCAAAAATACCTACAGCTCAACCACCATTCTTCTTGTGATCTTTCTTTTCTTTCTCTTTCAAATTTTCTGTCTTTTTCCTCTTTTTTTTTTTTTTTTCAAATGCTGGTGTTGTTTCTTTCTAAGTTTTTCTCTTTCCATCTTTTCTAGCAGCTTTTTGTTTTCTTTTTGCTTTCAATCTTTCATTTTCTTTTTCTTCTCTTTCTTTCTCCTTTCCTAACTCAACACAACTATTGATGCATGACTAAAAGTAACAAGTCATGATATTTCCACAAGTATTCTCCCTCAACATTCTCCTACATGTACTTTTATCTATCAAGAGCAATCAAAGATTTGAAAGAATTATTCAAACTCTCAGCAAGAAGAAAAAGACAAAGTATGATAGCAGATTTTAAGAAAGTAATTTACCATTTAGGCTCAAAATATGCACTAGAGATAATATAAAATAGGTAGCCTTGAAAAGCTTAAAATATCCAAAAAAGGCCTATTACCGTCATCCTTAAGTTAAATCATGAATGTCTTTCGTATTTCGCCTCGAGAGATATTCAAGTAAGTTTTAGAATGCTTAATGAATTTTAGTAGAAAATTAGGTTTAAAAACAATGTAAAGCATTTGATCAAGAACTACTTAGTCTAAGTGCGTGCAAAAAGTCATGCATAAGCTATAAATGATATAGAACATATGCTCTATAATCTATCACAAAGACATGCATTAAAGAAACCTCTTGAAATCTCAAAAAAAAATCAGAAAAAAGTTCGAAAAAATTTTCTCTCAAACAAGGATCTAAAGAAGAATTTCAAGAAGATTATAGAAGAATCGAGAAGATTATGAAGAATGAAGAATAGAAGAATTCTCAATCTAACCACTCCCCTGCACTTAAACTGGACATTGTCCTCAATGGCCAAATAAATAGAATAAGGAATTAAATACCATGGGAGCAAAAATAAAAGGGAAAGATAAAAAATAAATTACTTCCATTCATTGTGCATGTTGCTGTACAAGAGTTGAGCTCCTGGAGAAAGAGACATTGGCAAAGTACCTAAAAAGAAAAATACAAAAGAGCACACCAAAGCATAAAACTAGAAAAGAGAAATAAATCAAAATAAAAGAAAGAAAATAGTACACTAAGAAAGGAAAAGTATACCTCCAAAATAAAATGACATGAAAATATAAAGGAAAAAGAACAAAAAAAGAGTGACAAGTAGGGACATGTGTAGAACAAGCATCTCAATCTGCCCCATCATCATCATCAGGTGTAGACGTGCCCTCACCACAATGTTGTCCTGGAAAATGCGGCATCTACTCAGCCCATTGCTGGTCCATAATAACTTGCCTTCGAGCAATGTCGTCGATGGATTCCTGCATGTGTAGTAGCATCTCTGTCTGCTAGCCTAACTGTCCCAGCACTACAGTCTTAAAGTCAGTCTTGCCTTGGGACTGGGAACTACTTGCTTGTGCCCGTGATGGTGGTGGTGGATTCTCCTCCTCCACAGTTGGTGGCCTAAACTGATCGGGATGCCTAACCTCATAGGGTGTTAACCATTTCTTTAGTTCCTGGTTATACTTGTACCCGCAGCTCATCAGTGTCTGCTCCGTAACCATATCAAGCTCAGTGGTAGTCTCCATCAATTCTCCCTCAGTGCTAATAGCAAAGTCTCTCAGAATCTTAATTATGACTAAGGGGAAGACGAAGGCTGTGGTAGAAAGACGATGAGGAACCAGATCCCGAATAGATTGTATAACTAATAGAGTAAGAGGGATAGGCAGGGTGGTTATCATCCTATGCAAGATAAGGTGTATTTCACTGAAACCACTGGCACGGGATACAACATTGAACCCAAACATGTAGACTAGAGCCCTAAAGTTGGCAATAAGATCATTGTTCGAATAGAAATTATTGGCTTGGAAAGCATTATGCTTGTACAACCCTAGAGTGGCTCTAGTTCCACGGGCATCTCAATCAAGGTCAGAAAGAATTTTCTGATTGTTAACATCTATCCCTTGCCAAGACTCATCATCATAGACCTGGAGAAGAATAGTTAAGTGATTTTGTGTGATGATAATGGGGGTGCCCTTGACTCTTGTCTCTATATGTGGAAGGTGTTTATTACCCTTGTCGACCATGTTAGCATAGAATTCCTTAATGAGTATTGGACAATAATTCCATTTTAGCTGTACAATAGGTCCCCACCCTAACCTTCTAAACATTATTCCAAGTTTGAGGGCACGGTCTAGGGTCAGTGCGAATGTACGCTCCACAATAATCTTGTTGGAGGCTCTCCGCTTATACTACTCCTCACATGATGGATCTATGAACTCAGTTGGTCAAAGGAATAAGGGATCTATAGATGAAGGGGCTGAGGAAGAGAAAGATCGAGCCCTCTTTGAGGCTTGAAAATAGTGGATCTATACATGGTGTCAAGTAAGTAGTGGTGAAAATAAGAGGATAAAACGAATGAGCTTAAAGATTTTAGAAAGGATGTATCTCCTCTGTTCAAACACAATACACAACTCTCTCTTAACCCTCAATCAGCTCACAATAATAATTCCCCAAACTATTTTAAATTATGTCACACACCCAATAACAACCAATTCAATTCCTTCAATCAATTCAACACAACCTGTAGGATCATATAGAAATCTCACTGTAAAGCATAAATGTATTGAACAAACCCAATGCATTCGAATGTGCATACATGATCATGTAAATGAAGGCATCATCATGGCATTAGAGTGATCAAGTGCAAAATAATGCAAGACCAATGTACATCACTACTCAATCATCATAATAGCCATAATCCTACCCTTGAGCATATGCATAAATTCTCTAATGATCATGTTAATAAACAAATACTCAAGAATCATTAACTTATAATATATCTAAAGTCATGAAGCTTACGAGTTAATTCATAATGCTAGAGAACATTATATATCCTAATTTTGGCCAAAAATATACTTAAAAATAGAAAAGTTCATCTACAACATTTTAACCGTGGGAATTCAATAAAAATCATACATTTATGCTCTCTTATGCATGGGCAAGCAAAAAATGCAATCGTTTTCCAAAAATCCAAGCTTTTTGTGTGTGGATTAAAGATTGGGTTTTTGCGAAAAATGGAAGGTTCAGAGAATTTTGAACCGTAAAACCAATAAAAGAAGGATAGATTGATGTTTTAAAAATGTTTGGGAGGTGAAAAATCAAATCTTGAGAAGTTTGGAAAGTGAAGCCGGTGCCAGTTAGAGAAAATTTGGGAGGGGGTTGGAGAGTTTAGAAGAAAAAAGTGGCCAAAATGGCCTATTTGGAGTGGGATGCTCGACAGGAACCAGCACCGGTTTTGGTCCTAGCCGGTGCCGGTTATATTCTGTTTGGGATCCGATTTTTTTTTAATCAAAATAAAAATGATGAACACACAGTAATGATGAATAATGCAAGTTAATTCATGAATAAATAATCAAAGAAAATTAAAAAAACGACGAAAATAAAAATCGTTCCAAATCATAAAAACTAAAAGCAAAAAATGGCTTCAATGTTTTCCTCGGCCTTGATCCCGTGGATTTTCCTCAGTGTTTCTTGGCAATGCCCCCACTTGATGATCCCCAAGTAGCTTAGCATGTTGGCCAATTTGGTTCTCCAAGTTGCACATAGAAGCCTCTAAGTTCCTTGTTGTCATATCAACCCATTGGAACTTAGTCTCCGTTGTATTTATCAATTGGCCAATCAAGTCCTCCAATAGCGGCTTGGAAGGTGCTGAATTGATGTTCAAATGGGATTGGTTCCTTTGATTACCTCCAAAGTTACAAGAACCTTGCCTAGGTTGATTTCCGTTGCTCCAAGAAAAGTTAGGGTAATTTCTCCAACCAGGATTGTCAGTAGAGCTATAAGGGTTGCTACCTAAATGGACATTATCTGCAAAGGCGACTTGTTCCGTGGTTTCTGGAACCTATATTTTGGCACTCATGGTTTGGGTGCCCTTCTCCACAGAAATCACAATTCCCATGTACTACTTGGCCTTGAGGCATCACCATTTGTTCCATCTTTTGAGTCAATGCTTCCACCTTAGCCTCTAATGCTACCATAACATCCACTCTGTGCACTCCTTGCACACGAGCTTTAGACCTTGCCCTTCCCCAAGAATAGTTAGTAGAAGCCAAGTTTTCAATGAGATCGAATACCTGTTCTGGGGTCTTATGATTAATGGAACCTCCTGCAGAAGAGTCCACCACTTGGTGTGTTGCAAATGTCAGGCCATTAAGAATTATGAGCATTTGTATTCCTAGCTCAAATCCGTGGTGTGGGAATTTTCTCAGCATCTCCTTGAATCTCTCCCAACTTTCATACAATAGTTCAGAATCTAATTGTTGGAAGGCAAAAATCTCATTTCTAAGTTTGGTTGTCCTAGCTAGAAGGAAATATTTAGCAAGAAACTTTTCAGCTAGGGCATTCCAAGTCATGATGGAACTTGTAGGTAAAAACTTTAACCAAGATTTGGCTCTATCTCTCAAAGAAAAAGGAAAAAGTCTTAGCTTTATGGCGTCTTCAGATACACCATTTATTTTAAAAGTATCACAGATTTCAAGGAAACTGGCTAAGTGGGCATTAGGGTCTTCTTCAGGTAGCCCATCGAATTGGACCATATTTTGAACCATCTAGATGATATTGGGTTTTATCTCAAAATTATTTGCATCTACCCTAGGTCTAGTGATACTCGAGCCTGTGCCCGAGATTGCAGGTTTTACAAAGTCATCCAAAACCCTCTTGTTGTTTCCAGCATTGTTGTTTTGTGCACCGTCCATGTCTGCGATTAAGTTCTGTTGGATTGTCTGGCGAATTTTTGATAGTGTACTTTTGATTTTAGGGCCAAAATTAACTATCTCGCCTTTAGATTTCCAGGTCATATACTAAGGCTAACACCTACAGAAGATAAGAAGCAAGTTAGATAATGGAATTCATGATTAAAAAAAAATTAAAAAAAGAAAAAGTTAGTCAATTAAACATAGTCAGAGTTAGCAAGTTAAATTACAAAGGCACACATAAGATACACAAGATACAAAAGATAGCACCTTTTTGTGAAAAGAAAAATTGTACATATTCACATATTTACCTATTTACATATTTACATGGTTAGATCAGCAAAAATCTGAGCTTTCATGACATTGTCTCCCGACAACGGCGCTAAAAACTTGATGCGTATTTATTTGGGTACAAAAACCATATAAAAATGAGCACATTCCCAATCAAGTTTAAATTAAAACGTTAATCTAAAATTACATATATGAGCAAGTGTACGCATCATTAACATAGCATAGGGTTCAAACGAGTGTCGATCCTCCAGGAACAAGTATACATTAAATACTTTTCTTTCATTGTTTCACTGACTCAATAAAGTGAAAAAGATATAAAATGGAAAATAAAATAATATAATATATATATGTCAAGGATAGAGAATTATGTAACTCAAATCATTATTCTGACAAACATGATCTTAAAGTACCTAATCATTATCATAATTACTTATTCTCTTGGCATCATGAAGGATTAAGATAATTCACTTCTTTGGTCAATCTATGAAATCACTATCTTCTAGATAAATTAGCATTACTTGGCCTCATCTCAACTAATTCACCCAAAAAATGCATTAAACACAGTCCTTAATTAAATTTCCTTGGTCTCGGCAAACTTAAAACATGAAATCTCGGCAGACATCAATTAAACTTTAATTACCAATTTTCATCAATTAACCCCCTTGGTCCAGTAAGTTAATCGACAACGAATATGAAATTTATGAATTGAAACCACCATCAACCCTCTTGGTCCAGTAAGTTAATGGAAAGGAACAATCAACTAATCTCGTAACAAGCACAAGTAATTAAATTCCAAGAATAACAACCAATTAAATAAAAGATCAAAGTAGCTCTAAAAATCATGAATACCTAAAACAATGTCAAATTACAATAAAACAATTAACACATCATTATTCAAGAAAAAGAAAACAATGTAAAGGAAAGCACTCATAGACAAGCCTCGTTCTTCTTCCTTTGAAGACCTTTTTGCACAATCCTCCTTGATTTGGCAGAATTCCTCCTTGATTTGAGTGATTTTCTATTTAGATCTATGAATTCCCCTATTTCTCTTGTGTTTTCCATCTATTTGTAGGTTTAGGAAGTACCTAAACTCGTTGGTGTAGGGTTTTTGGCTGACTAGAAGTAGGAAGATATTAAAATTCTGTAGATTACTAAAAATCGCGTGTAGAAATCAGGGCATTGACTCAACATCAGGGCATAGCCGGCGCTGGTTGTGTTTTGTTTCTTCGGTTGTTCACCGATTTTTTTTCTTAATTTCTTCGCAATGTTTTCCAGAGTACAGCCAGTGTCGGCTCCAGCTTCGCAGCCGGCGCTAGTTCAGTTTTGTTCCGGGCATTTCACTGATTTTTTTGTTGCCTCGAAGTGTGTGCCAATAGCACGTGACCGGTGCCGGTTCCTCTGCCCTGTCCGGTGCCACCTCTGTTCTGTTTTGTGACATTTTTACCATGTTTTACCCCTAAAATCTGAAATAATGCACAAAATACCTTTTCAAGGATAAAATCTCAAATATGAAAGAACATATTGAAGTACTTAAGAAGAACTAAAGATATGTTCTTAGTTTATGAAGGATAAGAAGGAGGCCTAGTTGTACATGATTACACTGATGCTAGTTTTCAAATCGACACAGATGATTATTGATTGCAATCAGGTTTTCTATTTTGTTTGATTGGTGGTGCTGTAAGCTAGAAATGTTCAAGGCAAGACACTGTGGCCGATTCTACTACAGAAGTTGAGTATGTAGCTACCTCAGTGGCAGCTAAAGAAGCAGTTTAGATTAAAAAGTTTATAACATAACTAGATATAGTTCCCAGTATTGTGAACCTAGTGGATCTCTATTGTGACAACAATAGAGCTGTTGCACAAGCTAAGGAACCAAGATCACATCAACGATCCAAACATATACTTAGACGTTTTCATCTCATTCGAGAAATTGTTGATAGAGGAGATGTTAAAGTATGCAAGGTATCAACTGATGACAATGTTGCAGATTCACTAACTAGATCAATGTGGGATTACAGTTTATGCCAAATTGGTCTTAGTGCAAGTGGGAGACTGTTAGGGATATGCCTTAGAGTCAATCTGTACTTATACTATTGTCGTTATGTTTTATATAATAATATGAGGTTTTCCTTTCCATAAATAGTGCATTTTGTTTTATGGTCATCAAGTACGTGACTTGATAGTAAACCCCTACAATGAATACAATTACTATTCTAAAACTGTCCCTGATTGATTATTATTATTATTGGAACAATAATAAATTAAGATTAGTATGTTTGTGACTTGATGGTTATATTTTTCTGGTAATGGATATTTGTGATATCAGGTCAAAACATAAATAAATGTTAGATAATATTGTATTAGACATAACCCTGTTAGTGTTGTGCTCTAGAGGCAATCACTTGTGTCATGTATATTGCATATTAAATTAATAAGAGGTATTCTTTATCTTTCAGCTTGATTGTTATATCTAAACATGTGTATAAACCGTTAGATAAAGTCCCTAGTACAACATAGTGTTAAGGAAAATCATGAAAGAGATCATGATGTGAGATTCCTACTACACTATGTAGTGTTTGTACTTAAATAATCCCCAGTCATAGTATTAATAAGATGGGACATTATTAATACGCCAAGACTGGCACATATTATATCTCTTGATTGGATCAAGCGGTGGTTCTCATATCCGTGAGTATTGGGATACTCAGGATTAACGTGTGGATGCTTGTTTTGGAACAAGTTCATTGGATAACCTAGCTACGAGATAATCACTTGGATAACTATTTAGTGCCAGTGATAGAATCTCATTATAGCAAGTGTGCAAGTATCCTTAGACTTGTGATCTCCAAGGTACTTTGTTTAACGAGCATTGTACTTTGATTCTAATCTTTGGAGTCTTATCTAGGACTGCCTATGGGATGGATATTGGGTACAACATAGAGTAAACGAAAGTAGTTGAGAAAGTCAATAAAGGATTCACCACTCCTAATAGTAGGAGAGTATATCTCAAGGCCACTTGTAGAAATCATTACTTATAAAATCCTTGGCCAAGACGACTATGTGATGGAAATGGTTCCATTTGATACACATATCGAGTAATTGATTTCTTAAACAAGTACTAAAATATTTGGGCCAGAATTAATGATATTCTGGAGGGAGTTGGCACTAATTCCATGCTCTAGACCGAATGAGATATTGTATGGTGAAAGGTGTTTATTGCATTGATAATTTGCTATTGAAAGGTTCATGTCAAGCCACTTAACTTTCTGGACTTTTGGGTGGTCAAGAGTCATTGCTAGATATCACTCTTGATATGCTAAATATAGATTTATTAATTAGAGAATTAATAAATTTAATCCTTTATTTTATTAAGGATTATTAATTCTAATATTGTTAGAATTAATTCATATTATTCTACTAATAAGACCAGGAAACCTAATGGGTCACACACAATAAAGGTTTGAATGCTCAAATATATTATTTGATAATATTGTGGGGTTAATTAAGAGAAGGGAATATATTTATAGGTGAATTATAAGTTTGTTATAATTCATGGGACCTAATTGTAATTAAGTAAATTTCAAGGACTAATTTGTTGACAATTGGACATTGAAGGACTAAGTTACAATTTATGGTAATTATAAATCTATAAATATAAGAAAACGGTTTCCTTGGGGTAAGCGACACAGACTATTCACGCAATAACAGAGAAACCGTTTCTCTGCCTCTCTCTTAATCAAATCCTAGCCTCCTAAATTCTACTAGCATAGAATTGTGAGATTGTGAGCGTTCGACCTTGTGTGGATTATCATTAGAGGGTTCTTTCTTGGACTTCAGTTGAGCTGCTATGAACCGGTTTTGTGATCTAGATCGCGCCTGCATTCTTGGAACAAGAAAAATTCAAAAATTCCGGCTTCAAGAGGTAATAAGCGTGATCTTCTCTTTTTCCCGTTTCTACTGCAAACCCATGATCCATTGCTTGGATTTCTTGCTATTTTTTGCTGCGTTTAATCTGTTTAATTAATTTAGAAATCCTACAGACTCAATATGAGAGTACTTCATAGAACATGTCATAGTATTTTCTAGCCACAATGATATTAAAAGTCCTTCGACGTGAATTCATCATAGTTTCCTACTTGAAAATTTCTATATTTTGACATTGTCTAAAGTTATCTTTAACCAGATGATAAATTAGATTACTGTTGGATATAGAATAAACTAATGAGAGGAATATGGTTGATAGTGAAGGAATTTATCCGTCTTAATTATGGGAGAGATATCCATGGGCCCCTTGATAAGTTAGACTGTTAAAATGCATGGTCGTACTCAAATATATCAATCTAAGATATTGATATCATTTGTTTGAATAGTACACTATGAGATAAAAAAATAATTGATTAAGCTTAAAAAAGATGACATACTCCGTGCCTTATGCTTAATCTGGATATCGTGTGACAAAAAGGATTAAATATAAAATTATAGTTTGGTTCAAAGAGAACACTGATCTTCATTTAACTTGGATAGTTGTAATATTTTGCTAGAAACCGCTTATAACTTGTGGGTCATTTAAATATGATTTGGGCACACTATCAGTGTTAAATGAACCTATAGAGTCACACAACAAGCGAGCTTGTTAGGTTATTTTTCTGGTAACCAAATTTGATTAATCTAGAAATTTGTCTAAATTAATCAAACCTAAAAAATTTACCAAATACAATGAATCTGGAAATATGTCCACATTCGATGTATCTGGATGATGTCTACAAAGTAAGAATCTTACTTGATAAATTAATTAGTTAAATTACCGAGATAATGCAAAATCTTATCATATCAGTTTTAATTTAATTTAAATTTAAATTTAAATATGATAAGATATTATCAGAGTTGGACTCCAAGAGGTTTGGAGGGGTTTTAAGAAAACCCTAGCCGTCTTCTCAAGAGAGCTGTTCTGTTAAAATATTCGTGCCTCCATTCACAAAAAAAAAAAAAAAAAAAAACCTCTCAAAAACCCTAGGCACTTGCACTCTTAGGTTAACGAGTTAGTTCGCCATGTGCATCTGATAGAGGGCGTTCGCGAATTGCAACATCTGGTGATCGTTCGGGTTGTACGTACGATAGTACAATCAGAACCGAAGGATCCTGATTACGCCAAACCTAGGCAATTTTATAAACCTTAGATCTTCTTAGATGTTTACTTGGGTCCTCGGATGGGACTCGTAGACGTATTCCGCGTTTAGGAGTCCACAAATCCTAACACTGACTTGACTCCTTAGTATAATCTGTGAAACCCCAGCTAAAACCAACCCTAGAGTCAGGGGGTCGGGATGCATATCAAATTTTCTTGCATGCATAAATACATTTTTGAATGATTTTATGTGCTTTGGAATTGTGATTTGTAGTCTAGAAAGCTTAATTGTGCTTATTGAGTAGGAAAGGCAAAATGGTAATTTTGCTTGAAGTGAAAATAGAGAAATAGCTTGAGGAGTAAATAGGAAGAATATTTAGGAGAGAAAATAAAAAACAAGAGTTGTTGTGGTGTAGTGGTTAGAGCTTTGAAATTAATCCTTGAGGTCTTGAGTTCAAATTCCATCATTTAAGTTTTAGTATGATTAAGTTTATTTTGCTTGAGGATTGGGATTTTCGGCCTTATGCTCCATGAATAGAAATAAGAGTGTTGTCCTAGAGTATGCATGAAAGGAATGTCCTAATCCTATTCTTATGCCCTGCAAGAATTCTTGAAGGACTCATGACCTTCTACTCTCTAGCCTACCTTAATTCTTTATCAATTAAGTTGTTCAATTTCTCCCAAGGCCATTTTTATTTCTAGAAATTTCAGCTAGGTTTTTTAACCTTGGAATCTCGAAAATAATTCTTAGAGGATGGAGTTTTGGCTGAAAATAGGGAAAGAGTTAAGGAAGGTTCCCAAAAGAATTAATATCCATAGTTGAACCTTCAAACTCCACCCTATAAGTGTTCATCTTCTTCATGTAGTAATCTGGAAAATTTTTCCAGCCTCTTGGTCAGTCCAACTTTTGAAATCTTCAGCCACATTTCTCACTCAAATACTTCCAAAAAAATAGCCAATTTACTCAGCCTAAAGACTGAAATTTTTGGCCAAAATTCGGACTATACAAAGTTGTGCAAACCATAAAAAAATTCTGGGCAGAATTCGCAACATAGCAGTCCAAAAAACTAAGCTATTTCTTCTAGACTTCAAACCAGCAATTCATCTATGTCTTTCCTCCATAAAGAAGGTTGGAAACCAGCCTTAAAGGGTCCTCCAATACCCCTTCAAACCTTCTACAAGTCGGCTGGAACATTGCAGAAAAATCTGCACAAAAATTCCCGCAAACTATTCGAATGGATAACCATAAATTCCAGCCTTGTTCCTTCTCCAACCTTGTCTGAAAATAAACACTCCAACTTTCTGTGAAACTAACATAAGTCAGCCATGAACAGAACTCCTTCACCCCCTCCATTGATCTACACGAATGAAGCTCCATGGCTACTCCCTATTCACTCCATCAATCACTACAATCAGGCCTCCAATTAAAATTCAAAATTTCAGCAAATTGCTCCGTGAAATCTCCTTGGATTAAGCTTCAAACAACCAGAAAATCTTCCACCATTACACTCTGAATTTCAGCCATCCTATAACCCATTCAAACATCATTCATCTCAGCAAAATCCCAGCCAAACCAGTCGGCCATTGAAGCTCCCAAAGACCTTCATCAACCAAACCATTCTTACCATATCTTCTATCTTAATTCACTTCCTAAATTACTTCTTTTGAATTTCAAACAACCAGCTTTCCCTCTTCTCCCTAATCTAAAAATTCAATCACAAGAATCCCCTAACTATTCAACCAACCCCTTCAGCAAAATTCGTCCAACTTTCTCTCTATTCTCTCCATTTCACCAAGAACACCAAGAACACACACCACTACTATTCAAGCCTAAGACCACCCTAAACATCTCCAATCTCTCCCAAAAACTCCAGATCACATCTACTCACCCTCTAGAGTCCATTTCTGTATTTTATAGCATCAAACACTGAAAAAAAAATTCTTCTATCGGATCAAAAACCAGAATTTTTCTTGGGGATTCAAGAACTCTCTCAACGTAACCATGAATGATTATGTTCATCCTCCATTCCTTTTCAATCTTTAAAATAAAGTACTAATGCTCTCTCTCTCTCTCTCTCTACCGAAATGGTTGTTCCAACCATGGCCATTTTTCTTCTTCCTCCTTAGACGGATCAAGCCTTCCAAGCGTGAGGATTCTCTTGGGACTTCTTCAAGGTAGTCATCATTCAAGTAATCCTCTTCAATCTTCTCTTTAAATTCTAGATCCATGTCTCTTAGTTGTTGTTGGAAATGGATGGAATATGTTTGGGGGTTGAGTATATGCTTGTGAATGAAGGAGTTGAGATTGGAGTATGGGGATGTATTGCCATGATTAAGTGCTATAGTTTTTCTTGTGGATCGATGCATGTTTTTCATGTCTTGAGTGAGTTGGATGGTTAAGCATGCTAGATATTATGTCACCTTTGGTGAATAGGGTTTTATTTTCTTGTATTCTTGTTGAAGCCGTGATTGTGATTATGCTTAGTGAAGTTTAGATCATGTGATGGTAGCTATGGATTTAAGCCTTTATTTATGAATTGAATGGTTAGTGTTAGAATTTATGTTCTTGATTATTGTTGGCAATGGGAGAATTATGATCATGACCTTGTTGATCCTAAGAAATTTTGATTAACCAAATGTTATTACTAATACTATATTTCCTCCCAATGATTTCGAAAACCCTAGGGAGATTTGGAATTAGATTGTTATATGAAATAGTGAAATTTTAGCCAAATAAATGATATCTTTATTAAAAATAAAATATATAAACATTATATATATATAATATTATTATTAAATAAAGCCTTTTATATAAATAATTATAATAGGTAAAATATTAATCCTATAAGGATTATATTCATAAATACTATTAAAATTTATTTATTATCTTTAATCAAAATATATAATTACTTATTAATTTATCAATTATTTTCTAACTATCAATTATTATTAATTAAGAGAATAGTAATAAGTTATTATTTTTAATAATAACATCGAGGACTTAGGATCCTTCATCCAACAAACTCTAGTTTATTTATTAATATCAAAGGTTTATATTTTAAACCTATAATGTATTAGTAATTATTTTGCAATCCTTGGTTATCTTGTTATCAAGCTAGGATTATTTATGGATGCAAATATGGCTTGAGTTTAATTATAGCTTGTGTTTACCCCAGGTGGGGTTAGGCCAGCTTTGGAAGATCTTTAATTTAGCTCAAGTAAGGATCAGGTAAGCTCCTGCATAAAACTTGTTTGATGTAAAAAGGTTACTAAGGCAAGCCAAATGCGAAGTGTATGAACACTCATTTTTGTAATGGCAATTAAGGACGGTTTCCTTTCTTATTTCAATCAAACAAATTATTTGAATATCAACAAGCAGTTTTACTCAAATACCAAACTCTTTCTAAAACCAACTTTGACACGAACTTCAGAAACCCTTAATTACTGTTTCTAAATAAAGTAATGTTTTATCCGTTTTCTCCCAAGTGGGACAAACAACATTGAGTACTCAATAAGGGTAGACTACTAGGACTAGTGTTTGAAGGGTTAGGGTAAGAATCTCAGTAGGTGGCCACCTCTGAGGGGTAAGTCCTTCCCAAATAAGATGTCAATCGAGTAGGTCAAGCCAGTCCGAGCTAGTAAGTTTCAGTCATGTGGACTGTGTGTTGCTGGAATGGACAACCGGTAAGTTTGGGTGTAGAGAATGAGGAGTATCTTACCCGGTAGGCCGTACACCTACCTTTTGTCAGTCTGCACAAAGTGTGGCATTCTGACCGTTATATGGACATGGGGCCTAACGTGTGGTAACCCATGGCCGCCCATTTAAGTGGTTGTGTTTATTGTGCACTTATATGGTTTGAAAAGAAGAAAATGCCACTCTTTATTTTAACATTATTTACTGCTTGCTAGCATTATCTCTTATGAAGTCTTACAACCTGCATTCATGAACTGTTTTACCTGAGCACTCAAAGCACACATGGACTTACTGAGATTTTTATCTCATCACCCTTTTGCCATGTTTTCATGTCAGTCCTACTATGGATAAGAGTAGATAGTTTGTTACTTGCTTGGAAGACCTTGTGTTAGTTTCTTTATGTATTTCTTTGAGAGATGAGAGCAATCATTGTATTTATGGATTTGTCTTGAATTCTTGGATTGTAATAAGTTTTAATTTTAAAGTATTATTTTATTCTCGTTTGTGTGACCTAGTTATAAAGACCCCTTGTCCTTTGGACGAGGTGACATCTTCGGCCCTGTTGGGCCTAGGTAATTGGGTGTTACATAATCACTGACTTGAATACTTGGCGTAAGCACTAACTTGACTACTTGGCATAAGCACTGACTTAATTACTTGGCATAAGCACTGACTATACTTGAATGCCTAAATCCTTGAATTCTTGAATACCTGAATCAACATGTTTTCATTCTAAACTCTTGAATACTTGAATCAACGTATTTTGAGGGTGCGATACTTGTGTCGTGTAGTTAAATTAAAAGGATGGACACCAAAGACATCAACAAATCTAGCAAATCTATCCACTCTGATAAAAAAAAAAAAAAAAGGAGACAGATGCAAGCTCTTCTTCAACTAAGGAAAACCCAAGATTTCAAAAGCAGATCATCAACTTCAACACCAAGTTTTGCTAAACTAAATTCAGTTGGTAGCCGAATGATGAAGACACCCAACTAGATTTTAGTTTCTTTAACAATGATAATTGAGATATGGACAATCGCACTGGTATTGTAGCAGCCTACCTTTGTCAAAGCCCACAATGACACGACTCCACTCAAAAGAAAAAGAGACCTCCGATAGCTCTAACTGTATGAACAGTCCCAATCACTTTTTTCAATCACAGAGATGTTTGTAAAATGATACATCTCATCGACAAAAGTTTTGGTCCCCTTTACTCCAAACGTATTTTGGAGCAATTCTTACAAGTGGCTGACAATTTGATTCCATCATCACATGGACTGGACCACTCATCAATAATTTGGAATGCTATCATCTAAAGCTATGCAACATTTACTTATTTAAAGGAAAAATTCCTCAGAGAAATGCAGAGCAAATTTTTCTGCCCTTCAAGAGAAAATTCTTTGCATGTAGAAGTTGATTACTTTTTGTTGTATATGTACCAATAACATTAAATCAATGTACCAAAACATGTTCTCAAATAAAGTTGGGGATATATGCTGGATATAATTCTTTCTCTATAATTAGATATATTAAACTATTGACTGGTGATATATTCATTGCAAGATTTGTTGATTATCATTTTGATAAAACTTTATTTCCTAAATTAGGGGAGAACATACACTAGATGAAAAAGAGTTTGTCTGGACAATATCATCAAATTATTTGGATATGTTAACAAGTGTGAGTGAGCTAAAAATCTAAAACGTAATTCATTTGCAAAGATTTGCAAATCAACTGCTAGATTCTTTTGTTGACTCTACAAGGGTAACTAAATTGCATATTCCAATTACAGATGCTCCTATTCAAATTGAAGTCTCAATAAGACAAAATAAAATTCCTATAGCTGCTATATTAATAGGATGCCAAAAGCATATACGACCCTTTGGTTCAAAAGATAAAAATACTCAAAAGAAAAGAGGATTAAATGATCAGGGTGATCAAATTGAAGAATTGTAAAATAAGGACCAAATGACAACTAATGAGAAGATTCAAGATTTTGAAAGTAATGAAAGGAATACTGAGATTTCCATCAATTATACTACTTCTGACAGAAGTTAGAATCGGAAGGAAACAACTATTGTTGATATTTTTGCATATAATATAGCACTTGATATGTTTAAAAATAATGAGAATTTTGAACCAATATCAGTTAAAGAATATCATCATACAAGTGATTGGTCAAAATGGAAATATGTAATTTAATTGGAGTTAAACTCACTTGTGCGATGTGAAGTTTTTGGACATATAGTCTGAACATCGAAGGTGTAAAATTAATTAATTATAAATAGGTATTTGTGTAAAAGTAAAATGAAAGTAATGAAGTTATAAGCTATAATGATATGTGCTTGGGAGGTTCACTTCTTCAAGATTTTTTAGGCTTGTAGCATTCACACAAGATCAAACTTTTAAGTGATTCACACAATAAAAAGATGAAGTATAACACACATAAGAGATTACCTAGTCTACTAACTATAAACCTAAGTAGATTTAAGCAACATGGACTCCAAATACAGTAGATTTGGTTTTCTATAGCAACATCCAAACACTCCTAATCTAGCAAGAGATTAAGATCAAAAGTGTCAAAGTATTTTAATAAAATCAATATTATCTTTACTATTTTGCGGAGGTTACAAAATGGTTTATTAAGTTGGGAGTTACAAATATTTTGCAATAAGCGGGGATTAATATAGTTATTATTTGGGGGTTATAGCATTCCTATTAACTACCTCTATTAATGACTATAAACCTATATACCTCTCCCCCCCCTCTCTCTCTCGCTCTTTCTCTCTCTCTCTCTATATATATATATATATATATATATATATATATATATATATAAGAATGTATACAAGTGCATATGGACT
Source organism: Voacanga thouarsii (assembly GCA_026120185.1). Lineage (NCBI taxonomy): Eukaryota > Viridiplantae > Streptophyta > Magnoliopsida > Gentianales > Apocynaceae > Voacanga > Voacanga thouarsii. The sequence goes on along the minus strand of JANUWF010001246.1, from coordinate 866,086 downwards.
TATTTTTTCATATGCATAGTATTGGGTAAAAGGAAGGCTATATATAGAGTATTAGCTCCCTCAACAGTGCAGGTGAGAGTTATAGCGTTAGTAGCTAGACTATTGTAGTAAATAAACTTTGTCTTTCTTTTAAAATTTATCAAAAACTTCTTTAAGATCATAAGGTTCTATGAGTTGTTTGGGATTTAAAATCATTTCTTTTACTTTAGGTAAATATTCTCTTATAATAGTTTTGTCTTGAACATATTCTAAGAGTTCAAAAAATAATTCTTTATTGGCTTTAGTAATAACATTAACTTTACTTGAACTAATCATATTAATTTTTCCTATTGTATAGGTACAAATGCCGGTACAATCATAGGAAGATGCATCACTTAGAGATTCATTATCATAAGAGTTTTCCTGAATTTCACATATTTCATCTAGAATATTTTCTGAATCACTTTCTATAACGTTAGATTCATCAAGGATAGCAAGGATTTGATCAAAAGTTTCTTTCTCTAAAGAGAGTTCATTACATTCTTTTTCTTTTTCTGTTTTTTTTTTACATTCATCAGCTTTATGACCTTGTTTTTCACAAAAATAGCATTTAATACAATCCTTATCTTTTTTTTCTCTTTTGTTCATTCTTACACTTAAAAGTTTTTCTTTTAGATTTAAACCTTTTCTTTAGTTCTTTAGAAGGAGGTTTGATAGGTTCATAACCAAATATTTCACAGAAATTTCCTAGTTCTTTTTTAGAATTCTTATGATATTGTTTTATTTGAGCTTTGAGATTTAAACCTCTACAAAGATCTACTACAACTTGATTTATATAATTGACTAGTCGACCATAAGAAAGGGTGTCATATGGCACAACATTTCCCCAGTCTGATAAATGTTTTTGTCTAATATTTTCGACAAATAATAGAGGTAATCCTGAAATAAATTGTTCTTTTCAAAGGAACAATTTGAAGGCGTTGATGTTTAGTTAAATAGTTATACCATGACCCATGAAGGACTTCAGTAAAACTAGTAGTTAAGATATTAAGGATGGAGACATCATAATTAGAAGTATTATGACATTTCATGGTGGTGACAGCCATAGCCATTTCCTAGATGACACTAAAGATTTGACATTCAAACGTACCAACTATATTCCATTCGGTAATATCTTGGCCATAAAAAGTTGCTCGGGTGTCTAAATGGCATTCTTCGAATTGAATACCATGGAAAGAAGCTAAAGGATAGTAATTCCAAGTGTTGGCATTAGCAAAATATTTAGACTTTGGTTCTTTTGTGAAACCCCACCAAAAGCCAACCCTAGAGTAAGAGGGTGGGGATGCATATCATATTTTCTTGCATGCATAAATATATTTTTGAATGATTTTATGTGCTTTAGAATTATAATTTATAGTCTAGAAGACTTAGTTGTGCTTATTAAGTAGGAAGGGTAAAATGGTAATTTTGCTTGAGGTCAAAATAGGGAGATAGCTTGAGGATTAAATGGGAAGAATATTTAGAAAAGAAAATAAAAACGAGAGTTGTTGTGGTTTAGTGGTTAGAGCTTTGGAATTAATCTCTAAGGTATTGAGTTTAAATCCAACCAATTAAGTTTTATCATGATTAAATTTCATTTTTATATAAGATAGAATATTTTTGGCCCTTGCATGCCATAAGAAGAAGTAGAAGTGTTGTCCTAGGGGAGATATGAAGGGAATGTCTTAATCCTATTCTTATGTCCTACAAGAATTCTTAAGGGATTCATGCCCTTTTGTTCCCTAGCTTACCTTAAATTCTTCACCAATTAAGCTTATTCAATTTATCTAAATCCATATCTTAATTCCATAAAATTCAGCAAGGTTTACTGACCTTGGAATTTTGAAAATGGCTCCTAGAGGATAGAGTTTTGGCTGAAAATAGAGAAGGAGTTAAGGAAGGTTCCCAAGAGAATTAATCTCCATGATTGAACCTTTAAACTCCACTCCATAAGTATTCATCTGCTTCATGGTAGCAAACTGGAAATTTTTCAAATTCTTGGACTGTCCAGTTTTCGAAAACTTAAGCCATTTTTCTTACTCAAATGATTCCAAAAAAATGACCAATTTACTCAGCTTGAAGATTGGAATTTCTTTGCCAAAAACGGACTGCACAAATATGTGCAAACCAAGAAAAATTTCTGGACAGTTTCGCAGCATGGTAGGCCAATAATCAAAGCTGTTTCTTCCAAGAAAAATTTCTGGACAGTTTCGCAGCATGGTAGGCCAATAATCAAAGCTGTTTCTTCAGCCTTCAAACTAGTAATTCACCTATGGATTTCCTCCATAAAGAAGGCTGGAAACTAGCCTTAAAAGACCCTCCAATACCTCTCCAAACTCTCTGCAAATCGGTTAGATAATTGCAGAAAAAACTACACAAATATTCCAGCAAACCATTCGAATGACCAACCAGAAAAATTCCAGCCTTGCTCTCCCTTCAAGCCTTGTCCGAAAATCACTTCAAACTTCTGTGAAATTAACCTTAGTCAGCCATGAACTGAACTCCATCACCCTCATCCACTGACCTACACTATTGGACTCCATAGCCACCCCTTGAATTCCTCCTTCAATTACTCCAATCAAGCTTCCAATTAAAGTTCAAAAATTCCAGCAATTGCTCCATAAAAACTCCCTTGGATTAAGCTTCAAACAACTAAAAATCCTCCCACCATTGCACTCCCAATTTCAGCCAACCTACAGCTCCTTCAACCCTCATACATTTCAACAAAATCACAACAAAACCAGTCGGCCATTGTAGCTACCAAGAGCTTCCATCAATCAAACAACATTACCATATCTTCTACCTTGAAACACTCCATGAATTACTCCATTTGAATTTCAAACAACCATCTTTCCCACTTCTCCCTAATATGAAAATCGAATCAGAAGTATTCCTCAATCATTCGGCCAACACTTTCAACCATTTGTCCAGCTCTCTCTCCAATTCTCTCCATTTCTCCAAGAACACTAAGAACATACACTACCTTCCTTCAAGTCTAGACCACTCAAAACACCTCCAAACCCTTCCATTAACTCTAGATCATGCCTATTCACTCCCTAGAGTCCATTTCTGGATTTTATTACATCAAATATTGAAAACAAAAATCTACTAAAGGATAAAAAATCAGAATTTTCTTGAAGTCTCAAGAACACTATCAATGTAATCAAGAACGATTGTGTTCATCTTCTCTCCCTTCAATCTTTAACATAATATACTAATACTTTCTCTCTCTCTTGGCCAAAATGGTTGCTACAACCATGACTATTTTTCTTCTTCCTTCTTGGACGATTCAAGCCTTCTAAGCGTGTGGATCTCCTTGAATCTTTATCGAGATAGTCATCAACCAAGTATTTCTCTTTAACCTTCACTTTAATTCTAAAATCATGTCTCTTAGATATTGTTAGAAAAGGATGGAATATGATTGGGGTTTGAGTATGTGTTTGTATGAAGGAGTTGAGATTGGAGCATGAGGATGTTTTGCCATGGTTAAGTTTTATGACATTTCTTGTAGATCGATGCATGCTCTTCATGTCGTGAGTAAGTATGGATGGTTAAGCATGCTAGATATTATGTCACCTTTAGTGGATACGGTATTATGCTCTTGTTTTTATTAAAGCCATGAATATGATTATGCTTAGTAGAGATTTGACCATGTGATAGTAGGTTTGGATTTAAGCCTTTATTCATGAATAGAATAGTTTGTTGATTGATGCTGGATTTTATGTTCATGATTCTTGTTAGCAATAGGAAAATAATGATTAGGACCTTGTTAATCCTAAGCCATTTTAATTGACCAATTTTATTACGTTAATTAAAATTAATATTATGATTTCCTCCAAAAATTTTGAAAACCCTAGAAAGTTGGATTTGGAATATTAAATGGGATAGTAATATTTTAGCCAAATAAATGATACCTTTTATTAAAGGATATATATATATATATATATATATATATATGTATAAAATAAATCAAGCCTTATATATATATATATATATATAATAGTAGGTAAAATATTACCCTTGTAGGCTATATATTTAGAAATACTATTGAAATTTATTTATTATCTATTAATCAAAATTTAATAAAAAATTATTTATTATTAATTTTATGCATTAATTATTTTCAAACTATTAATTATTAATTAAGAGATTAGTAATAAGTTATTATATTATCATCTAGGACTTAGGATTCTTCATCAATTAAACCCTAGTTTATTTATAACAACACTAAAGATTTGTATTTGAACCCATAACTTATTAGTAATTATTTTACAACCCTTAGTTATTTTTATTTATCAAGCTAGACTTATTTTATAAAAACCTTTATCATCTAGCCTTAAAGCTTAGGACATTAGGGTCATGATTGTAATAAGTTGAACTAGGATTATTTATGGAAACAAATATAGCTTGAGTATAACCATATGCCTTGTGTTTACCCCAGGTAGGGTTAGGTCAACTTTGGAAGACTTGTGAATTTGCAAGCAAAGGATCAGGTAAGCTCCTGCATAAAACTTATTTGATGTCAAAAGGTTACTATGGCAAACCATACGCGAAGTGTATGGAGACTCATTTTGTAAAGGCAATTAAGGACTATTTCCTTTCTTATTTTAGTCAAACAAATCATTTGAAAATCAACAAGCAATTTTACTCAAAGACTAAACTCTTTCTAAAACCAACTTTGACACGAACTTTAGAAACTCTTAATTGCCATTTCCAAATAAAGCAATGTTTTATCAGTTTTCTCCAAAGTGGGACAAACAACGTTGGGTACTCAATAAGGGTAGGCTAGTAGTACTAGTTTTGAAGAGTAAGAGTGAGTCTTCTGGTAGGAAGCCACCTCCAGAAGATGAATTCAACTTAGAGAAGCGACAGTACTACTTAGACATGCTGGTCCGAGCTAGCAAGTTTCAGTCATGTGGACTGTGTGTTTCCAAAGTGGACAATCGGTATGTTTGGGTGGAGAGAAGAAAGAGTATCTTACCCGGTAGGCCGTACACCTACCATTTGTCAGTCTGCACAAAGTGTGTCATTCTGACCATTATATGCTCATAGGGCCCAACGTGTGGTAACCCATGACCGCCTATTTGAGTGGTTGTTTTTTTTGTGCACATATATGGTTGGAAAAGTAAAATGCCACTCTTTATTTTTAACATTATTTAATGCTTGCCAGTACCTTCTCTTATGCCACTTTTATAACTTGCATACATGAACTGTTTTACCTGAAACACTCAAAGCACAGACGGGCTTACTAAGATTTTTATCTCATTACCTTTTATGCCATGTTTTCAGGTTGATCCTGCTATGAGGATGAATAGCTAGATTGTTACCTGCTTGAAGACTTTATGCCATTTATTTTCTATGTTGCTTTGAGAGATGATAGTGAACAATTTATTTTGGATTTGTTCTTTAATTTTTGGGTTGTAATAATTTTAAAATTTAAAGTATTGTTTATTTTCATTTGTGTGACCTAGTTATAAAGACCCCTTGTCCTTTAGACAGGACGACATCCCTGACCCTGTTAGGCCTAGGTAGCGGGGTGGTATAAGTGGTATAAGAGACTAGGTTTAGGCAATTATTGATAGGGTATGATCTGCCTTATTAAGTTCAAATCTTTTATCTAACCTATCTTGTTTATGCTGTAGGATGGTTAGAACGCTTAGAACTGCAACAAAAGGGCAGCAATGGCATCCTCCTATCCCTATCTACCTGGAAGACCTACCAGTGCCTCAACCTGCACCTTAGCCTGCACCGCAGCCAGTTATTCCCTTGGATGATAGCAGTAACGATGAGGTCCTGATCAATGAGCCATCCCTAATACCTATGATAGACTTAGTTTCTGACAGTGAAGATGAGGAGATTGATGTGGCATATGTTCCCCACCCTCCTAGTCTCGTAGTAGACTTGTTAGCGGATAGTGATAATCCAAGGGCGATAGATTATGAATCTCCACCTAGACCTTCCTTCATACCTCCACCCAACCAGGTTGAGACTGGGGAGAGTTATAGGCGACCTAGGAAAGAGCCAATAGAGAGGTTTGCAAGTGGGGTTGGGATAGACTTCCCTAAGAATTCTGGGGGATGGTTATATGAGGCCGACTTTGAAGATTCAGATCAGGACTAGAGAGGCTAAGAGTTGTTATGATCAGGATGTTTATTTACTGCTTTCTGTAAACTTCTATGTTAACTAATTTCATTTCTGTTTGCTGTTTTAATTTCAAATTTATGAAAATAAGAGTAAGATTTGAGAGAAATTTATACGCAATTCTTTGCACAAAACTTGCATATGATTTCCTTTTACTTAAATCTGTCTGTGAATGCATGCTTAACTGAAATGATTTAATCACTAAATGCATAAACTCATCATTTGGGTATGGTTTAGAATGGCACCTAAGCGCTGTGTAGCCATATCAGGCAGGAGAGTTCCAGAGGCAGAACCTGTGGCACCAGAGGTTGAAACAACCCAAATGTAGTCACCCAATCGGGGAAATGAGAGTGAGCCAGATTTGGAAATAGGGTCAGAAGCACCTGTTGAATTGACAATGGGGTAAGCATTCAGCAAGATGGCCGAGATTCTACAGACTTTAACTAAGCAGAGGAATTCAAAGGGAGAGGATGAAGCCTTAGAGCGGTTTCTAAAATTTCAACCACCCATCTTCTTGGGAGAAGCTGAGCTGGATCAAAAAGCTAAGTAATGGATAGAGCAGATGAAAAACATATTCGCTACGCTTCAGTACGCTGAGGAGCGAATGGTGAATTTTGTTGCATTCCATTTGAGGGGCCCAGCTCGGGCATGGTGGCAGTGGGTCCAGGATGACTGGGAGATGATTGATCAGGACTAGACGTGGGCCAATTTTGTGGAAGCATTCAGAGATGAGTATATCCCTCAATGGATAGTGGAGAAACGAGAAGATGAGTTTCAGAATCTAAAGCATGAAGGTATGACGGTAGCTCAGTATGCGGCACGGTTCACCCAGCTACTAAAGTATTGTAAGAGGCTGGTGGACACTAAAAAGAACAGGACCAGACAGTTTGTCAAGGGGCTAAGGCAGAAGTTGAGAAAGGCGTTGGCACCTTCTCCACCAACGACCTACTCAGGGGCTGTAGACGCAGCCACCCGGACAAAAAATAAGGATAGCAGTAGAATGGCATCGAGACCTTTCCAACTGCCAATGCAACCGCAGGGACCTTTCCAAAGGCAGCAATTCAACAAGTGCCCTACCAACCAGCAGTAGCAGAATCGAGGAAAATAAGCTTGGACAGCGCCAGCTAGCCCTACACAGAATCTTCCATTATGCCGGTAATGTGGAAAAAGGGGCCACCCAGAGAAGAACTGTTGGTCCAAATGAGGTGAGCGGAAATGTTACCATTGCGGGGACTCGAACCACCTGCGAAACACCTGCCCTAAACTTCACTGAGTCGGGCAAGGAAATCTGACTCAGATCCTAGGGGCCAATTGAGCTAATGCCACAGGAGCATCCGGGAGAGGAGTGCAGAAGCCTCAAGTGAAGGCAAAAGTATTCGCTCTCAACAGAGAGGAGGTTGGATCTGATGCGGCAGTGATGGAAGGTATGTTTACTATCCAATGATGATCTGTTAATGTATTAATAGACCCTGGATCTACCCATTCCTATTTAAACAAGAACTGTGCATATCATTTGGGTTGGGATGGAGTAGAACTACCCTTTACTTTGTTGGTGAGTACACCTTTGGGGAATATGGTGCAAACGGATCGGTTTGTGCGAAATTGTAAAATTGAAGTGGGGAGACAGAGCTTGGAGGGAGATTTGATAGTACTGGATATTGATGATTATGACTTATATTGGGAATGCATTTGTAACACCCCGCTACCTAGGCCCGCCAGGGTCGAGGATGTCGCCCCGTCCAAAGGACAAGGGGTCTTTATAACTAGGTCACCCAAATAAAATAGTGGATTAAAATAATATTTTAACTCAAAAATTTATTATATCCCAAGAATAAAGCCAAGAATAAATCCATGAATTCCCAAACACAAATCCATAAATAAAAATTATCCACTCTCAACTCCCCAAAGCAATACATAAGAATAAATGACAACATTCTCTTCCAAGGCAGATAACACTAGCTACTCATCCCCACAGCAGGATTGACCTGAAATCATGGTAAAAAGAGTGAGGAGACAGAAATCTCAGTAAGCCCCGTGTGTGAGTTGGGCTAAAAAGACAAAACACTTTTCATAATGCATGCACTAGTAGTATATCAAAAGCTTGTAATGCCTTCTTTACAAATTTAACTCTCACTTTTTGGAAGATAGTAGTGAGAAGTCATGAAGCAAAATGCTCTTAAAATATTCTGTTTGGATAGATATGAATAATTAAAAGATATTGAGCTTCAAATAAAATTCCAATGACACTTTAAAACAGTTCCACGAAAATAGCTCATCAATTTAAGCAACCAAGTTAATCTGACAGGGCACAGCGGTGGCTCTCACACCAGGTGAAGCACTTGACCCCCCGAAAGGTGGTGAAAGGGCACATAGGTGGCTCTCACTCCTGTGAAGCACTTGACTCCCAACACCTGGTGAAAGGGCACAGAGGTGGCTCTCACTTCTGTGAAGCACTTGACCCCCAACACCTGGTAGGTGTACATCCTACCAAGTGAGATACTCCTCCCTCTCTCACTCAATCAAAATCGGTTGTCCTACTTCCGGCTGTCGATTCTACCAGAACCTCGTCGCTAGCTGAGGACGGCTCAACCTTCTATACTGACGCCCTGATCGAAAAGAGTCAAACTCTCGGAGGTGGCCACCTGCCGAGAGATATCCCCAGACCAACTAAAGGCTAGTATAAAGGCCTAGCCCCCATTGAGTACTCAACGTTATTCAATCTTCACAATTCATAAGGCTCTAAAGTGGAACCTACAAAATTAGCTCAATACAGTTCCAAACAACATTTTTCGACTCGTACAAAAATTTTAGAAGGCATGGTTTTAAGTCAATAATTTATTCCACAAATTCATAGTGGAGGAGTCACATTCTCAAATAAATCATGCTGTGATTTTCAAAAATTAGATGTATGCCCAAAAATTTATCTCTTGCATATTCAAAACAAATCAAAACGTTTGATGCTTGGCTCCTAAGTCATGCCTGACACATTTTAAAAAAATTTATAAATCTAGAAGTTTTTAAAATTAGAAGTTGTCCAAATGTAGAAAGTTTCCAAAATAAGAAGGTTCCAAATATAGAGGTTTTCAAAATTAGCTACCGTGCTAAAATTTCATATTTGCAAGAGATACTCACCAACCTTACTTTCAAAACAAGATAATAAAATAAAATCAATTTTATGAATGCAAGGGAACTTACCTTATCCTTAAGCTTAAGGTATGAACTCTAGTAAGTTGGTCCCTACCCTTGACAATCTTCTAAATCTATCAAAGAGTTCATATAAATTAATTACAGCACTTTCTAGATCATCCCAAAAGAAAATCAAGTCCAAAATCGACTTTCACAAATAAAACAAACTCAACTCACTACTACCATGATCCTAGTGTCCCAAGCTTTAATGCCAAATAATAAATAAAAAGGGTTTATAAGCTAAGTCTAATTTGATATTTAAAATAATTAGCGTTTTGGAAAATCGGTACTAATAAGTTGAAGATTTAAATCTCGCTAAAATAATTTAGAGTTTATTTGATAAAGGGTCCTAGGTTATATTAGGTAAAATAATGATGTATTAATAATTAAGTTGTTAGAAAATAATTGATAGCTAAAATTAGTTGAAAATAAATTTAATGAGTCTTACTCGAAAAATAATAAATAAATTCTTAATGGGTTTTGATTAAAATATAATAATTAAATTTTTAGTAATAAATATTTTACTAATTATAATTATCTCTATAAAAAGGCTTTATTTGATTTAATTATTTTAAATAATATCTACACACACACACACACACACACACACATATATATATATCTAGCAAAAGCTATTATTTATTTGACTAAAATATCCTTATTATATATAATAATCCAAATCTACCCCTTCTAGGGTTTTTTTATGAAATTACTAGCAAAATCATATTAGGAAATATTTTATTCATGAAATAAAAATTAGCTTAGGGACAACTACGTCATGATCATATTTCTATGGCTAAACACAATCATGAGCATATACAATCCTTCAATTCATCAAATCATCCAAATCATGCATATAAGCATAGATCTTGACTTACTAAGGCATGATCTAACTATTACTAGCATAAATATAATCATAGCTTCAATAATCACACAAGAATATAATTCCTATTCATCATAGATGACATAATCTCTAGCATACTTAATGATGGAGACATACATCAAACCCTACAACACCATATATTCAACCAAGATAAGCAACTCACGCAAAAATCCCATCTCCAACATATTCATACATATATTCATGCTTCAATCTCAACTCATCACAACAATATATACTCAACCCTATTCATGATTCATCTTCTATCAACATCATCCTAGAGACATGAGTCTATAATTTAAAAGAAGGGTTAAAAAGGCTTACTTGATTGATGAATACCTTGAAGGAGTTTCGAATGAATCTAAACCCCTAGATGCCTAAATCCGTCCAAAGGAGATGAAGGAAGCGTGGCCATGGTTGATGGAATCATTCGGCTAAGAGAGAGAGGGAGTGTTCGGTCAAGAGAGAGAGAGAGAAAAGAGAAGAAGAGAGTCCATTAGCATGTTTAAACACATATATATTCATTAGAGATCAAAGATTAGCAAAGATGAAGTTGATTGAACAAACCTACCTTGAAGGTGTTCTTGAGCTTTCACAAAATTTCTGATTTTTTATCCAAAAGAGCAAGTTGGATTTTGTAGTTTGATGTTAAAAATGGCACGGATGGACTTACAACAATGAATAGATGAAATCTAGAATTTTTAGAGGTGGTTTGAAGTGATTTGGAGTGGTATTAGCTGAAATGAAGGAGTAGGTGTTCTTGGTGTACTATGTCTTCTTGAAGGTTGAAGAGAATAGAGAGCTTTTGGATGGAGGCTGCCGAAATTCTAAAGAGATTAGGGCTGGCCAAATTTCTGTAGGGTTTAGAGAGATGATTTTCTGGTTTGGAAGGGAAAAGGAAAGGCTAGTTGTTGAAATCCTTGAAGAATATTTTTGGGAAACAATTTTGGAAACTAAATATTCAAGGAGATCATTGATTATTGGAGAGCTTTTGGAAGTCTGCCATGGACGAATTTTGGAGCAGTATTTTAGTTGAATGAAAGCTGGTTGAAGGAGGCAAAGGGTGGCTGAAATTAAGGAGTATAATGGTGAAGGGAAGGTCTGGTTGTTTGAGGGATATTTTATGGAAGGTTGCTAAATCATGGTGGCTGGAATTTTTGGTATCCAAATCAAGGCATGATTGTAGAATTTTTTTGGAAATATTTTAGGCAGCCATGACTGGATTTTTAGTGCGGAACTTAGGGAGGATAATGGAGCTCAGTTAATGAAGGTTTAAGGGTGGTTTGTGCAGAAAAATGATGGAGTTTCGGCTAGGGTTGAATTAGGGAACAAAGCTGGACAAAATTCTGCACAGCATTTTCGCAAGGCTGGAATTTCCTGGGCAATTTTCGGCTGCCCTTTTCCAGGCGATTTGCAGAGGTTTTGAAGGGGAATTTCTGGGGCTTTCAAGGCTAGTTTCCAGCCTACTTCATGGAGGAAAAACATGGCTAAGGTACTGAACAAAAACTGGAAGAAAATAGCTTGGTTTCGGACCTCCAAAACTGCGAATCTGCCCAGAAATTTTTTCTGGTTTTCCACAGTATTTGTGCAGTCCAAAAATGGCCAGGAAAATTCAAATTTCAAGCTGATCAAAAGGCCCATTTTCTGGCAGCATTTGGGAGGGAATAATGGTTAAGAATTTCATCACCTTGAAGGCACACAAAGCTGGAAAAATTTCAGTTCTAAGCATGAAGGAAAATGAACTTAGCTAGAGTGAATTTTTAGAAAGTTCACTAAGGAATTTAATTCACTTGAAATCTTTCCCCATCTTCCATTGTTTCAGTCCATATGATGTCTTTTACTAAGACATTGCGAACCTTCAAAGCCACAGCACATTGGTAGAATTTTTCTAGAATAAATTGACTTGAACAAAATGAACAAACTAATGAATTGAGAAATAGGAAAAATTAATGATCAAGAGGAAATGAATCCCCCTTAGGAATTTTGTGTAGAGCAAAAGAGTAGGATTTGAAGACTTCTATCATGTCTCTCATAGGACAACATTTCTACCCTACTCCAAACACCACTAAGGCCGAAAATGATACTTCCCAAGCAAAAATAAAATTTAACCAAGCTAAAGCTCCTATGATGAAATTTGAACCCAAGACCTCAAGAATTAATTCTAAGGCTCTAACCACTAAACCACAACAACTCTTGTTCTTATTTTCCCCCTAAAAATATTTTCCTATTCAATCCTCAAGCTCTCTCCCTTTTTCCACCTCAAGCAAAAATTACCATTTTGCCCTTCTCACTCAATAATCATAATCAAGCCCTCTAGACTATAAAACACAAATCCAAAGCATATAAAATCATACAAAATATGTTTAAACATGCAAATAAATATACTATACATCCCAACCCCCTTACTCTAAGGTTGGTTTCGACTGGGGTTTCACAGGATTGGCTAGCGAAGTATGGGGCTAAGGTAGATTGTAAGAATAAATCGATTCAGCTCATTAGACCAGGGTGTGATGTGTTGGAATTCAACGGCAAAAGAGTAAAGGAATTAAAGTATTTAATAGCTGGGGCTAAGGCCCGGAAATTATTGAAGCGGGGATGTCAAGGATATTTAGCTCATGTGATAAACAAGTTGAAGGACCAGTGCACGCTAGAGGATACTGAGGTAGTAAAGGATTTTCCCAATGTGTTCCCTGCAAAACTCATTTCCCTACCTCCCAGCTGAGAAGTTGAATTCACCGTTGATCTAGTTCCAGAAGCAGAACCAGTGTCCTGGACTACATATCGGATGGCACCGGCGGAGCTGAAAGAACTGAATGAGAAGTTAGAAGAGTTAGCGAAGCAAGGTTACATTAGACCTAGCACATCGCCCTAGGGAGCACCTGTGCTGTTTGTGAAGAAGAAGGATGGGACTCTGAGGCTGTGCATCGACTATCAGGGCTTGAACAACTTGACGATAAAAAATAAGTACCCCATACTGCTAATTGACGAGCTGTTCAGCCAGATGCAAGGATTTAGTTGTTACTCCAAGCTGAATCTGAGGCAAGGGTACTATCAAGTGAGGATAAAAGAGGAGGATATCCCCAAGACAGCCTTTAACACAAGATATGGTCACTATAAGTTCATGGTGATGCCATTCGGGGTAACCAATGGACCAACATTATTTATGGATTTGATGCATCGAGTATTCCGACCCTACTTAGACAAGTTCATGGTGGTTTTTATCGATGACATAGTCATTTATTCCAAGAGCTCGGAGGATCATGCAGAGTATTTGAAGCTGGTATTAGAGAAGCTAAGAGAGCACAAGCTTTTTGCCAAGTTTAGCAAGTGTGAATTTTGGCTAGATAGTGTGGCATTTCTTAGCCACGTGGTGACCAAGGATGGAATCAAGGTAGACCCAGCGAAGGTTGAAGCAGTTTCAGACTGGAAGCAACCAGAGAACATCACTGAGATTCGAAGCTTCTTGTGAATGGCTGGTTATTATAGGAGGTTTATCAAAGGATTTTCAATGCTCGTATTGCCTATAACCCAGCTGCTGAGAAAGGGCGTACCATTTGTTTGGAGGGAAAAATGTGAGAAGAGCTTCCAAGAGCTGAAACGGTGATTGATCACAGCACCAGTGTTGAGTCTGCCAGAGGGAGATAAGCCTTATGCACTGTATACCGATGCTTCGAAAGAAGGTTTGGCCTATACTTCTCAGAATTTGAGGCGTCATGAAGTCAATTATCCCACGCATGATCTAGAACTAGTAGCCATTGTGTTCGCTTTAAAGAAATGGCGACACTACCTGTACAGAGTAGAATATGAAGTATTCACTGATCACAAGAGCCTGAAGTATATTTTCACCCAGAAGGACTTGAATCTGAGGCAGCGAACATGGATGGAATTTTTGGAGGAGTACCGTTGTCCAATCAACTATCATCCCGGGAAGGCCAACGTTATTGCTGATGCCTTGAGCAGAAAAGTCAGTATGGCCAGACTAAGGATACAAGAGATTCAAGTGGTTCAGGATGTGTTGGATAGAAGAGCAGAAGTGCAAGGGGAGAAAATTTTTATTAGCAACCTGAAGTTAATACCCGATCTAAGGCAGGAAATTATTGAAGCTTAGCAAAGTAATACAGAATTTCAGAACATCTTTGTAGGTAGTAGGCTCATCTTCATCTCTAAGCAATACGCCATTGTGGTTACTTATGAGAAATCCATATCTCTCAGGTGCCACATATATCTTACTAGATCTACGAGGTTCTTATGTATTAGAAGGTACATATATTCTCTCAATAGAGGTGGGGTTAGATTGTTGATCCTCATTTGTTTAATCTTCATGAACTTCACTAAGTTCAATCTTACTCCCATTGTCCCCTTTGAGCATGTGCTCCTTCTCTAAGAAGATGACATGCTTTGAAACAAATAATTTATTTTCGAAGGGTAAATAGAAGTAATAAAAAAGATTCTTTAGATATCCCACAAATAAACACTTGTTAGACTTACTATCAAGTTTATCTGACTGTGCACTTTTAACAAAGGCAGGACAACCCTATACTCGCAAGTGAGATACATTTGGTTTCTTACCAAAAAACATCTCAAATGGGGTAGAATCAACCGTTTTTGTCGAAACATTGTTTAGAATATAAACAAAAGTTTCTAGTGCATGCCCCTAAAATGATTTTGGTAGGTCTGCAAAAGCTATTATGGTCCGTATCATATCTAGAAGGATTCAATTTCTTCTCTCAGATACACCGTTATGTTGAGGTGTATGTGGTGAAGTCCATTGAGATAATATCCCATTATCTCTAAGATAACTCAGGAACTCTTAGCTCAAGTATTCTCCTCCTCGATCAGATCTTAGAGTCTTAATACTTTTGTCAAGTTGTTTCTCTATTTCATTCTTGAAGTCTTTGAACCTTTTAAAGGCCTCAAATTTGTATTTCATTAAATACAAATACCCGTATCATGAGAAATCATTGATAAAGGTTATGAAATAGTTCTAATCTCCTCTTACTTATATTGACATTGGGCCACATACATCAGAATATATGAGTTCTAATAACTCCTTGGCCCGTTTTCCTTTTAATGAAAAATGAGTTTTAGTCATTTTGCCTAGTAAACAAGATTCGCATGTGCCGTATGATTCATAATCAAATGACCCTAAGTCACCAAGCTTGTGTAATTTAGATACACGATTTTCATTTACATAGCCCAAATGGCAATGCCATAAGTAAGAGGTGTTAGAGTTATTCATTTTAGGTTTCTTATTGTTTATATTGAGAACTAGATTATCTAAGTCTAGAACATATAAACCATTAACCAGAGATGCTGAACTATAATGAATATCATTCGATGAAAAAGAACAACATTTATTCGTAAATATCAAATGAAATTCATATAAGTCTAAACATGCAACTGAGATAATGTTTTTTTTATTAAAACTGGTACATAATAACAGTTTTGCAGTTCTAGAATTAATCCCGAAGGCAAGTTCAGCTCGTATGTTCCCACAATAAAAGTAGCAACTTTTGCCCCATTTGCAATACGTAGGTCTATGTCGCCTTTCTCTAGCCTTCTACTACTCTTTAGTCCCTGCAAGTTATTGCACAAATAAGATCTACATCCGGTATCTAATACCCATATCTCATTTCTAAATGCAGTATTTATCTCAATCATAAACATACCGGGAGTAGAAGTAGAAGTGCTTGTAAGCTTCTCCTTCTGCTTCTTGTCCTTAATGGTCTCTAAGTAGGCTTTGCAGTTGCATCTCCAATGGCCCATCTTACCATAATGATGGCATGGGCCCTTAATTGCTGTATCCTTCTTGTTCACACCACCTTTGGGCTTCATAAGAGACTTCTTCTTTTGAACTTTCTTCTTAGAAGAGGAAGATTCTACCATTAAAACTACATTGGAATCCTTCTTCCTGGAGGACTCAGCAATTTTGAGAAGATTGATCAACTTAGGAATGGTGGACTCAATCTTGTTCATCTGATAGTTAATCACAAATTGTGAGAAACTATTAGGCAAAGCTTGCAGAATTAAGTCAATACTTAAGTCATAATTCATTGCAAACCAGAGAGATCTAAGCTTTTCTATCAATTCCAGCATCTTCAGCCTATGAGTGGCCATAGAAGAAGCCTCTGCCATTTTGCAATGGAATAGTTGCTTCGAGATCTCGTATCTCTCAGTTCTGGCTTGAGCATCAAACAGCTCTCGAAGATGTAGTATAATCAATTGAGCATCCATATGCTCGTACTATTTTTGCAACTCAAGAGCATGAGCATCAGCACTATCCTTCATGTGCCTTCTATGGATAGCATGCTCATAGCATGAGCATCTTCAGCTGGTAGTGGCGGAATAGGAGCATCTAACACGTAGAGTAACTTTTTCGATTTGAGAATGATTCTCAAATTTCTATACCAGTCGAGATAATTTGATTTGGTTTACTAGTTGGTTTCCAAGATGCCACATAGGTTTAAGTTTGTTGACATGATGCAAGTGACCTAGATGTAAAGATAGAGAGCATTAGCTACTTATATATGCACATGATATGCAAATAATTAGGACATTAATTAAACGCATTTTTACTCCACTATTTTACTCAAACCAATAGGCCCCACTACTGATTCAGGAAAGCCTGTTGGAAGCTTTCCTAGTGGACCGGTATCCAAATTCCTCAAGAATAACCTTGGATTTGCCCAACAAGCCACCCTTAAATTCATTGGTAGATATCTAATACTAATTACATCGTATGTAATTACTGGATCATTGGGTGATTAACAGCTTTTAATCTTAAAACCTTTTGGGCTACCCTAACTTTTCCTCTAAATTTCTTTATGCTTGAGTTTGCCCAACTAGGATAAAGAATTTAGTTAAACACAACCCATTAATTAGGAATTTAATTCCAAAGGAATTTAACTCCATAGCTTGAACATGCCCAATGTCAAGTAGGTTTGGGTTTGCCCAGCAACGTGATCTCGAAAAAGGACTCTCGTTCTTACGATAGTAATGGAAGGAATTAGGTTTAATATTAATTGACTGATTTATTTCTTTTAGTGATTTCATTGGATGACATGCATAAAAATTAATAAATTACATAATTGATAATCATGATAATAAAGCGATTGCGTGGTATGGTTATGGACTTTTCCTAAATTAATTTCTTTATGCCATAAAAGAAATTAATATAGTTAACCCTATATGTTCATGCATGATTTAAGTAGAAGGTCTTACCTTCTTGCCTTGTTTTGGTTGCCATCTCCAAAATAGGATAATTCTACTCCCATCTAACCTATGTAAACTAATTACATAATTTCCTAAAGAAAGAAAACCTGAAGTTACATTCGAGGGGAGTTAGATGAAAAAAGAATTATACAAAAGTTTTAGAGAAGGGCACGCAGGCCCTATTTCATAAAAAAATCAAAACCGTAAAATGCATGAACATATATAATTAGTTTTAGTCCATAACCATCCACCATGCCATTGACTATGCTTAAACAAAATAAATATATACTTTTTATTTTTCCAAAATCACTATTTTGGAAAAATAAAACAAATTCTAATGTCAATATTTTAGAAAAATATATTAATTTTAAATTTTCAAAATCACTATTTTGAAAAATAAAATTGTTTATCTCAAAACTAATTTTGAGAAAATGCTTTTGGATCCTGTTTCTGGCAACGAAAACGGTGGTCCTACTGGCCGGTCAATGGGGGGGGGTCAGGGGGGCAACGTCCCCATGGAAAAAATTTTAGTTTACCACCTCTTATTAAATGAGATTTTTCCCTTTCAAAATTCTATTGCATGATTTTTGTTTTCTTAAATAGTTGGAACGTGTAAAACAAAGTAGAACAAGCGCCGATTTGGAAGCTAGGGTCGGCGCCGGTTGTGTTCTGATTTTATAGAAAAAAACTTTCCAAAAACGATTTCTGGATGTTCGCAAAATAGCACGGAACCGGTGTCGGCTTGGAGGCCGGAGCCGGCGTCGGCTGTAATCAGGAACAATGGTGGCAATTTTGAAAATTTTCCAAAAACAATTTCTGGTGACTTCCTCTTCTGCAAATTTTCAGTGAGAACAATTCTCAGCAGTGTTTTCTGTTTTGAAGCTCAAAACGACAACCAATTTGTTAGTTTAAATAAAACAAAACAGAAAATCCAATTCACACGATGAAACGGAAGGCAATCAACATTTTTCAAGAAAACATTTTTCTGCAGAAAATTTTCAGCACATAAAGAAAGCATCTTTCGAAATATGCTGTAACTTTTAAACAATCATATTGTGCTACGGACCCAACCCACAATGCTCAAAACAATTTCGACTCGATGAAAATAATTTTCACAGAAAAAAAAGATAAACACGAATACATGAAACCAGTTTTCAAGCAAAAAACAATGTCCGTAAACCACACATAGCATGGCTCATATACCACTATTGGGTATCTCAGGTTCATATCCTATACGGCGCAGTGGAAGAATAAAATGAAATGCCATCCCAAGACTCACATATGTGTGGAAAACAAGACATAAAGATAACAAAAGTAACAACTTTTACCTTTCTTTGATCGTTCGAAGAACAAAAATTTCTTCTTTAAGTCGAGGCACAATCCAACAATCCTCTTGATCAAACTCCACAAGACTTGAACGTCTAACCACTATAATCAAAGTATTTGATTATCTTTAATAGTAATCCACACAAAGGATACACTCAAGCACCAAAATATTTCTATGCTAGCAGAAAAATAATGCGGCTAGAGTTCTTCACGTTTTCATCAAAATGAGAGAGAGAGAGAGAGAGAGAGAGAGAGAGAGAGAGAGAGAGAAGAAGAAGAAGAAGAAGAAGAAGAAGAAGAAAAGGTTGCTAGGGTTGGAGGTTTTCATGTCTTTCACTTAGCTAGGGCTTCATGTGTTATCCCTAATCACATAAAAAATCGTGCTTAAAATAGACTCCAAGCTCAGAATTAAAAAACAGTTAGAATTCCCTAATTGTAATTGGAAACATCAAGTTCTCACAATTACAATTTGGACCATTAATTATAACTAATTATAATTTGGCTACAACAACTTCTCTTTCTCGCAATTAACCCCACTATGTTATCAAATAACATCTTGAGTATATAATCCTATATTATGTATAACCTATTAGGTTTCCCAGTCAATTGGTAGCGAACATAAATTAATCCAAACGTCTTTGAGATTAATAATCCATAATTAATTAGAATTAATCCTATTAATTCTACTCAATATTGTTTTATTAATTCATCAATTAATAAACCCATATTCCCATATCATGAGTGGTATCTAGCAACACATCATGACCACCCAAGAGTCCAGGAAGTCAAGTGGCTTGACATGAACCCTCCAATAACAAACTATAGTGCAATTAACTTCTTTCACCATACAATATCTCATTTAGTTTGGAGTACGGAATTAGTGCCAACTCCCTCCAAAATTAATTCTGGTCCGAATACAATAGTATTTATGCCAGGAACCCACTACTCTAAATGTGTATCAATTAGAACTATTTCCAATACACAATCGCCTTAGCCAAGGACTTCTCGAGTAGTAATTCCTACAAGTGGCCGTGAGATATTCGCCCCTACTATTAGGAGTGGTAAATCCTTTATTGACCTTCTCAATTACTCTCGTTTACCTCACAATGTACCCAATATCCATCCTATAGGTGGCCCTCGATCGAGCTCGAAAGATTGGAATCAAAGTACAATACTCAACAAACAAAGTACCTTGGAGATCTCAAGTCTAAGGATACTTGCACATTTGCTATATTGAGATTATATCACTGGGACTAAATAGTTATCCATGTGATTATCTCATATCTAGGTCATCCAATGAACTTGTTCCATTAAAAAGCATCCATGTGTTAACTTTGAGTATCTCAATACTCACGGATATGAGAACCACCGCCTGATAAAATCAGGAAGTCTAACACATGCTAGTCTTCATGCATTAATGATGTCCTATCTCAATAATACTATGATTAGGGACTATTTAAGTACTAACACTATACAGTGTAGTAGGAATCTAATATCATGATCTCTATCATGAAAGCTTGTTGATGGGAACTGTTTTCTCTGTGGTTTTGATATTATAATTTTGGACTAAGTCAAAAATTCATTTGTCATGAATTTTATCAAACTTTTCTATTGGCATTTTCCAATTTATTAATTTTGATTCAGTTCTATCTAATTGGGAGCTAATTTCAAGATTATTGATGGTTTCAATATCAATCTGAGATAAGTTTGAACTAGAGGGCATGGTTAAGAGGGAACTTTCTCTTTCTTATCTACGAAAAGTCTTTATAAGTTTCTAATCTATTATTCTCTATGATTATTGAAGCTAGAAAATAACAAATGCCAGGCATGCACAAGCAAACAGTGGCCAAAAACAAAAGCACAGAGCACAACGGAAGGGAAAAGTTTAATACCTTTGCACTTTAATGATCTCTTTGGCTATGAAGAGCTCGTCTGAACAATAGGGATAGCTTCACAATGTGATGAGGTTTCCAGTTCAAATCCCACAATCTACCTACTTCATCTCATTTGCATGAACACTGACGCTTCTCGGATATCAGAATATTCCTCAGCCAAATATCTTGTTGGTGAAACAAATAGGCGATGAAAACAAGTCTCTATTCCTCTTCATGATTCTTTGTTATTAATTAACAGTATCAAGAAGAACAACATGATGAATAACCAACGAGAGAGAAAGAAGAAAAGAAGGCTTTCGGGAGAGTTTTTTTTATCTATCTTCACAGACGTGTGTATCCAACAAAAATGAATCACACACGGTTATCTCTACTTGAAAACCTAAATCTCGGAGGTTTTATTATTCAAAAAACCTCTGGTTGTTATCTAGATAACCATTACAGAAAATGTTGTTTTTCCAATTCTTCAGTTCTGTGAAATAATTAAAAACAAAAACACAACCCCGATCCATTCTTTTGGGCAAGAAAATATTATTATTTATTCTTAGACCCAGTGAGCCTATAAATAATAAGCATTAATTATTTATTTTCTTGGCTTATAAAAATAACCCAATAAGTAATTAATGAGTACAAATAGACCAAAATAATTATTCAAGTATTTTTATCTAGTTTAGGCCCAGGTTAATTTTCTAATTATTCAACCTGTACTTAGGCTCTGAATAATTAATTAATTAATTAAATTAGATAATAAATTTAATTTTATTTCTCTCATTATTTTAGTTTATTCCAATCCAATAATAAATAAGACTTCCTGAATAAAATAAAATATTTTTTTTAACTAAGACTATTTCCTCAACCCAAAATTAATTAGGACTTACAAGCTATTCTGAAGACCAAAAAGACACATGCCTTGGTTACTAATATGATCAAAATACCCCTACTATATATAGCTATATTTTATATTTCAAATATTATCTAATATCACCATAAGAAAATATTGACCACAAGGACAATGCTGCGTAAGCTATGTCTCCGACCTACAGGTAAAATAATTATAATATCCCTCTCCACATCGTCGTGTATGTAGAGAGAAAAAAGTGTATTAACACCTCTCTAAAAGACATCTACCTTCCTTAGGCTTCTAGTCTAATGATTCACGACTTCTTGGAATATTTTCTCTTTCCAATAGAGCTACTCTAAAGAAAATATCCAAGTCATGTTCCTAGGGCCTTGGATATTTAGATCATTCAGACAACCACAAGGGGCAATATAGTATAGAAGTTATATTCTACAAGTCTATCTTAACTAACTAGTTACATATATCCAACATACAAGAATATTGGTTCTACAATGGCATCTCAACTATATAGTACATCAAAGAATATGCTTCCAGCTTCGTTAAACTACCAACTCATACTCAAGTCATGTTCCTACAAGTCTACGCTGTAGTGGTAGTAGTCTATGTTTCTACCACATGGTACTTTTAGAAACCACTACTACATCTCCAGCTCTACGTATTCAAAATACGCTTGTGTTATGAAATGAGAAGACTATTCATTGGCTAAAGGTAAGCCATTCCATAGTTAGAATTCATAACACAATAACCTTACCATGATGAGATTCTCATTCTTATCATACAGTTAAGAACAATTGTTTATGTGTTATATAACCCATAGTCTATACTTTACTATGAAATACCTCCATTCACACACTACAACATTTTTTTCCTTTTAATAACATTTTTATGTGTCACTATAGAGGTTTTTTTCTGGCATTTAATCTATGATGACACATAAAAAGAGTGTCATCTAAAGTGATGTCAAAAAAAGTCTGTGACATATATAAATATCATAAGCATATGTTACCATAAGAACCTATGATAACGTATGTAAATGTGCTTATAAATTCTTCTTGTGACATTTGTTAGTGTTATAATAAAGTTAAGGCAGAACAAATATTTAAATCTTTTTTAATACATAATATTGTCACATTATGCAGCTATGGTGACATCTACATACATTAGAATTTATGAATTTTATGACCTTTTATAATGTTAATAATTATTCCAAATATAACATAAACAATTGTCAAAATAATTATTGTTTTCTGACATTTAGTATAGAACATATCTATTCTAATGTGACAAATTGTTATGTCGATAATCATACATTTCATAATACTTGTATGTGATATATTATCCCTAATATGATAACATTTATATACGTTCTTTTATTCTGACAGTCCTGATATATAAATGTCACTATATTGCGAATATTGTAACAATTTAATATGTTAGACCAATTTCAACTAATCTCTGTGACAACAATTTACATTGAAAGAAAGGAAAATATCCATAAATTTAATTTATGTTGAATGTACCACCAAAATACATTTATTATATGAAATATCATGGTATCAACTAAATAAACATCAAATGCAAGAGTACTTAAACTGTAAAAATCGTAAATTTATTAATTTCTATAAGTTTGCACAAAAAGTATAAAATCATGTATCCTATAAGAGCTATAGACTAATGTTTGCTCCTAGTCAACAAGCCTGCTTCAATCTGCATTTCTCTCCACCTACATAACAAAAAATTATGTGTCAATTAATTGAAAAAAAAAATGATTTTGACAGAGAGTGCAAGTGAATTGGTAATATACCAAAGAGTTTGGCCAAGCAATATTAGTGCCAAGAGCATCTTCAATGGTCTCCAACAATGAATAAGGTCTAACCAAATATTCTTCATGCTCAATAACAACTTGTATGTTAACCTCACACCAATTAGGACCTAAAATATGTCCACCCACATTTTTTTGTGGATTCATGTCCACAATATAGCCTTTTGCAACAATCTTATTTGGGTCATTTAGAATTTTAAGTGACACAGAAGCACAAACCTGAATAAGAAAAAAGAGAAAAACCAAAAGAAATTCAATATTGTTGATAGTTTTTATTACTGAAAAAATCTCTAAATGTATAAAAGTTAAAAGAGTAAAATATACCGTCAAACGTCTTGGAAGAGTAGCTGAACTTATAACTTGACCATTAGATGAATTGGGAATATTACTAGTTGAAGAGGAAGGAAATTCTGCTAGTGAGGCAACTCTTAGCTATGTAACTGTAGCATTCAGTTGTTGTATAAGGTTGCCTTGTTCCTCAAATCTGTTTTCTTGCTCCTTTAATATTTCGTTCACCCTTAACAATTCCTGGCGTTGTTCATGGATTATGCGGTAAGATGCACTTTTACTTGGCAATTGACCCCATTCATCCATTGTAGGAACATTCAATCCAAACATGCGCACCCTACCACGTTTTTCTTTACCTAAAACTTGTCCAAATATGTCATTTGGACTAATACTATCAACAGAATTTGGAGGAAGTTGGGTATACGTTTTGTCATCTCCCCCTATTATTGAATTAAAATATAAGTATATTTAAATTCAATAATATGGATGGAACGTATACAATACATCATACAACTAAATGGAATCAAGGAAAGAGGGAAGAAAATCCTTACCAAAGCAGTAGCAACTTCGTTTCCAGAAGGTTTACCATTAGTAAGTGTGTAGCATTTTTTGAACAGTTCAGCCCGGGATGCAGGACGTCCAAATTTATTTTCCTAAATACAAATTAAGATATTTGATTCCCAATGTATTCTGTTATATTTAATTTGTCAAATATAGATTTATTTTGGGTAACTTTACCAATTCATTGCGAATTCGGCCATATGATTTCTTTCCAATGCAATGATTCATCTTGTTGCATGCCCTAGCTTGCTTATTCTTTGCACTTCTACACTGAAAATAAATAAAGAACAAGGTTAAGATGTAATTACTTTTAGTTTGTTATAAATAAAAAAAAATCACATATATTATACCTGGCCTTTTTCTGTGCTCCAATACTCTAAAAGTCTGACAAATTGGTCTTGTATGAGACGCTCATCCCCAGAAGCAAGTTGAGCTGACACAGGTTGATTTAGATCAAAATATTTAGCCTTCAAATATGCCTTAAAGCTTCTCCATTTCTTACCCATAGATTTGTAGACCCAATCTTCAGTACCAGGAGGAAGGTTAAATATGTTCTGTAATTGAAAGAAACAAGCAAAGTATATTATATGTAAAATCAGGAAACAATCAATTTCAATAATTAGAATTGAATATGTAGACATAAGGCCTTTAACTACAAGATTTATAAACGTAGACAAGTTATACAATTATTGAAACTCATCTTTTGATACCTTCACCATATTTATCATTCTCAATTTGTTCTCTGCTGGTACCAAACGCCAATCTATGATGTCTATAGGAGCATCCTTGCCATTTCTGACAACTGTTCCCAAAAACTCATTTAATTTTGCAGCATTATCTCCAATAGGTACACCTGTCTCATCAAACTCAACTTCTATATGGTTCAAACATTTTGGCCTACCCCAAAGTCCAGTCATGAATGTAGGGCCTCTTTTTTTCTTTGCCACTCCATCATGGCCATTGTTGTCTTTATCAATCCCATTGACAACTGTTATACATAAAAATACAAGTAAAATACAATTACCATTTAAAAGGTAACTTTAATTAACCTAAACCTCAGTTGGGAAGCTATTGCAAAATGACTTTGATGTCTCTTTTTTTCCCTTCTATCCTACATTTTCCCACTTTTTAGGCTTGTATTTAAATGCTCAAACAACTACCTGATTGGACAACATTAAATAAGTTGCCGCATAACTCACAATATTTTGTCCATCTATTGCCATTACTTTGTTCTCCAGTAAGACTATACAAAATTCTTTGGATTACTAGGAGTAGTTAGTAGTGGGAAAAAAGTTTCTCTGAAACCAGATGAGCAATTAGTTGGCTGACCAAGCTCAAAATTCAAAAAAAAATAAAAATAAAAATGGAGTCAACATAAGTGTCTTAAAGATTTATTAACACCCAGCTACAGTTTAGAACTTTCTGCTCATAAGTAATGAAAATAAACCATCTATGTGCATCGTGCATCAAAATACACCTTTAACAAGCAATTAAAGTTATATCGATTTGCATTGTTTTTCTCCATCAAAGCTAGAATACTTCTCTTACAACCAGCCTTTAATGAATAAAAATTTGCAATGATAATTGCAATAATCAGACTAAATAAAATACCTCATAGGCACTTTTTTTTTTTTTTGGTGGGGGGAAGAGAAAATAGCTCATGGACTTTATTGTCCTTATTTTTGACAAAGAAAGAAAAAGGAATGCCAAAGAAACCAACCTGTGCAAAGAATTATTAAATAAGTAAAAAGGCACATAAAATCTGCTTCTAAATGCTGGTTCCAAATTCTGCTTCAACGTATAAATTCTGCATATTTCTAACGTGAAGCTAGTATGAATTGCCCAAAAACAGTTTAGCAAAAAATGTCTATGCATGTTAAGTCTATGCTTGTCTAATTTTGATGTCTTCCATTTAAAACCAGGCTAAGTTATAAGTCTCATGTGGCAGTGAACAGGAGCTTTGTTCTAGTAGCTAGTGGACATATTAACAATTTTCAGTCTCATGTGGCAGTAGACAGGAGCTTTGTTTTAGTAGCCAGTGGACATATTAACCATTTTCAGTCCTTAAGAGACATAAATCTGGAAATCTGAAAATATATTCCACAAAATTCACCTTCATTCACTTAACTAGATAGAATATGAATCTGGAAAAAGTATAATATTCACATCAGCAGGAAAAAGACAGACATCTCATATCAAAATAGCATATCAAGACATGAAGCTGATCCAGAAATTAAATGCAGCAGATCATGACAAGAAATTATGAGCAAATCACAGTGCCTTCTCATATCTCCTTTGCATAGTATAATCTTCAAAACAGCAGAAAAAAGACAGGCATCTCAGTATCGAAAACTTCCCATTTCAAAACCAAGAATGAAAGTAAAAAGACAGACATCTCATATAAAAAACTTCCCATTTAAAAACCAATAATGAGACTAAAAGTTCTACCACCTATTAATCTCATATCTCCTTTGCATAGTATAATATTCAAAACAGTAGGAAAAAGAAAGACATCTCATATCAAAAACTTCCCATTTCAAAACCAATAATGACAGAAAGTTCAAGACTAAAATAGCAGATCAAGACATGAAGCTGATCTAGAAATGAAATGCAGCAAATCATGACAAGAAATTAATATTCCCAATGCTGCCAAAACAAGAAGTAAAACTATAGCAGAATACTCAATGTTGATAACTTTTTTAAAAAAAAAAAGTTTAGGCACTTGGAGGTGGTGCAAAACTAATTAAATAAGCACATTCTATTTTGGTCTTGCTAAATCAAAACAGAATGCAATGAATGATGTAATGGATTTTTGCATTTTTTTTCCTCCACAAATAATGAATCACATTTATTGGGTTGTTTTGTCCTTGCAAAGATAAGCAAAGAATCAAACATAAAACTGTGATCCAACTTGAGAAAACAAAACATCACAGTAAAAAGAAAAGATGAATGTACCAATGCCAGATATAATAACTTTAGTAAATCCTAAAGCATTCAGCCAAACCTTCACGACAAATAACTTTGCTCAATACCCAATGGTGTCATGGCTACGTCTGTGTGGATATATGTAGGAAAACCAGGTAAAAGGACATATTTCATTGTAAGAACAGATTAAAACACAATAAAATCAATACCTTAGGAACAAGTAGTAGAAAATGGAGAACAAACAATTTAAAACTTTCTAGGGTTAGACCAAAAGGGAAAAAAAAAAATACAATGCATGCATTACTAGTGCTAGATATACTACACCATGTTGCAGCTATAGAGTATATCACCAGTTAGACTTTATCGTGAAAGCCATTACGACAAGGCTAGACTAGAAGTGTTCAATAGAACAAAAACTAAAGGAAGCTTATCCAAACAGGTTGTAAACCCCTTGTTTTTGCCATTTGAACTGGAAGACATGAACCATCCAATCAGAAATGAGAGAAGACTTAGCCCATCAGAAGACAATTTATTGCACTAAAGGAAATAAGCAAGCAGTAACTAAAAGTACTCCATCTAATTAGAAGTTAAATTCTTTGCTCAGAGGAGAAAAGTAAGCAATAACTAGTGTTTGTGTGTGTATTTCAGAGTATTTATTAAGTATTCACACCGAGAAAAAGAGGAGAAAAAAGCCAACTTGTAAGGTTACATATCAAACAACATCTTCTTTAATTACCCTCAATCCCATCAATTAAATTTGCTGTCCATTCCACCCCAAGTATTATAGAGGGAAGCACTTGTGTTAAACATTAGAAGTTTTCAAGACAATCATCTTCACACACACACAGATTGGTGCCAACACACAGAGCAATGGCAATTATCCCAGCCACATGCATAGTTGTCTCAAATGCATCATGTACAAGTTTCCTCTAATTAACTGATTTGTTAGTTATCAATGCCAGAGCCCAAACTCCAGGGAACACAACACAATGTGGAGATTAATCCCCGCAGATTTCTTGTCTAACAATTCATCAAGTAGAAATTAGACAAAGATTTTACATTCTAGCATTATAGCAAAGTACTTTCAACTATTTTACACTCATAAAAGTTTGACAACTCATTTAGTTCTTTGTCTTCAGTCAGCTAACTCCATACTACAAATTTACCTAGTCAGGGTCCATAACAGTTATAAATGTGTCTCTTATTGTTTTAGTGGATACAACTTAGCCTCTTAGTACCAAGTAACAAAATGTATTGCCTTATACAACCTTCAAAGAGAGGATGATCAGAGTAATAAAGGGAGATGATAAT
Source organism: Voacanga thouarsii (assembly GCA_026120185.1). Classification (NCBI taxonomy): domain Eukaryota; kingdom Viridiplantae; phylum Streptophyta; class Magnoliopsida; order Gentianales; family Apocynaceae; genus Voacanga; species Voacanga thouarsii. The sequence continues at coordinate 837,665 of JANUWF010001246.1, read as the reverse complement.
CGAGAATTTTAAGTATCATGAAAATGAAGTACAACCTGCCAAACATGACTAGAAAGAAACATCTCCAGGGTATAAATATTCTTCCAGCATTAAATATCAATTAATCACTGACAAAAGGTTTGACAGAGAACAAGACCGCAGCAATAGTGGAAAACTCAGCCACTTGTTCATTTAGTTAATATCACATCTATTCACTTAACTAGATAGAATATGAATCTGGAAAAAGTATGATATTCACATCAGCAGGAAAAGGACAGACATCTCATATCAAAATAGCAGATCAAGACATGAAGCTGATCCAGAAATCAAATGCAGCAAATCATGACAAGAAATTATGAGCAAATCATGACAAGAAAGTATGAGCAAATCACAGTGCCTTCTTATATCTCCTTTGCATAGTATAATCTTCAAAACAGTAGAAAAAAGATAGACATCTCATACCAAAAACTTCCCAGGAGACTGTTTTTGGGCAATTCATATTTGTAACCATATTTGTAAGCAGAGTGTAGCCAATGACAAACTGAGAGATGAGGTCAATGGAAATGTTCAAACAGAAGTAACTCCCAGCATGTTTTGAGCAGTTGCAAATCTGGTTCAAACCTCAAATCCATAATGTAAACTGATCAGCATACTATGACCAATTTATGAATTTTTCTTTGAAATTATAGGATTATGGTTTTCAAAGAAAAATGCATAAATTGGTCATGCTGATTATGCTGATCAGTTTACATTATGCATTCTGTGTTTATTTTGTATGTTGATCATAACGAGTAAACTTGTTAGATAATCATTCTTACACTGAATTTTGATTGTTACAATCCTGTATAAAAGCTAACAAAATGATGCTATTTATGTGACAACAAGACTTATCAATTGGTTAAAAACACCTCTTATCAAGCAAATAGGTTCTAAGTTTAATTTACGATGTCCAAGGAAAATTATGTTATCTGCCACTATTTTTCTATATATATATATATATATATAGCCATCATTAATGTATTGGCATGTTATATAGGAATGTGCTAAACAAACCAGGTTAATAAAACAAAACAGAGGAGCACTAAGACCCTAATTTTAAATCCAACATAAAGAAAAACCTCATCTCTCAAACAAAAGATAACAGAATACTCAATGCTGATAACTTTTCAAAAAAGAGTTCAGGCACTTGGAGATAGTGCAAAACTAATTTAATAAGCACAGAAAGGGACCCAAATACATACATTTATCCTTCATCACACAAGGCCAAAAGGTATGTATACCCTCAGCCATGATAAGGATAGTCTTACATGATTCCTCATTCAATCATTTGCAACAGTAGAGAAGCTTATTGTAAACCCATTGTTTTTGCCATTTGAACCGGAAGACATGAACCATCCAATCAGAAATGAGAGAAAACTTAGCTGATCAGAAGACAATTTACTGCACTAAAGGAAATAAGCAAACAGTAACTCAAATTACTCGATCTAATCAGAAGTTAAATTTTTTGCTCAGAGGAGAAAAGCAAGCAGTAACTAGTGTTTGTGTGCGTGTTTCAGAGTATATATTCAGTATTCACACTGAGAAAAAGAGGAGAAAAAAGTCAACTTTTATTCTGTTGAGACTAATGAAAATACCCCACCAGAAGCTAATGACAAAGCACCATTCCAAATACAACCTTGCAACAAATAAATTATCTACACCTTTCTTTATCAACAGTTCACCACCACCACATCACAATAATCACAGAAACAAATAAGATCAAAGAAAGCAATAGCTGCTGTTGAAAAGCACTATTCCAAGTACTGCTGCTACAACTAAGTGGTCTAAACTATTTTTTGAATGAAAGCAATTGCTGCTGTTGAAAAGATCAAAGAAAACAAGAAACAAAAGATGGAATTACAACCACAGCTTCAAAACAGATGGAACAATAGTGAAAAAACTGAAGTGAAAACAATAGTGAAAAACTAAAGTGAATAATCTTCAGAACAACAAAGTATAGATAACCAGATAACCACAACGGAAACAGCCCGCACATCCATAACCGTGATAACCAGATACACAAAGTGAATCAAATATATATTATCTGTATAGGAGAAATTACTTTCACCTTGTTTCTTAAGAACAATGAAAAAGGATAAAAAAAAATGTAGAAATACTGGGCAGGTAGCTCCTTGGTGTGAATGACCATCATGGCATATTTTATCATGGTCAGATACAAGGGCTTGCAAAATGTAAACAATAGGAAATAAAATCATCCTATTGTGACTGAAAATACGTAAACATTCAGCAGACTAGTACATTTTTTCCCCAAGCCGCATTCATCCTTTGTAAGGTTACATATCAAACAACATGCTCTTTAATTACCCACAATCCCATCAATTAAATTTGCAGTCCAGTCTACCCCAAGAATGTAGAGGGAAGCACTTGTGTTTAACTTTAGAAGTTTTCAAGTAAATTGTAGAAAATCTCAACTAACCCACATTGAAAATAGAAAATCACTACTCAATGGCTGAAATCTATAGCAAATAGATGCAAAGTTAAACAGTAATATACACATAAAGATGCAAATTCTTATTACCATCATCACTGTCAAGTTGCATTTCCACCTGCACCTCCTGACTGCTCCCTTCATTTACCTCATCTTCAGTTTGGTTTTCAACATTATAGACATCTCTTGTCACGTCATTCCTTTCTTGCCTTCTTCCTATTTGAATTGCAGGAGTCATACCTATATGCAAGTAAACAAAATTTATTGCCATGCATATACATCAACATTCAACTTTTCCACCACTAAATTTTTGAACATATTCATGAACCATAGACATAAATATGCAAAGCCTATTAGCATTATCAATGTCAAGTTGCATGTCTTCATATACCTCTTCATTGGCCCATTCGTTTACCCCATCTACATTTCTATTTCCATCAGGTAAGATCTCATATCTTGTGTTGTAATTTCTTCTTTGTCTTCTTCCTCGAGTTCTAGGGGCCATACCTACAATACAAGTGAACAGAAAAGAACATTGAAAATTCATAAACTTATCAAATCATAATATCAAATTGAAAGATTAAAATACCAAAAAAAGAAATACTAGTAAAATGAACAACATTAATTTCGTAGCTCTTGAACATTAGTTTTCATAAAAAAATTTACATAAGGAGAGAAATACTATAGAAACAAGTGTTCAAAATATTCAAAATTGACTACTAAGTTGACAACATCCAATATTTGGATTGTCAACTTCAACTCCTTCAGCATCCATCCGGACCCAATTGTGTTCTTCATCTCCGTCATGAGTTGGTGATTCCCTAACTCGCTTTGCAAATACATCTCAGTATCAGCCATTTCTTGCACTTTATAAGCAGCCATAGGATTTGTAGTGACAACAACGCACCATCCAATTTCATCTGGATCTTCCACATAAAAAACTTGTGATGCTTGCGATCTAAGAATAAAAGGTTCGTTATGGGGTTACACACCCAAAAAATTAGCCAAAACGAATCCATCTTCATCTTGTTTAAGTCTTTTACCTCTTGAAACCCACTCACAGTCAAACAACACGACTCGTTGATCACCTCCATAAATTAGCTCAACAATCCTTGTCAAAGTTCCATAATAATCTACATCTCCCAAAATTAGATGTTGGTCTCTTGTGCTTGCAAAACTTGAGGTTGTTGCTTGCACACCAACCCCACTATTTTGTGTTTTCCTTTTACGCTCCACTTTTCTTACATGGAATCGAAATCCATTCACAATGTATTTGTCGTACTGCAACCCTATACGATTCGGTCCTCTAGCTAGACATTTGATGTCTTCTATGAATGAATCACAACCAGAAAGTTCCTCTTCCTCAACCTACAGATCACAAATAAATTAGGGGCATCTTCATAGGTCTATGTGGAATAGAATAAATCAAATCAACTTACATGTTTCGCCAACCATGACGCGAAATTTTCACTATCAACGCGCTGAATTACATGCCTTGAAGTACGAGGATGCTGCTCTTCAACCAACTTAAGATGTTTACTGCATAATTAAATTAAATTACAAGTTTTAAATAATGTAGAATTTTCTTGTGGAAAAATAATAGTTAGACTTGTACAGACTTACTCAATGAAAGGCCTAAGGCTATCACAATTGAAAGGGACATACTGGTGTGCTTTTTTAAGTGTATCATCATCAAACTTAGTTGGAATTACAGCACCCAAAGGATGACCTATTTCTGAGAATACATCCAGTCCAATATGACTTAGATTGTTAGAAACATCTTCATTTCTACTGGATTGGTTGAATCTAGTCACGACGTAATCAGCTAGGTACAATGAACAAAATGACAAGCATTCCTCTGCTACATATCCTTCAGCAATACACCCTTCTGGTCGGCTTCTATTGCGAACATAAGATTTCAATGTACCCAAATATCTATTTTGTAAACATAAAAAAAATGTTAGAAATATACAAATTAATAATTTCATCGAGTACTTATTAATTAGTATTTGAGGTAATTTAAAATAATTACCTTTCAATAGGATACATCCAACGATAATGAACAGGCCCGCCTAATTTCACCTCTCTTGCTACATATATAGTTAAATGCACCATCACATCAAAAAAAGAAGGAGGGAAAAACTTTTCTAGTTGGCATAGTATAATAATGATGTCCTTTTCAAGTTGAACCACATCTTGAGGAAAAATCTCTTTAGAGCACAAAATTCGGAAAAAACGACTTAATCTAATAAGTGGAGACCGCACAAATCTACGTAAAGATTTCCTCAAAGCTATTGGCATCAGTTGTTGCATCAAAATATGATTGTCATGACTTTTGAGGCCAGATATCTTTGGTGGCTTAAGTTGTACACAACGTGAAACATTAGAAGAGTATCCATCTGGAACTTTCACTTTTTTCAGCACTTTACAAAAAGTATACTTCTCTTTCCTATTCAATGTAAATGAAGCAGGAGGCAAGAAAACTTTTCCATTTTCCCTTTGAATAGGATGTAAATCTCGTCTTATACCCATTTCAACCAAGTCAAGTCTAGACTTAGCATTATCCTTTGATTTATCCCCATCTAACAAAGTATTAATGACATTGTCACAAACATTCTTCTCAATATGCATCGGATGAAGATTGTGGCGTATAATGTTCCATTCCCAATACGGTAAATCAAAGAAAATACTTTTCTTCTTCCAATTAAAAGGCAACTTTTCATTGTCCTTAACTACTTTTCCAAACTTTACGGAAAAATTTTGCAGCTCATCTACTACCATTGAACCAGTAAGTATAGGTGGAGGTCTCCCATGCTCTACCTTATCATCAAAAGATCTACCATATCTTCGATAAGGATGATTACGGTCTAAAAACTTTCGATGTCCTATGTAACAATGCTTTTCACCATTTTTTAACCACTGAGAATGGGCGTGTTTGTGACAAATTGGACATGCAAGTTCCCCTTTTGTACTCCATCCTGACAAAGTAGCATAACCAGGAAAATCGATAATCATCCAAAGTAATGCTGCATGCATTTGGAAGTTTTGATTTATGGACGCATCATAGGTCTTCACCCAAACATCCCATAGCTCTTTCAATTCAGCAATTAAAGGCTGCAAGTAGACATCAATGTTGTTTCCAGGGGTAAAAGGGCCAGGTATCAACTATGATAACATGAAATACGATTGCTTCATACACATCCATGGTGGCAAATTATAAGGTATTAATACAACAGGCCATGTACTATGAGATACACTCATATTCTGAAATGGATTAAATCCATCAGATGCCAAACCTAATCTAACATTTCTAGGCTCTTCACTGAATTCAGGATATTGATGATCAAAAGACTTCCAAGAAGGGGAATCAGCTGGGTGTCTCATGCATCCATCTTTTGTGCGGCATTCACTATGCCATTTCATACTGGCAGCAATTTTTTGCGACATAAATAACCTTTGCAATCTAGGCTTTAGTGGAAAATGCCACAATAACTTGTAAGGAATTTTTCTCTTCTCACCTATGGGATCTTTTTCAGATGGCTGCCATCTAAGATGATTACATGTCTTGCATTCCCTCCAATAAATAATGCAATCATTGGGACATGCATCTATTTTCTCATAGCCAATGCCTAATTGCTTCATCAATCTATTAGCTTCATACATATTTTTAGGTAAGTTTGAAAATGCCTCAAGGAATGCTTCTCGTAACAAGTCAAGAAGCATGTTAAAGGATTTATCACTCCACTTACCACTATACTTGAGATAAAGCAAACGAATAATGAAAGAAAGTTTTGAGAATTTTTTACATCCCGAATACAAATCTTGTTGAGAATCATCTAAAAGTTTATAAAACCTTTCAACCTCCTTGTCAGGCAATTCATCTCTAAAATCTATGTTATCACCCTCCACATGATCTGTTCTTGGGACTCCAAATGTGTCATGCAACAATCCTTCCATGTCATCTAACCCTCCTATCTCATCTGACCCTTCAATATTGTTAACGTTGTTAGACCGGCTATCTACACTCAAATGTAAATTAATTGTTGACAGATCAGTATAAGTAAGTTCACCATGCACAACCCAGTATGTGTACCCTTTAATAAAACCTCTAACAATTAAGTGTTCTTTGGCTTCCTGCCTAGAAACCACTATTCCCATTCTGCAATCTCTACATGGGCATGAAATCCTCCCATTTATAGCTGAATTGGCAAAGGCAAAGCTTAAGAAGTATTCAACTCCTTCTTCATACTTAGGATTATTTCTTGGCAGATTCATCCATCGTCTATCCATTATAGAAAGCTGAAAACCAAATACAAGCAAAGATGCAAAAAAAAGAACAAACACATTACTTCATCTTTAAAATTGCTAAAAATGTTAAATAATTCCTATCTACTGCTGTAGTTGATAGTTTAAATTTGGGAAATTACATAAGAGGATGACTTTATTAAAAAAATAAAGGAGATGAACAAAGAATAAACATTTTGTAAGACAAATGTTTTGTATTTTTTATTTTTACTACCATTTCAATAGAAAGGTGAATCAAATACTATAGCAAAAGGGTTTCAAAATTAATTGCTCTAACAACCAAAAAAGAAGAAAATTTATTCAACCTCAAACAAATAAAATTTCACAAATCCTTGCAAAACAGTAAGGTAACCTATTAAAAACAATGAAGAAACCACAGAAACCAGTTATACAAACTTAATAGGCTGTTAATCTTCACATACATAGCAATACTTTTGTCTCTTAGTCAGAGCATTGAAGCAAGTAAAATAAAAACATAACAAACAAACACATGCCATCAACCACAAAATGATAAAACATTATCCTAGCTTAGTAAGAAATTGCTTATGGTAGGGAAAGGAAAGCTGAAAATCCAGTCCAAAGACTCATTCAACCATAAGTTAGGTCACAAGTTCAAAAGACAAGATGAAGAACCTACTAAGAACTAGTTGTATAAGTCTAAACTTAGTATTTTTACAATGCAAAATAAGGTAACTATAGACTTGGATGGTCTGATATAGGAAAAGTGATTGATTGAATCAGGACTTTTCTTTACAAATTCAAGACTCAAGAGCTAGGCAAAAATATCTATTCTAGTTAGCATGAATGGCGGAAATGCACAATGAAGTGATAAAGCTCTACATTCCTATAACAAGAAGCTTCATTTAAAGTCAAATAACACAATATTACTTTCCAATCATTGGAAAGAAACAGCATAAGGATATATTACTACCTAGATGCGAAGCAGCCATTCATGCATAGAAAATTCCAACAGCACATGCTATTATAGAAAATTCATACAGCACATGCTACAACTTTAATAAAGAGCTTATTTTTCCCAAAGTACAGCAGCAATACTAAAAGGAACCCAATTCCTATGCCTCCAACAACTCCACATAACATGAAAAACATACACAAAGCACATATAAATGTCCAAAAATTTTTTCAATTCAAAGTTATTATAGAAAAAACTGTCGTTAGACAAACTAACCTATCAGAATTAATAGAGAAAGACTAATCAACAACCTTATAATCTGCAATTCCACCGTGCCAATTATGTTCAAAAGATGGGGCAACGAGAATCAAAGGGGGAAACAAAACACATTATCAGTAACACTAAATGGGTTTCTTGCACAAAATCGCACTTCAATTTCCAAAATCCATAAGGATTATATATATATATATATATATATATATATATATATATCATAACACAGAATCAGAAAAGTACAAAGTAGATTTTCCCATATGGCTAATTTTAAATCGCAGCAGTAAAACGGGCAGCAATTGAATGGGCCAGTTCAAAATCACAATGCAAAATCGGGGAAAGTAGAGACTACTTCCAGCCCTTGAAAAACATAGTAGAGGATAGAGAAGAGAACCCAAACCTTGAACACACCAACCTTGCCGAAGCAGAATTCAGCTACCAACCCGAACGCTACCAGACGGACGCGCACCTTAACTGGACTCTGAGTCTAAACAGAGAAGCTGCTCGGTGGTTTAATGTTGGAATAGGGCAACAGAAGAACGACGCGGTGAAGAAGAAAGGGAATGGAGTTTTGGTGCGAAAAAAAATTAAGCAAACAGAGAAGCCGCCGGTGGTTTAAGAAGGGAATGGAGTTTTGGTGCGAAAAAAGAATAAGCAAATAGAGAAGCCGCCGGTGGTTTAAGGTTGGAATCAGCGGTAGCAGAAGAACGGTAACTGGCAACGGCAGCAGAAGAATGATGATCGGAGTGGCAGTAGAAGAACGATGACCGGCAGCAGCGGGAATGGAGTTTTGGTGCGAAAAAAAACTAAGCAAATAGAGAAGCCGCCGGTGGTTTAAGGCTGGAATCAACAGCAGTAGAAGAACGATGACCGGCAATGGCAGCAGAAGAACGATGATCGGCAGCAGCAGAAGAACGATGCTCGGGCAGAAGAAGAAAGCTAATTTTGGTGCGAAAAATAATTAGGAAAATTTTGGCCAAATTTTGGCATATATAATTTTAGCGCCTTTTTCCCTGGCTATGTCAAAATTATGCCTAAGTTATTTTTGGCCAAGAAAGTTTTTTTTTTTGGCAAAATTTCCTGACTTATAACTATAAATTTTGGCTAAGTCTTCTGCCTATAAATAATATTACAAATTAAGGTTTTTTTTAAAAAAATATTATACTATAATTATGACATATAATAAGTGTTATTATATATATTTATTATTACATTTAATTTCATACTATTTTAAAATTACGTTATTGAACCATATTTGTAATATGTGTTTAATAGTAATGTCATAATAAATATTTATTTTAACATTCAAAAAAATATGTCATTAAAACTATGTCACAAAAGCTATTTTTTGTTGTAGTGACATGAATCATTTACTTAAATACAATGGGTCTTTTTCGATGAGATTGTGCATAGAAGTAAAGAAGAATTTACAAATAATTTCTGAGAATAAAACTTTTATTAATACAAGTCAAAATTACATTAGAAACCTAGTATAAAAAGGAATACATCGCAACAATCTCCCACTTGCAATCTAAGACTAAGTAAGTCCATAGATACCTACCCTTATGGTGTCTAAGTGTCTTTTAAAGACTCTTTCAGCCAAATCAAGTGGAATTGTTCTCTGAGACAATCTGTTCCACCACACTTCCCATCTCTGGATGAAACCCGAATCAAGTGGAACTTCCTCTCAATGTGCTTCCTCTTTTTGTGGTTTCTGGGTTCTTTAGATTGTGAGATCGCGCCAGCGTTATCACAATACATCACAACTGGCTTGTCTATCTGTGGCAGACTTTAAGTTCTAGAAAGAACTTTCAGAGCCAGACTGCTTCCTTGGATGCCTCCGAAGCTTCCACATCCTCAGTTTCCATGGTTGAGTCAACAATACAAGATTGTTTAATACTCCTCCATGAAATAACTCATCCAGACAAGGTGAAAACATGTCCACTAGTGGATTTACTCTCATCCTTATCCGCCTGGAAGTCTAAGTCTGTGTATTATGTAGGAACCAAGTTATTAGCCTTGTAAATCAGCATATAATCTCTCGTACCCTTAAGGTACTTGAGAATATACTTTACAGCTTACCAATGAACTTCTCCGGGTTTAACTGATATCTGCTAACTAAGCCTACAACAAAGTAGATATCTGGCTTAGTACACACCATGGCATACATGAGACCTCCCACCGTTGAAGCATAGGGAATCCTACACATTCTATATTTTTCTTCTTGAGACTTTGGACAGTCCTTTAAAGAAAAAGACAACCCATGTCTACAAGGGATTAACGCTCCCTTGCATGAGTCCATATTGAACTTAGCCAGCATCTTATCAATGTATTTCTAAGAAGCTTTATCCCGAGAATGTAACTGGCTTCTCCCAAATATTTCATACTAAATTGACTACATAGCCAAACCTTAGTAGGTGATAATATCCTTACATCATTCCCAATGAGTAGAATATCATCCATATATAGTACAAGAAAAACCATGTTTACGCCTTTCAGTTTCCTGTACAAACATTGTTCAACCTTGTTTTAAATGAAGCCATAAGATTTTATAGTCTTATCGAAACAAGTGTTCCATGCTCTAGATGCCTGCTTAAGTCTATGAATGAATTTTTTAAACTTACAAACCATATGTTCCTGGCCTTCAGCAATAAAACCTTCCGGTTGTCTTCACTCAGATGGCCATTTAGAAATACTATCTTAACATCCATTTGACATATTTCGTAGTCATAATGATATGACCTTGGGAGCCCCTCTCACAATCAATAACAAAGACCCAAGAATTGGTCAACCAATTCTATACCAAAACGCCTATGATGTAAGAACCCTAGATGAATGAACAACTAGAACCTAAATTCTAATAGGATTTGGCCAACTACTTTAATACCCAAACACCATTGAATCTACAAAGAATTCAATAACAACTGAGATGGAGAAAAGTAGGCACCCTTCTAGGTTTCCTAACAAGAACACTAGGTAAGAATGAATCCACCCAATACCCAAGATAAAAAAATAAGTTGGATTAACCCAAGAATTTTAAAGACTCTAAACAAATATGGGTCTAATTCATTTTCTTGGTCTTGAAAGGAAGAACTAAGGAGGAATTCTCATCTCAAAGAGTTTAATACTCTATTCAATCTTTGAAAATCTAAAATCTGAATTTTATTATGAAAGAGGCTATAATGGGCATTTATAGGCCCCAAGTTGTAGTAACTAATTAGCAAACAAGCATAGAAATCATATGGCCTTAATATAAGATTTTAGGCCCTATTACATGCTTTAAAATAGGTTAAAATATAATAAAAGTCGTAAAAATTAAATTACAAGAGAAAAGGCCTAAAATGCAAAAAATAACCAAAAATCCGAGATGGTTCCGATTGGACCCAGTGCTGGATCTAATGACTACACCCGGCGCCGGGTGTAATCTATCTAGGCAACTATTTGTAGCTAGATTAGGGCCGGCATCGGGTCCTTCATTCTCGACCGGTGCCAGGTAGGCTCTGGGTGTCCTCTCTTATTTTGTTGCACTTCAAAACTTGCTATTTGGACCTCTTTTCCATTTCTCTATGTTTCCTTGATCTTCCAAATGAAATGTTGGTCATCTTGAGCCCTTCTTAATACTCATTTGGCCTTCAATCCTTGTTTAAAGGTTGGTTTGATCCTCCATATGAATTATTACTTTTGTTGTGCATCTTTTGGCCCCTTCTTTTCCATCCATCTCTTCACAATCTTCTTGGACTTCGGTTTGTTGAATTTGTTGTCTTGAAGACTCCCTTGATTCCTCTTGAATGTTGCTCTTACCCATGGCACCATGAAGTATAATTTTGTCCTTCTTCCCCTTTCTTGAAAATAGCCTTCATGCCTAATTTGATTCCTATCATTTTCCCATTCTTGAAGATGATTCGTCTTCGAATTGTTACCTGTATTATAATTCAAATAAGATACTTTGCATGATGGTAAAACTTTTGGCTTTGGATCCTTACCAATTCTCTTCTTTTCTCTCTTCTCAACCCAAGCTCTCAACCTTATTTTACCCCCACTCATTTTCTTTTTCTCAACCTCTTGCTTGGCTCTCTCTTTCACCATACTACTTTGTGTTTGCTTTTCCCCTTGCTCCCTCTTTTGCCTCTTTTCTCCTTTTACCTCAAGTTTTTTCATCTTAACCCTCTTCTCTCTTAGCTCCCTCTCTTTTCCTTTGTCTTCTTTTCTCTCACTCTTCTTTCCCTCCTTTTTGTCTCTCATTTTCCTTTCTTTTTCCCTTAAAAGATTTTGATCTTTTGTAACCTCACTAGGGGACAATAGAAAACAAGTAAACTCCATTCCCTCTTTGCTCAAAGCATTAGTATTTCTTCTCTCATTGTGCATCACCTCTCTATCATACATCTAAGGCCTTCCTAATAATAACTCTCCAACATACATGGGCATTACATCACAAAGTACCTCATCTTCATATTTCCCATGCTTAATGTAACCTTAGCTTATTTGTTCACCTTCACCCTACCACAATCATTAACTCATTGAAGCTTATATGACATAGGATGCTTCATGGGCTCTATACTTAACTCCTCCACCAATGTAGTACTTATCACATTTGCACAACTTGCACCATCTATCATTGTACAACATAGCCTTTGATTGATTTTACATCTTGAGTAGAAAATGTTTTCTCTTTGTGAATCATTCATATCCTCAACAACATAAGTACCCAAGACTCTACTAGCAACACCAATTAATGAATTTCTTTGCTCAATCGTATTTCCCCTTTCACTATCTACTCCCTTTTTTAGGTTTTGTGGTCTCTCTAGAAAATGGTGTTGGTGATTCACTCTTCACAACCTTACACTCTCCCTCTTTCTTTCGTTGATGTGAGCTTTCTCCCAATTCATAGTTACTTGAAGTATTTTTGGGACCTTTATCTTTAGTACATATTTGCTCCTCATCAACCACATCATTATCATGCTCAACTCCTTCTTTATTATCTCCATGTTGGTCTTCACTCCCTTGTATTAATGGACTTTCCCCAACTTTTTTATATTTTTTCTCACCCCTTTGATTTTGCAATTCTCTTTCTTTGGCTTCTTCTTCTATCTTCTCTTCTTTCTTAATTTCTTGTAGCTCTTTTTTGTTCACTCTTTTTGACCTCTTGCTCCTCTCTATTCTTTTCCTCATATTGTTTCTCCCACATCTCACATCTTTTATTCAATTAGCTACATTGTAAACTAAAGGACTCCCAAGGACAAGTAGGTGAAGTGTGTTTATAACTAGAACAATAATCACGAGAACTCACTTCACTTCTTTGCAACTTATCCCTACTTCTTGGACTTTTCCTTCTTGGACAATCACATGTGTCATAACCATAATCCCAACAAGTAGAACAAACATAATCTTGCTCTCTTGTCAAACCATTCTTGGAAGAATTTTGCGATGCACTCATTTCCCTCGGCTTAGATCTTTTTGGATATTCATAAAAAGTGTGTGTATAGCTCAAACAAGTATAGCACCCATACTCCCTCTTTTTTTGCATACCACACTTTGAATATTTTTATGGTCCTCTAACATAAAGTTCATCATTCTAATAATTTATATCCAAATATTCATCCCCATCATATCTCCAATTGTATTCATCATTCCTACAATATCTACTTCTAGTTGAACAAAGCTCTTCATAACAATCATATCCTCCACTTTCATTCTAACTAGCCATTTGTGAACTTTTCAGAAAAAGTACCCATAAAATTTAAGTAGAAAACACAAAAGGAATTTCTCATTTCACTCCCTTACATGTTTATACTCTTTCAATGACACTCTTCTCTCATGTATACTCTCTTTTGGCTTTTATCAAAATCAGCTCACCCTTTTGTCTTTTCCACACTCAAGCTCTTCCCAAATTCTCCCCAATTCAAAGGATTTACTTCTACTAGCTAAAGCCAACTAAATTCCAAGGGTTCAAGATAAAGGAAGTTCCTAAGAAGAAATGAGCTATCACTAGATAGATAATAAGAATAAGACTTAATCAATCAAGAATTTTAAGCAATGAGTTATCACACAAACTCTAGGATTTCTCAAGATGTGTATTGTCAACACTAGTCAAGCACTACCAGAATTCAAATAAACAAGGGTACTAAGGGATAGGACTCAATGATTGACAATGTTCAATTCAATTCCAATTATCATAAAAAGATATCAATCTAGGTATTCAACCCACTAAATACAAGAAATATATCAATTAAGTTCAATGGAAGTGAAAAAATGTAAGCTAAGAATCCTTACAAGACTTTGTAAATACACTTAAACATTTCATCAAACACTTGGTAGGCAACTAGTTCAAACAAGGATTTTCAAATGTTAGGAAGCTGTCACAAACCTCAACAGTTCAATTTGATGACCAATCAACTCACTCAAAAAAATAATCACACAAGGAGTTTAATAGCTTAAAGAGTTGAATTGATATAAACCAAGATGTACCAATTTGTTTTCCTTGCTATTATACGCTTCACAAGAAAATTTGCTACTAGTAATTAGAAAGTTTAATTCCACAAAATTCAAGTTAACAAGCAAGAAAATCTATAGGGATTCAATATACAAAGCTTTGGTTGTCGTATAAGTACATTCCTAAGTCATAAGACCACACATCAAGCACTTGGTGTGCAACCTCGTAACTAAAGGTATTTCAAAATTTTCAACCATATAACCATTCCAATACTCAAAATTCACAAGAAACTTTCATTTCCAATGATAGATATAACATCAAGGAGCAATTTCACAGCAAATAGAAGCCAAACTAGAATTTAATAACTTACAAAATCAGCTCAAAGTTAAGTTACGGGATTTTTCTGTGTTCAAACCTTTGCAGCAAAAACACCCAAGAAACCTCAAAATTTCTACAATTTCAAACATCAAATAGCTACCTAAACATCAGCCAAACATGTAGGTTCAAATTTGCAACAAACCCATGGCATAATTTGAAGTTTTCAACTATCAAAATCTCAAGAAAAATGAGTTACGGGATTCAAATTTGTAGCAATAGTTTAGATGAGATATCCACCTTCTTTGAGCACAAAATCAACAACTATTCATGCCAAATGATTCCTCAAATATCATACCAACATATAAGATCAATTTAACATCAAGTTCATGGCATAATTTTGAGTTTCAAGCATTCAAAAATAGTACTCAATAAAGTGTAGAAAATCTGAAAATTTTCACAAATGCTTGAGGAGATTGTACCTTTGCCCAAAGAAAGTTGTGTTAATTAGAATCAATACAACCTTGCTCTAATACCAATTTTGATACAAGTTCGGAAGCATCAAAATTAGGAAATTAAACTCAAGAACAAGACTCAAGAAAATAAGTTACTAGATTCAAATTTGCAGCAATGATTTAGATGAGATATCCAACTTGTTTGAGCATAAAATCAACAAACATTAATGCCAAATGATTCCTTAACATTATACCAACATATAGGATCAATTTAACATTCAGTTCATGGCCTAATTTTGAGTTCCAAGCATTCAAAAATAAGACCCAAAAAAGTGACGAAAATCTGAAAAATTTCAACAAGCTCTTGAGGATGGTTGTACATTTGCCCAAAGAAAGTTGGGTTAATAAGAATCAACACAGCCATATTCTGATACCAATTTGATACGAGCTTGGGAGACCCTCTTGCAATCAATAACAAAGACCAAAGAATTGATCACCCAATTCTATACCAAAATGCCTATAAAGTAAGAATTAGGTCTCCTATTCCTATAAATTAAATTACAAGCAAAAGGGCTGAAAATACGAAAAATAGGCATTTCTTACTTTATAGGAATTGGGCCTCCTATAAAGTAAGAATTTTGGTATAGGCATTCTGTACCAAAATGCCTATAGGTAAATGAACAACTAGAACTCCAATTCTAATAGGATTTGGCCAACTACTTTAATACCCAAATACCATAGAATCTGCAAAGAATTCAAGAACATGTGGGATGAAAAAAAGTTGGCACCCTTATAGGTTTCCTAACAAGAACACTAGGTAAGAATAAATCCACCCAATACCCAAGATAAAGAAACAAGTTGGATTAACCCAAGGGTTTTAGAAACTCTAAACAAAGATGGGTCTAATTCCTTTGCTTGGTCTTGAAAGGAAGAACTAAGGAAGAATTATCCTCTCAAAGAGTTAAACACTCTATTCAATATTTGAAAATAAAAAATCTGAATTCTATTACAAAAAAGGCTATAATTGGGTATTTATAGGCCTCAAGTTGCCCTAACTAATTAGCAAACAAGTATAGAAATTAGATGGCCTTAATAGAAGTTTTTAGGCCCTATTACATGTCTTCAAATATGTTAAAACATAATAAAAGTAATGAAAATTAAATTACAAGTGAAAGGGCTGAAAATAAGAAAAATAGCCAAAAATCTAGGACAGTCCCAACTGGACCCGGCGCCGAGTCCAATGACTACACCTGGCGCCATGTGTAATATGTCCCAGTGACTATTTGTCACTAGATTAGGGTCGACCCTGGGTCCTTCATTCTCGACCGGCGCCGGGTAGGCTCTGGGCGTTCTCCCTTGTTTTGTTGCACTTCAAAACTTACTCTTTAGACTTCCATTCTATTTCTATGTGTTTCATTGATCTTCCAAATGAAATGTTGGTCATCTTAAGCCCTTCTTAATACTCATTTTGCTTTCAATCCTTGTTTAAAGGTTGGCTTAATCCTCCACATGGATTGTTGCTTTTGTTATGCATCTTTTAGCCCTTTCTTTTCCATCCATCTCTTCCCAATCTTCTTTAACCTGGGTTTGTTGAATTTGTTATCTTGAAAACTCTTTTGATTCCTCTTGAATGTTGCTCTTACCCATGGCATCATGAAGTGTGATTTTGTCCTTCTTCCCCTTTTTTGAAAATGGCCTCCATAATGACATACAATGGTATGGAGGATATGGATAGACTTATGCTTGGCTACCGGGGAAAGGGTCTCCTTATAATCAATACCTTCTTTCTGAGTATACCCTTTTGCCACAAGCCTAGCTTTAAAGGTTTTCACCTTCCCATCCGCTCCCCTCTTCCTCTTGTATACCTACTTACCCTCAATGGGTTTTATCCTATCAGGTGAAGCTACAAGATCCCAAACATGATTGAAGTACATAGACTAAATCTTGGTTTTCATTGCTTCATGCTAAAGGTTTGCATCGGCATCAGCAATAGCTTCCTCGTATCTAGTGGGATCTTCTTCCTGATGATCAGAGACTAGGTCAAAAGCCTCTCTAGTCTATCTTTATGGAACCCTACATACCCTCCCACTATGACGAGGATTCATTTGTATAGATTCCTAAAGTTGTGCCTCTTCTTATTCTATAATCGGGTTAGAAGAAGTTCATTTAGAAGATTGTTAGTGTTGTGCCCTAGAGGTAATCACTTGTACCATGTATATTGCATATTAAATTAATAAGAGGCATTCTTTATCTTTCAGTTTGATTTTTATATCTAAATATATATACAAACCATTAGATAAAGTCCCTAGTACAACACAGTGTTAAGAAAATCATGATGTGAGATTCCTACTACACTATGCAGTATTTGTACTTAAATAATCCCCAGTCATAGTATTAATAAGATGGAACATTATTAATACGCCAAGACTGGCACATGTTATATCTCTTGATTAGATCAAGCGGTGGTTCTCATATGCGTGGGTATTGGGATACTCAGGATTAACGTGTGGATGCTTGTTTTGGAACAAGTTCATTGGATGACCTAGCTATGAGATAATCACTTGGATAACTATTTTGTGCCAGTGATACAATCTCATTATAGCAAGTGTGCAAGTATCCTTAGACTTGAGATCTCCAAGATACTTTGTTTATCGAGCGCTGTACTTTGATTCTAATCTTTGGAGTCTTATCTAGGACCGCCTATGGGATGGATATTGGGTACAACATAAAGTAAACGAAAGTAGTTGAGAGGGTCAATAAAGGATTCACCACTCCTAATAGTAGGAGAGTATATCTCAAGGCCACTTGTAGAAATCATTACTCATGAAGTCCTTGGCCAAGGCGACTATGTGATGGAAATGGTTCCAATTGATACACATATTGAGTAATGGATTTCTTCAACCAGTATTAAAATATTCGGGCCAGAATTAATAATATTCTGGAGGGAGTTGGCACTAATTCCATGCTCTAGACTGAATGAGATATTGTATGTTGAAAGGAGTTTATTGCACTGATAATTTGCTATTGAAAGGTTCATGTCAAGCCACTTGACTTTCTGGACTTTTGGGTGGTCAAGAGTTATTGCTAGATGTCGCTCTTGATATGCTAAATATGAATTTATTAATTAGAGAATTAATAAATTTAATCATTTATTTTATTAAGGATTATTAATTCTAATATTGTTAGAATTAATTCATATTATGCTACCAATAAGACCAGGAAACCTAATGGGTCACACACAATAAAGGTTTGAATGCTGAAATATATTATTTGATAATATTGTGGGGTTAATTAAGAGAAGGGAATATATTTATAGGTGAATTATAAGTTTGTTATAATTCATGGGACCTAATTGTAATTAAGTAAGCTTCAAGGACCAATTTGTTGACAATTGGACGTTGAAGGACTAAGTTGCAATTTATGGTAATTATAAATCTATAAATATAAGGAAACGGTTTCCTTAGGGTTAGAGACAGACCATTCACGCAATAATAGAGAAACCGTTTCTCTGCCTCTCTCTTGATCAAACCCTAGCCGTCTCTCTTCTTGATCAAAACCCTAGCCTCCCGAATTCTACTAGTATAGAATTGTGAGATTGTGAGCATTCAACCTTGTATGGATTATCATTAGAGGGAGTTCTTTCTTGGACCTCAGTTGAGCTGCAGTGAACGGTTTTGGATAATCTGGATCGCGCCTGCGTTCTTGTTTCTGAAATTTTTGAATTCCGGCTTCAGGAGGTAATAAACGCAATCTTCTCCTTTTTCCCGTTTCTATTGCAAACCCGTGATCCATGGCTTGGATTTCTTGTTGTTTTCTGCTGTGCTTAATCTGATTATGCCTGATAGAAATCCTACAGAACTTCTTCTCAAGTTCCAACCTTGTTAAACTGGATGTACTTTGATCATCCTCCAAGTATCTAGCATTAGTACTCACATGTACTTTTTGCTCCTTGGGATGATAAAAGTAACCACCCATTGTACCTTTTGGATACCCAACAAAGTAGTATAATTCAGATCTTGGTTCTAACTTGTCTTCTTTGATCAGTACATAAGTTGGACAACCCCATATCTTGAAATGATTTAGACTTAGCTTACATTGAGTCCACATCTCATAAAGCATCCTACACTACAAGAAAACTGTGAATTTGCCATGAAATTTTACCACGGAAAATTTTTTGTGGCAATCAACAATGGATTTACCATGAAACCGCAAAAGACAAAGTAAATTGTAAGGGATAGAATACCATAGCAAATCCATAGCTATTTGCCATGGAACTGCGATGGAAATAGTAGCAACTTGCGATGAAAACATATTCCGTCGCAAATTGATAGTAAAAAAAAGCGAAAAAAATTGTGCCAAAAATTAGCCACCGATTTGAGATGGAAAAATTTTTGTGGAAAAATTATAGCATTATCAAATAAATGAAAAATGAGAGAAATATAGAATATCTCGTTGTAGATCCGTAGCAAGTTGCAATAGTTGTATTTCATCGCAAATCCGTGACAATCTGCCACGAATTTACCATGGAATAATTTTTTAATAAAATTAAATATTCCTGTAGCAAACTGCTAGGGATTTACCGTGGACAATTTGCCAAGGCTTGTAGTCCGTAGCCAATCCAACGCAAACGTCTAAGGCTTTGCCATGAATTTATTTTTTCTTCTTCTTTGTTCTAGTTCCTTTATTTTATTAATTTGTATTAATTGTAATTCGACACCCTTTGAAAGCGCAAAGATCAAATGGTTTATAAAATTTTTGATTTGTTTATCTATAACCTATATAGTCTTAAAATGAAAATTGGGAATTGATAATTAAGTGCGTTTTAAATTTTTATTTACTAGTTCCCTCACAAATTCATGGCAATTTACCATAGAATTGGTCGATTGAGTTGATTCCGTGGCAAATCCATAGCAATCTGCCATGGAAGAAAAAATTTCTCAATTATTCTGTGGCTATTTTTTTATATTTTTTGCCAATTCGTATATTAATTCATATTAATTCTAATTCAACAACTATTGAGAACAAATATGAATTTTTGTATTCTTTTATCGCCTTTTTGAAACACTACCTTATTGTTTATAGATTTCGATAATATTCATATATTACTTGTGTTCATAAAGTAAATTATACTTGTAACAACAAGTAGTAAAATAGGCATGTCACTTATTTTGAAATATTTCTATGAGTCTTTTGAGTTTAATTTAACATATAATGATTGAGAATATATCAAAAAATGTTTTAGGAAGAATAAAGATAAAAAGAATGTTAAATTTATTTTTATTTATTGTTCTCTCACAAACCGTGGCAATTTGCCACGGAATTGGTCAATTTAGTTGATTCTGTGGCAAATCCATTGCAATCTGCCATGGATTTGCCACAGAAGAATAAATTTCTCAATTATTCCATGGCCAATCCATGGCAGTATGCGAGGGATCTGCCACAGATTTGATTTTTTACATTTTTTGCTAATTCTATTATTATATTAATTCATATTAATTCTAATTCAGTACCTATTGAGAATAAATATCAAATTTTGCATTCCTTTATCTCCTTTTTTGAAACATTACATCGTTGTTTATAGATTTCGATAATATTCATATGTTAATTACTTGTATTCATGAAGTAAATTATACATGTAACAACAAGTAGCAAATATAGGCATGTCACTTAATTTGAAATATTTCTATGAGCCCTTTGAGTTTAATTGAATGTATAATGATTGAGAATATATATATATATATATATATATATATATATATATATAAGTGTTAGGCGGAATAGAGATAAAGGGAATGTTAAATTTATTTTGATTTACTTGTTCCCTCGAAATCCGTGGCAATTTGCCACGAAATTGGTCAATTCAGGTAATTCTGTGACAAATCCGTAGCAATCTGGAACGAATTTGCCGCGGAAGAATAAATTTCTCAATTATTCCGTGGCTAATCCGTTGCAGTCTATGAGGGATCTGCCATGAATTTGATTTTTTACATTTTTTGCGAATTCTTTTATTATATTAATTCATATTAATTCTAATTCAATACCTATAGAGAACAAATATGAATTTTTGTATTCCTTTATCTTCTTTTTTGAAACACTACCTTATTGTTTATAAATTTCTATAATATTCATATGTTAATTACTTGTATTCATGAAGTAAATTAAACATGTACCAACAAGTAGCAAATATAGGCATGTCACTTATTTTGAAATATTTCAATGAGCCTTTTGAGTTTAATTTAATGTATAATAATTGAGAATATATAAAAAAAAAAAAATGTGTTAGGAAGATTAGAGATAAAAAGAATGTTATCTTGCAAATTCATGGCAATTTGCCATGGAATTTCCACGGAATTGGTCAATTTAGAAGAAGAAAAATTATATATAGTTTTAATCATTAATATATAGTTTTATTTAGAAGAAGAAAAATTATGTATAGTTTTATTTAGAAAAATCATAATTATATTTTCTCCTAAAAAATTATGTATAGTTTTATTTAGAAGAAGAAAAATAAAAAAAAAGTTAAAAGTCCTCCTAATATATTTTTACTAATTTAAAGGAAAAATTGAAAAACTAAAAGTGCTAAGAGAGATACAAATTTTTTTTCACAACATATTATCGCACTAAAATTTTTTCACTTTCCTTTTAGTTTCCTAACTTCACCATGCCTTTAGAGCAGGAGACACAAGTGCCATTTCCCTTTTAATTTTGTGCGAATGTTTTACGAGTGAGGGCGACTGTGGAGCACTCACTGTAACACCTGATCTACACCATATAATATCATGATCAGGGTCTCGATTAATTCAAACATGCTCTAATCTCATTTATTTTCACAACAATTCGCAATCCCCTAATTAATTCCAAGTAACCTATCCAATCCCCAAAGACAATATACCATGTCCATATGTTCATCCCACTAATAGACATCATTAAACCTTACTTTCAGCATCAAGGGTGGGTATTCCCTTACCCTACAACAACCGGGTAATGAGGTCTCGATGCTCCTATGGTGATCGTCCCGAGTTTGCTTGAAAAGAAGAGAAAAGCTACCTCCTTTGCTCCTCTTGACCGAAAATTAAAGAAGAAGATGAAATCAGCCTCTATGGGGCATGATTTAAGGGAAGAAGATGGAGAAAAGAATCATTAGAGAAAATGGCATCAAGAGGTTGAAAGGATTTTTGCTTACCTTAAAGTGCGTTCGATTTTTGCTAGGTATTGCTCTTAAGATTTTTGATAATTGCTGCGGAGTTCTTACTGGAATTTTTCGTGTAGAATAGAGAGGGTAATCGGCTACTATGCTTTAGGGTTAGAGAAGATTGGTTTAGGGTTAGATGATAGTGTTTAGAAAGACTCCTAATGGCTTTAGGTTTCTTGGACAGCAATGCCGAAAATTGCAGCTTATGGTGTCTCACCTTGCTGCCGAATTTAGGTGAGCCTAAGGGGGAAAAATAATCTGGAATTTGCTCCCTTGTGCTGGCCGAAATATTGGTCAAGAGAAGGGCTGATTGTGTTCAGAATTTTTAGCCAAACAAGGAAGAGTTTGAGAAGGCTTTGGAGACTAA
This sequence comes from Voacanga thouarsii, assembly GCA_026120185.1. Classification (NCBI taxonomy): domain Eukaryota; kingdom Viridiplantae; phylum Streptophyta; class Magnoliopsida; order Gentianales; family Apocynaceae; genus Voacanga; species Voacanga thouarsii. The sequence continues at coordinate 814,948 of JANUWF010001246.1, read as the reverse complement.
AATTCTGTGCAAGTGCTGTGCGAGAATTCTGTGCATGAGTGACGAGTTTTGGACTGTTTTGGCTGCTGTAGTTCTGCCAAAATTTTCAGAGAAACAATGAGGGTTTTGGGCACTGAAAATAGTTTGATCAGCTGGGGTTTTTCGGTGGGTTGTGTGTGCAGAATTTCGGTTGGAATAGGAGCACAATAGCTTGTCGAAATTTCTTGCACAAAGCTGCCAAAAATCCTGTGCATAAGCTAGACAAATTTCTGTGGTTTTGTGAGAATAAAATTCTGGTTTTGTGTAGCTATGGTAATCTGAATTGATGAGGAGTATTTAGGTGTTTTGAGCTAGGGTTTGAAGGGTTGGATTGTACTTAAAGGTGCTGGAATTTCGGACAGCTTATGTTAACACAAAGCTGCCGAAATTCTGCTAGGTTTAGGAAGAAAATCCTAGTTGAATTAGGGTTGAAATAAAAGTCTGATTTGCTAAGGGATTTAGGATAAGATTTCCTAGCTTTAGAAGTGCTTGAGTTGAGCTAAAGTTCCTCTAAGAAGTGGCGGCACTTGCTGGAAATTTTTCCAGATTTTTAGCTAACATTTTAGGGTTAAAATTAACAAGGTTTCCTACTAGAAAAATGACTCTTTAATTCCAACTATCCATGGTAACATCCATTAAGCTAAAATCAAGCTGGAATTTTATTTATTAGCTAGGGTTTTTTTTTTCCTTTTTCGAAAATCCTAAGAAATAAAAGCTGAAAATTAAAAGTGAACTTTATTCACATCAAGGTCCTTAAATTTAGGGAATAAATATAGAGACTTATTTCCTTGGAATAATGACACTAAAATTTCTCTAGGTTTGCTAGATTTTTTTCGGCCAAGACATGGAAACTCTAAGGAAAGGAATTTTCAAGAAGAGAAACTAACTTCACAAAAAGTAGGATTCGAACTCGGGTCACCAAAGGAAATCACCAACCTCCCCGCTATTCCAAAACAACTCCAATACTAATTTTTCTACAATCAGTTCTCACCATTCCCCCAATACTAATCCTTCCAAATCTTCGACCAAACCTCCCTTATCCAAATCTTTAACAACACAACTATTTCACATCAATTAATTCAAATGCAAGAGCAACGGAAAAATTCTCATGCATCCATGCAAATAAAATAATTCTAAGCTACCACATAGAATGCAAAATGCTATGCAATGCATGACTTTTCCCCATAGTCAAAGGTGGTTTTGGGCGGGGTATTACATCCCCTCCCCCTTTAGAGAATTTCGTCCCGAAATTCTAATTTCATACCCTTCGAGCATATCCGGATACTTCCGTCTAACCATTCCTCCGTTTCCCACATCGCATCCTGTGCTCCATGGTGATCCCAAAGTATCTTCACCATGGGTATCTTCTTGTTTCGAAGCGTCTTAATACTCCACTCCAGGATCTTGACAGGTCTCTCCACATAACTCAGATTAGGTTGCAACTCCAGCGGTTCCTCATTGAGTACATGACTCGGATCGGGGTTGTACCTCTTTAACTGAGAGACATGGAATACATCATGCATCTCGGTTAGACCATCAGGTAGATCCAATCAGTAGGCAACCATTCCAATTTTCTCCAATATCAGGAATGGTCCCAAATACCTAGGACTCAACTTCCCTCCTCTCGGATGTTTCAAGATTCCTCTACTAGGAGTCAACTTCAAGAATGCACGGTCACCTACTTGGAACTCCAGTTCCCTTCTCCTAGAGTCTGCATAGCTCTTCTATTTGCTTTGCGCTGCCCTTAGCCTTTCTCGAATTAACTTGATCTTGTCCGTCATCTCCCGAATGCATACTTCACCGCTCTTCTTAGCGTTCCCTTCTTCTGTCCATCCCCAGTATATCGGTACTTGGCATTTTCTCCCATACAATGCTTCGTACGGCGCGATTCCAATCGACGCCTGATAGCTGTTGTTATATGCTAACTCCGCATGCGATAAAGACTCAATCCACTTATCTCCAAAGTCGAAGATAGATGCTCGGAGCATGTCTTCCAGTATCTGAATGACTCTTTCGGATTGACCGTCTGTCTGCGGATGGGCAGAGGTGCTAAATTTCAGGGTCGTGCCTAAGGAATCCTGGAACTTACCCCAGAACCTTGAAGTGAATCTAGGGTCCCTATCTGACACAATGCTCAATGGTACACCATGCAACCTTACAATTTCTTTGGTATATGTTTGAGCCAACTTTTCCATCGAGTCCCTTACATTGACCGGTATAAAGTGCGCTATCTTGGTCAATCGGTCCACTACCACCTAGATCGCATCTTTGTGTGACTTGGTCATCGGAAGGCCAGTCACAAAGTCCATGGTCACCTCTTCCCATTTCCATTCAGGAATCGGTAACTGTTGCAGTAACCCTGCGGATTTCTTATGTTCCATTTTAACCTTCTGGCATGTCAGGCAGGTTGACACATGCTGAACTACATCCCTCTTCATTCTAGCCTACCAATATTTCCTCTTCAAGTCTTGGTACATCTTTAACTCCCTAGGGTGTATGTTATATTTGCTCTTGTGCACTTCGTCCAGTATCCTCTTCCTTAAGTCTTGGATGTCCAGTACACAAATCCGGTCCCGAAAGTATAATACCCCATTCTCATCGGTTCGGAAATTGCTTCCTCCTCTCGCGATCTCTTTCTCCCTGAAAGTGTGAAATTCTGCACTGCCCTGTTGACCTGATACAATTTCCTGGTCCAGATCGGGTTTCAGGGTCAAGTTGCTCACGCAGATCTTCCTCTCTTGCACTTGCGCCTCTTTCTCCAAGATATCCTGGACTGCCGACACCTCCTGTATTCTCAAGTGTGCCATTTTCACCTTCCGACTTACAGCATCTGCTACCACATTCACTTTACCCGGATGATAGTTAATAGGGCACTTATATTCTTCCAGGAACTCCATCCACCTACGCTACCAGAGATTCAAGTCCTTTTGCGTGAAGATGTACTTCAAACTCTTATGGACAGTGAAAACCTCGTATTGTGCACCATATAAGTAATGTCGCCATTTCTTCAAGGTGAACACTATAGCTGCTAGCTCCAGGTCATGCGTGGGATAATTAGCTTCGTGCGGCTTTAGCTTCCAAGATGCATAAGCAATGACTTTCCCTTCCTGCATCAGCACAGCTCCTAGTCCTTCCTTGGATGCATCTGTATAGAGTGCATAGGGCTTATCAGCCTCAGGCAGACTCAGCACGGGTGATGTAATCAACCTCCTCTAAAGTTCTTGGAAGCTCTTTTCGCACTTCTCACTCCAAGCAAAAGCGACATCCTTCTTCAACAGCCGCGTCATTGGTGAAGCCAGAGTAGAGAAATTTTTAATGAAACACCGATAGTACCCGGACAACCCAAGGAAACTTCGTATCTCGGTAATGTTCTCTGGTTGTTTCCAGTTAGCTATGGCTTCCGCCTTAGCAGGGTCCACTTTGATCCCCACTTTGGATATCACGTGACCAAGACACCAAGCTCAGCTAAAACTCACACTTACTGAACTTGGCGTAAAGCTTAAATTCCCTCAGCTTCTCTAGGACTAATCTTAAGTGCTTTGCGTGGTCCTCCGAATTTTTGGAGTAGATCAAAATGTCATCGATGAATATAACCACGAACTTGTCCAGGTATGGTTGGAAAATGCGATGCATGAAATCCATGAATACTGCCGGTGCGTTGGTTACACCGAACGGCATTACTACAAATTTGTAGTGGCCATACCGCGTGTTGAATGCAGTCTTAGGAATGTCTTCTTCTTTGATCCTCACCTGGTAGTATCCTTGCCGTAGGTCCAACTTCGAAAAGCAAGCAGCGCCTTGCAGTTGATCAAACAACTCATCGATCAAGGGTAGAAGGTATTTATTCTTGATCGTTAGATTGTTCAGTCCTCCATAGTCGATATATAGCCTCAAGGTACCATCTTTCTTCTTGACAAACAACACCGGGGCCCCCTACGATGACGTACTCAGCTGAATGTATCCTTGCCTTACCAATTACTCCAATTGCTCCTTTAACTCCTTCAGCTCCGTCGGTGCCATCCGGTAGGGGGTTCTTGATACCGGTTCCGTTCTGGGAATCAGATCCACGGTGAACTCAACTTCCCGTTCAGGAGGTAGGGAAGTGAGCTCAGCAGGGAAAACATCTGGAAAGTCTTTTACTACCTCCGTACTTTTCAAGGTACAGTGGCCTTTCGGTTTGTTTAGGAGATATGCTAGATATCCCATACATCCTTTCTTGAGTAACTTCTGGGCTTTAGCTCCAGCAATAAGAAATTTCAATTCCTTCGTTCGCTTGCCGTTGAATTCAATTACATCCCGTCCAGGTCTTACAAACTGCACCATCTTGATCTTGCAGTCCACACGAGCTCCGTGTTTAGACAACCAGTCCATGCCCAAGATCAAGTCATAATCGTCCATGGGCAGGATTATAAGATCGGCCTCCAGAATCTCCTTCCTAACCTCAACTCCACAACTTCCCATTTTCTTGCCTGCTTCCACCACCTTTCCCAAGGGGGAACTAACTACTAGGGTATAAGGTAGTTCCTTTCCTTCCCAACCCAGACGTGAAGCACATACTTTACTTACATAAGAGTGTGTAGATCCTGGATGTATCAGAACATTAACAAGACAACCTTGGATAGAAAGGTTACCTTCAATCACGGCAGCTTCCGCTCCGACTTCCTCTTGATTTAGGGCAAAAACTTTGGCCTTTACCTGAGGCTTCTGGCCTCCCGCTCTGGCTGGTCCAGCAGCGGCGCCTCTATTTCCTCCCATTGGTTGGGCCGGCGCAGTCTGCTCAATCCTTAAGGGTTTGGGGCAGACGTTTCTCAAGTGTCCCGGGTCTCCGCAATTGAAGCACCTCCTCACATTCCCATCACCCCAGCAGTTTCTTTCGGTGTGGCCTCACTTCCCACACAGCCAGTAATTTAGGCTGCCTTGCATCGGTCCTGCTACTGGCACTCGAGGCTGCTTGCCCCGATTTCCCCAAGGCATAGAGGTCGCGGGTCGCTTGTTGCTTGAAGGCCTCATAAGTGGACGATTCGGTTGGAAGGGTCTACTCACCAGTCGATGCCGATCTTCATTTTCCATCTGAGAAGCTGCATCTACGGCGGTAGTGTACGATGTAGGTGGTGATGGAGCCAATGCCTTCCTCAACTCTGGCCTAAGCCCTTTTCACGAATTGCCGGGTGCGCTTCTGCTCCGTATCCACCAAGCACTTGCAGTACTTGGACAATTGCATGAATCAGGCTGCATATTGGGCCACGGTCATGCCTCTCTGCCTGAGGGTCTGGAATTCGTCCTCCCTCTTCTCAACCACCCATCGAGGAATGTACTTGGCCCGGAAGGCTTCCGCAAAGTCGTCCCACGTCCATTCCTGCTCCTCCTTGTCCCAATCACTCCGTACCCGCTGCCACCATGCTCGAGATGGTCCCCTAAGCCGAAAAGCAGCAAACTTCACCATCCTCTCTTCCGAGTACTGCAAAGTAGCGAAGATATCCTCCATCTGCTCAATCCACTGCTCGGCTTCTCGTCCTGTTCCACCTCCCCCTGGAATGTGGGAGGCTGGAACTTCAGGAAACGCTCCAGAGCCTCATCCTCTCCCCGCGGTGGTTTTCTGGCCACCTTGTCCACCTTTTCAGTCAAGTTCTGTAGGATTGAGGCCATTTTATCGAAAGCCTGGCCCATGGTCACATCCTGTGACCTCTCCGAAGCCAATTCCTACTCACGTGGCAGGTGCTCTTCCATGTCAGGGATGGAACGATGCATCTGCTCAAATTCCGGGGTGGAGGATGCACTCTCCTGCACCGTTCTTCTATGCACAACTGTTCTACGTCTTAGTGCCATCTTAATCACATTCACTCAGGGTCAGTTAGTTACCAAGGGTAAAAGAATATGCTTAGATGCATGATCAGTTGATAGCAATGTACTTATCTAAAAGAGAATGTGATGATATCGTGCAAGGGTAAATCAAGTAATAAATGAAACTCATGCTTATCATATAAACCATTCTTTGTAGAAAAGAAAGGGTTATCTCATACGATACCCTTTTTATTTAAAATGATAAATAAGCCCTATGAGTAACATGCTTCCTTAAAAGAAATAAACAAATAAAGGTATGGAAATCCCAAAGAAAGAAAAGTAAAAGCTGCTGGGCTTCTATGTTCGACTCTCCCTAGTTTCAACAGAAGCATTGGAGTCGTCAGAGGCCGGTTCCACAAGCCACCCCACGGAGCTATCGGGTCTCTCTATGTAGTCCCTTGCGAAACCAACACTCCCACTTGGCTGCCCTGACTCACCCTCTCGGCCTTTCTTGGCTCTCATGGCCGTCTCATAGAGCTCATCCAATGCTAATCTAACTGCACCTTTAGGCGCAGGCCCCTCGCTCCCTAAATCAACCGGGTCAAACAACCCCTCTCTTCTTAGCATGGCATCTATGCCCAGTCCATATCGGAGTCCACACCCCTTAGGGCTCTCTTCCAGCTTCCTCTTTCCCGTATCTACCCCTCCTAGAACTGACTGCCTAAGGTCTCCCTCTCCTGGGGCAACCCCATCTCGCGGCGTATATCCCTCACCATTGGTCCCTTTAGGGTTATGGCAAGTAGAGGTCCTGTCAACTTCCCCTATCTGCGGGGTTCGGGGAACCTTCATTTCCTCCTCATCCTCCTCTTCTATCCCAGCCATCACTCCCTCATTCTCATCGTCTCCCTCATTCCCTAGCTCATCTACCTCTCCCTCACTCAACTCCATCATCTCCTCATTTCCCTCATCTTCCCCTAAGCTCTCCTCGACCTCTATCTCTGCCTCAACCACCGAGTCGTCTAGCACTGACGGCTCTCGCTCTCTCTCTGAATCGGACGCGGGTGGATCAGCTACGGGTAGTAGGGCAGGTGGATTCCCGCAGCCAGCGGGCCAGTCTCTGACAGCCGATACAACTCTTTTGACCATCCGATAAACAAAGGATAAAAATTAGCACCAAATCAAAATACTTAAGAAAACAAAACCCCATAAGTCAAGTAATTGCCTAAACCTCCCTCTGATACCACTTGTAACACCCCACGACTACGTACCCTAAAAGGGCGGGGATGTCGTCCCGTCCCATAGGACAAGGGGTCTTTAAAACGAGGTATAAAAATACAAAGGCAACCACTAAGAGCTTCAACTTAGATAAATAAAGAAATGCTCTTATTACATCGGCTCAATGTGGAGCAAAACGAAATAAAAATAATTAATCGTTCATCCGCTTGAACAACAAATGTCTCCTAAGCAAAGATGACAATAATTAGAAAAACTTCAACTAGCAATGCCCCGCTAACTCAGCACAGTCTATCTCCTGAAAACATGATGTAAAACAGTGTGAGAATAAATCTCAGTACGTCTTGTGTGTGCACATGGTGTTTTGAATAGTACATGTATGCAAAGTGTAAAACATTTGTAGAAATAATTTGGCAAGTCATAAACAATCTCTTTTCACTAGGAGTGTGATTTTCTCATTGTCACACTTTGTACAAAATAAATCCTCCACTCGAATAAACAGTCATGTCACTACACGTTGGGCTCCATGAGAACAAAATGGCCAATGCACCACACTTTGTGCACCTTGTCCGGACCAGATTACCACACGTTGGGCGTTCTGATCAAGGTGAATGTACAGCTCACCGGGTGAGATGCTCCTCCATCTCTACACCCAACAAAACCATTCGGTTGTCCACGCCGGGAATATAAATAATACCATACCAGGTATAAATGCTAGCTCGGATTGGCCTGACTAGCCAACACTGTCGCCTTTTTAAGCAGAGTTCATCTTCTGGAGGTATCCTCCTGCCAGAAGACTTACGCTAGCCCTCCAAGACTAGTATTGTTAGCCTACCCTTATTGAGTACTCAACGAACATATCTGTCAATTCCTGATTCACCATATCTCCAAACCTTGGCTTTGTAAAACGTGGTTTTCTTTAAAAGCGATTTCCAAAAATTTAAGGAAAAGAATAGTTTTCTTGATAAAATCATTAGTTTGACAAAACCGTTTAAAGAATAAATATCCACATTTACAACCCAAGCAAACATAGTTCAACAATAGCTTTACAAAGCTTCACAACATAGACTTTCTATCACAACATTTAACAAAAGAGTTTATACAAGGACTTACCATCACAACATTTAACAAAAGAGTTTATGCAAGGACTTACTTGATATGCCTCAGATAAACGAGATAAATTCACAGCTTACTTTCCTCAATTATCCTCCTGATCTAAACCATATAATATTATGATCAGGGTCTCGATTAATTCACACATGCTCTAATCGCATTTATTTTCACAAAAATTCGCAATCCCCTATTTAATTCCAATTAACCTATCAAATCCCCAAAGATCATATACCATGTCCATATGTTCATCCCACTAATAGACATCATTAAACCATACTTTCGGCATCAAGGGTGGGTATTCCCTTACCTTGCAACAACCGGGTAATGAGGTCTCGATACTCCTATGGTAATCGTCTCGAGTTCGCTTGAAAAGAAAAGAAAAGCTACCTCATTTTCTCCTCTTGACCGAAAATTAAAGAAGAATATGAAATCAGCCTCTATGGGGCGTGATTTGAGGGAACAAGAAGAAGAAAAGAATCATTAGAGAAAACGGCATCAAGAGGTTGAAAGGATTTTTGCTTACCTTAAGGTGCGTTCGATTTTTGCTAGGTATTGCTCTTAAGATTTTCGAAAATTGCTGTGGAGTTCTTGCTGGAATTTTTCATGTAGAATAGAGAGGGTAATTGGCTACTATGCTTTAGGGTTAGAGAAGATTGGTTTAAGGTTAGATGATGGTGTTTAGAAAGACTCCTAATGGCTTTAGGTTTCTTGGACAGTAAGGCCGAAAATTGCAGCTTGTGGTGTCTCTCCTTGCTGCCGAATTTAGGTGAGTTTAAGGGGGAAAAGTAATCTGCAATTTGCTCCCTTGTACTGGCCAAAATATTGGTCAAGAGAAGGGCTGATTGTATTCAGAATTTTGGACCAAACAAGGAAGAGTTTGAGAAGGCTTTGGTGACTAAAATTCTGTGCAAGTGCTGTGCGAAAATTCTATGCAAGAGTGACGATTTTTGGACTTTTGGCTGCTGTAGTTCTACCAAAATTTCCAGAGAAACAATGAGGGTTTTTGGTGCTAAAAAGAGCTTGATCAGCTAGGGTTTTTCGGTGGGTTGTGTGTGTAGAATTTCGGTTGGAATAGGAGCACAATTGCTGGCTGAAATTTCCTACACAAATCTGCCGAAAATCCTGTGCATAAGCTGGACGAATTTCTGTGGATTTGTGGGAATAAAATTCTGTTTTTGTGCAACTAAGGTAATTTGAATTGATGAGGAGTATTTAGGTGTTTTGAGCTAGGGTTTGAAGGGTTGGATTGTACTTAATGGTGCTGGAATTTTGGACAGCTTGTGTTAACACAAAGCTGCCGAAATTCTACTAGGTTTAGGAAGAAAATCCTAGTTGAATTAGGGTTGAAATAAAAGTCTGATTTGCTAAGGGATTTAGGATAACATTTCCTAGCTTTGGAAGAGTTTGAGTTGAGCTAAAGTTCCTCCAAGAAGTGGCGGCACTTGCTGGAAATTTTTCCAGATTTTTAGCTAACTTTCTAGGGTTAAAATCAACAAGGTTTCCTACTAGAAAAATGACTCTTTAATTCCAACTATCCATGGTAACATCCATTAAGCTAAAATCAAGCTGGAATTTTATTTATTAGCTAGGGTTTTTTTTTTTTTTTTGCTTTTTCGAAAATACTAAGGAATAAAAGCTGAAAATTAAAAGTGAACTTTATTCACATCAAAGTCCTTAAATTTAGGGAATAAATATAGAGACTTATTTCCTTGGAATAATGACACTAAAATTTCTCTAGGTTTGCTAGATCTTTTTTCGGCCAATACATGGAAATTCTAAGGAAAGGAATTTTCAAGAAGAGAAACAAGCTTTACAAAAAGTAGGATTCGAACTCGGGTCACCAAAGGAAATCACCAACCTCCCCGCTATTCCAAAACAACTCCAATACTAATTTTTCTACAGGAAGTTTTTACCACCCCAATATTCACCCTTCCAAATCTTCGACCAAACCTCCCTTATCCAAATCTTTAACAACACAACTATTTCACATCAATTAATTCAAATGCAAGAGCAACAGAAAAATTCACATGCATCCATGCAAATAAAATAATTCTAAGCTACCACATAGAATACAAAATGCTATGCAATGCATGACTTTTCCCCATAGTCAAAGGTGGTTTTGGGCGGGGTATTACACTCACGGCGGCAGCAGCACTACACTTCTTCTATTAGCTAGAAAATGGTTGTCTAGATGCTGTGATTCTGACTATCCACAGCTACTTTGGTTGCTTCATGAAAGATCCGATCTTTACAGGTACAAACTAGTGAACTGCTGAAGCATATCGATGGACACCCCACTCCACTACATCAGCGACCATCAAGGAGTGGAACCTTGGGGGCCTATTGGAATGGTTAGAGGAGGAGCATCATGGACATTGAAGAAGGCATCCAAAAGGATACTAGCCCAAACATGCATCTCATTTTGCAATGTTTTATGGTAATAATAGTAGGACCTGCATTTTGCAATCATCTTTTAGGATCATTCTTGGGTATTGTTTTTAGGGTCTAATAACATATACAAGTGAATTGACTTGCAAAACAGGAACCAGTATATATTGGGGAAATTTCACCAAAGAACATTCGAGGGGCATGTACAATTGCAAATGAGGTAAACCAAAATCACCACAGATCTTCATTGTAAAATTTGCAGCTTCTCGAGCATAGATTTGTTTGTTCTCATCAGTCTTTTGCCTCCATCTTTCATGGAACTAGAAAATTTTGACAAATTTGGAAAGGGATTAATATGAGTTTTCAATTGGTACAGTTGATGGCAAACATTTTCAATGTCACTGATGTATTTCATCGAAAATCTCATTGCTTGGCGGATTTTAGCTATAATAGGTAACTAAATGGCTGCTACAACATATGAAACTTGTCTAAATCTAGAGTTTCACTGAAGCAATTAGACATAGCTTATGTTTTCAAGAGTTGTTCCTTGTGTGCTGCAAGTTTTAGGCGTGTTCTTCATACCAGAATCTCGTAGTTGGTTGGTCAGTTAAAAGAAAAGCATTTTATATATATTCTTAGTTTAACCACAAACATCAAGAATATTTTTATAGTGACTGTTGGGTATCTCTCACGCATATCATATATGGTGCAGCGGAAAATAAAACGAGATACTATCCTAGGATCCGCATATGTGTGAAAAACAAGACATAAAGATAATAAAGGTAATAGCTTTTTACCTTTCTTTGACCGTCTGAAGAACAAAAATTACTTCTTCAAGTCGAGGCGCGATCCAACAATCTTCTTGATCAAACTCCATTAGAATTGAACGTCTAACCACTATAATCACAGTGTGTGATTATCCCTAATAGAAATCCACACAGAGGAATACTCAACCACCAAGATTTTCTGTGCTAGCAAAAATAAGACGGCGGCTAGAGTTAATTCTTGTTTTTTTAGGAAAAACGAGAAAATGAGAGGGAAGAAAAGCTGTTGTTTCGTGAATCCAACCTCTAGCTAGGGTTTTGTGTATCACATACATATATATTTTGAAAAACCCTACTAAAAACTGAGAATTCAAATCCTATTAGAATTCTCTAATTGTAATTAGAAATATCAAGTTCTCACAATTACGATTTGAATCATAAATTATAACTAATTATAATTTAGCCACAACAACTTCTCTTTCTCGCAATTAACCCTACTATGTTATCAAATAACATTTTGAGTATATAATCCTCTATTGTGTATGACCTATTAGGTTTCCTAGTCAATTGGTAGAGAACATGAATTAATCCAAACGTCTTTGAAATTAATAACCCATAATTAATTAGAATTAATCATTTTGATTCCAATCAGAATTGGTTTATTAATTCAACAATTAATAAACTCATATTCCCAAATCATGAGCAGTATCTAGCAACACATCATGACCACCCAAGAGTCTAGGAAGTCAAATGGCTTGACATGAACCCTTCAGTAATAAACTACAGTGCAATTAACTTCTTTCACCATACAATATCTCATTTAGTTTGGAGTACGGAATTAGTGCCAACTCCCTCCAGAATTAATTCTGGCCCGAATACAATAGTACTTGTACTAGGAACCCACTACTCTATATGTGTATCAACTAGAACTGTTTCCAATACACAATCGCCTTGCCCAAGGACTTCTCGAGTAGTAATTCCTGTTAGTGTTGTGTTATAGAGGCAATCATTTGTGTCATGTATATTGCATATTAAATTAATAAGAGGCATTCTTTATCTTTCAGTTTGATTGTTATATCTAAACATGTGTACAATCCGTTAGATAAAGTCCCTAGTACAACACAGGGTTAAGAAAATTATGATAGAGATCATGATATGAGATTCCTACTACACTATGCAGTGTTTGTACTTAAATAATCCCCAATCATAGTATTAATAAGATGGGACATTATTAATACGCCAAGACTGGCACATGTTATATCTCTTGATTGGATCAAGCGGTGGTTCTCATATCCGTGAGTATTGGGATACTCAGGATTAACATGTGGATACTTGTTTTGGAACAAGTTCATTGGATGACCTAGCTACGAGATAATCACTTGGATAACTATTTTGTGCCAGTGATAGAATCTCATTATAGCAAGTGTGCAAGTATCCTTAGACTTGAGATCTCCAAGGTACTTTGTTTAACGAGCGTTGTACTTTGATTCTAATATTTGGAGTCTTATCTAGGACTGCCTATGGGATGGATATTTAGTACAACATAAAGTAAATGAAAGTAGTTGAGAAAGTCAATAAAGGATTCACCACTCCTAATAGTAGGAGAGTATATCTCAAGGCCACTTGTAGAAATCATTACTCATGAAGTCCTTGGCCAAGGCGACTATGTGATGGAAATGGTTCCAATTGTTACACATATCGAGTAATGGATTTCTTGAACAAGTACTAAAATATTTGGGCCAGAATTAATAATATTCTGGAGGGAGTGGCATTAATTCCATGTTCTAGACCGAATGAGATATTAAATGGTGAAAGGAGTTTATTGCACTGATAATTTGCTATTGAAATGTTCATGTCAAGCCACTTGACTTTCTGGACTTTTGGGTGGCCAAGAGTTATTGCTAGATGTCGCTCTTGATATGCTAAATATGGATTTATTAATTAGAGAATTAATAAATTTAATCCTTTATTTTATTAAGGATTATTAATTCTAATATTGTTGGAATTAATTCATATTATGCTACCAATAAGACCAGGAAACCTAATGGGTCACACACAATAAAGGTTTGAATGCTCAAATATATTATTTGATAATATTGTGGGATTAATTAAGAGAAGAGAATATATTTATAGGTGAATTATAAGTTTGTTATAATTCAAGGGATCTAATTGTAATTAGGTAAACTTCAAGGACCAATCTGTTAACAATTGGACGTTGAAGGACTAAGTTACAATTTACGGTAATTATAAATCTATAAATATAAGGAAACGGTTTCCTTAGGGTAAGAGACACAGACTATTCATGCAATAACAGAGAAACCATTTCTCTACCTCTCTCTTGATCAAACCCTAGCCGCCTCTTCTTATTAATCAAACCCTAGCGTCCTAAATTCTACTAGTATGGAATTGTGAGATTGTGAGCGTTCGACCTTGTGTGGATTATCATTAGAGGGAGTTCTTTCTTGGACTTCAGTTGAGCTGCTGTGAACCGGTTTTGTGATTTGGATCGCGCCTGCGTTCTTGGAACAAGAAAAATTTAAATTTCGGCTTCAAGAGGTAATAAGCGTGATCTTCTTTTTTTCCCGTTTCTACTGCAAACCCATGATCCATGACTTGGATTTCTTGCTATTTTCCGCTGCGTTTAATCTGTTTAATTAATTTAGAAATCCTACAAATCCTACAAATGGCCGTGAGATATTCGCTCCTATTAGTAGGAGTGGTAAATCCTTTATTGACCCTCTCAACTACTTTCGTTTACCTCACAATGTACCCAATATCCATCCCATAGGCGGCCCTTGATCGAGCTGCAAAGATTGGAATCAAAGTACAATGCTCAACAAACAAAGTACCTTGGAGATCTTAAGTCTAAGGATACTTGCACATTTTCTATATTTAGATTATATCACTGGCATTAAATAGTTATCCATGAAATTATCTCATAGCTAGGTCATCCAATGAACTTGTTCCATTAACAAGCATCCATGTGTTAACTGTGAGTATCTCAATACTCATGGATATGAGAACTACCGCCTGATCAAATTAGGAAGTCTAACACATGCTAGTCTTAACGCATTAATGATGTTTTATCTCATTAATACTATGACTAGGGACTATTTAAGTACTAACACTATACAACGTAGTATGAATCTCATATTATGATCTCTAGAATGATTTTCTTAACATAGTGTTATACTAGGGACTTTATCTTACAGCTATTTTACACAAAAGTAAACAAAAGAAACTGTGAGATAAATAATACCTTTTATTAAAATAAAATGTATCATATACAATGTACAAGTGATTACCTCTAGGGCATAACACTAACAGTAACAGTACATTCTGACTTTGGTTTTAGTTATCTCAAGCATTTGTTAGTCAGCAAAAAAGACCTGTATCGGCTCTACAATAACTAAAAGGTGACAATGCCAATGTATCTCAGGAACTAGATAAAATCAGAGTAATTTTCAATTCATAATTAATAGGCAAAATTACTTGTCTCCTTTTCGAATCTTTTCTTGAATTGTTGGCTTGCAAGAATCCATAGAGGCCTCCAGACATTATTCCAAACTCAACTTTTTGGAATTGTTTGATAGGAAATATACTCCCACATTGATGGTAAACTATACACACATTGAATTTTCTCTTTTTATACCATAAGAAGTTATCTTACTTTATGCCTTGCATCAGCTTGCAGTTGGCTCAACCATACTAGTACAATTTGGAGGAGCCTATGTAATAGGATCTTATGAAAGCTCAAAATTTAAAGCTACAGCTAAACAATACCTCTTGTGATACTAGTGTATAAAGTGACCAAATATAGATAAAAACTTTAATTAAGTAGCATTATTGAAAACCTATTATTTTTTTATTCTTAGTTTGACTAATTAAGTGGCGTTTGATATATGTCACATGCAAAAGATATAGTTGTTTCTTTGACTATTTGGAAGAGAATTATTTTTATATTTCATTACTGGATCCCTATGAGTGATGAGTGATCATTCCCTGTGAGTGATGGGTGATCACTTCTCATGGGTAATGAATGATTACCATTAAGTTAGTTTTATACTATATAAACTTAAAGTAGTCTCAATCACATCCAATGTAGAATCATCTCAATCACATGCAATATTACAACCTGCTGTCAAAAAGCATAATAAGATCAAAGATTCCAAGCGAAATAATGATGTAAATGAGTCAAAAAGTGGAATGGCTGTGGGGAAGATTTCTTTCATGATGAAAATGAGTCAAAAACATGTATTGTGTGATTAGTTTCTTTTTCTTAACAAGAGTCTTTTGGCTCTTGAGGAGTGTATTCATGCTCTTGACAATGACCAAATACATTCCTTTTCCTTCTAAGGTTCATACACTGAGATATGCAGATAGGTATGATTTTCTCTTTTCCTTCTTCATCTCTCTTTGTTGAGTATTGAGATTTCATCATCCCTATGAGTTTTCTCTTCTTATAGTTAGCTTTGAAGCATACATGTCTCAGACTTTTTGTTTGGTCCTCCAACTACGTATCAGGAATTTCTTCCGTTAACTTCTTCTCACGTTCCAATATCTCAATGGCATCTCTTAACTTCTTCTTAGCCATATGTCCTTCTTCTTCTTCATTTTGCATCTCCTACAAATCGAAGTGATTTCTAGATATTATCAATAGAGATACATTCATTTCGGTCATTTTTTACTTATGAATCTTTCATACTTGCAGATTTGTGATGTAAGTTTTTCATTCATGCACAAGTGTGTGAGAGAGAACCTGTGTAATACCCCGCCCAAAACCACCTTTGACTATGGGGAAAAGTTATGCATTACATAGCATTTTGCATTTTTCATGGTAGCTTAAAATTATTTTTGCGTGGATATATGTGAATTTTAAAGTTGTCCTTGCATTTGAATTGATTGGTGTGAAATAATGGTGTTGTTAAAGATTTGGTTAAGTGAGGTATGGTCGAGGATATGGAAGGATGAGAATAGGGTGGAAAGAATTTCTTAGAGAATTATTAATGTGGAGTAGCTTTGTAATAGAGAGAGGTTGGTGATTTCCTTTGGTGACCCGAGTTTGAATCCTACCTTTTGTGAATCTTAGTTTCTCTTCTTGAAAGTTCCTTTCCTTAGACTTTTTCATGTCTTGGCCGAAAAGGATCTAGATATCCTAGAGAAATTTTAGTGCCATTATTCCAAGGAAATAAGTCTCCATATTTATTTCCTAAAATCAATGGCTTTGATGTGAATAAAGTTCACTTATATTTTCAGCATTTATTCCCTTGGATTTTCGAAAACTCTAGCTGAATAAATACAATTTTAGTTTGATTTCAACTTACTAGAGCTTGCAATAGATAGATGGAATTAAAAAGTCATTCTTCTAGTAGGAAACCTTGTTGATTTTAAACCTAGAACTTTAGCTAAAAATCTGAAAAATTTTCTAGCTAGTGCCGCCACTTCTTGAAGGAATTTTAGCTCAACTCAAACTCTTCCAAAGTTAGGAAATCTTATCCTAAATCCTTTAGCAAATCAGATTTTATTTCAATCCTAATTTAACTAGGTTTTGCTACCTTTTCCTAGCTGAAATTCGGCAGCCATGTGCAAGCACAAGCTATCCAAAAATTCCAGCACTTCTATGTGCAATCCAACTCTCCAAACCCTAGCTCAAAACATCTAGAACACTCCTCATAAATTTAGATTACCTTAGCTGCACAAAACCAGATTTTTATCTCCAAAAAACTACAAATTTTCGGCCAACCTTGCACAGGAATTTTGGCCAGCTTGCACTCCTACACAAACTGAAATTCTACACACCAAAACACACCAAAATCCTCAGTTGATCAAGCCAATTTTCTGCACCTAAAACCCTCATTTTTTCTCTAAAAATTGCGGCAGAACCACAGCTACAACAGACCAAAATTTCTCCTCTAATTGTTCAGCAATTTCGTACAGCAAAACCACTGCACGCACATAGAAATTTCAGCTCTCCAAACCTTCTCAAAATCTTCTTTATTTGACCCAAAATTCTAAACAAATTCATCCCTTCCCTTGAGCAATATTTCGGCCAGTACAAAGAATCAAATTACAGAATATTTTCTCCCTTAAACCCTCCCAAAGTCGGCAGCAAGAAGGCACACCATAAGCTGCAATTTTTGCCCTTGCTATCTAAGAAACCTAAAGCCATTAGGAGTCTTTCTAAACACTACCATCTAACCCTAAACCAATCTTCTCCAACCCTAAAGCATAGTAGCCGACTACCCTCTCTATTCTACACGAAAAATTCCAGGAAGAACTCCACAGCAATTTTCAAAAATCTTAAGAGCAATACCTAGCAAAAACCGATCACCCTCTAAGGTAAGTAAAAACCATCTCAACCTCTTAATTCCTTTCTTCCATCAATTCTTCTCCTTTTCTTCCCTTGAGTCACGCCACCTAAAGGCTGATTTCATCCCTTCTATTTATTTTCGGTCAAAAGGGAGGAAAGAAGGTAGCTTTTCTCTTCCAATCAAGCGAACTCAGGACGATTACCATAGGAGCATTGAGATCTTGCTAACCCGATTGTTGCAAGGTAAGGGAATACTTACCCTTGATGTCAAAATTAAGGTTTAATATAGTGGATGATGGATATGAGTTGTGATGGTCAAGTCGAGACCTTTTTGACATATTATTCATGTCTTTGATGGATATATGATCATAGTGTATGTACTTTGAGGATTAGATGATTTATTTGAAGTTAGATAATGAATCGTGATTTGTTATGGGAATAAATGAGTTTAATGCATGTTTGAATCGATTGAGACCCTGATCATGATATTATGTGATTCTAGATCAGGAGGGTATTTGAAGGAAGCAAGTTGTGATTTTATCTTGTTTATCTGAGGCATATCAAGTAAGTCCTTGCATAAACTCTTTTGTTAAATGTTGTGATGGTAAGTCCTTGCATAAACTCTTTTGTAAAAATGTTGTGATGGTAAGTCTTGCATAAACTCTTTTGTTAACTGTTGTGATGGCAAGTCTATGCTGTAAAGCTTTGTGAAGCTATTGTGAGCTATGTTTGCTTGGGTTGTAAACGTGGGTATTTATTCTTTAAACGGTTTTGTTAGACTAATGATTTTATCAAGAAAACTATTCTTTTTCTAAATTTTTAGAAAAACTCTTTTAGAGAAAAACCACGTTGTACAAAGCCAAGGTTTGGAAATGTTGTGAATCAAGAATTGACGGATACGTTCGTTGAGTACTCAATAAGGGTAGGCTAACAATACTAGTCTTGGAGAGCTTGAATAAGTCTTCTGGCAGGAGGCCACCTCCAGAAGATAAGCTCTGCTTGAAAAGGCGACAGTATGGTTGGTCAGGCCGGTCCAAGCTAGCACTTGTACCTGAATGGTATTGTTTATTTTCCCAGCATGGACACCCGGATGGTTTTGTTGGGTGTAGAGAAGGAGGAGTATCTTACCCGGTGAGCTGTACACTCACTTTGATCAGATCGCCCAACGTGTGGTGATCTGATCCTGTCTCAATAGACAAAGTGTGGTGCCTTGACCTGTCTTGGTGAACAAAGTGTGGCACCTTGACCATTTTGTTCTCATGGAGCCCAATGTGTGGTGACATGACTGTTGACTCGAGTAGATGATTTGTTTTGTATAAAGCATGATTATCAAAAAACCCACTCCTTGTGAGAAGAGATTATTTATGACTTGCCTAGTGTTTCTACAAATGTTTTACACTATGCATACACGTACTGTTTAAAACACCATGTGCACACACAGGACTTACTGAGATTTAATCTCACACTATTTTATATCATGTTTTCAGGAGATAGATTGTGCTGAGCCAGCAGGCATGTGATAGTTGAAGCTTTTGTTCTTTTTGTTCCATTGTCCTCTAGGAGACAATTGTTGTTTAAGCTTCTAAACGATATTTGTTTTATTTCGTATTGCTCCAATTTGAGTCGGATGTAATAAGAGTTTTTATTTATTTATCTAAGTTGATTCTTTTAAGGTCGCCTTTATATTTATACCTCGTTTTAAAGACCCCTTGTCCTACGGGACGGGGCAACATCCCTACCCTTTTAGGGTACGTAGTAGTTGGGTGTTACAACCTGACCATTCATGATTAGGGTCTCCAGGCTCATCAACTTTCTGTGAAGCCATCAACGAATTCCCAACTCCCTATATCTTCTTAAGAAAGGTTAGGCCAACATTCAGTTATTTGGCCACCCGAATGATTGACATGTAAAAGTACTTCAAAATGGTTGCTCTTGACAATGTCTTGGAGTTACTGCCCTTCTCATTTCTCTGCTTCCTGATCATCTTGTTCTTCATAGGAATTTCATCTGAAGTGATACCTGGATAGCCGTCATTCAATAACAGCGGCCGGTTCGCCTCAATATTAAATTCAAAATGCATTTCATGATTCCTCACTCCGAATTCATTGCCAAAACCACTCCATATTTCTCCTAGAAAAAGAAAAATAATCTCAGTAAAGGTAATGCCATTCAAAATTGATGTTCTAATGTATGATAACCTTGAGCCATGTTTTGGCTTTTTTCAAAATCTATTAGGGAGTAGAAAGGAGCATGCACAAGCATATCCTCCACCAGAGGAATAATATCAAAAGTAGTCTCTTGAGTGGGCAAATCAAATTGAAAATCTAAAGTAGTATATCCAGAACTTCCACTGATTCATATTATGACAAACCAAAAGAAGTTCAGTTTCATTATCAAGCACATTTCCAGATGAAGAAGACGGGTGAAAAAAAAATTCCTCAAAAGTATCTTACATGAAATTAAAAGGAAGTGGTTGGCTTGGAAAAGAAAACACATCAAAATCTTCTTCTTTGGAAACTAATTCAAAATTTGACCACCTCTCAAATGAATTACATTGTTTGAGAAAGAGAACCGAAGTAGAAATCTCAATCCCTTTGTGGTTTTTTGAAATCCACTAATGACTGATGATTGCGAGTGCAAATTTTGCATGAAGGATTCAAATAAAGAGGAGGAAAAACTAAAGAAATATATATGTGTGTATGTGTGCGTGCGCACGCGCGCGTGCGAGGAAGAAGAGATGCCATGAATAGAGATAGCTTAATGTGAATACATTAAATGATTGGTGCATTGGAATTTGTTTACTATCACATGAATTAAACTGGTCAACTCATGCCCGAATGTATATTGGTTTATGTATATATCCATCTTAAATTACTGTGTTTTTGGAGTTCATGTGCCGTCCAAAAAAACAAGGGGAGTGAGGACTAAGATGAGAATGAGACAAAGAGGAAGAGGAAGAGGTAGATGACAGGTGGAGGGAGGGAAGAAGGGAGAGAGGACTGATAAGAGAAAAAAGACAAGGAAAAAGGGGAAAAGATGATACCGGTCGTGTAAGGTGCAAGAGAAAGAGACCAACACCAACCTCAAATAGCTGACGAGACTGCTCGTGATGAGTGACATATTTTGCTTTCCTTTTTCTTTGTATTCGTACTACCTCAGAAAAGACGGTATTTTCTCTTATATGATATATAGTTAAATATTCACTCTAATAATTGCTATTAAATTTGTACATGTCCAATCAAATTCTAAACTTAATTATCACTTTAATACTTCTTGCAGCGTGTGAAGCAAGGGGATGACTTTAACTGTCTTGCATTGTTTGCAAAATTACACCAGTTTCAAGATAGGCCCAATAAGGGCAAATTTGTAGATGAGAGATCCTGCAAGATCAGTGTATGTTACATATTAATTTCATTTTTATAAAATTGCATAACACTTCAATTTGTTTATATTTTCACCTTTGAATTATTTAGGAAAATGTCCAAATGATGAAGTCACAGTACTCTCAGATGGAGTCTACTAAATCAGCATCCACTCCAAGCTTCGTGCCAGATGAGAAAGCTATGATTTTGTTGGCTGTAGGTGGATTGAAAAAAGGAAGGGTCTATGGCATGGGATCTGAGGCCTCACACTTCAGACTTCAGTACTGTTAGTTTGCGGCCTCGTCTTCGGGATCATCAATGGATATAGAGAAGCTTCATGGCGAGCTTGAGCAAACCCTTCAATAACAGCTTTAGCAACAGTTGGACAAGAAGGATAAAGAGGTGAAAAAGAGAAGAAAATGTTGAAAAGGACTTTAGAGAAAGGGATAAGAAAATGTCTGCATTGATTGAGATGAATCGCATGGTGATGCAGTATCTTAACTTACAAGTGCCCTCCATTCACTCTTTTGACTCTGATAATTCTGACGAGGATGACTTTAGCCCTTCAGCAGCAGATGATAGTTAGATTGGTTTTATTTTCATGTGGATGTTCAATTTGGATTGCTTTGATTATGGATTTAGTATTATTATGAATTTATACCTTCTATTTTTAGATATTTTGATGATATATGATTATTTGTGTAATTAGGCTCTAAACAAATTATGGAATTTTATGGTTTGCTAAAACAATTGTGGTGAATGTGTTTTGCAGTTGTCCATTGTGTGGTGAGAATATGATTTGAGACGTTGTAGGCGGTGTGTTGTGCTTGTGTGCAAGAAGTATGAAACTCAAGAACGTTGTAGGTTATGTATAGTGCATATGTGTGTATGGATGATAGATTATAAATGTTATAAGTTGTTTGTTGTGTATATGTCTGGGGAATATGATTTGAAACTATGTAGGCAGGGAGTGTGATGGGAATTCTGCATGTGTGTTGTGCATACTGGTTGCTATGGAATTGTGAATAGGGAAATGTAACAGGTTTTTAAAGTTGAAATTGTAGACAGTATGTTACCACAGATGATAGTAGTAATGGATGTCATCCGTGGCAATCTACCACGGATTTGCCATGGATAATATATTGCATATTGATTCCGTGGTAATCTATCACGGATTTACCACGGAACATAGTATCAATGGATGCCATCTGTGGCAAATCCGTGACTATCTACCACAGAAGATCGAACCAATTGATGTAATCCATGGCAAATTATCACGGAAAAAGAGTTCTCTAGCAAAAAAATGCTTAGCGACGAACATATTTTTCACTGACAAATTTCATCATAGATCCTTGGCAATTTGGCAGATTTCTTGTAGTGTTAGGTACTGACTTAGAAAGCACCAAGTTCAGAATATATGCCGCTATTTCTAGGACATATCCCTAAAAAGATACTTGAAGAGTAGCATGAGATATTATGCTTCAGACCATTTCCATCAATGTCATGTTCCTTCTCTCAACTACTCCGTTCTATTGGGGTGTTTCTGGCACAAAGCGCTAGAATATTATCCTATGATGCACCACATAGTTCTTGAATTCACCAAGGAGGTACTCTTCATCATAATCTAATCGTAAGGTCTTGATTAGTTTACCTGTTCGACGCTCCATGTTAGCCTTAAACTCTTTAAACTTGTCAAAAGAGTCAGACTTGCATCTCATCAAGTAAATATAACCATATCTAGTACAATCATCCATAAAGGTGATAAAGTACTCAAACTCTCCTCTTACTGGTATAAACAAAAGCCCACACACATCAGTGTGAACAAGACTCAATATCTCCTTGGTACTATTCGCCTTTTGGGTAAAAATCCTTTTGATCATTTTTCCCATAAGACAAGATACACACTAAGGCCAACTTTCTAATCTTAATTAGCCCAAAGGCCCATCATGGATTAACCTCTGAATCCTGGTTAAGTTAATGCGACCCAATATTAGATGCCAAATATATAAGTCATTGACACTTGTCTTTCTCTTCCTGTTTAAAGGTTCAGATTAAGCATTGTTTAATTGATTGTTAATAGGATTAATGAAGAATAAGTTTTCGTACATGTACCCAGTACATAAAACTTCTCTATCTCTACTGATAGTTATACCAGAATGGAAAAAAATAGAATATCCTTGATTTATTAGTTTTACAACTGAAACCAAATTCTATCTAAAATCAAAAATAAATAAAACATCATTTAGTATAACTATTCTATTACAATAAAAAACAAGTTCCAGTTCTCCCACTACAAGGACCCAAACTTGTGCTCCATTTCTCACGCATAGTCCATGTTCACCCTTCTAGAGTCTTCTAATCTTTCTAAACCCATGCAAGGAGTTACAGATGTGATCAGTGTCTCCTGAATCAACAATCTAAATGGAAGTTGATCCAACCATTGATATAGACTCTAGATAGAAAACATTACCTGTGGAGTTTTCTTGACTTGTTGATCTTGACACTTCTTTTTCCAGTGTACTTTCTTCCTATATTTGAAGCATTTGCCCTTGAGTTTGTCTTTGGTCTGGGACTTAGGCTAGTGCACTGCATTACCCTTATTCTTCTTGAACTTTCTTGGCTTAGGCCTAGTTTTGAAGAAAAAGCCATCATAGCCATTGCTCGTGGCTTTATGACCTTCTCTGCCACTTGGAGCTCTTTCATTAACTCAGTTAAACTCATGTTTAACTTGTTCATGTTGTAGTTTAACTTGAACTGAGTAAAAAAGCCTAACAAAGATTCGAAAGCCAAGTCTACTCGGTTTTCGGGTCAATGAAAGCTCCCAAGACTTCCGCTTCCTCGAAAGTAGAAATCATTTTGAGTATATGCTCCTGACTGATGCTCCCTTAGCCATCTTAGTGTTTATGATTGTTCAAAAAGCCTCCTGCCTTGTGGGCTGACTCTTGACTACAAACATCATGGCCAATGATGCGCTTATGTCGTATGCATTTACCATGTACTCATGGTTGGATTGGAGCACATTAGATATGGAGGCTAACATATAGTATCG
Source organism: Voacanga thouarsii (assembly GCA_026120185.1). NCBI lineage: Eukaryota > Viridiplantae > Streptophyta > Magnoliopsida > Gentianales > Apocynaceae > Voacanga > Voacanga thouarsii. Next base: position 790,930 of record JANUWF010001246.1, on the reverse strand, counting down.
TGTCATCTTGCCAGCCTTCTTCCATGTTTTCTCAGCCTTTTACTCCTCATCGGTGGAACCCTCCCCGATAACAGGGCAAATTTCTTAAAGGACATACTTATACTCCTCAACTGTAAGTGTTATGTCCAAATTCCTTTTCTAGTCCACATAGTTAGGATCCGTTAGCATATTCTCACAGAGAAGAACAGCTAAAGGACTAAAAGAACCTCCACCAACCATTTCTGAAAATTGAAAATAAAAGGAATTCTCAATTTTGTGAAAAACAAAAATTTTGTGCACTTTATCCTCATATTAAACTAATAATAGTTAACCCTGTCACTATTATCTTTAACATGTTTAATTTGGCTCTTAGAAAAACTGACATAACTTCTTGGGAATATTAATAGTTTCCTAAGCGAAGTGCGTTAACTACCACAAATTAATTTCCTTTCTAGATAATGATCTAGAAGATAACTCCATCGAGGGATGGTCGTTTCTTCTTATTTCCTATGGACATGCTTCGCACTATAACCTCCAACGCGGGTTGACCGATCATAGTACGTGTCCCGAGTTATTAATTACGTCCTTTCATTAGTTCTAGATCCTTGTGATATCTCCATCCTATACAGGTTCACTCCCAGGGTGATGCAAGGAGACCTACGATCTCTAATGAGGATCGTGATGGAAATGGTAGGGCCGTTGAAACCCCTCTCCTACTTAATTTTTAAAAATAAGGGTTTCTAGAAAAAATATCCTTTAAAAATTTCAATTAAGTTCTCTTTTAACTTAAAAATAAAATATCTAAACCAACAAAAATTTCTATGTTAAGGTTTATACCCTTTGAAAAAAAATTTGATGGATTAATTTTATTTTAGTTAAAAACTTAATAATTTCAAAAAAAAAAATCCATTAAAACTTTTTAGAGATTTTGATCTCAAATTTTATTTAACAAAAATAATTTTTCTTTTTGAAAATAAAATAAAATGTTTTTCTATTTTAACTTACAAAAATTTTTAAATCCAAAATATTTTTTATGTGAAGGATAAAAAAACCTATAAGAAAATAACTAAGGATTAATTTTTGTTTAAGTTAAATTAACTATCTAATTAAGGAAAAATATTTTTCCTTGTCAAATAAAAATTCCCAAAGACTTTGATCTTTGAGAAAACATGCACATAGGAAATAAAATAAATGGCATGTTAGAAACAGTAAACGTTTTCATACTTTTCTATTTTTAAACCTAAGTGCCCAAAAAATAGAATTAAACATATTAATTAAATTAATTAATGGTCTTATTTGATCGTAAAATCTTTTACTATTATTTTTCATGCAAAATATTTAAAGAATATTAACTATTGCAAAAATAATAACTTTGCTTGGTATAGGACCAAAAAAAAAAATGCGCTATTTATTTCCTGATCTTGCACACCACCACATCGGATCATGGCCCATGGAAAGCTCCATGGGCCATGACCCAGTGGGCGCCCGCAACCCACGGGCTACCCACACACCTACCCAGCACACGGTCACAATAGTGATCACAATGCATCCTCTCCAAGATGCAATCCTGTTTGCCAAGCCAAGCGGCAGCTCGGGCCCAACTGCCGTTTGCAAGCTGTAGCTGGGCCTGGGTGCCAACCTCAGCTCCAGGCACACCAGCTACAGCTACGACTCATGGCTTGACTCAGCTCCAACACCTTAGCTCTCTTCTTCATTTTTTTTTTCTCTAATTTTTCTAGAAAGCTCTGCAGCTACTCTTCGCGACTCGCTTAGGCGGCCATTTTGATACAATTCTTAATCAAAACAAAAACCACATCCACCTATACCTTTTAAATTCGAGTTTACATGATTGCTATGGAAAAATAATAAATTATAGTGGATCCTAAACCTCAACCGTGAGGTGTACAGTGAGCCTATCCTATACCAAAATAGTGAAGGTTCACAAGTAATAATCAAACATTATTTGGCCAATTTTATTAACTAGCATACATGCTTCCTAAGCCATTCAAAGCTTATCGCTCTAATACCAATTGAAGCTAGAAAATAACAGAAGCCATGCATCCACAGGTAAACAACGGCCAAAAACAAAAACACAAAACACAGCAAAAGGGAAAAATTCAATACCTCTGCACATTAATAATCTCTTTGGCTGCGAAGAGCTCGTTTGAACAATAGGGATAGCTTCACAATGTGATGAGGTTTCCGGTTCAAATCCCTCAATCTGCCTGCTTCATCTCGTTTGCATGAATGCCAAAGCTTCTCAAATATCAGAATATTTCTCAGCCTAATATCTTGTTGGTGAAACAAATAAGCGAGGAAAACAAATCTCTATTCCTTTTCTTGATTCTCTATTATTAATTAACAGTATCAAGAAGAACAAAAGGATGAATAACCAATGAGAGAAAAAGAAGAAAATAAGGCTTCTGGGAGAGTTTTTTTCTATCTTCACAAATGTATGTATCCAACAAAAATGAATCACATACGGTTATCTCTACTTGATAACCTAACTCCCAGAAGGTTTGTTATTCAAAAAACCTTTGGATGTTATCTACATAACCATCACAGAAGATGTTTTTCCAACTTTTCAGTTCTGTGAATTAATTAAAAAAAATCACAACCCCGGTCCATTCTCTTGGGCGAGGAAATATTATTATTTATTCTTAGACCTAGTGAGCCCATAAATAATAAACATTAATTATTTATTTTCTAGGCTTATAAAAATAACTCAATAAATAATTCATGAGCCCAAATAGACCAAAATAATTATTTAAGCCTTTTTTGTAACATCTCGCTACCTAGGCCCAACAGGGCCGGGGATGTCGCTCCGTCCAAAGGACAATGGGTCTTTATAACTAGGTCACACAATCAAAATAATAGAATAAAAATAATACTTTAAACTTAAAACTTATTACAATCTAGGAATTCAAAAACAAATCCAAAATAAAAATTTTCACTCTCAACTCCCCAAAGCATTACATAAAAATAGATAACAAAATCTCTTTCAGGGCAGACAACAATAGCTATTCATCCCCATAGCAGGATCAACCTAAAATCATGGTAAAAAGGGTTATGAGATAAAAATCTCAATAAGTCCGTGTGTGCTTTGAGTGTCCAGTGAAAACAGTTCGTCAATGCAAAGTGTAAAATCTTCATAAGAGAAATACTGGCAAGCAATAAACAATAGTCAAAATCAAGAGTGGTGTTTTGGCTTTTCCAACCATACAGGTACAATAAAATCAACTACTCAAAAAGGTGATCATGGGTTACCACACATTGGGCCCCATAACCATACAATGGTCAGAATGCCACACTTTGTGTAGACTGACAAAGGGTAGGTGATTGGCCTACTGGGTAAGATACTCCTCCTTCTCTATACCCAAACAAAACCAGTTGCCCATTCCGGCAATACACAGTCCACTTGACTGAAAACTGCTAGCTCAGACCGACACGACCTACTGGACTGACATCTTATCCGGGAAGGACTCACCCCTCAGAGGTGGCCACCTACTGAGGGACTTACCCTATCCCTTCAAAGACTAGTCCTAGCAGTCCACCCTTATTGAGTACTCAACGTAATATATATCCCACTTAGGAAAATGAATAAAACATAGTTCCATTTAAAAATGGCAATTAAAGATTTCCAAAGTTTGGGGCAAAACTGGTTTTAGAAAGAGTTTTACGGTTTGAGTAAAACTGCCCCTTTGATTTTCAAATAATATGTTTGCCTGAAATGAGAAAGGAAATAATCCTCAATTGCCTTTACATAAGTAAGTGTCCACGCACTCTACATTTCACTTGGCATAGTAATCATTTTGTATCAAACAGGTTTTATGCAGGAGCTTACCTAATCCTTACTCAAAATAAAGGTCTCCAACAGCTGACCTAACCCCGCTTGGGGTAAACATAAACCATAATTAAACTCGAGCCAAAATTCGCTTTCACAAATAAAACTAGCTCAACTTACTACAACCATGACCCTAGTGTCCCAAACTTTAAGGCCACCTAATAAATAAAAAGGTTTACAAAATAAATCTAGCTTGATATTAAAATAACTAAAGTTTGGGAAAATAGGTACAATAAATTAAAAGTTTAAATCTTGCTAAAAGTAATTTAGAGTTTATTTGATGAAGGGGTCCTAGGTGGTATTATGTAAAATAATAATCTATTAATAATTTATTGTTAGAAAATAATTGCTAAGTAAATTTTAATAGGTTTTGATTAAAAGACAATAAATAAAATTTAATAGTATGTATGACTATAAGACTTACGAAATTAATACTTTACCTATTGTGATTATTTTTGGAAAAAGCTTTATTTGATATCCTTATTTTATATAATATCTATATATTTTATTTCTTAAATAAAGGCTATTATTTATTTGACTAAAATATCATTATTTTATATAAGAGACTAAATCCACATCTTCCTAAGGTTTTTGAATTTCACTAGAAGAAATTATAATAGTAATTATTTTATTGATAGAATAAAATTAGCTTTGGGACAACAAGGTCGTGATCATATTTCTATTGCTAACTCTAATCGTGAACATACACTCCACACCAATTCGTCAAATCATCCAAATCATGAATAAAAGTATAGATCTAAATTTACCAAGGCATGATCCAAACTCTACTAACATAAACATATTGATGGCTTTAACAAAAATACATGAACATAACCCTATTCACCAAAGGTGACATAATCTCTAACATGCTTGATCACATAAACCACTCACAACATGAAGAGCATGCAACAAAACCCTAAAAATGCCATACAATCAACTAAGACAAATCATCTCATGCATCAATCCCAACTCCATCATACAAACACATTTATTCATGCTTCAATCTCAACTCATCACAACAACACATGCTCGAACCCTCATCATAATCCATCTCCTTCCAATATTATCCTAGAGACATGAATCTAGAATTTAAAGAGAAGGTTGAAGAGGCTTACTTGATTGATGACTACCTTAAAGTAGTTTCGAAGGGATCCTTACTCTTAGGAGACTTGATTCGACAAGAGAGAAGAAGAAAATATAGCCATGGTTGAAGTAACCATTCGGCCAAGAGAGAGAGAGAGAGAGAAAAGAGAAAAATAGAGTTCATTAGTATGATAACATATACATATATTCATTAGGAGTTGAAGATGAGTGAAGATGGAAGCGATTGATCATGCTTACCTTGAAAGTGTTCTTGGCCTTCTCAAAAATATTGGTTTTTTTTTTATCTAAAAGAGAGACTTGGATTTCGGTATTTGATGTTAAAAATTGTAGAAGTGACTTTAAGGGGTTGAGTAGGTGTGATCTGGAGTTTTTTGAAGAAGATTGAAGTGGTATTGGTGGCCTTAGGCATGAGGAGGGTAGTAGGTGTTCTTGAAGGTTGAAGAGAATGGAAAGGATTGAGAGAGAGCTGGCTGAAATTCTATGGGATTAGGGTAGCTGAATTGTTTGAGGGGGTTTGGCAATTGAATTTTCTGGTTTGAGAGGAAAAGGAAAGCTGATTGTTTGAAATCCAAAAAGAATATTTTAGGGAATCAATTTTGGAAACAAAATATGGTAAGAAGATCTTGGTCAATGGAGAGCTTTTGGAAGCTCCAATGGCCGGTTGTTTGTCTGTAATTTTTGCTGGAATGAAAGTTGTGTGAAGGGGCTTAATGGTGGTCGAAAATATGGTGCACAATGGTGAAGGTATTTCTGGTTGCTTGAGGGATGATTTATGGTAGTTTACTAAATATGTTTGCTAGAATTTTGGTCTTCAATCAATGGCTTGATTGGAGTAATTGATGGAGATATTTTAGGAGCAGCCATTGACTGGTTTTCGAGCAGAATGTTGGGGAAGATGATGGATCTTAGTTCATGGCTGTTTAAGGGGAGTTTGTACAGAAAAATGGTGGAGGTTTTGGACATGGCTGAAGAAGGAACAAAGCTAGAAATTTTTGTTTAGCTTTTTCGCAAGTTTGCTGGAATTCTTGGGCAGATTTTTCTACCATTTTCCAGTCAGCTTGCAGGAGATTTGAAGGGGTATTTAGAGGTCTTTCAAGACTTGTTTCCATTCTTCTATATGGAGGAAAAACGTGGCTAAGATGTTGGGTGAAAATCTAGAAGAAACAACTTGGTTTAGGCTCACAAAAGCTGCGAAAGTTGCCCAGAAAATTTTCTGGTTTGCATAATTTTTGTGCAGCTCGATTTTGGCTGTGATTTTCAGTCCTTAAGCTGAGTGGATTGATCATTATTCTGGCAGAATTTGAGAGGTATAGGTGGCTGAAAATTTTGACACTTGGACTGGACAAGAAGCTGGAAAAATTTCAGTTTACAATATGAAAAAAATGAACACAACTAGGTTGGAGTTTTGAAGATTCAACCATAGAGATTAATTCTCTTGGGAACCTTCCAAAACTCCTCCCCATTTTCGGCCAACAAGATGACTCATATGGACATTTTAGAAACCTTCAAAGCCACAGCACTTTGCTAGAATTTTTCTGGAATAAAATTGGCTTGAATAAATCAAACAACTCAATTGTCTAAGAATTAGGGAAAGCTAGAGATTAAAAAGGGTATGAATCCCTTAAAAGCTTTTGGTAGGGCACAAGAGTAGGATTAGGGCATTTCTATCATATCTCCCTAAGACAACACTCCTACTCTTTCCTAAAGCATGCAAAGGCCTAAACCTAGCCTTCCCAAACAAAAATAAAATTTAATCATGCTAAAACTCCAATGATGGAATTTGAACTCAAGATCTCAAGAATTAATTCTGATGCTCTAACCACTAAACCACAACAACTCTTGTTCTTATTTTCTCTCCCAAATATTTCTCCTATTTAATCCTCAAGCTATCTCCCTATTTTCACCTCAAGCAACAATTACCATTTTGCCCTTCTTACTCAAAAAAACTCATTTAAGCCTTCTAGACTATAAATCACATATCTAAAGCACATAAAATCATATAAAAATTATATTTATCCATGCAATAAAATATGATATGCATCACAACCCCCTTACTCTAAGGTTGGTTTCAACTGGGGTTTCACATTTTTATCATTTCTATGCCCAGGTTAATTTTCTAACTATTCAACCTAGACTTAGGCCCTGAATAATTTATTAACCAATTAAACTAGATAATAAATTTAATTTTATTTCTCTTATTCTTTTATTTTATTCCAGTCCAATAATAAATTAGACTTTCTGAATAAAATAAAATCCTTTTTTTTAACTGAGACTATTTTCTCAACCCAAAATTAATTACGTCTTACGAGTTATTCCAAGGACCAAAAAGACACATCGCCTTGGCTACTAAAATGACCAAAATACCCCTACTATATAAATAGATATATTTTTCATTTTAAATATTTTCTAATCTCACCATAAGAAAATATTGGCCCCAAAGACAATGCTACATAAGGTATCTCTCTGACCTATACATGAAATGACTAAAATACCCTTCTACACATCACCGTGCATTTAGAGAGGAAAAAGTGTGCTAACATCTTTCTGAAAGACATCTACCATCCTCAGGTTTCTAGTCCATTGATCCATGACTTCTTGGAATATTTTCACCTTCCAAAGGAGCTACCCTAAAGCAAATCTCTAAGTTATATTCCCAGGGCTCTGGATATTTAGATTATTCAAAAAACCACAAGGGGTGATATAGTATAGAAGCTATCTTATACAAGTCTGTCTTAACTAACTAGTTACATATACTCAGCATACAAGTATATTAGTTCTACAATAGAACCTCAACTACAGTACATCAAAGCAAACGCTTCCAACTTTGTCAGGCCACTAATTTATCTCAAGCTGTATAGTACAAGTCTACGCTGTGGCGATGGTAGTCTAGGTTTCTACCACATAGTACTTTTAGAAACTACTATTACAGGTCCAGATCTACGTATTTGAAATATGCTTGTGTTATGAAATAAAAAGGCTACCCATTGGCTAAAGGTAAGTCATTCTATATTTAGAATTCATAACACAATAACCTTACAATGATGAGATTTCCATTCTCATCATTTGGTTATGAATAATTGTTTATGTGTTGAGTAACTCATGGTCCATACCTTACTGTGAAAGACCTCCATTCATAAGAACTATTTACTTATAAGTCTTTTCTAATGAAATTGTGCACAGAAGTAAAGAAGAATTCATGAACAATTTCTAAGAATAAAACTTTAATAATGCAAGTCAAAATTACATCAGAAACCTAGTCTAAGAAGGCATACATCCCAACAATTATTTTCTTCTATTCTTCCAAGGACAAACTTATTTACTATGCATGGGTTGAGAGCTACAAGACCACCCCGGGGTCCTGGCCAATACATCAATCCTAGGCTGACAACGGCCTAATCTAATTCATTCTGGGCTAACTAAGGTATAAGCTACTCTCACAATTACTACTCAACCACATAGTAGCGGGAATAATAGAAGGAAAAAAAGAGAGGATAATAATGAAGAAAAATGAACAAGTCTCTAACATAGTTAGTAAGTAAGTGGCTTACTCATATAAAGTTATTTAAATCTTGATAGAGTAAAGAATGAACAAGGCTCCAACACAAATTGTGTGCACCTAGGACTTATTCAAAACATTCACTGACTTTATTGATTTTTGGATTTGAGAAAGATACAAGAAAAGTGTTTAAAATACAATGTTTTGAAATTGCAATAAAAAGTAATCGATTTCAACATACAAAGAATTCTCTCTATTTTTCTCTTAGTCTAAGTCTTTCATTAGGTTTTACAATCACAAAAATCCAATCAATTTTGAGTTGATTACAAGGTCTATTACATAGTTTTTTTAAATATTTTTATCTAATTCAAATTCATCATCATAAGAAATTGTCATTAACCTATTAAGCGTTTGCATTTCTAATTTAGTAGGACTTGAAGACTTACACTAATGTCATCTTCATAATTCATTTTAGGAATTCACCAAAAAAATCAACACTACTGAGTTTTCTAGTACTCTGACAAGCACTTACCACGAGCACATTTTTCATGATAATTTCACCTAAAAAAAATGCTTAAAATGTTAGTCGAGGGATTCACTAAAATAATCAATTAGAATCAATAAATATGATTGCTAGAAAACGGTATACTGCAAAAAATGAAGTAAAAGAAGCAATAATGCTTTCTCTTTAAGAAATCAAAATCCCAATTGAAGGTCAAATTGTTACATCCTCCTTTTTTAAGATAGAAAACCTAGATAAACACGTTATGAACAAAGATTTAAATAAATTCATTCAACAAAATAACTATGCAAATCAAATCTTGATTACTATGGCAAATAAGGTAGAACAATTAGATAAGAAATCTACAATTAAAGAAATGCCTAGATTAAAGCAATATGATCTCTTACATTTAAATGTAAAAGGTTAATATTAATGTTATTGATATCTATAATTCATTTAACATTTTGCTCCTTTAAATGCTTTATATCTTGCTTTAAAGTGTTTATTTCTATATACAAATCTTCTAAAGAAATTGTTGTTTCTTCCTTTTTTTTCTTTTCAAGTCTATGAAACACTTCCTTGAGATTATAGGGTTCTACTTGGTGTTTGGGGTGTAAAACCATATTTTTTATTTTCAGTAAATATTCTTTATATCAATAGCATTAATATTGACCTTTTACATTTAAAAATGAAAAAACAGATCTCAAACAGAAGAAGATAATCAGAGAGAAGAATATATTTCAACTATTTCTAGAACAAGCTTTCAAAAATAGTATATCCCTATTATGTTTTTGCTCACATTCATCGGCCTTATGGCCTCTTTTTCTAGGACATATTAGTGGAATTTTTTCTAGATTTCATATATTTCTTCTTGGTTACTTTTAGATCCACTAGTACTAAAATCAAAATTATCTAGTATTGAATTAATTTAATTTAAGATATCTTTATCTAAACAAGTTCATTTACTTTCTTTTTCTTTTTCTATTTTTGCTTACATTCATTGGCCTTACGGCCTCTTTTTCTAAGATATATTAGAGGAATTTTCTTGGATTTCATATATTTCTTCTAGGTTACTTTCAGATTTGCTAGTACTAAAATCATAATTATCTATTATTAAATTAATTTGATCTAAGATATCTTTATCTACAGAGAGTTCATTTACTTTCTTTTTCTTTTTCTATTGTTGCTTACATTTATTGGCCTTATAACCACTTTTCCCAAAAAAATAACACTGAGCTTAGTTATAGAATCCTTAAACAAAAAGAATTTGATTCTTCCAATGAACAACTAGTCATATATCTTTCGGGTATTTGGCTATCCAGTCAAAAGAATTACAGTACCATCAAGAAAGAAATTCTTCTACTGTTTTATGTATTTCCAAATTCCAAGATGATTTAGTAAATAAAATTTTTTACTTCGCATTGATTGCAAAGCAGCAGAAGATGTTTTGCAAAAAGATGTGAAAAACCTTATGGCAAAATAAATTTTTGCAAGTTCGCCAGAACTACTTTCAAGCTTCGATTTTAACATTGAATTTATCAAAGGATAATCTAATTCTCTATTTTATGACAAGAGAATTCTTACAAGGACAAACACGATTAAATTTTGCTAGATTTCTTATCTCTTCAACCAGTGAGAATTGCACTATAAAAATGATTGACCGATATGAGGAAGAAGCATAAAAGAAGAACAAACCTCATCCTAAAGGTCCTTCACAAGTAAACAGCTATACAACCTTAACATCTTATCCTGTTGTACGTAGTAGCTCTCTAGCATGACCTCCTCACACAATGAATCTTCTAAATCCTGCCTCACTATCACAAAAAACTACAAAAACCCAATAACCAGATATGCAAGGAATATAACGCCCTTTGGAGTTTGAAAATGGTTTTGGTTTGAACTTTGGAAGCATGAAATGCATTGTTGTTCACTAAGATAGTTATGCCACCACCTGTGAAGTACTCCAGTAAAACTAGTTATGCCACCACTTGTGAAGTACTCTAGTAAAACTAGTAGTCAAAATATAGATAATGGACACATCGTTATTGCTAGTGTTTTGACATTTAATGGCATAATGGCCATAGCCAATTTCTTGAAAAACATTGAGAATTTGATTTTCAGACATGCCATCAATATTCCATTCAGTAATATCATGGCTAGAATAAGAAGCTCAGGTGTCTATATGGTGTTCTTCAAATTGAATATCAGGTGAAGAAGGTCTTAGATAATAATTATGAGTATAGGGATTTTGGAACCTTTTAAGAATTGGGCATTTTTTTATTAGCTTTTATTTTTAGTCGATAAGAGTTAAAGAATCTACATCATTAACGCTTTGGATATAAGGTTTGAAAGAAGAGGTTTCAGGAATATATTTAGTATTCAATTTTTTTTTTTAGTTTTTCATCCAAATATTTTAGGATTTCTAACATTGAATCATCAATTTTAAATTCTCCTTTGTTAAACTTTAAATATTTATCATCATACAAAATGGGTTTAAATATTGAATTTCTATCTATAGCTTGTTTTCGATCATACTGTTTCAATCAAAGGATTTCTCTCACTATGGATTTATTATCTAATGATTCGACTTTATTCGACATTGTAATTAAGATCTTATTTGTATAATTATTTTGTTTGATTACTTTATTTAAGTCTTTATTGGTAATATCACCTTATTTATCTAAATTTTCTAATTTAAAATGGGAGGCAATAACAACTTGATTTTCTCTAGGGATTTTGATTTCTTCTGAATGAGTCATTATGGATTCTTTGACTTCAATTTGTACCACTTTTGAGAAATCATAATTATTTATATGATCTTGGGGCTGCTTTCTCAATGAATTTCATGGCTAATTAAGAGTGAAATTTAAAAAACCCATTGAAGAGTTCAAAATAGTGAATTTAGTGAAGAAACAACACACCCAATTCAAATGCTAGAACCATAAACTGAAATAAAAAACTTGGAATACTACAAATGAGAATCAAGTCATCTAAAATACAACTAAAGACCCTTGATTCAACAAGAAACCAAGAATGCTTTGAAGAAGATGATTTAAGCAATCAACTTTACATCCAACAAGAACCTTAGATTATCTATAACCTAAGACCTAAATTAGCAAGCTAATTGATCTATCCTAAAAATGTTTATAGACTCAATACATAGGGAAGTATTTGGCCCTAAGAATGGTCTTGATGTTCATGAGATTTACCCAAGAGGAATCACCTCTCAAAAGCTCTCAAATGAGACTCTTTGATTTCTATCAATATTCAAAGTTGCTTAGTTTCTTGGAAGAGCTATAATGCCATATATATAGACGTCTAAACTTAGCTAAAGTGAGATAAAATCTCAACCATTCAAGTGTTTAAAAGGTCTAAAATATCCCTATTACAAAAAAAAAAGTCGTGGGAAATGGAATTAATTACAAAACAAAGCAAACAAGTTGAAAATTCAAAGCAAGGCATAAGGCTCGACATGGGCCGATGCCAGTTGGGCTAGTTCAATTGGCACCGGCTTCTCACTATTCGAATGAGCCATTTTCCATAATTGGGCAGGCGGCGTGTCCCATAGGAGCCGGCGTCGGCTCTATTCTACCTTTGATAGAGGCTAAAGTAGTCATATTTTTTTTAATTATTCGAAATTCTTTTGTAATACATTTTGTTCAATAACTAGTCATATTCCTTCATATTTGAGACTTTACCCTTGGAAACGTATTTTGTTCTTCATTTCAGATTTTTAGGGTAAAACGAAATAAAAACGTCACAAAACAGAGGAGAGGCAGCACCTAGAACCGGCATCGGCCATGCATTGTTGAAATGAACTTTGAAGCGATGGAAAAATTGTTGAAACAAAATAGAACAGAACCAAGGCGGCGCCGGTTGTGAAGTTGAAACCAGCACTGACTACATTTTGAACACATTGTGCAAAATTTGAAGAAAAATCAACGAACGAGTGGAAGAATAGAACATAACCGGCGCCGGCTCCGAGTGCCAAGGCGGCACCGGTTGTGCCCTGAAGCTAAGGCGGTGCTGTGATTTTTCTACGCAATTTTTGGTAATCTGAGGAATTTTAGTATCTTCCAACTTCTACTCGACCAAGAACTTTGTACCTACAAGTTTAGGCACTTCCTAAGCATATAAATAGATTAAAAAAAACACACAAGGAAAAAGGAGGAGAATTCATTGATCATCACAAAAAATTACTCAATCAAATGAGGAATTTTTCAACTCAAGGAGGGTTGTAGAAAAAGGTTTTCAAAGAAAGAAGAAGGAGGTTTATCTATGAGTGCTTTCTTTTACTTTGTTTTCTTTTTCTTGGCAATGATATGTTAATTGTTTTATTGTAATTCAACGTTGTTTAGATATTCATAATTTCTAGAGTTGTCTAATATTTTGATTGACTGGTTATTATTCTTGGTATTCAATTACTTGTACTTATTACGAGACTAGTTGTTTGGTTCTTTCCATTGACTTGTTGGACCAAAGGAAGTTGATGGTAGTTTCAATTTGTTAATTTCATATTCTGTTGGCTATTAACTTGCTGGACCAAAGGGGGTTGATTGCTTAGAACTGGTAATTAAAGATTAATTGATGTCTTTTGAGACCAAGGGTTCATTGATTAATTTCATGCTTTGAATTTTCTAAGACCAAGGGAATTTAATTAAAGATTGTGTTTAATGCATTTTTTGGATGAATTAGTTGAGACGGACCAAGTGATTCTAATTTATCTAGAAGATAGTGATTTCATGGATTGACCATCAAAGTGAGTCTACTTTAATCCTTCATTATGCCAAGAGAATAAATAATTATGATAAAAGTTGGGTACTTTAAGATCATGTTTGTCTAAATAATGGTTTGAATTACATACTTCTCCATCCTTGACATGTATATATTTTTATTTTGATTTTATTTTTCTTTTTATTTAATTTTCACTTTATTGAGTCAGTTAAACAATGAAAGAAAGGTGACAAATGTTTACTTGTTCTTGGAGGATCGACACTCGTTTGAACCCTATGCTCGGTTAATGATGAGTACGCTTGCTCATATGTGTGATTTGAGTTGAACGTTTTAATTTAAACTTGATTGGGAATGTGCTTAGTTGTTGTATGATTTTTATACCCAAGTTCGAACACATTAGCCTTCCTGTGCAAATCTTTAATCTTCAGCCATCTATCACACGCACTTGATCTTCCACACAAATTGTTGATGAAGCTTTTGTCCTCTTGATCCTCCACTGCTTAGCAATCCTCTTGATCCTTGGCTTGAAATTTTGAAGGTCTTCCAATCTTCTTTTTAGCACCCACTTCTTGACAATCTTCATAACCATTAGCTTGGTGGCTTGTGTTGCTTGAATCCTCCATTGAAAACCTTCATTATTTGACCTTTTCCATGGTACAATGGAATATGGTTTGAATCTCCTTCCCCTTTCTTCAACTTTGGCATGATGCTTGGGTGAATTCCTATCATTTTTCCCTTTTTGAAGACAATTTGTCCTCAAATTAACACATGTGTAAGATCTCAAGCAAAAATCTTTTTGTGAAAATAAAAAAATAAGTTTATGCTCTCTCACATAAATCTCATTTTTCCCCTCATCTCCACTCTCCTTTTTTAGTATATCTCCCTCTTTATTTTCACCTTTCAAGCACAAGAGAGTTACTCTTATTTTGTCTCCATCTTTTCCCTTTCTCTCTCTTTTTTTTTTTTTTTTTTTTTTGCTTCTTTTTTAACTCTCTTCCCTCGTTGTCCTTCTCCCTTAAGATATTTTGATCTTTAAGCACCTCACTAGGGGATAATGGAAGTAATGTAATCTTCTTCCCTTCTTTGTTCAAAATATATATAGTGTCCCTCCCCTTGTACACGATATTTCTGTTAAACATCTATGGCCTTCCTAATAAAATATGCCCCTGGGAACACATCACATACCACCACATCTTTATAGGCCCCCATATCAAACTCAATCTCAACTTGTTTGTTTACTTTTACTTCACCACAATCAATCAACCAATGGAGTTTGTATGGTTTAGGATGTCTCATGGTTTCTTATCCCAAATCCTCCACTAAGGTAGCACTTATTACATTTGTGTGACTTCTTCCATCAATGATCATACCATAAGGCTTTTGATTAATAAGGTACCTAGTGTAAAAGATATTACACCTTTGGGATTCCTTCTCATTCTCAACATCTTTTGCACAATCAATGGAAAAACCTTCACAACCTCAAGCCTTCCTTTACTACCCTCTTCCTTTCTAGGCTTTTTGGTTGTTCTTAATGATTGTTTTGTTGTCTTACTTTTCTCATTTGGTGAATGTTGAAATATGGGACTGGTATATGTTAACTTCTTAGGATAGGTTTCTTTTCTTGCACCCCTCAATTTTTTTCTCTCATGTCTTCCTTTACCTAACCCCAAACTTTTTCTACCTCTTCCCTTTATTAGAATTTTTAGATAATCTCCCATAAAATGTTCTCCACATCCCTTCATTGGTTGCTCATATAATAGGGGTGGAGGTTTGTGCTCATTTCTCACTCTATGGCTATCTCCCATTTTAGCGTTTGTTGAGGTTTGGATTTGGTTAGATTTTATCCCTTCAATGTCCCTCTTCATACCTTCCATTTTTACTTGGAAAATTTTAAATGCGGATTCAATATCAAATAAAGTTCCTTGGGACATTGTATTGAGAATTTCAAGGGTTCTCACTTAGAAAATTTGGATAAAAGGATAAAGTATTTCCTCACGATCACTCCCTCACTTGTATCTACTCAAGAATTAATACTCAATCCTCATGTTTAGCTCTCCTTTGGCTTTTATCAAGAATAAGCTCACACTTTTGCCTTTTTTTTAAGCACTCAATTTCCTCAATAAGTTCTTTCCACAACAACCCTCTAAGGACAACAAACTAGACTTAAATAGAAGTTTGATCATCAACAATAATGAGCCTCAATGAGTTTATATCAAGAGTCAATGAATTCAAGAGAGTTCAACAACTTCAGTGACTAAGGAATAGGTAAATGGACAAGGCCTAACAAGAATTTCAATAAAACACTATAAGTTTAAGGAACATATCACTCAAGAACAAGAGTAAGAATTCAACAACTGTAATGAGCTCAATTAGACAAGAAATGTCCCCAAGATACTTGAAAATAATAGCTAACCAATTATAGAAATGTTCATAAAAGTTTTAGCCACAATTTCAAGTTAAAAGCTCACTCGAGCAAAATATCAAACACCTTGTAAGCAATTTTCGGAATTCAAGAAATAGCAGAAATTATATGTAATTTTAGCCCCACAAATCAACAAACAAGAAAAAATTTGCAATCCCCAATGATATACTAACATAAAAGAGTCATTTCCACACATAAACTTCAAGAAAATTCAAAATTTGAATGACCTTTTTGAAGCTTGATTTTTAGTGACGGGATTGGCAATTTTTGAAGCCTTCTTCAATGTCTTCAAGCTTTGATAAGAATAACAACTTCCTTTCTCTAATACCAAACTATTTGATATAATATTGGAGCTGATTTCTCAATGAATTTCGTGGCTAATTATGAGTGAAATTAAAAGTGTTGGGATATATAACTTCTTAGACTAGGTTTCTAATCTTAATTTTGATTTGTATTAATAAAAGTTTTATTCTCATAAATTATTTGTAAATTCTTCTTTACTTTTGTGCAAAATTTTTTTAGAAAAGACCCATTGTATTTACGTAAATGGTTCATAAGAATGGAAGTCTTTCACAGTAAGGCATGAACCAGGGGTTACTTAATACATAAACTATTGTTCTTAACTAAATAATGAGATATGAGAATCTCATCATGGTAAGGTTATTGTGTTATGAATTTTAAATAGGAAATGGCTTATCTTTACCCAATGAGTAATCTTCTCATTTCATAACACAAGTATATTTCAAAGACGTAGAACTGGACCCATAGTAGTGGTTTCTAAAAATACTATATGGTAGAAACTTAGACTACTACTGCTACAGTGTGGATTTGTACTCTACAACTTGAGTGTGAGTTGGTAGTCTGACGAAACGGGCAACGTATGCTTTGATGTACTATAGTTGATGTTCTTTTGTAGGGCCAATATACTTATATGTTGAGTATAGCTAATTAGTAAGTTAAGATAGACTTGTACAAGATAGCGTCTACATTATATTGCCCCTTATAGTTGTTCAAATGATCTAAATATCCAAGGCCCTAGAGAACATGACTTGAATATTTATTTTAGGATAGTTCCTTTGGAAAGCGAAAATATTACAAGAAGTCGTGGATCATTGAACTAGAAGCCTAATGATGGTAGTTATTTTTTAGAGATGTGTTAGTAGAATTTTTCCTCTTTAAATGCGCGGTGATGTATATAGAGGGGTATTTTAGTCATTTCACGTGTAGGTCAGAGATATAGCTAATGCAACATCGTTCTTAGGGTCAATATTTTCTTATAGTGATTTAATTAGGACTTACGAGCTATTCTGAGGACAAAAAAAACACATCGTCTTGGCTACTAAAATGACCAAAATTACCCCTGATATAAAATAGCTATTTTTTATAAATATTTCCTAATTTTGGGTCAAGAAAATAATTTCGGTTAAAAAATAATTTTATTTTATTTAGAAAGTCTAATTTATTATTGGACTGAAATAAAATAAAAGAACAAGAGAAATTAAATTAAATTTATTATCTAGTTTAATTGGTTAATTAACTATTCAAAGTCCTAACCTAGATTGAATAATTAAAAAATTAACTTGGGCCTAAACTAGATAAAAAAAGCTTAAATAATTATTTTGATTCATCTGTGCTCATTAATTATTTATTAAGTTATTTTTATAGGCCTAAGAAATAAATAATTAATGGTTATTATTTTGAACTCATTAGGACCAGAAAAATAATAAATAATTAATGGTCCAATAGCCTAAACCAAAGGGTTTTTTAATTCACGGAACAAAAGAGTTTAAGCTAAGCCAAACCTCTTCTATTGATAGCTTTCGAGTGTTTTGATTATCATTGGTGAAGTCATGTGTTTTGTGTAGATAGAGGATACACACGAAAAGGAAAAAAAAAAAAAAACCAGAAGCCTATTCTTCTTCTCTTCTCTTGTTCTTCTTTTCCTGTGTTTTTTTCTTGATTTTACTAATCAATAGCAAAGGATCAAGAAACCTTCGAGACTGTGATTTTTCTTGCCTAAGTTGTATCACCAATGACAAATAGGTGGCGGAATATTCTGAGTTCTCAAGAAGTTTTGGCATTCATGCAAAGGAGACGAAGCAAGCAGATCGCGGGATTTCAATCAATGCCATCAACAATGCCTGAATCATCATCACATGGAGAAGCTATTCTTATGGTCCAATCGCCTTTTCACGGCCAAAGAAAATAACAAAGCATAGAGGTATTAGTTTTTCCTCCCTTTCGATGTGTTCAGTGTTTTGTTTTTTGCATCTGTCTAGCACATGCATGGCTTTTTGTGATATTTTCAAGCTTCAATTAGTATCAAAATGTGAAGTTTTGAAAGGCTTAGGAAGCATGCATCTTAGTTAATAAAATGGGCTAGATAAATGTGTTATTTAATGCCTATGAACCTTCGTTGTTTTGATATGGGTAGAAGCTTTGTACACCTCTCGATTGAGGTTTAGGAAACCATGTAAATTTATTATTTTCCATAGAAAAGCATGTAAACCCGATGTTAAAGGGTATAGGCAGATGTGGTTTTTATTCTTGATGAAAATCTGTAACAAGAAAGCTGCTTGTTGAAGTCACAGAGCGAAGTTGTAAAGCTTCTGGAGAAAATCACAGAAGAAAAGAGAAAAAAAAACGAAGAAAAAGCCTCGACCCATGTTAGCTGCAACTCAGATAGCAAAGAAGCCCAGGTGACACCCAGGCCCAGCTGTGGCTTGCAAGCCACAGTCGGGCCCAGGCTGTTCCTTGGCTCGGCAAGAATAGAAGCATCTTGGGTAGGATGTGGTCACAATAGTGACCGTGTTCTGGTCACGGGTAGCCCATAGGTTGCGGGCACCCGCCCGTGGGTCATGGTCCATGGATCTTTCCATGGGTTATGATCCAGTGTGGCAGCTGCACAAGACCAGGAGAAATTTTTAAATTTTTTTTTCCATAATTCTTAGGCTATTTCTTTTTGGTTTATGGTTCCATACAAGACGTTGTTATTATTTTTGCAATAGTTAATATTCTTTGAATATTTTGCATGAAAAATAATAGTAAAGGATTTATAGGATTAAACAAGACATTTAATTAATTTAATTAATATGTTTAATTATATTATTTGAGTACTTAGGTTTAAAAAATAAAAAATATATGAAATCATTTACAGTTTTCTAGCATGCTATTTATTTTAATTCCTATGTACACGTTTTCTCAAAGACCAAAGTCTTTGGAAAATTTTATTTGACAAGAAAAAATATTTTCCTTTAATGTTTAATTTTAATTTAAACAAAAATTAATCCTTAGTTATTTTCTTAAAGGTTTTTATCCTTGACATAGAAAATATTTTGGATTTAGAAATTTTTGTAAGTTATGGAAAACCATTTTAATTTATTTTTGCAAAGGAAATTATTTTTGTCAAATAAAAAAATTTAAAATCAAAATTTCTAGAAAGTTTTAATAGAAAATTTTTGAAATTATTAAGTTTTTAACTTAAATAAAATTAATCAATGGAAAAATTTCTCAAGGGTATAAACTTGACGTAGAAATTTTTATGGATTTAGATATTTTATTTTAAGTTAAAAGAGAACTTAATTGAAATTTTTTAAAAGATATTTTTTCAAGAAAAAAACCCTTATTTAAAAAACTAAGTGGGAGAGGGGTTCCAACGACCCCATGACTTCAATCACGATCCTTATTAGAGATCGTGGCTCTCCTCGCGTCACCCTAGGAGTGAACCTATATAAGATAGAGATACCACAAGGATCTAGACATAATGGAATGATGTAATTAATAACTCGGGACACGTACTATAATCGACCAACCCACATTGGCGGTTATAGTGTGAGGCATGTCCATAGAAAATGATAAGAAATAGCCATCATCTCGATGAAGTTATCTTCTAGATCATTGCCTAAAAGGAAAAATAATTTGTGGTGGTTAACACACTTAGCTTAGAAAATTGTTAACCTTCCCAAGAAGCTAAGCTATGCCGGCTTTCCTAAGAGTCAAATTAATCATGTTAAAGATAACAATGATGGGATTAACTATTATCAATTTAATACAAGGATAAAGTACACAAAATTATTTTTGCTTTCTCAAATATGAGAATATCTTTTATTTTTTAATTTTTTCAGAAATAGTTGGTGGAGGTTCTTTCAATCCCTTAGCCATTATTCTACGTGAGAATAAGCTAATGGGTCCTAACTATATGGATTGGAAAAGAAATTTAGACATAATACTCACAGTTGAGGAGTATAAATATGTCCTCTATGAAACCTGCCATGTGATTGGGGAGGTTCCACCAATGAGAAGCAAGAGGCTGAGCAGGTATGGAAAATGGTTGATGAGATGGCATGATGCTATATGTTAGCCTATATGTCAAATGTGCTCCAATCTAAATATGAGCACAGGGCAACTACATACGATATTTGTACATCATTAACAACGATGTTCATGGGCAAGAGCTGGCCTGCAAGGTAGTGGACTCTTCGAACAATCATAAATACCAAGATAGCTGAGATAGCATCAATCAGGGAGTATATACTCAAAATGACTATTGCTTTCAAGGAAGCAAAAGTCTTGGGGGCTGGCATTAACCATGAGAGCCGAGTGGACAAGGTTTTCGAATTTTTTTCGGGCTCTTTTACTCAGTTCAAATAAAACTACAACATGAACAAGTTAAACATAGGTTTAACTGAATTAATAAAAGAGCTCCATATGGCAGAGAAGGTCATGAAGCTATAAGCAAGGGTTATGATGGCTTCTTCTTCAAAAATTGGGCCCAAGCCCAAAAAGTTCAAGAAAAAGAAGGGTAAGTGCACCAGCTCAAGTCCCAGTCCAAAGACAAATCCAAGGGCAAATACTTTAAATATGGGAAGAAGGGACACTGAAAAAAATGAGTGTCTAGATCTTCAAGCTAAGAAAAACCCAACAGGTAATGTTTTCTATCTAGAGTCTATATCAATGGTTAGATCAACTTCCATTTGGATTGTTGATTCAGGAGCCACTGATCACATCTATAACTTATTGCAGGGGTTTAAAAAGATTAGAAGACTCCAAAAGGGCGAACATGGACTACGTATGGGAAATAGAGCACATGTTTTGGCCCTTGAAGTGGGAGAACTGAAACTTGCTTTTGATTGTAGTAGAATAGTTATATTGAAGAATATTTTATTTGTTCTTGATTTTAGACAGAATTTGATTTCAGTTACAAGGATATTATGTTTCTTTCCATTCTAGTATAACTATCAGTAGAAATAGAGAAGTTTTATGTACTGGGTACATGTATGAAAATCTATTCTTCATTAACCCTATTAACAATCAATTAAATAACATTCAATTTGAACCCTTAAATAGGAAGAGAAAGACCAATGTCAATAACTCATATCTTTGTCATCTATAGTTAGGTCACATTAACTCGACCAGGATTCAAAGGTTAATCTAAGATGGGCCTTTGGGCTCATTGAGATTGGAAAGTTGGCTTCAGAGTGAATCATGTCTTATGGGAAAAATGACCAAAAGGTCTTTTACCCAAAAGGTAGATAGAGCAAATGAGACACTGAGTTTTGTTCACATTAATGTGTATGGTCCTTTGTTTACACCAGAAATAGGGGAATTTGAGTATTTCATCACTTTCACGGATGATTTTACTAGGTATGGTTATGTTTATCTAATGAGACACCAAGTCTGACTCTATTGACAAGTTCAAAGAGTTTAAGGTTGAAGTAGATTGTCGGATAGGTAAACTAATCAAGACCTTACGATCGGATCGTAGTGGAGAGTACCTCATTTGTGAATTCAAGGACTATATGGTACATCATAGGATAGTATCAAAGCTCTTTACATTGGGAACACCCCAACATAATAGAGTAGCTAAGAGAAGGAATAAGATATTGATGGAAATGGTTTCGAAGTATGATGTCTCATGCTACTCTTCCAATGTCTTTTTGGGGATATACCCTTGAAATAGCGGCATATATTTTGAACTTGGTGCCTTCCAAGTTAGTACCTAGGACACTTTATGAGATGTGGATTGTGGTAAGCCAAGTCTATATCATCTCAAGATATGAGGTTGTCCAGCTTATGAACTGATCAAGGGAGACAAGTTAGAAACAAGATCTGAATTATGCTATTTTATTAGATATCCAAACTTTTCTTCTTAGGATGAACCTAATTACTATGCATTGGTTGAGAGTTACAAGACCACTTTGTGGTCTGGGCCAAACACACTTATTCTTGGCTAACTATAACCTAATCCAATCCGTTCAGGGCTAACCAATATATAAGTTGCTCTCACAGTTACTACTCAACCACATAGTATCAAGAATACTTAGAAGAAAATAAAAGAAGAAAATAGCAAAGTAGAAAGATTAAAGACTATATAGTGCAAGAATAGAAAGAGAAAGTAACAGACTTACTCAGACATGTTTACATAATATAAAAGACATTGAACATAGCTTTGATACCACAAGTGTGCACCTAGGAACTCTTCAAATCACTCACTGATTTTATCTATTGTAAGGATCTTGAGATACAGGATAGAAGTGATGTTTAGATACAAATTTTTGAAATTAAAATAAAAGATAATCTATTTCAGAATACAAAGAGTTTTCTTTCAAAATATTGGTAAACTCATTCTTTATTTCTTGGAGAAAATGAAGCCTTAAATAGGTAGAAGTGGCATAGCTTTCTTTCAGTGCATTCCGCATTATTTGTGTGGGGTCTACAATATGTAAAGAAGGCACCCGGCTATTGGACATTTACATGAACTATTCCAAGATTCTTTTTGCAATGAGTGGTTCAGAGATTTTTTCGATCTTGTGAATAATTTTACCAGTTAGGTAGGTGGTCTAATAACCTTGTTTTGAGATGTTGTACAGGTCAAGTTGTCGAAGGTCTTTTTTCTTTATCGGGTGGAGTTTTGTCATTATGGGCTCTGACAAAGGTATCCTGTTGCAATACCAGTAGGATTGTCCATGTCTCCATTATCAAAAAAAAAAAAATGAAATTAGGTTAGGTTTCATCATCACTTTTATCTGCAAGTTGAATCTGGTTTTGTAAAATCTATAGTTGGAGTTAAAAGTCCACCTTAGAGATTTTGGATTTGCTTTTACTTGAGGAAGAACTGGCATCTATCTCCTTTTTCACTAGAGTAGTTGGATTTGCTGAAGTTGTTGTCTATTATGGCATCCATCCTTTGATTTTAATTTCTCAGCACAAGTGTCGTACCGATACAATAGCTTCAATTTTATAATTCCATCCAATAATATTACAGAATTTCTTTTCCAATAATAATTTACAAAACTAAATATGAAGTGGAAAATGATTTAATTTGTTTTCTTTGACATAAATGTCAAATTAGGATTTATGTAGGACTAAAGGTGTATTATGGTTTTCCACCACTGATAGAACCATCGAGGAATGGGATTAATGATTCATTTTCCATATTTCACAAAGTAGGTATAAGAAAGGCCTCTTAAAAAGAGGAAATTGAACCAAGCATCAAAGTAGTCCATGAAATTGTAAGTAGGAGGTTTAAATGGACGTTTGAACTGGATTAGTGTGTAAATACTTGATACTGGCCAAGTGTTGAGATTGAATATTTTGAGTATCTGGAATCGAGAGTATGCAATGCCTTTGTCATTTCAGGAGGTGTTTTGATCATGTTCAAATTTGATTGAACTAGTGGCAAAGAGAATGTGTTCATAGTATAGTCTAGCTTTAAGAGGGTTTGCTTTAAATTGATGATTAGATTGATTGTATGCTTCAGGGTGCAAAGTGTTTACAATTTCCCGTTTAGCATTTTATGCTAATTCTTTTGGAATGGCTATTAATGTGATCAAGGCTTTGTGGACAAATTCAAAATTTTCTATTTCCTGTGAAACAATGGGGTTTTTAGGTTTTTGAGGTGTTTGCAAGGTTGTAGGTATAATAGATTCTTTGAGAGATAATGGGATTAGAAGTGCATAAAATGAACTATCTATTTTCTAGGTTTTTGTAGTTTTTGGCAATGGTGAGCAGGATTTAGAAGATTCATTGTGAAAGGAGGTCTTGCCAGAGAGCTGCTAGGTAGAGGAGGACAAGATGTTAAGACTGCATATCTGTTTACCTGTGAAGGACCTTTAGGATGAAGTCTATTCTCTATTCCTGCTTCTCTCTTGTATTGATCATTCATTTTTATAGTGCAATTCTTCACCAGTTGAAGAGATAAGAAATCTAGCGAAATATTATCTTGTTTGTCCTTGTAAGAATTCTCTTGTCAGAAAATAAGGTAGAGAATTAGATTCTTGTTTGATAAATTCAATGTTAAAATCGAAGCTTGAAAGTAGTGCTTGCCATCTAGCAAAAATCCATTTTGTAATAAGGGTTTTCACATATTTTTGTAAAATATCTTTTGCTACTTTGCAATTAATTCGAAGTAAAAAATTTTTGTTTACTAAATCATCTTGGAATTTAGAAATACATAAAAAAATATAAAAAATTTTCTTTATTGATGGTATTGTAATTCTTTTGATCCAAATACCCGAATGATATCTGACTAGTTGTTCCCTAGAAGAATCCGATTTCTTTTGTTTAAGGATACCTCCATAATCGAGCTCAAAAGCATTTGTTTCAACAATCATGAAAGTATTTGGATCTCAGATTCCAAGGCAAGAGGGTTTTTTAACAAATTTCATGATTTTTTGAATAGTGTAGGTCATTCTGTACTCAAAGCTATTGGATTTTTGTGATGTCATTGATAGAGTGGTTCAAAGATTTGCCTAAGATTAGGGATAAAATCTGAAATGTGGTTTAGGCATCCTAAGAATCTTTGTAACATGATTTTTTTTTTCATTAATTTCATCTGGAAATTTGTCTGCTAAGTCTACTGCTTTACAAATGGGTTTATAAGTACCTTGATTTAGCTCATGTCCTAAAAATCGAATATGGGTTTGACAGAGTTTGAGCTTTTGTAGCACTCACCACTAACCATTTTCCGTGATAATTTCATGAAAAAAGAAAGATGTTTAAAATTTTGATCAAGAGATTGACTATAAAGTAAGATGTCATCTATATAGACAATGTTAAAGAAAGTATAAGGAGTAAAGATGTTATTCATAACCTTTTGGAATTCACTCGGGGTGTTCTTTAATCCAAAGGGCATTACATTCAATTCATATTAACCAAAAGGAACGTTAAAAGCTATTTTATAATGATCTTCTTCTTTAATATGAATTTGCCAGAAGTTGAATTTCATTTCAAATTTATTATAAATAACTACTTTATAAGTTCATTTTAATAAATCTCTTTTATTTGGAATTGGGTATCAAATCCATTTTAAAGCTTTATTTAAAGGTTTATAGTTAATAACTAATTTAGGAGCACCTTTTTTCTTTTCAACATCATTGTTCACATAAAAGGCTTAACAAGACCACAGAGATCCAGATTCTTTAATTATCCCATTACTTAATAAACTGGAATTTTTTTTTTTACAATATTCTAATTATTCATGATTCATTTGGATTGGATGAGCTTTAGTGGCTATCATATTTTCATTATGTGTAAAAAAATAAAACTTTGGTTAAAATTAAAAACATCTATATACACATATATAATACATTATCATCATTACTTACAACATAATTACTCCCTCAGTTAGGAATTGAATGTCAATTTTTTTGAACAAAATATATATTTATCTAAAGTTCTGCTAACAATCTTCTTAAATTACAAGACTTACATTCCATTAACTCATATGGACCTACCACTAACCACAATTATAATAAAGATAACGTGATTTTTTTTTTTTTAGCCAAAGATTTTTCTTAATTTTGGATCAATTTGAAAGTGCATATTCATTTCTAGACAGAGGGAATAGTATATAAGAAAATTCCAAATACATTATTATATAAATATATTCTTTTTCAAATATGATTTTAAAAATCGCTTTTGACTGTATATATAGACACATTCAAGTAAATTATCCCTTCTAAGAACATGTTAGCCCAAATCAAATTAATCTACATACATATATTGATTTCTAGCAATAGTGGGGGAAAAAATCCCGCTCCACGGTGATATGCCTACTTGGATTTTCGACAATGTTATTACAAAAATGCGTAAAAGATGTATCAATTTCTACCTTTTCAGGGTAAAATAATCATAATAATAAATAATTTGTTGTATCGAGTCTTAATCACAATTGAATCTAATAAGCTATTACACCCACGTTAGTAGCTTTGATGCATGTTACCAGGCAGTTACCTAGTGTACATGATTTGGAATCTTGCTAGGAGCAAATTCATATTTCTCTAAGCTTTAAACTGAAAAAAAAAAAAACCAGTTAAATAAAAGGAAGGCTCGAAATCCACATTTCTAAATTATAATTGCTGCATGTGGTCATTATTACACTTGATTCTTCTAACTTTAGACCATTAATTCTTATTAATTCCTAATCTACACTCGTCTAACATAAATCCACATCCCTATCTATTAATTAAAAAAAGTGTCATTCTTATCTTTTAATTTTAAAATCTTATTTTATTTTCAACTTTTAAACAAAATTACATCAAACTATCGAAGTACATGAAACTATATATAAATTAAATATTACAAAATAATGACTTGTACAATAATTGAAACTCAAATATTTATTATATATTGAAAGTTTTTTTCCCCCTCATTTGTCTTTCATACCTTATAAAAGTATATAGTAAGCACATTGTAAGGTTTTATTTGATTAAAAATCCATTGATTTAAAACTATGTATTTTATTAATAAATTAAAACATTGATAAAATAGAGAATTATCAAAGATTTAAAAAAAAAAAAAAAGTTACTATTTTAAGTTGAAAACGAAAGAAAAATGAAATAAGATTTAAAATTAAAAGAGAGGAAGGACATTTTTGTCTAATTAATAGATACTAATAGATAGATGTATGTATTTAGGCTAAAAGACTATGGATAATGAATTAAAAAGAATTAATGGTCTGAAGTTAGAAGAGTCAAGGGTAATAATAACTATACAAGGCAATTATAGTTTAAGAGTGTATATTTATATTTTAAGAGCGTAGATTTAGTCCCTCCATAAATAAAATTTTAAATTAATTTTGTGAAATTCAATTAATTTTTTTGTTCAATTTTTAGTTTTTAATTTTTAAATTTGAAAAATATTTTTATTAAAAAATATAAAATTAAGGTAATTGTAGCACTTCCATCTCAGCCGTTTAGAAAGTCCATGACATTTTGAAACATCATCATGAATGTGTCTACATATGATTCATTTTTGCATTCTTTTTTCCAATAAAAATATGGCCACATCAATAAATGTTCAATAAATTCTTTTTAAAGTTGCTCGATTCGTTCCTTTTTATCTATTTCACTTAACCGAATTTGCGAGTATTACGAAAAGTTTCTTTAGTTAATTATTTCATTATTTTCCAAATTTACTCTCAAAGATTCAATTTATTTTTCTCCTTTCTTATTAAGTACACTCAAATTTCTAAAGTTTTTTATTCCTAACTTCTAAATTCTCCGTCCTATTTGATTGGTTCTTTATTATTCTTTGTCTTATTTCCAAAGCAATAAGAATGACTGGCATTTAAATTTATTTGGGAAAAAATCTATTAAATTAATACATTTCGTTTAACTTAGCACCAAAAAAAAAAAAAAAAAAAAACACTTCAACTACACTTAATAATACATTCTTTGCAAATCCTTGAATTGTAAATATTGAAACAGAAGTGAAGTAAAACTAAAAATAATTAAAAATTGGAAGTTTCAAATAAAATTTCAAATAAAACACACACACACACACACACACACACACATATATATATATATATATATATATATATATATATATATATATATATATATACACCAAAGTGGATGGCTCGAGGTGTACTAATGCTTCCAGATACGGCATTATTTATATTTAGAAAATCAGTCATGGTGAATCCTCTGGGACTTTCAAGACAGTTCCTTTGCAAATGTGCATCAGAAGTATACAGATTACCATTGCCCCTCAGGGGAAAATGCACATATGATATTAATATCAAATAAAATAAACAAATGGACAACTTTCATGTTCCAACAGACCGAAGTACACTGAGTATCCCACAAATTATATACTTGTTTACCATCCCAAAATGTCATAGCAACATGATCGTGGAAGTCTCAACCTCTCAGCAAGCAAGCCATAAAAATAATATGAAAAGCAAACAAGCAAGATTATTCAAAGCTTCAGAAATTGATTTTCTTTTTTTTTTAAAGGGCAAAATATACAGGCAAAATCATATGCTGCTTTATGATACAGCTGTGTCTTGTGGAGATTTAATTTTTTTTTTTTTTAGACTTGAACAGCCATGCTGCTGCAACATTTTAA
This sequence comes from Voacanga thouarsii, assembly GCA_026120185.1. Taxonomy (NCBI): domain Eukaryota; kingdom Viridiplantae; phylum Streptophyta; class Magnoliopsida; order Gentianales; family Apocynaceae; genus Voacanga; species Voacanga thouarsii. The sequence continues at coordinate 762,495 of JANUWF010001246.1, read as the reverse complement.
GTTATGGTCATAATAGTTGCTGGAGTAACAGCCATTGCATGTGTCAACACAATGTTTCAAAATTAATCTGAAGAATTTTATAACCATATTCTATATATATATATATATGGGGTCAGGTCCAAGGGCGCAAACTTATGTATATAACTTTTAGAATTTTTTAATCACTATCTATAGTGGTACCTTTATTATTTTTAAATTAAAAAAATTGAATAATATAAAATATATATTTTTTTTATTAAACACAGATGATTGTCATTGTAATGTACAAATAAAAAGAAAATCTTAAAAATAAATATAATTATATTTACAAAATCAGGATAGTTTATGACGAAATGTTACAAAAAATAAAAATAATAAAGAGTTAACAGGAAGCTATTTCGTAAATAACCATATTCCATTAATACTCCATTATTCAGTCATCTATGATTACGAATTTTTCTATTAGTCAAAACACGACTATACAAACATGCATAATGAATTTTGTAATCATTATAGAACAGTTCACATAATTAATATGTGAAATCCCACCTAAAGCCAACCCTAGAATAAGGGGGTCGGGATGCATATCATATCATTTTGCATGAATATATTATATATATATATATATATATATATATATTTGAATGATTTTATATGCTTTAAAATTATGATTTATAGGTTAAAAGGCTTAGTTATGCTTATTGAATAGGAATGGTAAAATGGTAATTTTGCTTGAGGTCAAAATAGGAAGATAGCTTGAGGATTAAATAAGAAGGATATTTGGGTGGGAAAATAAGAACAAGAGTTGTTGTGGTTTAGTGGTTAGAGCTTTGGAATTAATCTTTAAGGTCATAAGTTTAAATCCTATAATTTAAGTTTTTATTATGATTATCTTAGTTAAGTTTGAATTTTTGTTTTCTTGCATTCCATAAAGATAGGAATGTTGTCCTATGGGAGACATGAAGAGAATATCCTATTCCTATCATCATGTCCTAAAAAGAAATCTGGAGGAAATCTTGTCTTTTTATTACCTCTAACTTGTCCTAACCTCTTCACCAATTAAATTTGTTCAAAATTTATCAAAATTCATGTTTTTAATTCCAGAAAATTCAGCAAGGATTCTTGGTCTTTGAATTTCGAAAATGAATCTTGGAAGTTGGAGAATTGACTGAAAATAGAAGAGGAGTTAGGGAAGGTTCCCAAGGGAAATTAATCTCCGTGGTTGAACCTTCAAACTCCACTCCATAGTGTTCATATTCTTCATGAAAGAAATCTGGAAATTTTCTAGATTCTTGAGCAGCCTAACCTTTGAAAATCACAGCCATCTTTCTTACTCATTTGCTGCCAGAAAACTGGCTAATTTATTCAGCTTCAAGATTGAAATTCCTGTGCAAAATCGGACTGCACAAAAACTGCACAAACTAGGAAAAATTCTGGGCAGTTTTCGCTGCATAACAGCCTAGAAATGGAGCTGTTTTCTTCTGTCATCAACTCAGCAAAATGCCTATGCTTTTCCTCCATAAAGAAGGCTAGAAATCAGCCTTAAAGGACCCTCAAACACCTCTCAAAACCCTCTGAAAATTGGGCTAGAATGTTGCAGAAAAACTGCACAGAAAATTCAGCAAACCTTCGAACCATGAACATCATGAAACCAGAAAATTTCCAACTTTGTTTCTTTCAAGCTTTGGCCGAAAACCACCCTCCAACCTCTGTAAATTGACCCTTGTTCAGCCATGAAACAAACACTATTAACCCCTCCACTTACCTTACACATTTGGATTCCATAACCACACCTCAAATATCTCCTACAATTACTCCACTCAAACTTCCATTTGAACTTCAAAATTTTCAGCATCTGCTCCATGAAAACACCCTTGGACTAGGCTTCATAATCAAAAATTCCTCTGCCATTGAGCTCAGAATTTCGGCCAGCCTTAGAGCTATATTAACCTCCCTTCATTTCAGCAAAACCAAACAGTCCAGCCGGCTCCATTGCAGCACCAAGAAACCTCCAACAATCAAGCACCATTAACATATCTTCTACCTCAAACCACTCCTCAAATCTCTCCATTTGAAGTCAAACAATTAGATTTTTCTCTCCCTCTCTAAGCTGAAAATTGAAACCCCTGAATTCCCTAAACCATTCAGCCAACACTCTCCAGAAATTCGTGCATATGCTTTCTCAAATTCTCTCCATTTTCACCAAGAACACACACTACCTTTCTTCAAGACAAAGACCACTCTAAACACCTCCAATCCCACTCAAAAAGTCCAAAATACTCCTACATACTCCCTAGAGTTTATTTCTGGAATTTGTAACATCAAATCTCGAAAACAAAATTTGGCATTCGGATCAAAACCAGTTTTTTTTCCTTGAAGTCTCAAGAACATCATCAAGGTTACCAGGAACAAGTCTTTTGTTCATCTTCTTCCATTCAACCTTTAACATATCATGCTAATACTCTCTCTCTCTCTCTCTCTCTCTCTCTCTCTCTCTCCCGGTCGAAATGGTGGTTACAACCATGGTTGTTTTTTCTCCTCTCATAGACAATTCAAGACTCGCAATTGCGTGGACCTTCTTAAATCTTCATCGAAGTAATCATCAACCAAGTATTTCTCCTTAAAACTTCTTTTTAATTCTAAATTCATGCCTCTTAGATGCTAATAGGGAGAATAGAATATGAATAGGGGATTGAGTATGTGCTTATGAATGAAGGGGTTGAGATTAGAACATGAGAATGGATGATCATGGTTAAGCTATATGGAATTCCTTGAAAATTGATGTATGTTCATCATGTCTTAAGAAATTATGAATGTTTAAGCATGCTAAATGTTATGACACCTTTGGTGAATATGATTTTTATGTTCTTATTTTCATTGAAGCCATGAGTATCATTATGCTTAGTAGAGATTTGGCCATGTGATAGTAGGTATAGATTTAAGCCTATATTCATGAATAGAATAGTTTGTTGATTGATGTTGGAGAATATGTTCATGATTCTTATTAGCAATAGAAAATTTATGATTATGATCTTGTTGATCCTAGGTAATTTTAATTAACAAAATTTATTACCTTAATTAAAATTATTACTATATTTTTTTTCTAAAGATTTTAAAATTCCTAGGGGGTTTTGGAAATGAAATATTGATATTTTACAAGTCGAATGAATAATATCTTTCATTAAAAATAATATAAGTGTATGTATAATAGTAAATAAGATCTTTTATATGAATAATAATGGTAAATAAAATATTAATGACCTTGTAGGCATATATTCATAAATATTACTTAAATTAAAATTTATTTGTTATCTATTAATAAAAAATTTAATAAAATTTATTTATTATTAATTTTATTTATTACTAATTATTTATTATCTATTAAAACTTAATTATAATTTATTAATTATTTATAGTAAAACTATTCAAAAATTACCCTTTATTAATATCATTTAGGACTTAAGATTATTCAATATTTAAACCCTCGTTCATTTGTTAATAATAGTACTCAAGATTTATTATTTGAACTTATAACTTATTATCAATTATTTTAGAACCCCTAGTTATTTTAACTTTTCAAGCTAGACTTATTTTATAAAATTCTTTATCAGCTAGCCTTAAAGTTTAGAACATTAAGGTCATGATTGTAATAAGTTAAACTAGGATTATTTGTGTAAGCGAATATAACTCGAGTATAACCTTATATCTTGTGTTTACCCCAAGCAGGATTAGGTCAGCCTTAGAAGATTTTTGAATTCAAGCAAGTAAAGGATCAGGTAAACTCCTGCATGGAATTTTGTGAAGACAAAAAATTATTGTGGCAAGCTAAATGCAATATGTATGGACATTCATTTTGTAAAGGCAAATAAGGATTGTTTTTCCTTTTTATTTCAGTCAAGCAAATCATTTGAAAAATTAAACAAGCAGTTTTACACAAAATGCTAAACTCCTTTTAAAACCCAACTTGACAATAATTTTAGAAACCCTTAATTACTATTTCAAAGAAAATTATTGTATGATCAATTTTCTCCCAAGTGGGACAATCAACGTTGAGTACTCAATAAGGGTAGGCTAGTAGTACTAGTTTTGAAGAGCAAGAGTGAGTCTTCTGGCAGGAGGCTACCTCCAAAAAATGAACTCAACTTGGAGAAGCGACAGTACTACTTAGTCAGGCCGTCCGAGCTAGCAAGTTTCAGTCAAGTGGATTGTTTATTTTCGGAGTAAACAACTGGTAAGTTTGGGTATAGAGATGGAGGAGTATCTCACCCAATAGGCCGTACACCTACCTTTTGTCAGTTTGCACAAAGTATAGCATTTTGACCGTTATATGGTCATGGGGCCCAACGTGTGGTAACCTATGGCTACCCCTTTGAGTGGTTGTATTTATTGTGCACATGTATGGTTTGAAAAGAAAAACATCAATCTTTATTTTCAATATTTATTTAATGCTTGCCAGTACTTTTTCTTATGAAATTTTTACAACTTGCATACATGAACTGTTTTGCCTAAAATACTTAAAGCACACACGGACTTACTAAGATTTTCATCTCATCACCTTTTATACCATATTTTTAGGTCGATCCTGCTATAGACATGAATAGTTAGATTTGTTGCCTATGCTTTGAAGACTTTATGTTATTTTTCCTATGTGTTGTTTTGAGAGATAGTAGCAAACAATTTATTTTGGATTTGTTCATGTATTTTTGGGTTGTAATAAGTTCAATTTTAAAATAATTCTTTTATTTTATTTTATGTGACCTAATTATAAAAACCCATTGTCCTATGAACGGGGCGACATCCCTGGCCCTGTTGGGCCTAAATAGCGGGGTGTTACATAATATATTTTCTATCAAAATTTAAATTCTCAAATTTCTATTTTGATATACAAAAAAATGAATGTTCTTTTTCACAAAATAAATGTATTTTTGTTAGGTTTTAGGATTTAAAGGTTTTAATGTTTGGATTTTTGTACTTGGGCCTTTATAGTAAAGGATTTGTTTTTTTGTTTTTTGTTTTTTGTATTTAACACCATTTTAGGATATTTGGTGTTTGAAGTTCATAGAGTTTAGGATTTTAAGGTAGGAAGTACAATTACAATCGAATTTGAATGAATTGAGTATCAATTGTTTGAGTTTGATCCATCTAATATAACAATTTGAGTCGGTTGAACTATTATTCAAGTTCAAATAATTCAATTAGCATTCGAATTCAAGTTTCTTGAATAATTAAACTTGAGTCCGTATATTTTATACTTTTGTAAAATTTTATTAACAAAATTATAATCTATCCAAATTTCCTAAAAAATTAAGTTTGTATGAATTAAATTTATGAAACTTGAATGAATGGGGGTTTCTTTGTTTAGGGTAGGAAAGAACCCCTAATGATAAATTAAAAGTATAGCAATAAGTTTATAAAAATAATTAAAAATAATATATAACGATTTATTGACTTGAAGAAATGATGTATTACTGCATGTGTTCCATTTTGAGTCACTTTATGTAAAGTTAGATTCATCAAAGATAGTATAGATTTGATATAAAGTTTCTTTATCTAAACAAAGTTCATTCACATTCTTTTTCTTTTTCTATTTTTGTTTACATTCATCAGCTTTATGACCTCATTTTTTACAAAAATAGCATTTAATTCCATCCTTTATCTTTTTCGTCTTTTGTCCGTTTCTTACATTTAAAAGTTTTAGAGGATTTTCTTTTAAGTGCTTACTAGAGGTTTTCAGTAGCAAAGTACCAATCAATTTGAGTTGATTATAAGTTCTATTCCATAATTGTTTTAAATATGTTTTATCTAATTGAAATTCACCACCAGAAGAAATTGTCATTAAAATATTTGGCATTTGCATTTCTAATTTAGTAGGACTTGAGGACTTTATACTAATGTCATCTTCATAATTCATTTTAGGAATTTCACAAGAAAAATCAATACTACTGAGTTTTTGAGTTCTTTGATTTTTAAAGAGGGGTTTCAGGCCAGAAAAGGAAGAGGCTACAGAGAAAGATTTTTTACTAAATTCAAGTTTAATATTGCCTGAAGATGTTTTTGTAATTCAATCTATTCTATTAGATTCATATTACCTTTTGGGATTAAATATATGTTCAAAATTCCATTTCGTATCGTGAAGATCATCATTCCATTTAAGGAATTGAGGGACAAAGGTATCGAGAATTTCCTAGATGACTTGTGGCTTTGAGATTTATAGTGGTTTTCATTACTTTGTAATAAATTCGATAAATTAATCCAATGGATTTAGATCTATGTTTAAAATCTAAATTTTTATTTTTGAATATTTAGAGTTAAAGTCCTGAGAGGTTTGTAAGGATAGTGATTAAAATAAATGGGACCATTTGTTGTATTAGATTCAAGTTCTGTGATACGAGCACTGAAGCACCTCTTGAAACCCAAGAATATAGAATCAAGAGTTGGTCACCCAAGTCCCTACCAAATTCACTCACAACGAACTAACTGCAAATGCAAATAAGCAAATGAGATTTGATGAACCTAGCCTATTTCAAAACACTTAAATATCCTAATGTATCAAGAGATTAGAACAAAAAGATGAGATTTGAAGGAACCAAAAACTCAACCTCTCCAGAGCACTAGGAGATTTCTAAGACCTAAGAATAGAGAAAGAGATTTATATTATCCATATGTAGTTTAGAGACATTAATCATATGGTGGGACTAAACCCTTTGATATGGTCTTGATGTTGGGAATTGCCCCTTACACAACTCTCTTTTGAAAGATTTTGGTATCCTACGAACAAAATTCTATTCACTTACTTGTTTTGAAATGGCAATAATGACACATTTATAGCCAACCTAACGTAGCAAATGGGAGATTAAATCTCATTCATTCATTCCTAAACTAAGCCTAAAATATTACTATTACAATAGAAAAGTTATGGGAATTAAAAATGTAAAAAAAATAATAAAGCTAAATAAAATAAATCAGCAAAACAAGGCATTTGCCCCGAAGTGCACCAGTGCCGGTTGCTTAGTGCAACCAGCACCCGTTGTGTTTTGTGAACGGAATATTTAGTTCCAATGCTTCCCTGTACTCTAACAACTAACTTTTCTCCTATCTTCAGGCCTCTCTTGCATTCTTTGTCCTTCCACACAAATTGTTGTTCATGCTTTGACCTTCTTGCCCTTTCTTTGATACTCTATTACTTCATAACTCTCTTGGTCATTGGCTTGTAATCTTGAAATATACCTTGAAATCTCTTGAATAGGAGTCTCACCCATGGAGTTATGAATTGTGGCTTGAATCTCTCTCCTTGTTTGGTGTCGCCTTCATGACTTGGACGATTCCTTTCATATCCCCTTCTTTGTTGAATTCGTCCTCGAATTGGCTCTTACAATAATTCAAACAGAATTTTTGGGTGAAACCAAAAGTGTAGTCTTTTGGACCTTTTCATGCTCTTTTTTTTTCTCCTTTCGCCATCCACATTTTCCTCCTCATTTTACATCCACTCTCTTTTCTCTTCTCACTCTCTTGTTTTTCTCTTATTTCTTTTTTTTTCCTCAAATTTGAAGAGGCCACTCTATTTTCATCTCTCTCATTTCCTTTTCTCAACTTTGTCCCCAACCTCTTCTTTTGTTTTCCTCTCATCTTTTTTTCTCTCAATCCTTTTGCCCTCTTTTTTCTCTCTCCTTTTCTTTTCATTCTCTCTTAAAATATGTTGATCTTTTAATACCTCACTAGGAATAAGGGAACTAAAGTATACTTCTTTCCATCATTCTTTAAAGTGTAAGTGTTTTTTGTCCCCTTGTAGATTATATCTTTATCAAACATCTAAGGTCTTCCCAACAAAATATACCCGACATGTATGGGACACACATCACACATTACTTTGTCCTTGTACTCTTCTATGTGAATCACAACCTTGACTTGTTTGTTCACTTTCACGTCACCACAATTATTCAACTAGTAGATCTTGTAGGGACTAGGGTGTTTCAAGGTTTCTAGCTCCAATTCCTTCACCAATATAACACTAATCAAGTTTTTACTACTTTTCCTATTGATAAGAACACTACGTAGCTTTTCGTTGATTAAATACCTTGAAAAGAATATATTTTTTCTTTGCATATTATCTCATTCTTCACCCTCACAAGAATTCTCAACTCTTCTTGTTACTCCAATCAATGGACAAGCTATATGCTTGCATGCCTATGTTATACTGTAGAGAATTTGTGTGCATAAAATTGGGAGCAATTATGATTTTCATTTCTCTATGAGTAATACATGTCTTGTTAAGAATATATTATTATACTAGAATTTCAATCTAGGATTGTGTGCTTTAAAATTTTCATGTATATATAATTAGGATCAATTGTGGTTCTTTCCTACTTATAAATGATTCATGTCTTGATAGAATTACCTTGTTATGTTGGATCTATGGATATAGGTTGATTGCATGCTAGAACCTTGATTTAGTTATCTATGAACTGATGTTGATAAGATTGATTCCACTTATGTACTACCTAAGTTATATGCGACACTAGTGATGACTACATGAACTAAGGATGTAGATCTAAGGCTTGCTCTGTATGTTGTGATGGGATAATTGTTACTTAGATTATGATCTATCTTAGTAAAATAACATCTTTAGTAATAAGTTGTTGGGCTAAACCCTAATATAAGTTTATAATTTTGATAGCCGAGTTTGTGTCTCGAGACTAGTTGAAACCTTAACGGTTTTATCAGGTGATACAGAACAAGTAAGTCTTTGCATAATTATATGCTATTTAGATTATTTAGTCAAATAAATCGATTACTATATGATGAGAGTCTAGTTCATCATGGAGGACAAGGACCGATAACTAGAGCGAGGACCAAGAAGCTTCAAGATTATTTTCAATTGATCATCAAATAATGCTTGGGGATGAAGGAGGATTGGAGGGTTGAAGAAGTGATTCAAGAGTTCGTGTTAATGGCCATCCGCGAAGGACCCCAACAAGAACTTCAGCCGTCAGCAAAAGGGGATGAAATTTAACAAGGAAGGCTTCCAGAGGACAGCCGGCACCAGCTCCATGTAGTCAAACTTGCGCCTGCTCCATTCTGTCTAAAAACCAACACTCAAGCAAACGAGAACCGGCCGAAGACAAACCCTAACCGGAGCCGGTTGTGATGTTCCAAACCGGCGCCGGCTTAGCCCTGGGTAGTCATCGACTGTTCCGCTTTTTAATGCTTTTTTTCGATTTTCTTTACTTTAAATTGCTTGTAAAGACTTATTTTGATCCTAAATTGTAACTAAATCTCAGGGATTACTTAGCTAGGGTTAGGGTAGTATAAATAGCACCTTTATTACTTTAACATGACAATTCACTTGACTTTAATTCAAATTTGAGAGAGAATCTTGAGATGCCAAGCCTCCTTGTTCATCTTGTTCAAGACCAAGCTAAAGGGTTAGTCCTCATTTTGTAAGGGTCTATAAATCTTTTGGATAATCTAATATTGTTTTCTTTGAATGGGTCTTAGTTGCTTTGTTCTTCTAAGGTTTGTTTGAAATTCAATATTTGGGTACCTATTTTCTCTATTCTATTGTTCTTGTTTACCTTTGTTGCTTCAAGGATATTAGGGTGAGAATCCAGTAGAACTTTCTATTCATCTTGAGGGTCTTTGAGGCTTTATTATTCAAGGGTTTGAAAGAGTGTAGATAGTTAGGTTACCTTTCTCTTTTGTCACAAGAAAAAAATCTCTGTTTTGGGGTTCCCATTGTTGAGCTGAACAATAACTAAAAAATATACCACAACACTAAGAAAAAGCCACCACAAAAAGTCATATCAAAGAGTTTGGTATCAGATCAAGGAAAAGCTTGATTCCCATCAAAGCTTGAAAATAAGAAAAGGAGCCCTATAAAGTGAAGAAAAAGAAAAATAGGGCAAATCCCGTAACTGAAAAATATGCTTCAAAAAGGTCATTGAATCTTTGTTATATCTTGAATTTTCTGTTGGAAAATTGCTCCTTGATGTTGTTATAATCCTTGGGAACAAATTTGTCTTGTTTTTGTGGTGAAATTTGGCTTGAATATGGTTGAAATTTCTGATTGCTCTTGAGTGACGAGTTGCAGTCAAGGTGTTTGATAAAAGTTCCATGAGAGTGTTTTTGGCTATAGTTGGGGACTTTGATTCTTAATTTTGATTCTTTGGGTTTTTGTGACTTGTTATAACACTCTAATGTTGAATTCCATGACCCTTGAACTCAATTTCTCTATTGTGCACTTGTGACCATTTTGTTCTTCATCATCCTAGTTTTAGTTGTTCTTGTCTCTTTGTTTTGATAATTCTTGTTTGTTTATTGCATAGAATTATTCCTTGTGCGCTTAGTACTTGTTCTTGAGTTGGTTGAATCCATTTTTTCTTAAATTCTTGACTTAAAACTTGATTGTTTGAGGTGCCCAACAAGTGTTTGTTGAAATTCCCCTAAGACCCCCAAATTAGAAAATTCTCTTGATTTGTGTGACTCACTTAGCTGGACTAAATCTTCAGCTATTGGGGAGAATTAGGATCGAATAAGAAGGCTTGAGTGTTGAGAAAAAAAAAGGTAAGAGGGTGAGCTTATCATTAAAAGAGCCCAAGAGAGCAAACATGAATGTGAAGTGATCAATTTGGAGACCATCACGCAAGGAAGTGAGTGAGGGTCTATTTTTCTTCTAACCTCTTTATTTTGTAGGTGTAAGGCAATATTCCATCACCATGGCCCATGAACAAGAGATCTCTAAGTCTAACCCAAGTGGACCTAGTAGACCTCAGAAAGAACAATTTGATGCTAGGGGACTACGTGAAGATATGCAAGCGATGATGAGGACAATACAAAGCGTGTTCCAAAACTTGACAAGGGAGTTGATAAACCATTTTGGACAGTCTTCTACCGTTGCACAAAAGAGAGGCCAAGAACGGTATGAAGTGCCTAGTCCAAGGATGAGGGATGGTGATACCTACACTCCTCCGTTACATGTCCAACAAGGGGAAGAATGGGATGAACACTCTATTGGGGATATCCAACAAGCTCCTATGAGAGGAGAAAAACATGGCTTAAGAGGAGGACGAGGAAGAGGCCAAGGAAGAAACGGAGGGATCAATGTAAGAGGGCTAGAAAGAGAATTTGAGGGAGTTGATGAATGGTATGAGGGGGATCATGTCGAGGCTTTTGGGGAACAACATAGAGGATGGGGCCATAGAGGAGGAAGGAGAGAAGGAAATGATGTGGAAAGGGAGTTGAGCCATATTAATTTGAAGGTGCCTAATTCTATAGCAAAAGTGACCCCAAAGCTTATTTTGAGTGGGAAAGCAAAATGAAAATATTTCTAGAAAGCCATAACTATAGTGAGAGGTCAAAAGTGAGGTTGGCTATTTTGGGATTCTCAAAGTATGCTTTGGTATGGTGGGAGAAAGTTAGTGCACAAATGAGACAAATGGGAGTGGAAACCGTGACTAATTGGAATTTGTTGAAAGACATGATGAGAGCAAGGTTTATACCACACCATTACTATAATGATCTCTACCAAAGGCTCCAAGCACTCAAGCAAGGGAACAAGAGTGTGGAGGATTACCATAAGGAGATGGAGGTTATGTTGATGAGAGTTCAAATCCATGAGGATCCAAGAGCTACAAGGGCAAGATTTTTAGGAGGATTAAATAGAGAGATTTCCAATTTGGTAGAATTGCACCCCTATGATCGCTTGGAGGATATGGTACATGCTGCCATGAAGATTGAAAGGTAATTAAAGAGGAGGGCATTTACTAAACCAACACTTCTAAATCCCAACACAACTAGCAATGTGCAAACTAAGAAGGGTGAAGCTCCTAAACCATATCAAAGGGACTTCAACAAACTGAGGGAGGCTTGGAAACCTAGAGAATATTGGAAATCTAGGGACGATTGGAAACTTAGGGAAGGATGGAACAAGGACAAAGGGAAAACCATGGAGAGGCCATAAAGGAATAGAGATATCAAGTGTTTTAAGTGCCTAGGATATGGACATACTTCCCATGAGTGTCCAAGCAAGAGGGTGATGTATACCAATCCCTATGGTGAGGTTTTTATCGACGAAGAAGAAGAGGAAGAAAGGAACCAAGGAAACTAAGAGGGGATTGGAGATGAGGAGGGTGATGAAGGGGAAGTTGTGGGAAAAGAATACTCCTTGGTGGGAGTCACAAGAAGGTCATTGAGCTCACAAGCCATTGAGGATCAAGACCACCAACAAAGAGAGAACATTTTCTACACTAGGTGTCTAATCAACAAGTCCTCTTGTAGTATCATTGTGGATAGTGGGAGTTGCACCAACGTGATTAGTGCGGATTTGGTTGAAGAATTAGACATGAGTTGGATTAAGCATCCCAAGCCTTACAAACTACAATGGTTGAATGATAGTGGGGAAATGAGAGTAAACAAGCAAGTATTGGTGTCTTTTGAAATGAGGAAGTACAAGGATGATGTACTTTGTGATGTAGTGCCCATGCAAGCGGGACACTTACTACTAGGGAGGCCTTGGCAATATGATAGGCATGTGAAACATGATGGGAGAAAGAATACTTATTCCCTACTCAAGGAGGGAACTAAGTTTATCCTCATCCCCATAGCCCCTAGTGAGGTGAGCAAAGACCAAAGAATCATGAAAGAAAAGGAGAAGAAAAAGGGAGCACTAGAAGTTAAGTAAAAGTAAGAAAGTGAGAGGAAAGAAAATGAGAGGTAAGAAAAAGAATTGAGAGAGAGAATGAGTAAGCAAGTGCCTTTGACAATCAAGGATAGAAATGAGCAAGGCCTAGAGAGAGGAGGTAAAAAGAAAGTGAATTTCTTTGCAAAAGAGAGTGAGGTCATAGAGGCTATAGAAGCTAAGGAACCGGTTATTCTTCTTTTATGCAAAGGTTCTTATATTTCTACTAATGATTCCATATTGTCTTTGCCTCATGAAATTGTAGTTATTCTTCAAGAGTTTGAAGATGTTTTCCCAAATGAGGTGCCCAGAGGACTACCACAATTGAGAGGAATTAAGCATCAAATTGACTTTGTACCCAGAGCCATCATCCCCAACCGATCGGCATATAGAAGCAATCCAGAGGAGTCCAAGGAATTGCAAAAGCAAGTAGAGGCATTGCTTGAGAAGGGACATGTGAGAGAGAGCCTCAGCCCATGTGCTGTTTCGGTTCTCTTGGTGCCCAAAAAGGATGGGACATGGCGTATGTGCACGGATTATCATGCTATCAACAACATAACGATAAAATATCACTATCCCATTCCTAGACTAGATGATTTGCTAGATGAGCTATTTGGTGCATGCATTTTCTCAAAAATTGATTTGAAATCTGGTTATCACCAAATTAGGATACGAGAAGGGGATGAACGGAAAACAACTTTTAAAACTAAACAAGGGTTGTATGAGTGGCTTGTCATGCCCTTTAGATTGTCTAATGCTCCTAGTACTTTTATACGATTAATGCACCATGTTTTAAGGCAATTCATTAGAAAATTTGTTGTTGTGTACTTTGATGACATATTAATTTATAGCAAATCATATGTGGATCATTTAAATCATGTTCAAAGTGTGCTTGTGGCTCTCCAAAGGGAGATATTGTATGCTAATCTTGAGAAATGCTATTTTTGTTTGGAGAGGATTACATTCCTTAGGTATGTTGTGAGTGCAAGATGGATTGAGGTTGATGAGGGAAAAGTGAAAGCCATCCAAGATTGGCCAACCCCTACCACCATTACCCAAGTCTGTAGTTTCCATGGGCTAGCTAGTTTCTATAGGAGGTTCATCCAAAATTTTAGTACTATAGCAGCCCCTCTAACCGAAGTGGTAAAGAAAAATGTGGGATTTAGGTGGGAGGAAACCCAACAACAAGCCTTTCAAACTCTTAAGGACAAATTGAGCCAAGCTCCAATTCTTATTCTTCCTAATTTTGAGAAGTCTTTTGAAATAGAGTGTGATGCAAGTGGGGTGGGAATAGGTGCGGTCTTGACCCAAGATAGAAAACCCATTGCATACTTTAGTAAAAAATTGTCCGGGCAGTCCTTAACTATTCTACCTATAACAAAGAGCTTTTTGCTTTGGTGAGAACCTTAGAGTATTGGTAACACTACCTTTTGCCAAGAGAGTTTGTCATTCATACCGATCATGAGACCCTTAAATACCTCAAGAGCCAACAAAATTTGAACAAAAGGCATACAAGGTGAATGAAGTTTATGGGGACATTTCCATATGTCATCCAATACAAGAAGGGTAAGGAAAATGTAGTAGCGGATGCACTATCTCGAAGGTATGCACTCCTCAACTTTTTGGATACTAAACTTCATGGTTTCAAATTTGTGAAAGATTTGTATGTTGTTGATGAGGAGTTTGGGGATATTTTCCATGCTTGTGAGAAAGGTGCATTTGCTAAATATTATAGGCATGATGGTTTCTTACTTAGGGAGGCAAAGCTTTGTGTGCCAAAGGGTTCCATTAGGGTGTTGCTAGTTTGGGAAGCCCATAGTAGGGGACTAATGGGGCATTTTGGTGTTGCAAAAACCTTAAGCATCCTTAAGGAACATTTAGTTTGGCAAAAAATGAGAAAAGATGTGGAGAAACATTGTTCTCAATGCACTACCTATAGGCGAGCTAAGTCTAGAGCTCTTCCACATAGTCTTTATATTCCTTTACCCACACCCAATGTGCCTTGGGTTGATATTTCAATGGACTTCATTTTAGGATTGCCTAGGTCCAAAGGGGGCAAGGATTCTATATTTGTGATTGTTGACAGATTTTTCAAAATGGCTCCTTTTGTGGCTTGTTCCAAAACTAATGATGCGTCATATATTGCAGATTTATTCTTTAATGAAGTAGTGAGAATGCATGGGATTCCAAGGACTATTGTCTTGGATAGGGATACAAAATTTCTTAGCCATTTTTGGAGAGTTTTATGGAATAAACTTGGGACTAACCTTTTGTTTTCCACAGCTTGTCATCCCCAAATGGACGGACAAACTGAGGTGGTTAATCGTACACTTACCCAACTCTTGCGGGCCATAATCAAGAAGAACTTGAAGATTGGGAGGAGTGCTTGCCTCACATTGAGTTTGCATACAATATGACTATTCACTCTACCACTTCTTATTCTCATTTTGAAATTATATATGGTTTTAACCCTCTAACTCCTTTAGATTTGGCTCATTTGCCTATAGGTGAACGGTTGAACCTTGATGGAGCTAAGAAAGCAGAAATGGTGAAGGCACTCCATGAGAAGGTGAAGGAAACCATTGCAAAACGCAACGAAGGGATCGCCCATAAGTGCAATCAAGGAAGGAAAAAGGTTTCTTTTAAGCCGGGTGATTGGGTATGGGTGCATATTCGCAAGGAGAGATTCCCCACGCAACGCCGAAGCAAACTTGATCTATGGGGGGATGGACCATTTCAAGTTCTTGCCAAAGTTGGAGATAATGCTTACAAGATAGATCTATCGGGTGAGTATCATGTTAGTGCTACCTTTAATGTTAGTGACCTCTCTTATTTTGATGTAGATAATGGCGAAGATTTGAAGACGAATCCTTTTCAAGGAGGGGAAGATAATGAGACTCCACTTCATTATGGAGGACAAGGACCGATAACTAGAGCGAGGACCAAGAAGCTTCAAGATGATTTTCAATTGATCATCAAACAATACCTAAGGATGAAAGAGGATTGGAGGGTTGAGGAAGCGAGTCAAGAGTTCGTGTTGATGGCCATCCGCAAAGGACCCCAATAAGAACTTAAGTTGTCAGCAGAAGGGGATGAAATTTGACAAGAAAGGCTTCCAAAGGACAGCCGGCGCCGGCTCCATGCAGCCAAGCCAAGCCGGCTCCATTTTGTCCAAAACCAACACTCAAGCAAATGAGAACCGGCCGAAGACAGACCCTAACCGGCGCCGGTTGTGATGTTCCAAACAAGCACCGGCTTGGCCTTGGGCAGTCGTCGACTGTTCTGCTTTTTAATGCTTTTCTCCGATTTTCTTCACTTTTAATTACTTGTAAAGACTTATTTTGACCCTAAACTGTAACTAAACCTTAGGGATTACTTAGCTAGGGTTAGGGTAGTATAAATAGCACTTTTATTACTTTGACAAGACAATTCACTTGATTTTAATTCAAATTTGAGAGAGAATCTTGAGAGGCCAAGCCTCCTTATTCATCTTGTTCAAGACTAAGCTAAAGGGTTAGTCCTCCTTTTGTAAGAGTCTATAAATATTTTGGATAATCCAATGTTGTTTTCTTTGAATGGGTCTTAGTTGCTTTGTTCATCTAAGGTTTGTTTGAAATTCAATATTTGGGTGCCTATTTTCTCTATTCTATTGTTCTTGTTTACCTTTGTTGCTTCAAGGATATTAGGGTGAGAATCTAGTAGAACTTTCTAGTCATCTTGAGGGTCTTTGAGGCTTTGTTCTTCAAGGGTTTGAAAGAGTGTAGATAGTTAGGTTACCTTTCTCTTTTGTCACAAGAAAAAATCTCTGTTTTGGGTTCCCGTTGTTGAGCTGAACCATAACCACTAAATATATCACAACACCAAGAAAAAGCCACCACAAAAAGTCATATCACTATGTATGCAAGCATGGATAAATTTCTCTTTTACCCTAAATGATATTCCGATCAAACAAACATTTTGAAAATAAAAACGAGTTTACTTCGGTAATGTTTTGGTTTTTACACTACACCGTGTATGCATACTCAAGTTGATTGAAACTGTTTACCTTGAGAATTTTTTTGAGAAGGGTACACACTGAGTACTCAATAAGGATAGACTATTGATACTAGCCCTTGAGGGATTGGGTGAATACTCCAATAGATGGCCACTTCTGGAGTATAGTCTTATTCCGAAAAGGGTGACAATACCAGTAAATCAAGCTGGTCTGAGCTAGCAACCAATTTTAAGTTGGACTATGATTCAGAGTTGGACAGCTAGTAATTAAGGTGAGAGATAAAAGAGCATCTCACCTAGTGGGCTGAGCACCTATTACACTATGAGGTGGAGTCTTATAATGTATTGCCATAATATAGGGTTTCATGGCAAGGGACTATGATGCAAGATTTCATAGTCCACCGGCTTTGTAAAATTCAATGAGTGGTTTATCTTATACATGAAATCTAGTAATTTAAACTTCTCTATTGGTTTTTCCTTATAGTGTTGAGCAAAATACACAAGCAACCACTTTATGATCTTTTAAATTAATATGTGATGACTTACAATGTTTTTGGAAAAGTTTTCAAGTTGCATCATGAATGTAATGTAAATTCTTCTCATTATTTTTTCTATGATATTTTCAAGAAGCACTAGTCTCAACAAGTTGGGAGATTGTTAAAGAGCAAGGGCTTAGATTATGTCTCTATTTATGTTTTCATTTTCTAAGAACTTGTAATCTTTTTTATTTTCATTTTTGAGATAATTGTATAAGTATTGAAGAGTTGTATAAGTTTAAATTTATTTCCTTTTTCCTACTCTTACCTAGTTATAATGACCCTTGGTCCTAAGGACAGAGTAACATCCTGACTCTTTTTAGATCACATATTAGCGGGCTATTACATGAGTAGCACAATACCTTATGAGAATTATTGTAGCTAAAACCACACTTCTTATGAATGTTAAAGAAGAATGAAGTAAAGAAAAGAGAGAGAAATGTAGAAAATTAGTGAAAGGGGGTTACAAAAAAGGCAAAGCTATGAGTGTTCTCATCATTTTGTATATAACCAAATTTATATGATTGTTTTAAGTAGTTTCAACAAAAAGGGACAGGATTATTTGCCAAAGGATGAAGAGATTACTTGTGGATATTGTGGGGGTTATGGACATATTTCACTTGTTTGTCCTAAATTAAGTCACAAACTTGATCTTCTATTTGATGAAATTAATAAAATTCTTGAACATTTGAATGAGCATTTTGTTGAAGAACAAAGGATGGAATTTGAAGAAAAAAGGAGTTAAAGAAGAAGAAAATAGAAAAGATGAGTAAGAGAAAATTCGAAACCAAGATGGAAACAATGAACATGAAGAGTTTCAAGAATAAAAGATTGAAAAGATGGATTAAAATAAGTCATTAGCACTTGAAGAAGAGGAGAAGCTAGATGACGAAAGCAATTTTCTATATTTTCCAAGCAAAATGAATGAAAAAGAACTTGAGGAAGATAGGAGAAACTAAATGAAAACAACCATTGATGTAAAACTAGAAAGTTGACTTGAAGATGACAAAAAAGAAAAGGAGCTTTTTGTTCAAGAGTTTATTGTGAATCATGTTTGTTTATTGAATGGAGTGGCTAAGATACCCTTAGACATTTGGTGAAGATTCATATAAACTAGAAACATTCAAAATGAATTTGCAAGAAAAGTACAATAAAGAAGAGACAGCTAAAATTTTTGGGGCTAATATTTCATTTGTGTTTTATATCTGATGCATAAATTTTGTATATTTAAAATCATCAATTTTAAATCCATCCCTTAATCAAGTTTTAAGTAAAACATTAATTCCAAAATACATATGTGAGCAAGTATACTTATCACAAGTATAGTATAGGGAATTAACGAGTATCGATCCTCAAAGGAATAAGTACACAGTAATCACTTTTTATGTATTATTTAACCGACCCAAATAAAGTGAGAAAAGAATAAAAATAAATAAATAAATATATACAACTCAAGGATGTAGTTTTATATAATTTAGACAATTATCCTTGAGAATATGACAATGAATCACGTAGCCAATATCACAATTAATTATTATCATGGTCTTATGAAGGATTTAACATAGACCCACTTCGTTTGCAATATATGGAATCACTACTTTCTAGTTAAATTAGTGAACATATTTTGTCTCGACTAACTTATCCAAAAGATACATTAAAATCAATCCTCATATAAATCTGTATATTCTAGGTGATTTAAAGTATGAAATTAGTCAATGAATCCATATTCTAGCAATCATCAACTAACCTTTGAGTACTAGTATTCTAAATAATTAATCTCCTTTTCAAGCAAGTTAAGAGATAAAAAATATGAAACTAATTAATTGAAGTCATTACTAACTTCTTTTTCAAGCAAGTTAATAACAAAACCTAATCAACCAACTACGTAAGAAAAACAAGTAATCAAATATCAAGAATAATAATTAATTGATCAAAAGACCAAGTTAATAAAAAAATCATGAATCACATGAACAATGTCAAATTATAATGGACATATTGAATACACGATTGTTTAAGGAAAAGAAAATAAAGGTAAAAGAAAGCACTCATAGACAAGCCTCTTTCTTCCTCCTTGAAGACTCTCTTGAACAACTCTCCTTGATTTTGGGTGAACTCTCTTTCAATGAGAGATTGAGAATTTCTGCTCTTTAATTCACCTATCTTGTACATCTTCAACCATTGTATTCTTTTATACTTTTATAGGCCTTTTAGATGCCAATTTCATGGTTGAAGAAGTCTTAACCGAGTAGAAATAGGAAACTATCAAAATCCTTAGATAAGCTCTAATTTTGCGTACATAATTTTTGCCTCCAGAGCTTACCTGGTGCTGGGTACCTTCGACCTACCTGGCGCCAGGTACACTCTGTTCGTCTTCTATTGTTGCTCTATTTTTGGCCGTCTCTCCTTAGCAGGTAGAATGGACCCGGTGCTAGGTATACTTGCCAAACCTGGCACCAGGTCTGTTCTAGAATTTCCCCTGAAGCTTGCTCAATTTCTGTTGCTGGAATAGAATGGACCTGGCACCTGGTCCTTTGGCTGGGCCTCACACTAGGTACATTATTATTCTGTACATTTTTTGCTCAATTTTAACTTAAATATGCACATATTTGCCCAAAAATACCTTTTACAACCAAAATGTCAAATTGGAAGAAATATTCCTAGTTATTATAACAAATGTATCTTAAAACACCCTCAAATAACTAGGAAAAGAATGATGATTTTAAACCCTATCATATACCCTCACACTTAAACATTTGCTTGTCCTCAAGAAAAACACTTTAACCTAAGAAAAATTATCAAAACAACACAAGTTTTTTTCTCATTCAAAAGTTTCTTCATTATAGCAAATATCATGTCTTCCTTTCAAACTTTAGATACAACCCTTGTCATTCATACCATTTGAAAACAATTTCAAACTTTGAAACATTAGACAAGACATCACAAAATTCTTAAAGTTAAATTAATCAAGTACATACCTTAGTCTAAGAAAATTATTTCATTTTTTAGGTAAAAATATAGATAACATGAATTACATAAGTCGAGCCATCTACCAACTCAAGCATTATGAATCCAAAAATTGCACACTCAAGTTATGATGTGAGGAAAGCACTCCAGTTTTTTTCTCTCAAAATTTTTCAATAACTTAGGGAATTGATAACCTCAAGTGCATGGATTTTTCTTCACACACCATATTAGCCCCCTTTACAATCATCACTCATCATTTTTTTCCTCACCTTCTTTCTTTGCTCTTCCTTACCTTTTTGCCTTTGGAATAGCCTCAAGAGAGTGCACTGAATACACTTGCTACTTCTCCCCATATTGACTCCCTTTTTAGCTAAAAGTCTTCAATGATTATCAATAAGAGTATTTTTTTTTTCTCAATTCATACCAACAATAGTGTTGTTTCCACTTTTTTTTTTTCCTCAACTCAATCAAAATTTTCAACATTCTCCTCAATCTTTCCTCTCAAAGATCTTTTCGTAACTCACATTTTTTTTCATCATAACTCAAAGCTAGCAAAATTTAAACTCATAATACAAAAGTTAGCCAATAAACTCTTCCCATATTCATTATATCTGCTATATTTCAACTAGATAAGACAAATAATATTCAAACACCAATGCATAACTAAGATTAATCAAAATTCTCAAATCTTAACAAATATCTTTTCCAATAAAACCAATTTCGTCAAACTCCACCTAATGAATGACAAAACTCATATCCAAGTAAGAAAAAGAATTACAACCTTACTTAACAATGAAACCACTGAAATTTTTAGAAAAGTTATCACAAACACAAAATATATTCACCAAGCAATATGGAAAAGAATTTCTTTAACCTTTATTCTCCCCCCCCCCATACTTAAATTGGACATTGTTCTCAATTGCTAAAGATAAAATAATAAAAGTACAACCAAGAAGACCAAGGTAAAGAAAGAGAAAGAATAAAGTGAATAAGATACTTCCATTACATTGACGTGCCACCACGTTTTAATCTATCTCAAGGAAGGGTCAGTATAAGAGTACCTACTAAAAGAAAAGGAAAAAAAAAGAAAATATAAATGTAGAAAAAGAAAATAAAAATAAGACAAACGAAATGAAAAAGAAAAGAAAAGACGCCTACAAGCTAGTAAAGATCATTAAAATTTAAAAGGAAAAGAAATTACAGAAAATAAAATACAAAAGAGTCAGTCAAGAATCATCCTTATTATTATCATGGTCATTATTATCAGTTCCGTGACTAAGAGATACACCAGTAACATGTTGGATCAAAGTGGTCAGCTTGTGATCTTGGACGTACTGGCATTAACAGATATCAGCAATGGAATCACGGAGTTGGAGGAGGATAGTCATCTAGCTCTCTATCTGTGCGTCCATTCGTGCCTCAAAAGCAGTATGTGAACGAGAACTAGTGTCACGAGGGGTTGGTCTAGCAGGTGGTGCCTCTTCCTCCTTCTCATCAGGGGGAAGCTCCTCCCTTTCGGGGTACTTCACCTCATATAGCCTCTTTGAACATTTGGCCCTCTTATCATAGAGATATCCACACTAAACAAACGTATGCTCCATTACGAGGTTGCAGTCAGTAGTGGGCTCACTCAATTCTCCATCCAGTCGTACTCCAAAGTTTCTCAAAATAAGCATAATAACTAAGGGGAATTTGAGGGTTTTGGCTGCAATTTTAGAGGCCACAACCTCTCTCATGGAGTTAATGATAATTGGAGCAAGGGAAATAGGCTCACAGCCCCTCATCTTGTCTAGAATATAAAGGTCAAGTATCATAGACTTATTAAAGCCACTAGCCTTGGGATAGACATTGAAAGTAAAGATATAGACTAGGGCACGCCACTGAGCCTCAAGGTCATTGTTGGATTAATATTGATATTGGCATATTTCTTCTTTTCTCCTCATGCGAAAACTAGCCCTTACAGCCCCCACATCCCAGGTAAGCTCAGAGATGAACTTTTGATTATTATGGTTAATAGTTATCCATGGTTCCTCATTCTGGATTCCTAATATTCTAACTAGTCTAGCCCTATTAAACTCAATGGGAATCCCTTTGACCATGGTAGAGATGACTTGGAGAGTGTTTTTCTTTTTGTCCTGCATATTGGCATAAAATTCTCTCATGCGCACAGGACAATAAGGACCTTCTATTCTAATGATGAGCTCCCACCCCAAGTGCCTAAATATAGCAAAAAATCATAGAGAATTATCTAAAGATGGCTTATATCGCTTTTCTACTATAATTTTATTGTGTTGGTACCTGTTATACCAAATTTAGCAAATAGGATCAGAAAATTGGGTAGGTTGGATAGGTAGAGGCTCGAAGGAAGGTGTAGATGAAGACGCCTCTCAAGCACTCTTAGCCCCTGGTGCTAACTCACTAGATCATCTAGACATGATGGTAGGATGAAGAAAGATGATAAAAATAGAAAAGTAGGAGGCTGTTAAGTCACCTTTTACAACAAATGTTCAACTCTCAATCGTCTCACAACCACAACATCATACAACACCACCACCGCTCAATACAAAACACCTCAAGAATATTCAGTAAACACCACTCAACACCCTCCAACAAACCTGTAAGAAAATAAGATATATGCCAACCCAAACACCTTATCAACCAATTTGATCATATCCAGAATGTTCAATATTGCTCAAGAAAACCATATTCAGCATAGAATCATAATGCTCAATTAGCGATACCATTTATATCATAATGCAAAACTTATCAGCAAAAGGCTAAGTGACACATTGAACAAGTATCCTTTATCCCAAAAGGTAATCACAAAGCATGCATGTTCAATTACTTCAAAAAAATGTAAATTATCAATAGCATTAATCATAAAGTAGTATCCATGATATTCCCATGCTAATGCAAGCTCAAAAAAAGCAATATTAACAATCAAATTCTTTATTAGAAAATATTCAAGAATTTTCACCCAAAAATGCATAGAAAATTACCCAAAATTCATAAGAAAAAACTTAACCGTAGAAAGTATAGGAAATTCATACCATAATATTCTCTAATGCATGGACAATGATTCTATGCATGGAGTTTGAAGAAATCGTGCTCCCAATAGAAGGATTGAAAAATGATTTTTGGGTAAAAAAGTTAGATTTTTCCTTGTTTGACCTAAACTTTCAAGAAAAAAGTGAAGATTTTGTGGTTTGGAAACGTTTTGGAGGTATGGAAAGTGGTTCGGCGATGTTTTGAAGATGAACCCGGCGATGGGTTGAGAGAAAATTAGAGAGGAGTGAAAGTTTTTGAAAAAAAAATGGCCAAGAAGGTTGTTTTGAGTGTGGCGGTCGAACGGGCCTGGCGCTGTGCCTCTTCTGCCTGCACTTCTCTGTTAGGCCGTACTGACTTGGCGTTCGAGCAAAGGGTTGGGCTTGACGCCAGGTTAGTTCTAATCGGAAAATCTTTTTTTTTTAAAAATAAATTTTAATGAAAATAAAGACAAAAGAACATAAATCATTTGAAGCA
Organism: Voacanga thouarsii; assembly: GCA_026120185.1. NCBI lineage: Eukaryota > Viridiplantae > Streptophyta > Magnoliopsida > Gentianales > Apocynaceae > Voacanga > Voacanga thouarsii. The sequence goes on along the minus strand of JANUWF010001246.1, from coordinate 738,828 downwards.
TGCAAACTAATGGCTAAATAAATGAAAACAAACAAGAATTAAAAAAATTGTTCAACAAAAACTAAAGCAGTTAAAAAATTAACGTTTCCCATAGTCTTAGTCCCGTAGGTTGGTCTCTATGTTTCCTGGAAATGTTCCTGATTGACGATCACCAAAGAATTTGGCTAATTATCCAATTTGACCCTCCAAGTTCCGCATGGTTGCCTCCAAGTTTCTCATGGTCGCATCAATTCCTTGGAACAGTGTTTTCATTCCACTTACCAGTTTGGTGACCATTTCCTCCATAGATGGTTTAGTTGGTAGAGCATTGTATGGCAGAGGGGGTTGAGTCCTTTGCATCCTGAAATTCCCAGATGCTTGCCAAGGTTGGTTTTGGTTATTCCAAGAAAAGTTAGGGTAATTCCTTCAACCTGAGTTATAAGTATTGATGTAAGGATTATTACATTGCCGACCATTACCTACAAAAGCCGTTTGATCCAATGCTTCTTGCGAAGATCCCATATTTTGGCACGCATGGTTTGGATGCCCTTCCCTACAAAAATTACAAGTCCTACTCATTACCTATCCATGGGAAGGAGGCATTACCAATTGATCCATTTTCTGTGTGAGTGCTTCCATCTTTGCCTCTAAGCCAGCCATTGCATCCACCTTATACACTATATGTACACAAGCTCTAGAATGTGAACTCCCCTAGGCATCGTTATTTGTCACCAAATTTTCAATTAAATTAAATGCTTCTTTCGAGGTTTTGGAATTTATGGAGCCTCCTACAGATGCATCACTAATTGCATTGTAATAAAACTTAACCTACTGTGAAAGATCTGCATTTGCATTCCCAACTCAAATCCATAGTGCGGACATTTTCTCAACATCTCTTTGAACCTCTCCCAACACTCATAAAGGTTTTTGGTGGCCTCTAATTGTTGGAAAGCAAAAGTGACAGTCCTAAGTTTGGAAGTTCTAGCTGGTGGAAAATATTTTGCCAAGAATTTTTCAGCTAGCACGTTCCAAATAGTAATGGATCCGGTGGACAAAGATTTTAGCCATGATTTTGCTCAATCTCTCACGGAAAAAGGAAAGATTCTTAGCTTGATGGCATTCTTAGAAACACTATTCATCTTAAATGTGTCACATATCTTTAGAAAGTTCGTAAGATGGGCATTGGAAAGTAACCCTTCAAATTGGACCATATTCTGAATCATTTGAATTTCATTGGGTTTTATCTCAAAATTGTTAGCCTCTATCCTAGGTCATGCAATACTAGAGCCTATACTTGAGATTGCTGATTTTACAAAGTTATTCATCACCAGCCTATTAGCTCTGCCATTACCACCATCGTTGGGCTGATTTACCTCCATTGTTTTCCTTACCCTTTCACTTATAACCTTCCAGACCTTAGTGAGAGTTCTCTCGATTTCCAGATTAACGTCAACTATCTCAGCTTTAGATCGTCTGTTCATAAACTAAGAGTAAGGTCTATATAAGACAAAAATTTTTTGAGATTATAGAATTTACAAGTTAAGAAGTTAGAGTACGTTTACCAATTAAGTTACAAAGATTTTCAACATACAGAGATATTAAAGTACAAGTATTCAAGAAAACAAAGTACATTACCTAGGCATACAAGGAACATATATACATGTTCACATAGTTACATATAAACATATTAACATGGTTAAATAACAAAACCCAAGCTTTCATGATATTGTTCCCTAGCAACGGTGCCAAAAACTTAATGCGTAAATTTTTGGGTATATAAAATCATCAGTTTTAAAGACATCCCTTAATCAGGTTTTAATTAAAACATTAATCCAAAATACACATGTGAGCAAGTATACTCATTGCAAGCATAGTATAGGGAATTAATGAGTATCGATCCTCAAAGGAACAAGTACACACAAATCACTTTTCATTCATTGTTTAACTGACCCAAATAAAGTGAGAAAAGAATAAAAAGAAAAATAAATAAATATATACAACTCAAGGATGTAGGTTTATGTAATTTCAACAATTATCCTAGAAAACATGACAATGAATCACTTTGTCAATATCACAATTAATTATTATCTTGGTCTTATAAAGGATTTAATATAGATCCATTTCGTTTGCAATCTATAGAATCACTACATTCCAATTAAATTAGTAAACATATTCTGTCTCGACTAACTTATCCAAAAGATATATTAAAATCAATCCTCATATAAACCCCTATATTCTAGGTGATTTAAAATATGAAATTAGTCAATGAATCCATATTCTAGCAATCGTCAACTAACCTTTGATTACTAATATTCTAAACAATTAACCAATTTTTTTAAAGCAAGTTAAGAGATAACAAATTTGAAACAAATTAATTGAAGTCATTACCAACCTCTTTTTCAAGCAAGTTAATACCAAAACTTAATCAACCAACTCCATAAGGAAAACAAGTAATCAAATACCAAGACCAATAATCAATTGATCAAAAGACCAAGTTAATTAATAAATCATGAATCACACAAACAATGTCAAATTACAATAGACATATTGAATTCACGATTGTTAAAGGAAAAGAAAACAAAGATAAAGAAAGCATTTATAGACAAGCCTCTTTCTTCCTCCTTGAAGACTCTTTTGAACAACCCTCTTCGGTTTTGGGTGAACTCTCATTCAATGAGAGATTGAGAATTTCCACTCTTTAATTCATCTCTCTATCTTGTATATCTCCAACCCTTGTGTTCTTTTATGTTTTTATAGGCTTCTTGGATGCCAATTTTGTGGTTGAAAAAGTCTTGGCCAAGTAGGAATAGGAAAATACCAAAATCGTTGGATAAGCCCTAATTCTGCGTACAAAATTCCAGCCTCTAGAGCCTATCTGGTGCCAAGTACCTTTGACCCACCTGGTGCCACGTGCACTCTGTTTTTGGCTGTCTCTCCTTGGCAGGCAGAATAGACCCAGCGCCAGTTACACTTACCAGACCTAGTGCCAGGTCTGTTCTGGAATTTCCCCTGATGCTTGCTCAATTTTTGCTACTGGAGCAGAATGGACCCAGCGCTTGGTCCACTTGCTAGGCTGGCACCAGGTACATTCTGGTTCTGTGCACTTTTTGCTCGATTTTAACTTAAATTTGCACATATTTTCCAAAAACACCTTTTACAAACAAAGTGATAAATAGGAAGGAATATGTCTAGTTATTATAACAAATATATCTTAAAACACCTTCAAATAACTAGGAAAAGAATGGTGATTTTAACCTCTATTAATGTCAATGAGAGTCCTTTCTTGTCTTATATTGCCGGTGATGATTTGAGGTCAAATCACTTTCAGGAAGGGAGAAATGATATGAATCCAACTAGGCAAGAAGGACATTTTCAAGAAGGGGGATTAAAGATCTAAATTTATCTTGTTGAATCTTGGTCAAGATAAAAGAGAATGAGATTATTTTTAAGAGAATGCAAGTATACATGGGAGTAGCCTTGAAGAAGCTAGTTTATGGGGTTGGTTCAAGGGTGAATAAGAGCTTTAAATGAACATTAACCATATGGAAAATCAAAGGAATGCAATTGGAAGCGTTGGAGATTTCAAAAACATTATTTTAGACTCAAGAGTCTATGGGATGCACAAATTGTTATATGGTCGTGCAGAGCCATGACCCTAATTGGCCAATTGGTTGTTGATGTTGGCCTTTTTGGCCAACCTCAACCACAACTAGCCAACTTGGTTTGGTGATTGGCTATTGCTGTTGCGGTTGAGAAACAACCAGTTTGGTGGTTTTGGTTTTTTTTAAATTTTTTTTATGTTTTTAGGATGTAAAAAGTATAAAAATGACTTTAAACTAGTTAAAAATATAAGATATAAAAAAAAAGAGTTTAGACTTAATTTTAAATTTATAAAATTTAGTTGTCTACGTATCCTCTTAAGGTGTGGATAAATCAAAACTGTTGTAATTTTATTACCTTTTAACCCTTTTGAACCTTTAATGGTCCTCATTTTTTACTGTACTTGTAGTTTCTTTAGTGTCTACATTCAAAATTTTGTTGAGGTCCAATTGCAGATTTTCTTGTTGGCGATCTTCAACTCTAATCCAATCATTTAAACATGATTGAATTTCAACAACCTCCAGAGCCAAGTTTGAGCAAGTTTCACTTAAAATATTTCCTCTAGTACTAAAAGGTTGTTCTACCGCAACAATTAAAATGGGAACAATAAGAATCTCCTTAGCTATAGGTGCTACAAAAGGAAATTTATTCCTATTTTTAGCCCACCACTTCAAGATATCAAATCTTTTGTCTGTATCACTCCACTTCAATCACAAGTTAGATATAATTCAAGTTCTACTATGAAACTTGAAGATCCGCTTGGTCATTTTGACCTTTCTAACATAAGAAGCCTTACTTTGTTAATCTTTTCTGATACGAAGGACGAAATTTCAATATTTTAAGTTGTTTGGACAACAAAACCATACAATGTAGAATATTTATTTTATAAGTCATAAAGAATATTCCTTGCATTGGCTATTATACAAAAAAATATCAAGAGGGAATGCAAGATCCCTAGTAATTCTATCAATATCATCATTATTATTGTTATTATTATCTTTTCAAAATTAAAAATCATAATAACAAGATAATCTTGTAAACCATAAATTCTCACATATAGATCAAGAACACTAGCAACTATATTAACATTATGTATTTCTAAAAAAATATTTTAACCATTTAGTTTTCGTAGTATTAATACAAAATGTAATATCCCACCCTTTTGTGCCTCTAATAGCCAAATACTTTGTATGCAATAAGTAATTGTATGTAAGACTAGAATAAGAAATTATCATTTTAATGAGATGAACGTTTTGGTATAACAAAAATTTTTAGGGATATCATCAAAATTTTTTTTTATCACAAATAGATAAAAACTAAGAAATAATTTGAGGAATATAAAACCCACCATTAAGTTCAGTTCAATGCATAGATTGCAATGATCAAATAAAAAGTTTTCTAGACCAAGATGAATAGTAACCTTAATTATGGTTATTTCTAGAGAAATATGGTAATTATGGTCAAAAAGAAAACAAGTGCTATTTTGTGATTGTTAATTGGGAACCATGTGATTACACATGATTGGTTGCAAGAGAATTAGATAGTGTTAGTTGATTGGGTGCATGAAAACTAAGAGCTATAAGGTGATTGAATAAAATGTTCAAGAATTCCACAAGCTGTTACAAGAAGCCACAAAATCATATTATTAATGAGGAATGCTTAGTCATCCATAACATCTAATTAAGCACATGAATAAATTTTGAGGGAAGTGGATAAAAGAACAAGAGAATGGTGGCTGAGACATAAGGAGAACTAGAAATAGTGAGAAAAAGAGAGAGAGAGAGAGAGAGAGAGAGAGAGAGAGAAAGGAAAGGAAAGAAAGAAGAGAGAGAGAAGGAAAAGAAAAAGAAGAAGAAAGAGAAGAGACCGAGGGAGAGAGAGAGCTGGACGAGCAGCAAGGTGCTGCAGGTTTCAAGGCTTGATTTCCAGCCATAAACAAGGTAGAACCTTCTATTCTTAGAATAAAAAGAGTTCAAGGCATCAAGAGCTTCCAATTGATACCAATTTTGCCGAAGAAAATTGCTAAAACAAGGTTGTGTTCATGAGAGGAATTTTCTGTTTTACGAGTTCTTTGTTGTTATTGTTTGAGCTGGCTGTACAAGGCATGTTTCAGTTGTTCTTGGCTTCCTTTTGGTGTGTTTTGTTGTGGTGAAAACTTAGGAAGAAGGTGCTGTAGTAATATGCCTTCTTGTGAAGTGAAAATAGAAATTGAAGCTACCTGTGTTGTTGTTTGTTTGAGAATATGCTGATTTTGTACTCCACTACTTGCACTCTGTTTTGATATGTCTAAAGAAGCTGAGCTGGAAAGGATCTTAAATAACACTTATGCAGGTGTTAAACAATAGTTAGGAAAAGTTAGATTATGTATGTTATGTAGAAGATATGAGAGAAATGGCTTGAGCAAAGTATGAATAGATTTTTTCCTAATAAACTGTACAAAATGACTGAATATTTTGGAATGATCTGAACTGGACTTTGTGCTAAATGTCTTAGGAGTATTTTGGAACATGTTTCGCTAAATTTGGAGTTGTGAATAGAGAGTTATAATGAAAATACTAAAGACTGCCAAGCTGTGGCGAGATTAGGATGCTGAGACTTTGCAATCAAAACCGAACAAAAAGGAAGAGGGAATTGGTATTCCATGAACTGAAAATTGTAAATGAATTTCTTGGGGATGTTTTGAAACTAGTTTGGCATCATTTGGACTTGTAGATTGAAAGTTATGTCAAAAATATGAAAATATGCCATGAAATGTAAAATGCAGAAATTGTTGAGGAAGTAATATTTATGTTTTGCTCTATTTGATTTAATGAAGCTATGAGATATTATAAGGCTATGCATATGCCTTATGAACAACTGAAAGGAAAGAATGAAGGAATGGATATGAGAGGAAAATATTGCTCCTCTAATTACTTTAAGTAATTATATTTCCAATTGTGAGAAATATGAATTTAGGAAAATAGTGTTTCCTTGCAATGCATTTACTAACATTGCATTACTTTAGAGAATTGAGATGTTAAGATAGTAGGATGATATGCTCCTTTAATGTAGGTGCAAATATCGTAAGGACTTGGTGAAGTCTAAAGGGCAACAAGTCGCTAAGTAATAGCATTTATTAAGGCGAGCCACTTATTTCAAATATACCATTTTATGCTAGTGGTTTTTTCGAAACGCGTTATGATCACATGCAATGTCGAAGTTGTTAATCCATTTGGTTTTCCTTACCAAAAATATGCTTTTTCTGAGAAAATGTGATCTTGTTTCATGCTACGTTTGAAATGGGAAACTGGACCTTTATGATTATGAGTACTATTTAATCATGGCTATTTTCCTTAAAAGAATTAGGGTATAGATAATAAATCTTTTGGTCTTTCGAACCAAAGTATAGTTTTTTTTTTAACAAAGTTTTGGTTCTTCTAAACCGAAAATGGTTGAATATTTGGAAATGGAATATGTTCCACAAAGGATTTTGAGTTCCCTATGTTGTGAATATTTTCTTATGAATAATAAACCTTTTGGTTTTCTTGAGTAAGGTTTTGGCTTCTTTGAATCAGAAAATGAATACATATTTGGAAATATAATATTTCTACAAAGGATTTTGAATTCTTTAGACTATGAATATTTTAGGACACAAGTATTTATGGAAAATATTCTTTCACATATTATGTGACAAAATGAGTATTTTTCCTGCTCAAAGATGTTTTGTTCCATGTTTAATGATAAAGTATGCAAATTGTGATTCCTTTGTTTTAATAGAACGATGAACTACTTTTAAGACTATCAGACACAGTGAGATATGAAATCCTTGAATTTATTTCTTTTTCAATTTTAGAATTATGGATTTGACTGACATGAACTTTCTTTTGGACTCAGGTATGCTTGAAATGCATAATTTACACAAATACCCCTGTGGAATGATTTTATAATGCAGAAAGGACTTTTTATCCCTCTATGCAAGGAATTTGGATAACGATTTTTTGATATCAAATCAACATTTGGTAAAAATGATATTTCGGACCCATAAAATGTTTTCTTGATATTTTCTTTGGAAACATTATGGTTGACTAGTCTTGTGAATGAGTGGTATTGGATTGATCTTGTGAACCAGTGAACACGTTGAGTGCTCAATAAGGGCTTTTCTCATTGTACTAGCTCGGGTTAGAGATAGACGACCCCAAGTAACCTAGCTAATTCTGGGAATTGTCTTACTCCAAATGGGATGACAGAACATTAGAAATGGCCAAAGATGACTTACCCAGTTGGGTGGTAAGTACGTGGTTGACCCCTTGCTCCCTCTTTTGTTGAGGAATGAATGGGAATAGGTCCTTGTGTGTAAGCAATGACTTATGAATTTGGCCCCCTATTTTGGTGAGGAACTAATAGCAGAAGAATTGCCACCTGAAGGCATGTATTAGGCAGAGTGTGATAGCACTTCTACTTGGCCAACTCATTATAGCTATGTGTCAAGATTGTACTTGGCATGGTATAGCATATTAGCTGAAGGTGAAGCTTTTTAGGCTTTGCACGTAGGCCAACCTTCTATTGATAGGAAAGCTAACTTTTCCACAAAATATGGGGCATTGATGTTAAGAAAACTATATTTTCCAAATATGCCCGAAATGTGGGGCAAAGATGTTGATAAAATCTGATTTTCAAAAAGTGCCTGATATTTTAAACAATTTTGGGGAAATTTTTCTTTATATAGTTGTAGAATTGTTTTCAGTGGAAAAACCAAAAAGCTCCCGTTGATTTCTTTTAGTGGAAAACACGACAACTCGTTTTACTTTATCTTTTCTTGTGAAAAACACTAGCACTCACGAGATTCACTAAGTGTAAATCACTCACACATATGATATGCCCTATTATTCTAGGGTTTGGGACTAAGCATTGGTGGCCTTGAGGATGATTCTACTCTTTCGAGTTTATAAATACGATAGTTCTATGTACAATGCTTTCATGATTTGTGAGGAGTATGTAATGACATAGTGAGTTCATCTTTTCTCATAAATGTATACTACGACTTAAGTTTGGCCAAATCTGATGCATTTATTATATATTTATCTTTCCATTTTAGCTTTGAATTGTTATAAGGACCCTTTGTCTAGGTAATTGGACGGAGAAATACTCGAGTTTATTACACGCTTCTTCTACGATATTTTATTGGGGGTGTTACAATTGATATCAGAGTTAAAGTTGTGGAATGGTCATAGTATACTGATAGAGACTGCTACAATTCCTCTATTTGTTGACACGACTAGTAGGAGCGGCAAAAGTAAAAGATCTATAGCAGATTAGGATAAGGACGAAAGAGAGTGGAAAGTAGGTGAAAAATCCTAATCTAAAAGAACTTGGATAGAATCTGAACCTAGTTTCTTTTATGTTGAGACAGGAGGGAATGACCCTAGTAGATAACCTCGGCCAAACATTGCTCAATCAGGTCTTCTTTTGTTACCATTTCAAGATTTGCTGCCTAAAAAAAGGACGATAAATATTAAAAACCACGATGAGGTTGGTAGTGACACCAATTAAACTGGTGAGTTAAAGGAAATGGGTACTTTCTTGAAATCAATAGCAGGCATCATTGCGATTGAAACCTATGAGAGCCTGAGGTGATTTTAACATTTTTGGATTCATCTTTTGATGGGAATATTGAGGTTGAAAACAAAATTGAGATTGAGACCATTAAATTTGTGGAGGATGCTAAGATTGAGATGGGAATTGTAGAAGATCCAGGGAATGATACAAACCTTAAGAGTATTGTTGATAATAATGAAACTGAGCAGGGAGGAAGGCTTTGATGGTTATAGATCTAATACCCCTGAGTATTATTTTATTTCACCAGACTCGAGAACCCTTGTGTCTAACAATAGTGATGATAAGTAGGGGGATAAATGTATAGTATGATGCACATAGTGTGATACTGGTATAGTAAACCTGTATCGATAGATTAGATATGTTTTTGCACTCAGCTTTGTATTTGAAACCATGTTTTGGTGGAACATGCCTATATATCTTATTTTATGCCAATCACACTATATCTATTATCATGTTATTTTGTATCCTCAAAAGTACCACGGATAATATATAGTGAAAATTAATCAGCTTCCTAAGTACTGTCTTTCTTCCCCCTATTAGTAAAAGTTGAAATTGATAAGACAAGGTGCTTTGTGAAAAGGTTGCATTCTGAGTTGAAATGTGTGTGTTAAGTATGTATAGCTTCACCCAACTACAGTGCTACGTTGGACATAGTCTAAAAAATTAAAGAGGGGAAATTTTCAGAAGACAGAAGGTATGAATAGAGGAAAAATAGTTGATGCAATATTATGATTGTGGGAGGAAGACTACAAGCTTTTAATTGCTTGCATCCTAGATGGTCAATTGGGTGGAATGAATTGAGAAAAGGTTATGTGAGACAAGGATCAGGACTGATGAAGGGAATTTAGGGTCAACCTTTTGACTTTGGACCAGAACCCAGTAAAACCAAAATAAAGGTATAGGTGACCGCTTTGAATAAAGTGGAATCAGTGTAGTAGCGGCTATGAAAGATATGTTGTAGGTGTGTATCTTAGATTTTGGTAAAGAATGGATTAATAAATTGACTCATGCAGAATTTATCTATAATAAAGATAAATGAATGTTTGTGAGAACATATTAATTGAAAAGTATGACGTGTGTAGAAGTATGTTTGGAAAATGTGAGAAAAATGCCATTCATCATTAAACTCTTTTTCCTTTGTGTTAAGCTGCAAGATGTTATACTTCTGGAATTTTATGAACAATAAAAGGGTATAATATGAATCAATTTAGATCCTCTGAATTTTCAGATTCCTATGAATAGGGATATTTTATAAATTATATGCTAGAATTTTCAAGAGAAATAGAGATACCACGAGAACCTACTCATAGACATACTGGAGATCAAGCTGTAGACAGTTCAGCCAAAATTAATGGGAATGCTATTCAAGGAATAGGGGTACAACCATAGAGAATATGATGATGTAATATTACCAAGACTTATAAAAACACTGCAATACTTAGTGAGAACCCCAGCTTGGGAGGAGCGATGCCTAGAAATGGATACAGATCAAACTTTGGAGTGATTTCTTAAATTTCATCCTCCTAAGTTTTATGGAAAGCCGGACCAAGAACAGCAAGTTAAATCTTGGATAGAACAAATGGAGGACATTTTTATAGTTTTGGATTATTCAGAATAGAAAAAGGTTCAATTTGCCGTATTTAGATTACGGGGACCAGCGCGAGATTAGTGGGTCAGAAAGAATGAAGGACAAGAGCACGAATGAAAGGAGTGGATTTTAAGGGAATTTTTGGAAGAGTTTAGAAAAGAATTTATACTAAGTTGGGTATTTGAGAGAACAAAAGAAAATTTTCAAAGTCTCACCCAAGAAGAGATGATTGTTGGAAGGTATGCCGCAAAATTTATCAGGCTTTTGAAACATTGTCCCTCGTTGGTGTAGACAGAGGCAAATTGAACTCGACGATTTGTGATAGGGTTACAACCTGAGATAAGACGGTTGTTAATTACTTTGTCCCTAACCACTTTCAATGTTGCAGTCGAAATAGTTGCTCGTCTGAAGGAAGAGGATAGACAGGAGCAAAAAGGGATAGCATATTCAAGATGGATAAAAAGAAAATGTTACAAGCAATAGAATCGGTTTCGAAAAGAGCAGAAGATAAGTATTGTAGGTTTTATAATGTCAATAGGCATACTACTACAAAAAAACCTACATACTGTTGATAGGGGAAATTTACTAAAAGGAAGTTAAGGTAAGCTAAAAGAAAGAAGCATCAGTTCCTGGAAAAATGGAAGTGTATAAACCTGCAAAACAAATTCAACATAGTGATGCGACACATATGTATAACGAGTAGGTATAGTAGTAGATGAGGAAATGGGAGCCCTGACTATTAGAAGGTATGCCATGAAATTTATCAGCCTTTCAAAATATTACCCCTCATTGGTGTAAACAGAGGCAGATCGAACTCGACGATTTGTGAAAGAGTTACAACCTGAGATAAGGTAGTTGTTATTTGCTTTGCCCCTAACCACTTTCAGTGCTGCGGTTGAAATAGCCACTCGTCTGGAGGAAAAAGATAGATAGGAGTAGAAAGGGATAGCAAATTCAAGTAAGGTGGATAAAAAAAAAATGTTACAAGCAATAGAATTAGTTCCAAAAGGAGCAAAAGACAATTATTGAAAGGACATACTGTTGTAGAAAGACCCACTTACTGTTGATAGGGGAAATTTACTAAAAGGAACTTAAGGTAAGCTAAAAGAAAGAAGCATCAGTTCCGGGAAAAATAGAAGTATATAGACTAGCCAAACAAATTCTACATAGTGGTGTGACATGTAATACCCCGCCCAAAACCACCTTTGACTATGGGAAAAAGTCATGCATTGCATAGCATCTTGCATTTTATGTGGTAGCTAGAATAATTTTATTTGCATGGATGCATGTGAATTTTTCCGTTACTCTTGCATTTGAATTAATTGATGTGAAATAGTTATGTTGTTAAAGATTTGGTTAAGGGAGGTTTGTTCGAAGATTTTGAAGGATGAATATTGGGGTGGTAAGAACTTCTTGTAGAAAAATTAGTATTGGAGTTGTTTTGGAATAGCGGGGAGGTTGGTGATTTCCTTTGGTGACCCGAGTTCGAATCCTACCTTTTGTGAAGTAAGTTTCTCTTCTTGAAATTCTTTTCTTTAGACCGTTTCTTATCTTGGCCGAAAAAGAATCTAGCTATCCTAGAGAAATTTTAGTATTTTTACTCCGAGAAAATAAGTCTCTATATTTATTTCCTAAATTCAAGGACTTTGATGTGAATAAAGTTCACCTTTAATTTTCAGCTTGTGTTCCTTAGGATTTTCGAAAAAACCCTAGCTAGTAATTAAAATATTAGCTTGATTTTAGTTAGATAGATGTTGCCATGGATAGGTGGAATTAATGAATCCTTTTCCTAGTAGGAAATCTTGTTGATTTTAATCCTAGAATGTTAGCTAAAAATCTGGAAAAAAATTCCAGCAAGTGCCGCCACTTCTTGGAGGACTTGTAGCTTAATCCAAACTCTTCTAGGACTAGAGGAAATCCTATCCAAATCCTTGATAAAACCAGATTTTATTTCAACCCAAATTCAACTAGGATTTCTTCCTTTTCCTAGTTGAATTTCGGCAGCTTGGAATCTACATAAGCTGTCCGAAATTCCAGCTCCTTTAGCTACAATCCAACTCTGAAAATCCTAGCTCAAACCACCTAGAATACTCCTTAATAATTCAACTACCCTAGCTGCACAAAACCAGAATTTCTAGCACAAAAAATTACTGATTTTTGGCAGCTTGGAAACCAGAAAAATTCGGCCAGCTTGCACAGAATTTTCGTCCAGCTGTGCACTCCAAAACCCACGAAATTTTGCACTCCAAAACCTACCAAAACTCCTTGTTGATTAAGCCAATATCAGCACCCAAAACCCTCACCTTTTCCCTGGAAATTTCGGCAGAATTACAGCTTGAACAATCCAGATTTTATTCTCCTCTTGTTCAGCGATTTTCACAGCACTTGCACAGGATTTTCAGTCATCAAAACTCACTCAAATTCTTCCTTGTTTGGCCCAAAATTTTGAACACATACAGCCCTTCCTTTGAACAATGTTTCAACCAACTTAGAGGAGCAAATTGCAGAATTTTTCCTTCCATAAAACTCCCCTAAAATCGGCAGCAAGGAGGCACGCGCAAGCTGAAATTTCGCCTTTGCTGTCCAAGAAACCTAAAGCCATTAGGAGTCTATCTAAATATCACCATCTAACCCTAAACCAATCTTATCCAACTTAAAATCATAACCACCGTTTACCCTCTCCATTCTACACGAAAATTTCAGCAACTTCTCTCAGCAAATTTTCGAAAATACTAGAGTTGTTCCAAGCAAAAATCGCACACACCGTAAGGTAAGCACAAATCATTTCAACCTCTTGATGCCGTCCTCTCTAATGATTCTTTTCTCTTTCTTCTACCCTTAAATCACGCCCTATAGAGGCTGATTTTCTCTTCTGCCTTAATTTTCGGTCAAGAGAAGCAAATGAGGTAGCTTCTCTCTTCTTTTCAAGCGAAGTCGGGACGGTCACCATAGGAGCATCGAGACCTCATTACCCGGTAGTTGCAAGGTAAGGGAATACCTTCCCTTGATGTCGAAAGTAAAGTTTAATGGTGTTTATTAGCGAGATAAACATGTGGTCGTAGTATTTGATCTTTGGGGATTGAATAGTTTACTTGGAATTAAATAGGAGATTGTGAATTATTATGAAAATAAATGGGATTAGAGCATGTTTGAATTAATTGAGACCCTGATCATGATATTATATGGTTTAGATCAGGTGGATAATTGAGGAAAGCCAGCGGTGATTTTTATCGCATTTATCTGAGGCATATCAAGTAAGTCCTTGCATAAACTCTTTTATTAAATGTTGTGATGGTAAGTCCTTTTATAAACTGTTTTGTTAAAGGTTGTGATGGCAAGTCTATGTTGTGAAGCTTTGTAAAGCTATTGTTAAACTATGTTTGCTTGGTTTGTAAACGTGGATATTTATTCTTTAAATGGTTTTGTCAAACTAACGATTTTTATCAAGAAAACTATTCTTTTCCTTAAATTTTTAGAAATCTCTTTTAAAGAAAATCACGTTTTACAAAGCCAAGGTTTGAAAATATTTTGAATCAGGAATTGACGGATATGTTTGTTGAGTACTTAATAAGGGTAGGCTAACAATACTAGTCTTGGAGGGCTAGCGTAAGTCTTCTGGCAGGAGGCCACCTCCAGAAGATGAACTCTGCTTGAAAAGGCGACAGTGTTGGTTGGTCAGGCCAGTCCGAGATAGCATTATACCTGAAAGGTATTATTTATATTCCCGGCATGGGCACCCGGATGGTTTTGTTGGGTGTAGAGATGGAGGAGTATCTCATCCGGTGGGCTGTATACTTACTTTGATCATTTGGTAAGTAAAGTGTAGAAAAAAAAAACTAGTATCTCGATATCTTAGTTCCTTCTAGTTGTGGAGAAAATCAAAAAGTAGCATTCCTATTGAGGTAACCTGCAGAATCAGAGGATATTCAAGACGCGCTTTATGTTTCTCAGCTCCAGAAGTATGTGATTGATTCTGAACATGTTTTAAATTAGGATATTCTTGAGATGACTTCAGGCTTAAACCATAAAGAGAAACTGATAAAAATATATATATATTGAAATATGCCAAGAAGGAGTTACGACGTCGACAGATCCCATTGGGTAAAGTACATTGGAATCATCATCCTATACAAGATGTAACACGGAAGACCAGATCAGAGACGCAAAGATGCTATCTAGAGAATTTTAATAGGAAAGCTTAATTTCGAGGATGAAATTTCTTAAAAGGGGGAGATTATAATATCCCACCCTTTTATACCTCTAATAGCCTACTACTTTGTATTGAATGAGTATTTGTATGTATGTCCAGAACAAGAAATGATCATTTTAATGAGATGAATATTTTGGTGTAATAAAAATATTCAGGGATATTGTTAGAATTTTCGATCGCGAATTGAGAAAAACTAAGAAAGAATTTGAGAAATTTGAAACCCACCAGTAAGTTCATTTTAATGCGTAGATTGCACTGATCAAATAAAAAGTATTTCTAACGTAGATGAATAGTGAACATAATTATGGTTATTCATGGAGAAATAGAGCATTTATGGTCAATAAGGAAACAAGTGTTATTTTGTGATTGCTAATTGGATCCATATGCTCTCACATGATTGGTTTTAAGAGAATTAAATGGTGTTTGTTGATTGGGTGCATGAAAACTAAATGCTATGAGGTGATTCGATAAAATGTTCAAGAATTCCACAAGCTTACACAAAAAGCCACAAAATCCTATCATTAATGAAGTATGCTTAGTCATCTACAACACCTAATTAAGCACAAGACCAAATTTTGAGGAAGTTGAATAAAAGAACAAGAGAATGGCAGTGGAGACATAAGGAGAACCATAAATAGGGAGAAAAAAAGGGAGAAAGGAAAGGAAAGCAAGAAGAGAGAGAGAGCAAGAATAGAAAAAGAAGAAGAAAGAGAAGAGACCGAGAGAGAGAGATAGCTGGATGAGCGGCAAGGTGCTGCAGGCTTCAAGCTTCAATTTGTAGTCATAAACAAGGTAAAACCTTCTATTCTTAGAACAAAAAGAGTTAAAGGCATCAAGAGCTTCCTATTGATACCAATTTTGTTGAAGAAAATTGCTAAAACATGGTTGTGTTAATGAGAGGAATTTTCTGTTTTACGAGTTCTTTGTTGTTATTGTTTGAGCTGGCTGTACAAGTCATGTTTCGATTGTCCTTGGCTTCCTTTTGGTGTGTTTTGTTGTGGTGAAAACTTAGGAAGAAGGTGCTGCCGTAATATGCGTTCTTGTGAAGTGAAAACAGAAATTGAAGCAACCTATGTTGTTGTTTGTTTGAGAATATGCTGATTTTGTACTCCACTACATGCTCTATAGTTTGATGTGTCTAAAGAAGTTGAGATGAAAAGGAGCTTAAATCACACTTATTCAGGTGCTCTACACGAGTTAGGATATGCTAGATGATGTATGTTATGTAGAAGAAATGAGAAAAATGGCTTGGGCAAAGCATGAATACGGTCAGAAAATCAGTTTTAGTTTATTGAAGAAGCTGTCTATTTGCCTAATAAACTGTACGAAATGGCCAATATTTTGGAATGGCATGAACGATTCACTGAATTTGGAGTTGTGGATAGAGAGTTATGGTTAAAATACTAACGACTGCCAAGCTGTGACGTGATCAGGATACTGAGACTTTGCAATCACAACTGAACAAAATGGAAGAGTGAATTGGTATTTCATTACTGTAAATTGTAAATGAATGTGTTGGGGATGTTGTGAAACTAGTTTGACAACATTTGGACTTGTAGATTGAATGTTATGGCAAAAATATAAAGGCATGCCATGAAACGTAAAATGTAGAAATTATCGAGGAAGTAATATTTATGTTTTGTTCTATTGGATTTAATGAAGCTATGGGATATTATAAGGCTAAGCATATGCCCTATGAACATGTGAAATGAAAGAATGAAGGAATGGATATGAGAAGGAAATATTGTTCCTTTAATTACTTCAGGTGATTATATTTCCAATTGTAAGAAATATGAATTTAGGAAACTAGTATTTCTTTGCAATGCATTTATTAACAATGCATTACTTTAGAGAATTGAGATGATAAGAAAGGATGATATACTCCTTTAATGTAGATGCGAATATTATAAGGACTCGGTGAAGTCTATAGGGCAACAAGTCGCTAAGTAATAGCCTTTATTAAGGTGAGTCCCACATGTTTTAAAAATACCGTTTTGTGGTTGTGATTTTTCCGAAACGTGTTATGATCACAAGCAAGATGGAAGTTGTGAATCCAATTTGCATTTGTTGACCAAAAATATGGTTTTTCTGAGCAAGCGTGATCTTGTTTCATGCTACATTTGAAACGGGAAAATGGACCTTTATGATTATGAGTACTCTTTAATCACGGCTATTTTCCTTAAAAAGCATGAGGGTATAGATAATAAACCTTTTGGTCTTTCTAAACCAAAGTATGGTTTTTTTTTTTTTTTAACAAAGGTTTGGTTCTTCCGAACCAAAAATGGTTGAATAAAATGGTTCATTAAATACAAATACCCGTATCGTGAGAAATCATCGATAAAGGTTATGAAATAGTTATAACCTCCTCTTGCTTGTATTGACATTGGGCCACATACATCAAAATGTATGAGTTCTAATAACTCCTTGGCCCATTCTCCTTTTCCTAGAAAAGGAGTTCTAGTCATTTTACCTAGTAAACAAGACTCGTATATACCATATGATTCATAATCAAATGACCCTAAGTCACCAAGCTTGTGTAACTTAGAAACACGATTTTCGTTTACATGGCCCAAACGACAATGCCATAAGTAAGAGGTATTAGAGTTATCTATTTTAGGTTTCTTATTGTTTATATTAAGAACTGGATTATCCAAATCTAGAACATATAAACCATTGACCAAATTTACTGAACCAAAATAAATATCATTCAATGAAAAGAACAACATTTATTCTTAAATATTAAATGAAATCCACATAAGTCTAAACATATAACTAAGATAATATTTTTCATTAAAACTAGTACATAATAACAGTTTTCTAGTAATAGAATCAATCCCGAAGGCAGGTTCAGCTCGTATGTCCCCACAGCAAGTGCAGAACCTTTGCCCCATTTGTAGTATGTAGGTCCACGTCACCTTTCTTTAGCTTTCTACTGCTCTTTAGCCCCTGCAAGTTTTTACACAAATGAGATCCACATCCGGTATCTAATACCCATATCTTAATTCTAAAGGCAGTATTTATCTCAATCATAAACATACCTGGAGAAAAAGTAGAAGTGTTTGTAAGCTTCTTCTTCTACTTCTTGTCCTTGATGGTCTCCAAGTAGGCTTTGCAGTTGCACCTCTAGTGGCCCATCTTCCCATAATGATGGCATGAGCCCTTGGTAGCTATGTCCTTCTTGTTCACACTACCTTTGGGCTTCATGGCAGCCTTCTTCTTATTCTTTTGAACTTTCTTCTTAGAAGAGAAAGATTCTACCATTAAAACCGCATTGGAATCCTTCTTCATGGAGGACTCCGCAGTTTTGAGAAGATTGATCAATTCAGGAATGGTGGACTCAATCTTGTTCATCTGATAGTTAATCACAAATTGTGAAAAACTATTAGGTAAATATTGTAGAATTAAGTCAACACTTAAGTTATGATCCATTGCAAACCCAAGAGATCCAAGCTTCTCTATCAAGCTCAGCATCTTCAGCCTTAAGTGGCCACAAAAGAACCCTTTGCCATTTTGCAACAAAATAGTTGCTTTGAGATCTCATATCTCTCAGTTCTAGCTTGGGCAACAAACAGCTCTCGAAGATATAAAATGATCGATTGAGCATCCATATGCTCGTGCTATTTTTGTAACTCAAGAGTCATAAATGCTAGCATAATACATGTTGTTGTATCACTATCCTCTTTATGCCTCTTGTGGACAACATGCTCATCAGCATGAGCATCTTGGGCTGGTGGTGGTAGAATAGGAGCATCTAGCACGTAGATCAACTTTTCCGATTTGGGAACGATTCCCAAATTTCTATACCAGTCGAGATAGTTTGATTCGGTTAACTTGTTGGTTTCCAAAATGCTACAAAGTTCAAGTTCGTTGACATGATGCAAGTGACCTAGATGTAAAAATAGAGAGCATTAGCTACTTGTATATGTACATGATATGCAAATAATTAGAATTTTAATTAAATGCATTTTTACTCCACTATTTTACTCAAACCAATAGTCCCCACTACTGATTCGGGAAAGCTCGTTGGAAGCTTTCGTAGTAGACCGGTATCTAAATTCCTTAAAAATAACCTTGGGTTTTCCCAACAAGCCACCCTTGAGTTCATTGGTAGGTATCCAATACCAATTACATCGTATGTAACTACCGGATCATTGAGTGATTAACAACTTTTAATTTTATAGCCTTTTAGGCTACCCAACTTTTCCTCTAAATTTCTTTATGCTTGTGTTTGCCCAACCAGGATAAAGAATTTAGTTAAACCCGACCCATTAATCAGGAATTTAATTCCATAGCTTAAACATGCCCAATGTCAAGTAGGCTTGGGTTTGCCCAACAACTTGGTCTCGAAAAAGGACTCTCGTTCTTACTATATTAACGGAAAGAATTATGTTTAATATTAATTGAGGGATTTGTTCCTTTTAGGGATTTCGTTGAATGACATGCATAATAATCAATAAATCACATAATTGATAATCATGGTAATAAAGCGATTACGTGGTATGGTTATGGACTTTTCCTAAATTAATTTCCTTGAGCCATAAAAGAAATTAATATAGTTAACCTTATGTGTTCATGCATGATCTAAGTAGAAGGTCTTACCTCCTCACCTTGTTTTGGTTGCCATCTCCAGAATAAAATAATTCTATTCCTATTTAACATATGTAAACTAATTACATAATTTCTTAAAGAGAGAAAACCTCAAGTTACATTCGAGGGGAGTTAGATGAGAAGAGAATTACACAAGAATTCTAGAGAAGGCAGGACACGCAGACCCTATTTCATAAAAACCAAAACTGCAAAATGCTTGAACAGATATAATTGGTTTTAGTCTATAACCATCCACCTTGCCATTGACTATGCTTAAACAAAATAAACATATACTTTTATTATTCCAAAATCACTATTTTTGGAAAAATAAAACAAATTCTAAAATCACCATTTTAGAGAATACATCAATTTTAGATTTTCAAAATCATTATTTTGAAGAACAAAATTGATTGTCTCAAAACTAATTTTGAGAAAATGCTTTTGGGTCCCGTCTCTCATCAAATGAGGTTTTTCTATTTCAAAATTCTGTTCCGGGATTTTTTTTTTTTTAAATAGCTGGAAGTCACAAACAGAGCAGAACCGGTGCCAGTTTGGAAGCTGGAGCCGGTGCCAGCTCTGTTCTGGTTTCCAAAAATTTTTCTCTTCGAAAAATGATTTTCGAGCATCACGAACAGAATAGAACCAGTGCCGGCTTGGAGGTCGGAGCCGGCGCCGCCTATGTTCTGCAACAATGGCGGCGAATTTCAAAAAATTCCAGAAACAATTTCATGTGCTTTCTTCTTCTACAAATTTTCAGTGAGAACAATTCTCAACAGTATTTTCTGTTTTGAAGCTCTAAACAATAACCAATTTGCTAGTTTAAACAAAATCAAAATGGAAAATTAAGATGAAACGGAGGGCAACATCCATGTTGCAAGAAAACGTTTTTCCTGCAGAAATTTTCAACACCAAACAAAGCATCTTTTTGAAATATTCTGTGACTTTTACATAATCATATTGTGCTACGGACGCAACACATAAAGATCAAAATGATTTCGACTCGAGTGAAAACGATTTTCATAGTAAACAAAGACAAACACGAAAACAGTTTTTCATGCTAAAACAATGTCCGTAAACCACACATAGCATGGCTTTGATACCACTGCTGGGTATCTAAGGCTCGTATCTTATACGACGCAGCGAAAAATAAAACGAGATATCGTCTCAGGATTCTTCTACGTATGGAAAACAAGACATAAAGAGAGTAAAGGTAACAGCTTTTACCTTGGGGTGATTGTGCGAAGAACAAAATTTTCTTCTTCAAGTTGAGGCGCGATCCAGCAATCCTCATGATCAACCTCCACTTGAGTTAAACGTCTACCCACTATAATCACGTTGTGTGATTATCTCTAATAGTAATCCACACAAAGGAATACTCAAGCACGTAGCTTTCTGTGCTGGCAGAATTCTAAGTGGCGGCTAGGGTTCTTCATCAAGATCAAATCGAGAGAGAAGAAGAAGAAGAAGAGAAGGGTTAGGTGGCTGCTATTTTTCTCACGTGAATCACCCTTAGGGTTTTTCGGTTATATCATCATAAAATTGAAAAATCACTGAAAATCTTGAATTCTAAAACAATTAGAGTTCCCTAATTGTAATTGGAAACATCAAGTTCTCACAATTACAACTTGTACCATAAATTATAACTAATTATAATTTGTCCACAATAACTTCTCTTTCTCTCAATTAACCCCACAATGTTATCAAATAACATCTTGAGTATATTGTGTGTGACCTATTAGGTTTCCCAGTCAATTGCTAGAGAATATGAATTAATCCAAACATCTTTGAGATTAATAATCCATAATTAATTAGAATTAATCCTATTAATTCTAATCAGGATTGGTTTATTAATTCATCAATTAATAAACTCATATTCTCATATCATAAGCAATATCTAGCAACACATCATGACCACCCAAGAGTCCAGGAAGTCAAGTGGCTTGATATGAACCCTTCAATAACAAACTTCAGTGTAATTAACTCCTTTCACCCTACAATATCTCATTCGGCTTGGAGTACGGAATTAGTTGAAACTCCCTCTAGAAATAATTCTGGCCCGAATACAATAGTACTTGTACCAGGAACTCACTACTCTAGATGTGTATTAATTGGAACTGTTTCTAATACACAATCGCCTTGACCAAGGACTTTCCGAGTAGTAATTTCTACAAGTGGCCGTGAGATATTCGCCTCTACTATTGGGAGTTGTGAATCCTTTATTAACCCTCTAAACTACTTTCGTTTACCTCACAATATACCCAATATTCATCCCATAGGCGGCCCTCGATCGAGCTCCGGAGATTGGAATTAAACTACAAAGCTTAGCAAACAAAGTACCTTGGAGATATATCAAGTCTAAGGATACTTGCACGTTTGCTATATTGAGATTATATCACTGGCACTAAATAGTTATCCATATAATTATCTCAATGCTAGATCATCCAATGAACTTATTCCATTAACAAGCATTCATGTGTTAACTTTGAGTATCTCAATACTCACGGTTATGAGAACCACTGCCTGATCAAATCAGGAAGTCTAACACATGCTAGTCTTAACGTATTAATGATGTCCTGTCTTATTAATACTATGACTAGGGACTATTTAAGTATTAACACCATCCAGTGTAGTAGGAATCTCATATCATGATCTCTATCGTGATTTCCTTAACACAGGGTTGTATTAAGGACTTTATTGAACAGTTATATTACTTAAAGTAAACAAAAGAAACTGTAAGATAAATAATACCTTTTATTAAAATAAAATGTGTCATATACAATGTACAAGTGATTGCCTCTAGGGCACAACACTAACAGTAGGAACCCATATACTACTCATTAGATAACTTTAAACATCATAAAAAAATAGAATCACTAGCATAGTGAGGACAAGTCAGTGCCAAACTATAACATGATATATGTTACTTGAAGGGCAGACTGACATAACATAATTTGGTACACTGCATGAATCACTCTTCATTATGAAGTTTAACACAACAAAAATAAAGAGTATAGATCAGTATTACACATCTAACTTGCATCTTCTTGATAAAATTTGTTAGTCAAGATAAACAAAAATAAAAAAATAAAAAAAAGAGCTGCGATAACTCATTGGCTACACATTTTAAACTAATGAGATCGGGATTATTGGCATTAGGAACTGCAATTATACTTTAATATTTCATTCTCCCACGACCACAAACAAAACTTCTCGCTAGGCTGCTTTGCAATTGAGGCATCCTTAGTACTCTATGTATGACCAATCAAAAAGAGAATTATGCCAATTTCAAGACTAAGATTAGCAGTAATGCATTATTTTAACAAAAACCCCACCAGCTTAGATTCTGGTGTATGCACTAATCAATTTATAGTTTTTCTTCATAATTTTAGAAACACTCATCTGAATTTTCATAAGTAAAACTAAAATTACATTAACTTTCCCATACAAGTATAAAAAAACTAAAACTACAATCACCGATGATTTATATAGAATTGAAAACAAAAGCACAAGCTTTTTCACATTATAAGAGACAAAAGTTGCCTTAGCTCTCTGGCACAGAGATAGATGGCCATACTACTCTAGTTCAATCTAATACAATCCTATAGGCACCCTCCAACTATACAGTCTCTACATACATACCTGACACATCACATATTTATTTACACAAACAAAAGACGAATCACATATCAGAGTACATACCAATCTACCACATGTCTAATCTTCGAAGCAAATTCTTCCACCTATAAAAACAAAGTCTTTTTTAACTAAAAAAGAAATCTGTAGCTTATCGGTGTACAAATTTTCAAGTAGCATGTAGAAAGAGTCTCAAGATAAATGGCGTATGATCCAATCCAAGTAGCGACAATAAAAGAGAAAAAACCTATTTTAGCCAGAATATTCATCTATTTTCTTCTATTTTTACTTTACTATCTCAACTTTAAAAAGCTCCTATTTTTCAAAAGAAACCATCACCACTTTATTATGGTCTACTGTAAAAGATTAAGAATTACCTCCCAACATCAGCATCAGTAGCTTTCAAGTAAGTAATAAGGGCATCTAGTGCCTTCTCTTATACAGGGGCATTGTAATCCGTCACAGTCATTCTAAAAAATGGCCCTAAAAAAAATTTAACAAATCATGAATCTCCAAAATTTTGAAAAAACAAAGATCCAGTGTCCTAATCCCTTGCATTATACAAATTCAGACACCAAGCAATAAAATTAAGATCAGGAAACAACAACGCAGATCTGAAAGGGTCGATTAAAAACCCCGAACTCACTAAATTCATGAAGGCACGGGTCCTTAGGATTGGTGATGGAGTCACAGACGGCAGCCAAGTCGATGTTGGCGTCATTTCTCACCTTCCAGTTCTTGTGGGCAATCCTCCCAGGGCAACTTCTTTGCCTCCTTCAATAACTTCACGTCCTCCGACATGGCCAACCGTATTTATAAATACCACTGAAGTTTTCGTCTTTCTACGTTTGTATTTGAAAATGTCTCTGCATAACAATATCCAGAAAAGCTCTCCAGCAAGAGGGAGGAAGACGGGAAAAGAAACGGCATCGTTTTCATCATTATTCAGGCTTAAAATCTCTCTTCTCAGCCGTGTGCCGGAGAGGCTAAACAAGGATTGGGGGAAGTGCGTGTGAGCTCTCTTTTATCTTTCTTGTTTCAAAAAACACAGAGAGAGTGGGCTAATTTTGAGTTTTACGCTTCAGAGGAAACAATCACCACTGACGAAAGAAATTATGGAGACACGTACCACTTAAATTACAAAGCTATTATAAAATTTGGGTAGTATTAGAATAAAATCTACACACTAAGAAAACTCTAACTATTTTTTACGCAAGAATTTCTTTAAACTTCTCTCTTTCTTTTTCTCACAATTTTCTCACAATTCTTTCACAAAATGATAGTGTGTTTCAAGCTTAGAGAATAGCTCTATTTATAGAGCGCTTAATTGATGGAATATATCATCTTCCACTAATCTTAATTAGTGGTGTCTCCACTAAACGGTGGACATCCATAAAAATTCATAATTAGTGATGTTTCCGCTAATTAGTGGAGCTTCCGCTAATTTCCTAATAGTTCACATAAATCCATAATTAGTGGAGCTTCCACTAATTCAACATATTTACAACAGAAGAGAGTTTTTCTCTGATTGCCTAAAGGGGTATTGTCCTATGAGAATGTGCAAGGTGTAAGTATGTAGAGTCAGAGGAGTTGAGTAGTTTTTCAAAAATTAAGTATATAAAAAGCTATACACTTTCTAAGTTAAAAAACAAAAAAACTCTCCAATTAAATTATTTATTTTTTGAGTAATTTAGTTGAGTAGTTTTTTAGTATTTTAATTTAGAAAGTATATGATTATTTACATTCTTAATATTTGCAAAAAAAGTCAAAGGGATTTATATTTTGAGACGCATAAAATATTGTCTAATTTTTGTTTGCAAAATGTACATTAACAAATGTTATAAACTACAGAATTAAGAAAACAAATAAGAAAGAATTAAACCCAAAAAAAATATATATATTACAAATTTATTTTTAATACAATGTATCCAATCAACTTTATATGTAATTAACCATTCTTGAGGAATTAAATATTACTCTCCATCATCCAAAATTGAATATTCACATTTCTATATTTTAGGATTTAAAAAGTGAATGTTCATTTTCTAAAAATAAACATGTTTTTATCATACCACAAATAACCTCCAAATTCGAGGGATTAATTCAACTAAAAAATGTGAGTCCTACAACCATCTACCTTAACGCTAATGGTAATGAGGTACCTTACTTACTCTTATTAATTTTAGTAATCGAATATGTTTGAAGGTGATCGGATATGTTTTGCCAGATGATCTAGAATAATCTTTATATAAAAGCCCAAAATTTAACATATTTACAGAGATTAACATATCAAATTAACGATCCAACCGCTAGTTTTGTTAAAATTGCTAAAAAAAAAAAAGTATAATGGCTAAATTTGAAGGTAATCGGATATAATTTGTTACATGATCTAGCATAATCTCTATATAAAAGTTCAAAACTTAACAGATTTATATTCAGTAGCATATTAAATTAATGATCCAACCATTAGATTCCTTAAAATCGCTAAAAAAAAAAGTGTTATGGCCAAATTTGAAGGTAATCAGATAGCATTTGCCACATGATTTAGCGTAATCTCCACATAAAAGCCTAAAACCTAAAGCATTTAGAAACATAAACATATCAAATTAACCATCCAACTATTAGATTTGTTAAAATCACTAAGAAAAGTACTATGGCCAAATTTGATTGTAATCGAATATGTTTTGTCATATGACCTAACATAATCTCTATATAAAAACCCAAAAACCTAACACATTTACATTGTTTAACATATTAAATTAACGATCCAACTGATAAATTTTTTAAAATTACTATTAAAAAAAGGTATTATATCCAAATTTAAACGTAATCAAATATGATTTGCCATATGATCTAGCATAATCTATATATAAAAGTCCAAAACCAAACATATTTATATTGATTAACATATCAAATTAATGATCCAATCATTAGATTTGTTAAAATCATTAAAAAAAAGTGTTATGACCAAATTTGAAGATAATCGGATATGATTTACCACATGATCTAGCATAATCTCCGTATAAAAGCCCAAAACCTAAAGCATTTAGAAACATAAGCATAGCAAATTAATGATCAAACCATGAGATTTGTTAAAACCGCTAAAAGAAGTATTATGCCCAAATTTGAAGGTAATCAAATATGATTTGCCACATGATCTAGTATAATCTTTATATAAAAGCCCAAAACCTAAAACATGTAGAAATATAAGCATATCAAATTAATGATCCAACCGTTAAATTTGTTAAAATTATTTTTTTAAAAAAGTATTATGGCCGAATTAGATTGTAATTGAAGAAGTTTTTCCACTTGATCTAACATAATCTCTATATAAAAACTCAAAACCAAATACATTTACAATGCTTAGCATATCAAATTAACGATCCAATCACGAAATTTGTTAAAATTTCTAAAAAAAAGTATTATCGCCAAATTTAAAGGTAATTGGACACGATTTACCACATGATCTAGCATAATCTCTATATAAAAATCCAAAACCTAAGATATTTATATTGATTAGCATAACAAATTAATGATCTAACTGTTAGATTTATAAAAATTGCTAAAAACGTATTATGGCCAAATTTCAAGGTAATCAGATATGATTTGCCCCATGATCTAGCATAATCTCCATATTAAAGTCCAAAACCTAACACATTTACATTAATTAGCATATCAAATTAATGGTCCAACCGTTAAATTTGTTAAAATTGCTAAAAAATGTATTATATCCAAATTTAAAGGTGATCACATATGTTTTGCCATATAATCTACCATAATATCTACATACATAAAATCTACACGATATATATATATATATATATATGTTGTTGGGTATCTCTGGCTCGTATCCTATACGGCACAGCAGAAAATAAACGAGATACCATCTCAAGACCCGCCTATGTGTGGAAAACAAAACATAAAGATAATAAAGCTAACAGTTTTTTACCTTTGTTTGATCGTCCGAAGAACAAAATTTCTTTTTCAAGTCGAGGTGTGATCCAGCAATCCTCTTGTGCAAACTCCACGTGGGTTGAACGTCTAACCACTATAATCACAGTATATAATTATCTCTAACAGTAATCCACACAGAGGAATACTCAAGCACCAAAATTTTCTATGCTAGCAGAAAAAGATGGCAGCTAGGGTTATTTTCGTTTTCAGCAAAATGAATGAGAGAGAGAGAGAGAGAGAGAGAGAAGAAGAAGAGAGAGAGAGAGAGAGAGAGAGAGAGAGAGAGAGAGAGAGAGAGAGAGAAGAAGAAGAAGAAGAAGAAGAAGAAGAAGAAGAAGAAGAAGAAGAAGAAGAAGAAGAAGAAGAAGAAGTTTGTTTTGTGGCTCCTATTTTAGTGTGAATCACCCTTGGATTAAGGTTTCAAGCATATCCAATATATGTTCCAAAATCCACTGAAAATATGAAATTCTAAAACAATTAGAATTTTCTAATTGTAATTGGAAATATTAAGTTTCCACAATTACAACTTGGACAAAAAATTATAACTAATTATATTTTGTCCATAACAACTTCTCTTTCTCGCAATTAACCCCTCTATGTTATCAAATAACATTTTAAGTATATAATCCTCTATTATGTGTGACCTATTAGATTTCCAAGTCAATTGGTAGCGAACATGAATTAATCCAAACGTCTTTGAGATTAATAATCCATAATTAATTAGAATTAATCCTATTAATTCTATCAGGATTGGTTTATTAATTCATCAATTAATAAATCCATATTCTCAGATCATGAGCTGGATCTAGCAACACATCATGACCACCCAAGGGTCTAGGAAGTTAAGTGGCTTGACATGAACCCTGCAATAACAAACTTTAGTGCAATTAACTCATTTCACCATACAATATCTCATTCGGCTTGAAGTAGGGAATTAGTGCCAACTCCATCCAGAATCAATTATGGCACGAATACAATAGTACTTGTACCAGGAATCTACTACTCTAGATGTGTATCAATTGAAACTATTTCTAATACACAATCGCCTTAGCCAATGACTTTCCGAGTAATAATTCCTGCAAGTGGCCGTGAGATATTCGCCCCTACTATTAGGAGTGGTGAATCCTTTATTGACCCTTTCAACTACTTTCGTTTACTACATAATATACCCAATATCCATCCCACAGACGGCCCTCGATCAAGCTCCAGAGATTAGAATCAAAGTACAAAGCTCAACAAACAAAGTACCTTGGAGATCTCAAGTCTTAGGATACTTGCACGTTTGCTATATTGAAATTATATCACTGGCACTAAATAGTTAACCATGTGATTATCTCAAAGCTAGGTCATCCAATGAACTTGTTCCATTAACAAGAATCCATGTGTTAACTTTGAGTATCTCAATACTCACGGTTATGAGAACCACCGCCTGATCAAATCAGGAAGTCTAACACATGCTAGTCTTAACGCATTAATGATGTCCTGTCTCATTAATACTATGACTAGGGACTATTTAAGTACTAACACAATCCAGTGTAGCAGGAATCTCAAATCATGATCTCTATCATGATTTCCTTAACACAGTGTTGTACTAGGGACTTTATCGAACAGTTATATTACTCAAAGTAAACAAAAGAAACTGTAAGATAGATAATGCCTTTTATAAAATGTGTCATATACAATGTACAAGTGATTGCCTCTAGGGCACAACACACACACACGCACACACACACATACACATACACATATATATATAAAATACCTAACATATTTATAAAGATAAACATATCAAATTAACGATTTAATTGTTAAATTTGTTAAAATTACTAAAAAAATTATTATGGCCCAATTTGAAGGTAATTGAATATAATTTGCCATATGATCTAGCATAATTTTCACACAAAAGCCCAAAACCAAAAGCATTTAGGAACACAAGCATATCAAATTAATGATCCAACCATTAGATTTTGTTAAAATCGCTAAAAAAAAAAAAAGGTATTATGGTCAAATTTGAAGGTAATCGAATATAATTTGTCACATGATCTAGTATAATCTCCATATAAAAGCCAAAAACCAAACACGTTTGCATTGATTATCATATCAAATTAATGATTAAACCATTAGATTTGTTTAAATTACTAAAAAACATATTATGGCCTAATTTGAAGGTAATCGAATATGATTTGGTGATCTAGTATAATCTCTATATAGAAGCCCAAAACCTGACATATTTACATTGATTAGCATATCTAATTAATGATTCAACCGTTACATTTGTTAAAATTTCTAAAAAGAGTATTGTGGCCAAATTTGAAGATAATCGGAAATGATTTACCAAATGATCTAGTATAATCTCTATATAAAAGCTCAAAACCTAACCCATTTACATTGATTACTATATCAAATTAACAATCCAACTGCTTGATTCGTTAAAATTGCTAAAATCAGTATTATGACCAAATTTGAAGGTAATTGGATATGATTTGCCACTTCATCTGGCATAATCTCTATATAAATACCTAAAACCTAACACATTTATATTAATTATCATATCAAATTAATGATACAACCATTAGATTTTTCAAAATCACTAAAAAAGTATTGTAGACAAATTTGAATGTAATAGGATATCATTTGCCACATGATATAGCATAAT
Source organism: Voacanga thouarsii (assembly GCA_026120185.1). Classification (NCBI taxonomy): domain Eukaryota; kingdom Viridiplantae; phylum Streptophyta; class Magnoliopsida; order Gentianales; family Apocynaceae; genus Voacanga; species Voacanga thouarsii. Next base: position 709,026 of record JANUWF010001246.1, on the reverse strand, counting down.
CTCAATATAAAACCCTGAATCTAAATCATTTAGAAATATAAGCATATCAAATTAAAGATCCAACCGTTAGATTTGTTAAAATCACTAAAAAAAACTATTATAGCCAAATTTGATTGTAATTAAATATGTTTTGTCATATGATCTAACATTATTTTTATATAAAAACCCATAACCAAACACATTTACATTTCTTAGCATATCAAATTAACGATCCAGATGATAATTTTTTTAAAATTTCTAAAAAAAGTATTATGGCAAAATTTAAAGGTAATCGAATATTATTTTTTACACGATCTAGTATAATCTCTATATAAAAACCTAAAACCTAACATATATATATATTTATTAGCATTTCAAATTAACAATCCAACCATTAGATTTATTAAAATTGCTAAAAAAAAAAAAGGGTATTATGGCCAAATTTGAAGATGATCGTATATAATTTGCCATATGATCTAACATTATCTTCATATAAAAGCCCAAAACCTAAAACATTTAGAAATATAAGTATATCAAATTAACAGTCCAACCGTGCTTAATTTGAAGGTAATCAAATATGATATGGTGATATAGTATAATCTCTATATAAAAGCCCAAAACCTAACACGTTTACATTGATTAGCAAATCTAATTAATGATTCAATCGTCATATTTGTTAAAATTTCTGAAAAAAAGTATTATAACCAAATTTGAAGGTAATTGGATACGATTTTTCGCATGATCTAGCATAATCTTTATATAAAAGCCCAAACCCTAACCTATTTACACTGATTACTATATCAAATTAATTATTCAACCGTTAGATTTGTTAAAATTGCTAAAACCAGTATTATGACAAAATTTGAAGATAATCGAATATTATTTGCCACATGATCTTGCATAATCTCTATTTAAAAGCCCAAAACCTAACACATTTATGTTGATTAGCATATCCAATTAACGATCTAATCATTAGATTTGTTAAAATCACAAAAAAAAGTATTATGGATAAATTTCAAGGTAATCGGACACATGATACAATATAATCTCAATATAAAAATATAAAAACTAAAACATTTAGAGATATAAGCATATCAAAATAATGATCTAACCATAGATTTGTTAAAATCATTAAAAATATATATATTATAGCCAAATATGATTGTAATCAAATATGTTTTTGCCACATGATCCAGCATAATCTCTATATAAAAGTCCAAAACCTAATACATGTACATTGCTTAGCATATCAAATTAACAATCCAACCAATAAATTTGTTAAAATTTCTAAAAAAAGTATTGTGGCTAAATTTAAAGATGATTAGATATGATTTTCCACTTGATCTAGCATAATCTCTATATAAAAGCTCAAAACCTAACATATTTATATTGATTAGCATTTCAAATTAATGATTCAACTGTTAGATTTATTAAAATCGCTAAAAAAAAAATATTATGACCAAATATAAAGGTAATCAAATATGATTTGCCACATGATCTATCATTATCTCCATATAAAAGCCTAAAACCTAAAACATTTAGAAACATAAGAATATCAAATTAATGCTCCAACCGTTAGATTTGTTAAAATTGTTATAAAAAAAAGTATTATTGCCAAATTTAAAGGTAATCAGATATGATTTGCCATATGAACTAGCATAATCTCCAGATAAAAGCCCAAAACCTAACACATTTACATTGATTAGCATATCAAATTAATGATCCAACTATTAGATTTGTTAAAAAAAAATTGTTAAAAAAAGTATTATGTCCAAATTTGAATGTGATCGGATATGTTTTGTTACATGATCTATCATAATATCTACATATATAATATCTAAATGATATATAAATCATGTAGATACCACATGATACATGATGTATCACAATATCCACACACACACACACACACACACACACACACACACACACACACATGTATACATATATACATATATAAATGCATACCACAAAATATCTACATACATCATATATATAGACATACACATCTATATAAATACCACATACATATATATGTATATAAAATACCTAACATATTTACAAAAATAAACATATCAAACTTCCGATTCAACCATTACATTTGTTAAAATTACTAAAAAAAATTATTATGACATAATTTGAAGGTAATTCGATATAATTTGACACATTATCTAGCATAATTTCCATATAAAAGCCCAAAACCAAAATCATTTAGAAACATAAGCATATCAAATTAATGATTCAACCGTTAGATTTGTTAAAATCGCTAAAAAAAGTATTTTCACCAAATTTGAAGGTAATCAAATATAATTTGTCACATGATCTAGCATAATCTCAATATAAAAGCCAAAAACCTAACCCGTTTGCATTGATTAGCATATCAAATTGACGATCAAACTGATAGATTTGTTAAAATTGTTTAAAAAACGTATTGTGGCCTAATTTGAGGTAATCGAATATGATTTGGTGATCTAGTATAATCTCTATATAAAAGCCCAAAACCTAACACATTTACATTGATTAGCATATCTAATTAATGATCCTACCATTATATGTGTTAAAATTTCTAAATAAAAGTATTATGGCTAAATTTGAAGGTAATCGGACATGATTTGCCGCATGATCTAGCATAATCTCTATATAAAAGCCCAAAACCTAACCATTTACATTGATTACTATATCAAATTAACGATCTAACTGTTAGATTTGTTAAAATTGCTAAACCAAGTATTATGACTAAATTTGAAGGTAATCGAATATGATTTGCCACATGATCTAGCATAATCTCTATATAAAAGCCCTAAAACCTAACACATTTATATCGATTAACATATCAAATTAACGATCCAACCATTAGATTTCTTAAAATTGCTATAAAAAAAAATGTATTTTGGATAAATTTGAAGATAATCAGATATCATTTGCCACATGATATAGTATAATCTCGATATAAAAGCCCAAAACAAAAAATATTTAGAAATATAAGCATATTAAATTAATGATCCAATCGTTAGATTTGCTAAAATCACTAAAAAAATTATTGTAGCCAAATTTGATTGTAATAAAATATGTTTTGCCACATAATCTAGCATAATCTTTATATAAAAATTCAAAACCTAACATATTTACATTGCTTAGCATATCAAATTAACAGTCCATCTGACGAATTTGTTAAGATTTCTAAAAAAATTATTATGGCCAAATTTAAAGGTAATCGGATATGATTTGCCACATGATCTAGTATAATATCTATATAAAAGCCCAAATCCTAACATATTCATATCGATTAGCATTTCAAATTAATGATCTAACAATTAGATTTATTAAAATTGTTTTAAAAAAAAGTAATAAGGCAAACTTTGATGGTAATCGGATAACATTTGCCACATGATCTAGTATAATCTCTATACAAAAGCCCAAAACCTAAAGAGTTTAGAAACATAAGCATATCAAATTACCAATTCAACAGTTAGATTTGTAAAAATCACTAAGAAAAGTATTTATGGCCAAATTTGATTGTAATAGAATATGTTTTGTTACATGATCCAGCATAATCTCTATATAAAAACTCAAAAACCTAACACATTTACATTGCTTAACATATTAAATTAATGATCCAACCAATAAATTTCTTAAAATTACTAAAAAAAGATATTATGTCCAAATTTAAAGGTAATCTAATATTATTTGCCACATGATCTAGTATAATATCTACATGATATATAAAATCATGTAGTTACCACATGATACATGATCTATCATAATATCCACACACACACACACACACGACACACACACACACACACACACACACACACACACAAATATAAATATATATACATATATTCATACTTACCACAAAATATCTACATACATACATATATATAGACATACACATCTATATACATGAAGGCTTAAAATGGTAAAAATCATCAAATCGAAAGCATGCTAACAAAATAAAAAATTTACCTCTATGATTGAATGGCCATTTTTGCACTAATGTAAATGTCTGTATAAGGATACGTGAAGCTATTGAATCACGTCCTTGTAAACATCGACTGTATTTCATTCATGCGAAGCCTTTGATCCTCTGAAATGGTGCCCGTAGCACTACTGGTGAATGCTTAAAGACCTGGGTTTGCTAAGCCTTTGAAGGCTTCTCCGTGAAAATGTTTTTAATGGATTTCTCTGTGTATTTGGAAAAATTGAAAAGCATCATTCACCAATTGCATGAAGACCTTTTCATTTCCTTTCCCAATTCCCTGAGAGAGCATCCAATTGCGTGAAAGTGAAAAGTATCCATGCTCTCTGTTATCTTCCACACAAAGCAACAAGGATTCATCTCGTGTTATTTTTTATTTTAATTAATTAATTTATTTTATTTTACCTTTGGTCTTATTCATTGGGCCAGATAATTATTTACTGTTGGGCTTGAACACTCATAAATAATAAATTTCAATTATTTATTAACAAGTCTAAATAGACCAATATAAAATTTCATACATTTTAGCTTGTTTATATCCACATTAATTTTCTAATTATTCAATCTGGGCATTGGGCCCTGAATAATTAATTAACTAATTAAATTAGAAATATAAATACTCTCTCTCGGGCCTTTTATTTTATTTTAGTCAAATAATAAATTAAACTAATAAAATAAAATAAAACCCATAATTATCAAAACCAATTCCTTAATCCAAATTTCTCAAGTCTTAAGGGCCATGCTGGGACCAAAAAACACATCGCCTTGGCTACTAAAATAACCAAAATACCCTTACTATATAAATAGCTATATTTTGTATTTTAAATATTTTCTAATATCACCATAAGAAAATATTGACCCTTACTACAGGTTTAATGACTAAAATACCCCTCTTTGCATTACCGTGCATTTAGAGAGGAAACGTGTACTAACACCTCTTTAAAAGACATGTACCATCCTTAGACCTCTAGCCTAATAATTTATGACTCTTGGAATATTTCCACTTTCCAAGGGAGTTACTCTAAAGTAAACATCCTAGTCATGTTCCCTAAGGCCCTGAATAATTAGATCATTTGAACAGTCACAAGGGGTGATATAGCGCAGAAGCTATCTTGTACAAGTTTATCTTAACTAACTAGTCATATATACCCAACAAACAAGTATATCGGTTCTACGAAAGAACCTCAACTATAGTATATCAAAGTATATACTTCTAGCTTCATCAGACCATCAACTTATACTCAAGCGGTAGAGTATTAGTCCACGCTGTAGTAGTAACAGTCTGGGTTTCTTTTAAATAGTACTTTTAGAAACTACTATTACATGTTATGTTCTATGTATTCGAAATATGCTCATGCTATGAAGTGAGTGGACTACTCACTGACTAAAGGTAAGCCATTCCCTATTTGCAATTCATAACATAATAACATACACATGATGAGATTTCCATTCTCATGAATCAGTTAAGAACAAACATTTATGTGTTAAGTAACCTGTGATCCATACCTTACTATGAAAGACCACCATTCACGTGAATCGCTTACTTAAACACAATGGGTCATTTCTAAACGTAAATCGTGCACAAATAAAATATAAATTCACAACTAAATTTTGAAAATAAATTTTTTTATTAATAAATTCGATAATTAAATAAGATAAATTAGTCTAAAGGGCACATATTCCAACAATCTCCCACTTTCATTCTAAGACTAAGAAAGTCCATAGGTGCCCACCCCTTTGGTGTCTAAGTGTCTCTTGAAGACTCTCTCAGCCAAAGGCTTGGTGAAGGGATCTGCTAGGTTGTTCTCCAAGGCTATATGTTCCACCACGATTTCTCGTCTCTGAATAAAATTTTGGATCAGGTGGTACATCCTTTGCATGTGCTTTCCCTTCTTGTGGTTCCTAGATTCTTTAGATTGCGAGACTATTCAAGAGTTGTCGCAATACACCACAATCAGTCTGTCCATGTGTGACACTACTCCAAGTTCTGAAAGGAACTTTCGAAGCCAGACTGCTTCCTTGGATGTTTCCAAAACTGCCACATACTCAGCTTCCACGGTTGAGTCAGCAATACAAGATTGTTTGATACTCCTTCATGAAATAGCTCCTCCAAATAAGGTGAAGATATATCTACTAATGGATTTTCTCTCATCCTTATTTGCCTGAAAATCTGAGTCGTGTATTCAGTAGAAACCAAGTCGTCAGCCCTGTAAACCAATATATAATCTTTAGTACCGTTGATGTACTTAAGAATATGCTTTACAGCTTGCTAATGAACTTTTCCAGGGTTTGACTGATATCTGCTAACTAAGCTTATAGCAAAGCAGATATCTGGCTTAGTGTACAACATGGTGTACATAAGACTTCCGACAACCGAAGCATTAGGAATCCTACTCATCCTGTCTTTTTCCTATTGAGACTTAGGATAATCTTTAGAATAAAAAGACAACCCATGTCTGCAAGGAATTAGAGTTCCCTTCCATGAGTCCATGCCCAACTTGACCAGCATCTTGTTAATATATGTCATTTGGGATAATCCTAACATTCTCTGCTTCCTATTTCTAAGACGTTTAATCTTGAGAATGTAACTGGCTTCTCCCAACTCCTTCATACTAAATTGACTAGACAGCTAAACCTTAGTAGATGACAATGTCCTTACATCATTTTCAATGAGTAGACTATCATCTATATATAGGACAAGAAAAACCATATTTATGCCTTCCAATTTCCTGTACATGCATGGTTCATCCTCCTTATTTTGAATAAAATCGTAAGATTTACAATTTCATCAACATGAATGTTCTATGTTCTAAATTTCTGCTTAAATCCATAAATGGACTTCTTAAACTTGCAGACCATATGTTCTTGACCTTTAGCAATAAAATCTTTCGGTTGGGACATATAGATGCCTTCGTTAAGATGGCCATTAAGAAATGCCGTCTTGACATCCATTTGCTATATCTCATAGTCATAATGACAAGAAGGATACAGATGGATTTAAGCATGGCTACCGGGGAAAAGGTTTCATCATAATCTATTCCCTCTTCTTGTGTATACACTTTCACCACAAGCCTAGCTTTGAAGGTTTCTATCTTCCCATCCGCTCTTCTCTTCCTCTTGTATAACCACTTACACCCAATGAGTTTTATCCCTTCAGGTGAAGCTATAAGATCCCAAACCTGATTGAAGTACATAAACTCAATCTCGGCTTTCATTGCTTCATGTCATAGATCTGCATCGACATCAGTAATCCTATTCCTGATGGTTAGAGATTAGCTCGAAAGCCTCTCCTGTCCATCTTTTTGAAACTCTAGATACCCTCCCACTACGACGAAGCTCCATTTGTATAGGTTCTTGAGGCTGTGCCTCTTTTGTTTCATAATCAAGTTTGAAGAAATTGATTCCGAAGATAATTTCTCCTCGAATTTCAACCTTGTTGAACATTTAGTGGAAGTACTTTGATCATCCTTCAAGTATCTAGTATTAGTACTTACTAGTACTTTCTGCTCCTTAGGTTGATAAAAGTAACCTCCTTTTGTCTCTTTTGGATACCCAACAAAGTAGCATAATTCTGATCTTAGTCCTAGCTTGTCTCACTTGATCAGTACATAAGCTGGGCAGCCTCATATCTTGAGATGACTTAGACTTGGCTTACACCTAGTCTACATCTCATAGGGTGTTCTAAGTACTGACTTGGAAGGCACCAAGTTCAAAATATATGATGTTGTTTCTAAGGCATATCCCCAAAAAGAGTCCTGAAGAGTAGCATGAGATATCATGCTTCGAACCATTTCCATTAATGTCCTGTTCCTTCTCTCAACTACTCCATTCTGTTGGGGTGTACCTGACACAAAGAGTTGGGATACTATTCCATAATGTACCATATAATCCTTGAACTCACTGAGGAGGTATTCTCCACCACGATTCGATCGTAAGGTTTTGATCAGTTTACCTGTCCGACACTCCACTTTAGTCTTAAACTCTTTGAACTTGTCAAAAATGTTAGACTTGTACCTCATCAGGTAAACATAACCAAACCTTATACAATCATCCGTGAAAGTAATGAAGTACTCAAAACCCTTCTAGCTTGAGTAGACAAAGGACCACACACATCAGTATGAACAAGACCCAATAACTTCTTGGCTCTATCAGCCTTTTGGGTGAACGACCTTTTGGTCATTTTTCCTGTAAGGCAGGATTCACATTAAAGCCAACTTCCTAATCTTAATGAGCCCAAGGGCCCATCATAGATTAACCTCTGAATTCTGGTTGAGTTAATATGATCCAATCTTAGATGCCAAAGATATAAGTCATTGACATTTGTCTTTCTCTTATTACTTAAAGGTTTAAATTAAGTGTTAATTATTTGATTATTTTTAGGATTTAAAAAAAATAAGTTTCCATACATGTGCCCTGTACATAAAGTTTCTCCATTTCTACAAATAGTAATACTAGAATGGAAAGAAACAGAATATCCATGATTTATTAGCTTTAAAACTGAAATCAAATTCTGTCTAAAATCGGGTACATATAAAATATCCTTTAATACAACTACTTTATTACAATAAAAAATAAGATCCAACTCTCCCATTATAAGGGCCCATACTAGTGCTCCATTTCCTACTCGTAGTCTATGCTTGCCTTTTTGGAGTTTTCTTATCTTCCCAAACCCCTACAACGAGTTATATATATATGATCATGGCACCAGAATCAACAATCCAAGTGGAAGTTGATCTAACCATTGAAATTGACTCTAGATAGAGAATAATACTTAAGGTTTTTCTTGGCATGAAGTTCTGAACACTCATTTTTCCAATATCCCTTCTGCCTGCACTTGAAGCATTTGCCTTTGGGCTTGTTGGGTTGGTTCTTGGGCCTGTGCGTTTCCCTTCTTCTTCTTGAACTTCTTGGGCTTGGGCTCAGTTCTCGAAGAAAAAGTCCTAACAATCATAGTCTTGGACTGTGGCTTCATGACCTTCTCCGTCACCTGAGATCTTTTATTAACTTAGTTAAACTCATGTTTAACTTGTTCATGTTGTAGTTCAACTTGAATTGAGTGAAAGAGCTTGGCAGAGATTTGAAAACCATATCCATTTGGCTCTCGGGGTCAATAAGAGCTCCAAAGACTTCCGCTTCCTCGAAAGCAGCAATTATTTTGAGCATATACTCCCTCAGCCATCTTAGTGTTTATGATCATCCTAAAAGCTTCCTGCCTTCTGGGCCGGCTCTTATTGGCGAATATCGTGGCTAATTATTGGCTAATGTCGTATGCAGTAGCCATGTGCTTGTGTTTTACTAGAGCACATTAGACATGGAGGCCAACATATAGCATCGAGCCATTTCATTGTCCTTCTTCCATACTTTCTCAGCCTCACATTCGTCAATGATGGAACCCTCCCCGGTAACAGGGCAAGTTTAAAAAAGGACATACTTATACTCCTCAACAATGAGTATTATATCCAAGCTCCTTTTTTAGTCCATATAATTTGGACCTGTTAGCGTATTCTTATGGAGAATAACTGCCAAAGGACTAAAAGAACCTCAACTAACAATTTCTGAAAAATAAAAAATAAAAGAAAATTCAGTTTGAGAAACACAAAATTATTTGTGATTTTATCCTCATATTAAATCCGATAATAGTTAACCCTATCACTATTATCTTTAATATAATTAGTTTAGCTCTTAGAAAAACTGACATAACTTCTTGGGAAGATTAACAGTTTCCTAAGCTAAGTGTATTAACCACCACAAATTAATTTTCTTTCTAGGTAATGATTTAGAAGATAACTCCATTGTGGGATGACCATTTCTTCTCATTTCCTATGGACGTTCCTCCCACTATAACCTCTAATGTGGGCTGGCTGATCATAGCACGTGTCCCGGGTTATTAATTACATCAATCCATTAGTTCTAGATCTTTAAGGTATCCCCATCCTATACGGGTTCACTCCTAGGGTAACGCGGAGGGACCCACAATCTCTAATGAGGATTGTGATGGAAGCTGTAGGGCTGTTGGAACCCCTCTCCCAGTTAGTATTTTAAAATAAGGTTTTTTCTTGGAAAATGTCTTTTGAAAATTTCAATTAAGTTTTCTTTTAACTCAAAATAAAATATCTAAACCCATAAAAATTTCTATGTCAAGGTTTATATCCTTTGAGAGAATTTTCCATGGATTAATTTTATTTAAGTTAATAAACATAATAATTTCAAAAATTTCCAATAAAACTTTCCAGAAATTTTGATCTCAAGCTTAATTTGACAAAAATAATTTTTCTTGTTGAAATTCAATCAAAATGGTTTTCTATTTTAATTCACAAAAATATCTAAATCCAAAATATTTTCTATGTCAAGAATAAAATCTTTTGAGAAAATATTTAAGAATTAATTTTTGTTCGAATTAAAATTAATCATTTGATTTAAGAAAAATATTTTTCTTTGTCAAAAATTCCCAAAGACTTTGGTCTTTAAGAAAACGCGCACATAGGGTACAAAAAGAAATAAGCATGCTAGAAAATTGTAAACGTTTTCATGCTTTTCTATTCTTTTAATTTAAGTGTTCAAATAATAGAGTTAAACATATTAATTAATTAATTATCTTGTTTAATCCTAAAATTTCCTTTACTATTATTTTTCATGCAAAATATTTAAAGAATATTAACTATTGTAATAAAAATAACTTCGCCTGGTATGGGAAAAAAAACAAAAAAAAAAATTATTTTGGTCCAGTGCACCTGCCACACTAGATCATGGCCCATGGAAAAACCTATGGGCCGGATCCGAGCGGGTGCTCGCGACTCGCCCGTGCCTGCCCACTGCCGTGGTCAAAATCGTAAACCGCGACAGCTCCAATTTGCAAAATGCAAATTGGAGAAACTCGCACCATGGAGCGGTGCACGGCTTGGAGATCCTCACATATCTGTAGCAGCTCAGCTCCAATTGGCTTGGCTTAGCTCCAGTTGGTTGCTACAGTGCCATCTTCTCTAGCGAATTTTCTTTGCGTTTCAAAGGCTCTATACGCAGTTTTTTTGTTTTGTTTTTGATTAAAACTCATCCAAACAACTGCCTATGCCCTTAAAAACATTGGGCTTACATGATATCTATGAAAGCAATCAAAATACAGTGTTCCTATACTTCCACTCGCGAAGCTTACGGAGAAACTACCCATACCAGTAAACATGAAAGATCACAGAAAAAATTAAAAACAAATATTTTCTTATTTTAGTTAAGCTTAGCATGCTTCCTACATTTGCCAAATCATGGCTCTAATACCAATTGAAGGTTTAAAATGGCAAAAATCATCAAATCAAAAGCATGCTAACAAACGAAAAATTTACCGCTGTGATTGAATGACCCTCTTCACACTGATGTAGATGTCTGTATAAGGATACTTGAAGCTCTTGGATCACGTCCTTATAAACATCGATTGCGTCTCATTCATGCGGAGCCTTTGATCTTCCAAAATGGTGCCCGTAACACTGCCGGTGAATGCTTGAAGATCAGGGTTTGCTAAGCCGTTGAAGGCTTCTCTATGAAAATGCTTTCAATAGGTTTCTCTGTATTTTTGGAAAATTTGAAAAGCATCATTCACCGATTGCATAAAGACCTTTTTGTTTCCTTTCCCAATTCCCTGAGAGAGAGTATCTAATTGCGTAAAAATAGAAAGCATTCATACTTTCTATTATCCTTCACGCAAAACAATATTGGATCCATCCCGTGTTGTTTTTTTTTTATTTTTTATTTTAATTAATTAATTAATTTAGTTTTTTAAATTTTATTTTACCCTTGGTCTTATTCATTGGGCCAGATAAAATTATTTACTCTTGGGCTTGAACACCCAAAAATAATAAATCTCAATTATTTATTTTTCAAGCTTCATTAAATTGCCCAATAAATAATTAACAAACCCAAATAGACTAATATAAAATTTCATACCTTTTAGCTAGTTTATATCCAGATGAATTTTTTAATTATTCAATCTGGGCATTAGGCTCTGAATAATTAATTAACCAATTAAACTAGAAAAAATAAATACTCTCTCTTAGGCCTTTTATTTTATTTTAGTCCAATAATAAATTAGACTAATAAAATAAAATAAAATCCATAATTAGCAAGACCAATTCCTTAACTCAAATCTGTCAAGACTTAAAGGCTTTTCCGGGGACCAAAAGACACATCGCCTTGGCTACTAAAATGATCAAAATACCCCTACTATATAAATAGCTATATTTTACATTTTAAATATTTTCTAATATCACCATAAGAAAATATTGACTCCAAGGATAATGCTGCGTTAGCATAGTCTTCGACCTGCAGGTTTAATGACTAAAATACCCCTCTATGCATTGCCGTGTATTTAGAGAGGAAGAGTGTACTAACACCTCTCTAAAAAACATCTACCATCCTTAGACCTCTAGTCCAATGATCCACAACTCCTGGAATGTTTTCACTTTCCAAGGGAGCGACCCTAAAGTAAATATCCAAGTCATGTTCCCCAGGGCCTTAGATAATTAGATCATTTGAATAGTCATAAGGAGGGATATAGCGTAGAAGCTATATTGTACAAGTTTGTCTTAACTAACTAGTCACATATACCCAACATACAAGTATATCGGCTTTACAAAAGAACCTCAACTACAGTATATCAAAGTATATGCTTCTAGCTTCGTCAGACCACCAACTCATACTCAAGTGGTAGAATATTAGTCCATGTTGTAGCAGTAACAGTCTGAGTTTCTTTTAAGTAGTACTTTTAGAAACCACTATTACAGGTCCTGTTCTACATATTCGAAATACGCTCATGCTATGAAGTGAGTGGACAACTCACTGGCTAAAGGTAAAGCATTTCCCATTTTGAATTCATAACACAATAACCTATACATGATGAGATTCTCATTCTCATCAATCGGTTAAGAACAAACATTTATGTGATAAGTAACCCATGATCCATACATTATGTGAAAGACAACCATTCACATGGATCACTTACTTAAACATAATGGGTCCTTTCCAAATGTAAATCTTGCACAAATAAAATGTAATTTACAAACAAATTTTGAAAATAAATTTTTTTATTAATAAATTCGATAATTAAATCAGATAAAACTAGAGGGCATACATTCCAACAATACATACCACAAACATATATATGTATATACAATACCTAGCATATTTATAAAGATAAGTATATCAAATTAACGATTAAACCGTTATACTTGTTAAAATTATTATAGCCTAATTTGAAGATATTTGGATAAGATTTTCCACTTGATCTAGCATAATTTTCATAGAAAAGCCTAAAACCTAAAGAATTTAGAAATATAAACATATCAAATTAACGATCCAACTATTAGATTTGTTAAAATTGCTAAAGCCAGTATTATGGTCATATTTAAAGGTAATCAGATATGATTTGCAACATGATCTTGCATAATCTCTATATAAAAGCCTAAAACCCAACCCATTTACATTGATTAGCATATTAAATTAATGATCCAACCGTTAGGTTTATTAAAATTGTTAAACAAAAGTAATATGACAAAATTTGAAGGTAATTAGATAGAATTTACCATGTGATCTAGCATAATCTCCTTATAAAAGCCCAAAACCTAAATATTTAGAAATATAAGCATATCAAATTAACGATCCAACTGTTAGATTTGTTAAAATCACTAAGAAAAGTATTATAGCCAAATTTGATTGTAATCGAATATGCGTTTACCACATGATCTAGCATAATCTCTATATTAAAATCCAAAAACCTAACACATTTACATTGCTTAACATATTAAATTAACGATTCAATTGATAAATTTTTAAAAATTAATAAAAAAAGGTATTATGTCCAAATTTAAAGGTAATCAAATATGATTTGCCACATGATCTAGCAAAATATCTACATGATATATAAATCATGTAGTTACCACATGATACATGATCTATCGTAATATCCACATAGGCACATAGACATACAGACACACGCGCGCGCGCGCGCACACACACACACACACACACACACACACACACACACACATATATATATATATATACATACCACAAAATAACTACACACACACACACATATAGACATACACATCTATATACAATACCTAGCATATTCATAAAGATAAGTATGTCAAATTAACGATTCAACCGTTATATTTGTTAAAATTACTATAAAAATATTATAGCCTAATTTGAAGATATTCGGATATGATTTTCCATTTGATCTAGCATAATTTCCATATAAAAGCCCAAAACCTAAAGTATTTATAAATATAAATATATCAAATTAACGATCCAACTATTAGATTTATTAAAATTGATAAGCCAGTATTATGGCTGAATTTAAAGGTAATCAGATATGATTTGCCACATGATCTAGCGTAATCTCTATATAAAAGCCTAAAACCTAACCTGTTTACACTGATTAACATATCAAATTAACGATCAAACCGTTAGATTTATTAAAATTCCTAAAAAACGTATTATGACTAAATTTGAAGGTAATCGGATATGATTTTCCATATGATTTACCATAACCTCCATATAAAAGTCCAAACCTAAAGCATTTTAAAAACATAAGCATATTAATTTAATGATCTAACTATTAGATTTTTTAAAATTGCTAAAAAAAAAGTATTATTTCTAAATTTAACTGTAATCAGATATGTTTCACCACATTATCTAGAATAAGCTCTATATAAAAGCCCAAACCTTAACACATTTGCATTGATTAGCATATCAAAATAACAATCCAATCGTTAAATTTGTTAAAATTTTTAAAAATATATTATGACCAAATTTGAAGGTAATCTGATATTATTTGCTACATGATCTAGTATAACTCTATATAAAAGCCCAAAACCTAACCCGTTTACATTGATTAGTATATCAAATTAACGATCAACCGTTAGACATATTAAAATTACTTTAAAAAATATTATGGCCAAATTTTTAGATAATCAGATTTGTTTTGCCACATGATCTAACATAATCTCTACATACAAGCCCCAAAATCTTAGGCATTTACAAATATTAGCATATCAAATTAACGTCCAACTATTATATTTCTTAGAATTTCAAAAAAATGGATTATGGAAAAATTTGAAGGTAATTGAATATATATTTTTTTTAATGCATAATCAGCATAATCTATACATAAAAGCCCAAACCTAACACATTTACAAACATAAGGATATTAAATTAACGATCCAACTGTTAGATTTGTTAAAATTGCTAAAAAAAACTTGTTATGGCCAAATTTGAAGGTAATTGGATATGGTTTGTCACATATCTAGTATAATCTCTATATAAAAAGCCCAAAACCTAATGCATTTATAAAGATTAGCATATCAAATTAATGATTCAACCGTTAGATTTGGTAAAATTTCTAAGAAAGGTATTTTGGCCAAATTTGCAGCAATTGGATATGTTTTGCCATATAATCTAGCATAATCTCTACATAAACGCCCAAAACCTAACACATTTAGAAACATAAAAATATCAAATTAACGATCAAACCATTAGATTTGTTAAAATTTTTTTAAAAAGTATTATAGCCAAATTTAAAGGTAATTGAATATGTATTGCCACATAATCTTGCAGAATCTCTATATAAAAGCCTAAAACCTAACACATTTATGAATGTTATCATACCAAGCTAACGATCCAACCATTAAATTTGTTAAAATTGCTAAAATAAGTATTATTGCCAAATTTGAAAGTAATCATATTTGTTTTGCCACATGATCTATCATAGTCTTTACATAAAAGCTCAACACCTAACGCATTTAAAAAGATTAGCATATCAAATTAACGATCCAACCATTAAATTTGTTAAAATTACTTAAAAAATTATCATGGCCAAATTTGAGACTAACTGGATAAGTTTTACTACATAATCTAGCATAATCTCTATATAAAAGCCCAAAATCTAATACATTTTGAATATTAGCATATCAACTTAACGATCCAACCGTTAGATTTGTTAAAATAGTTAAAATAAGTATTATAGCCAAATTTGAAGGTAATCAAATTTGTTTTCCCACATGATCTATCATAATCTTTACATAAAAGCTCAAAACTAATGTATTTATAAAGATCAGCATATCAAATTAACAATCCAACTATTAGATTTGTTAAAATTTGTAAAAAAAATATTATGTCCAAATTTGACAGTAATTAGATATAATTTGCCACTTAATCTACTAAGATTCTACATAAAAACCTAAAACATAACGCATTTACAAAAATTAGCATACCAAATTAACGATTTAATCGTTAGATTTTTTATAAGTTCATCTTCAATTTTTAATCTCCTATAATAATTATTATTTTAATAGAATAATATTTTTTTTTAATTTGTCAAACATACTTAGAGATGTAAAGATGATTCAAACTGGTGTCTATTTTGTCTCTGGATTGAAAATTAAAAACAAAATGGAGACAATGACCATTTAACTTGAAATTAGAGTTAATTTAGAGATAAAAACGTAAATCATTTTTTCGTCTCTAAAATTTAGAGACAAAAAATATAGACTCTAAATAGTCTCAAATATTTGAGACGGATTTAATAATATCAAAATCGTCTTTGTAAGCCTTAAGGACATTCTCCTGTATTTTGACTTAAGAAAAACATTGATAAGGACTAACTTATGTGATCTATATATGATAGGACATATTCGACCTCAATTCTTCTAAGACATACAAATGAGATTGCTAACCAACTCTTGAGCAACGGAATCCAAGAATGGGTGACAAAGTATAGAAACAAGTTTAAGAGATTACATACCAAGAAGCTCTTGAGAAGAATCATAGACTAGGAATCATTTGTTAAGGTATACTGTGTAGATTCCTATGTCTTCTTATTCAATTTATTTCTACCTTGAAGTTCACAAACAAAAAGATTTCAAAATTTTAAGTCTTTAGAATTTTGGATTGAATAGTTTGGATGGCTCTGCATCCAAAAGGTTCGTCCAAAACTCTGTGAACAGTGTTAAAATGTTTCTACCTAGAAAATTACTATTTTGAACTCACCTTTTAGATGCATCCTCATCTGATCCATGAGTCCAATACTCTAGAAAATCTAATAGCGAGAAACTAGCTGTTTATAGCCATTGGTGTCTTACTTTTTGCTTCTATAAAAGCTTTAAAACTCGATTTTAAAACAAATTTTTGTGCTATCTTTCTCAGAAACACTCTTACACTTTAGAATACAAAAATCTCCCTTTTCATTAAGTGCTTCAAAGAGAAATCAAATTGCTTCAAAAAGTAAAAGTTGTTGGAGCTTATTTGTTTGCATATTTGCTCAAAAGTGTGAGCTATCTTTGTTTCATTCCTATAATCCTTTTTGTATATCAAGTTCGTGGTGTAAAACCCATTTGGGGTGAGCTTTGATTTGTAGTTGGTAGAGAGGTTTTGGTAAACCCAAGCGTGGTGATCGTCTTGTGTAATTTGTGTAGACAAACATCATTGAGCTATTGAGTTTATAAAGATCTGATTTAAAATCTTTAAGTGCTAGCGTAAAGTAGTGGATGTAGATCTTTTAGGATTGAACTACTATAAATCTCTTGTTCATCTTCCTTGTATTTATTTATGTCATCTTATGAATCTCCTTGCATAGAATTTTCAATCATTCAAAAGAAATATTTATGATTCTTACCAACCCATCTTTATACTTGTATTGATTTCACATCTCTTGTCTCATATCCTTAAGATCCTAGACGAGTTCTTAAAGCTATACAAAACTCTTCTTTGCATAAATTGTAAACACCTCTATCTGTGAAACAAAAGGAGCATTTCAAAAATTAGATATTT
Organism: Voacanga thouarsii; assembly: GCA_026120185.1. Classification (NCBI taxonomy): domain Eukaryota; kingdom Viridiplantae; phylum Streptophyta; class Magnoliopsida; order Gentianales; family Apocynaceae; genus Voacanga; species Voacanga thouarsii. Next base: position 691,250 of record JANUWF010001246.1, on the reverse strand, counting down.
TTTGAAAAGTGTTTTAAATTGGCCAAAAACCTTATTCACCCCCTCTAAGGTTTTTCAATTTGTATCAGAGCTTTGGTCTACTCTTCTTCGGCTAAACAGCCTTGTAGAAAAGATCGTTATGGCAAATATCTCCTCTTTTCCCTATATTAAGGGATCCTTGACAAATAGACATTCCTTATTCATTGGGAGTAATTACACATTCTAAAAAAATCGCATGAAGATATATGTATGCTCAATTAATTTTGAGCTATGGAACTTGATTGAAAAATGGCCATATGTTCCTTCTACAAGTGTTGAAGGCCGAATAGTTCTCAAACAGAGTGATAAATATGATGCTAAAGATAATGCTAAAATGATATTAAATTTTCAAGCTATGAACATTCTATGTTGTGCCCTTGATGCCACTGAATATAACAAAGTAAGTGGCTGTGATTCAACACATAGCATGTGGAGATTACTTGAAGTCACCCATAAGGGGACAAATCAAGTGAAGGAATCGAAGCTGGAGCTTTTGATTCATGATTATGAATTGTTTACCATGAAGCCAAATGAGAGCATAACCGACATGTTCACTAGATTCACACATATTGCAAATGGACTTAAGGCTTATAGGAAAAGCTATTCCCTTGGTGAACATAATAGAAAACTTCTGGATGCCTTACCAAAGAGCTAGCAACCTAAAGCTCTGGCTATGAACAAATCAAAGGACTTGAAAACTTTAGCCACTGAAGAGCTAATTGACTCTCTCTTAACTCATGAAATGAAACTCAAAAGGTTTGAAGAATTTGATGATAATGACAAAGGCAAAAGAGAAACAACCTTGAAAGCTGTTGATGAGAACATTGATAGCAGTCAATCTGATAGTGACCATGGAACTGAAGTGGATACCAAAGAATTGGGCATGATTGCAAAAAAATTCAAAAAGATGTTTAAAAAAGAAAACCTCAAAAGAGGTAAGAAGTTTGTAAAAAGGAAGGGACAAACATCATCTTTCAAGCTTCAATGCTTTGAATGCAAGAGTACAGAACACTTCATTATTGACTGTCCAATAGCTAAAGAGAAAGAAGACAAGATGCTAAAAAAGAAGAAAAAGGATTTGAAAATAAAGAAGGAAAAAGGTCTGATGGGAACTTGGGATAAAAAATGAGTCTGAATCTGAGAAAAATGGAGATTCTGAAAATAAAACAGCTAACATATGCTTCATGGCTATAGAAGATAAGGTAAACTCCTCCCCATCTAACTTTGTAGCTAAATTACATGACTCTACTTATAATAATCTTGATGATCCAAATGAACTTCTTCTTGATATGTTCCGTGAACTAAAAAGATTGTCAAGAAGGAAAAAGGAAATGAAAGTGAAAATTGATTCCTTATCAAATGAGAATTACAATCTGATAAGTGAGAACAAAATTCTTTTTTACTCCATGTACTACTTGAATGTTGAAAAAGAAATTATTTCTACCTTCTTGAATTGCTCTGCTCTTGAGAATAAATTTTTATATGATAAAGTCTCATCTCTTGAAGTCATGATCCATGAGTTTGATAATATGAAAATGAAAGTTGATGATCTCACTACTTGTATTGAAAAATTCATTGATGGAAGAAGCAATCTGAATAAACTTCTTGGAGTACAATGGATAGCTGGAAATAGAAATGGCCTTGCCTACGGTAATATGCACAAAATAGGAAACTACAAGCCTTATTTTGTGAAAGTAAGCTCCTCAAACAGAAATTACACATGTTGCACTTATTGTGGTAAAAATGGACACAATGCATCTAGATGTCATATTAGGAAAAGTATTGGATTAGGAATGAAAACTGATTGGAGAATTAAAAGAATCATTACTGACCACTATGGAACCAAGAAAATATGGGTATGAAAAATCACTCTCCCATCTCATGTATAGGTATATTCACTGGACAAAATGAGCTTCACAAATGGTTCCTGGATAGTGAATGCACAAGACATATGACTGAAAATGCAATTCTATTTGAAGATGTTCAAGCTACAAATGATGGGTTCGTTACCTTCGGCGACAAAAAGAAAGGAAAAATACTTGGCATAGATAACATTGGTAAATGATCTTCAACTATCATCAAACAAGTATTATTGATTGATGAACTAAAATACAACTAGATTAGCATTAGTTAATTATATGATAATGGTTGCAAAATTATTTCTGAGAAAGATTCTTACTCCATTATAGACAACTCTAGTAATAAATCAATTTTTGTTGCTAATCGTGTTGGGAATGTATATGTATTTTATCTTGATGATCTTATGGCTCATGATATTAGATGTCTTTCTGTGTATGATAATGATGGCTATGTTTAGCATAGAAGGCTAGGCCATGTGCCATTTGATTTGTTGAACAAATTGTCTTCAAAAAAGTTTGTTAGAGGTCTGTCCAAAATGAAGTTTGATAAGAGCAAAATATATTATGCATGCTAATTTGGAAAACAGAACAAAACATCTTTTAAACTCAAGAAATCGATTTCTACATCAAACCCCTTGAATTAATACATATGGATCTATTTGGACCATTGAGGACCACAAACCTTGGCGGTAAGAAGTATGCTTATGTTTTAGTTGATGATTTCCCAAGATTTACTTGGACTTTATTTCTCAGACAAAAAGAAGAGGCATTTTCTGAATTTTCTAGGCTATTCAAACGTGTACAAAATTTCCTTGGCTGCAAATTGATTTCAATTAGAAGTGATAATGGCAGAGAATTTTGCAACCATGAATTTACACATTGTTGTGATGAAAATGGAGTTTTTCACAACTTTTCAGCCTCTAAAACCCCTCAACAAATAGTGTTGTTGAAAGGAAAAATAGAACCTTACAAGAAATGGCTAAATCCATGATTTGTGAGAACTCTCTTCCAAAATACTTTTGGACTGAAGTTGTTAATACAACATGTTACATTGTTAACCGAGTCATGCTGAGACATTTTTTAAGAAAAACACCTTTTGAGCTTATATTTGACAAAACACCATCAATTTTCTATTTTAAAGTATTTGGTTGCAAATGTTTTGTTCTTAATACTTGAGACAATCTTGGAAAATTTGATAGTAAATTTGATGAGGCTATATTCCTTGAATACTCGTCCAATAAAAAGGCATATAGAGTGTAAAATAAGAGAGCTCTATCTGTGGAAGAAACCATACATGTTGTCTTTGATGAATCTAATATTTATACACCAAGAAAAGATAATGATGATATAGGAATTTCAAAAGGAAAAGGCAAAGAGCAGCAGAAAGCTCTATCACTTGATATTATGCCAAAGAAGAAGAATTGGAAGAACAACAAGTTGAATAAAGCAAGTAAGAAACTAAAGAGCACACTAATCAAGTGTTGCTAAAAGATTGGAAGTACAAAATCGGTCATCCAAAAGGGCAGATAATTGGTGATCCTAGCTATGGGGTCAAAACTAGACGATACTTCGTAGATAATTTTTCTTTACTTTCAAATATTAAACCTAACTGTATTGATATGGCTTTACATGATGATTTTTGGATTCTAGCTATGCAAGAAGAGCTGAACTAATTTGAAAAAAAAAATCAAGTTTGGAAACTTGTCCCTAAACTATTTGATCTTTAGGTTAATGGTACCAAGTGGGTTTTCAGAAACAAACTTGATGAACATGGAGTGGTGATTAGAAATAAAGCTAGACATGTTGCCCAATGATTCAAGTAAGAAGAGGGCATTGACTATGATGAGACATTTGCTTCCGTTACTCGATTAGAATCCATAAGAATGTTCATTGTCTTTGCATCCTTCAAAATTTTTTTGCTTTATCAAATGGATGTTAAAAGTGCCCTTTTAAATGGTTTTATTGAAGAGGAGGTATATGTAAAACTACCTCCAGGTTTTATTCATGAGCACTTTCCAAATCATGTTTTCAAACTTTCAAAGGCTCTTTATGGTTTAAAACAAGCCCCATGAGCTTGGTATGAAAGGCTTAGTGGATTTACTCTCAAAAGGGTTTTCAAGAGGCTTAATTGATACAATATTGTTTATTAAATCAAAAAAATCTACTGATCTTCTTATTATCCAAATTTATGTTGATGATATCATTTTTGGTGCTACTAATAAATCCTTGTATAAGATATTTGCCAAGACTATGCAGCAAGAATTCGAGATGAGCATGATGGGAGAACTTAACTTCGTCCTTGGATTGCAAATTAAACAAACCAAGGATGGAATTTTTCTAAATCAATCTAAGTACACTAAGGAACTACTCAAGAGGTTCGGTATAAATGAAGTCAAAGAAATCAGCACACCCATGAGCACATCTCTAAAGCTGGACAAGGATGAAAAGGGTAAGAAAGCGGATTGTTGGAATGTATGCCCTCTTAGACTAGGGTTTTAATGTAATTTTAAATTGTATTAATATAAGTATTTTTCTCAAAATTTGTTTGTGAAATTTTCTTTATATTTGTACAAAATTTTATTGGAAAAGACCCATTATGTTTAGGTAAATGGTTCATGTGAATAGAGGTCTTTCACAATAAGGTATGGATTATGGGATACTTAACACATAAACTATTATTTTTAATCGGATGATGAGAATGGGAATCTATTCATGGTAAGGTTATTGTGTTATGAATTCTAAATAAGGAATGACTTTCTTTTAGCCAATGAGTAGTCTTCTCATTTTATAACACAAGCGTATTTCGAATATGTAGAACATGACCTATAGTAGTGGTTTCTAAAAGTACTATGTGATAGAAACCTAGACTACTACTGCTACATCGTGGACTTGTACTCTACAGCATAAGTATAAGTTGGTGGTCTGACGAAGCTGAAAGTGTATGCTTTGATGTATTTTAGTTAAGGTTCTTGAGAATAACCAATATATTTGTATGTTGGGTATATATAACTAGTTCGTCAAGACAGACTTGTACAAGATAGTGTCTACACTATATTGCCCCTTGTGATTGTCTGAATGATCTAATTATCTAGGGCCTGGGGAACATGACTTGGATATTAGCTTTAGGGTAGCTTCCTTAGAAAGAAGAAATATTCTAAGAAGTCGTAGATCATTGGACCAGAAGCCTAAGGATGGTAGATGTCTTTTAGAGAGGTGTTAGTACACTCTTTTCTCTCTAAATGAACGGCGATGTGTAGAGGTGTATTTTAGTCATTTCACCTGTGAGTTGAAGACATAGTTAACACAACATTGTCCTTGGGGTCAATATTTTCTTATGGTGATATTAAAAAATATTTAAAATGCAAAGTACAACTATTTATATAGCAAGGGTATTTTGGTCATTTTAGTAGCCAAGGCAATGTGTCTTTTTAGTCCTCAGAATAGCCCGTAAGTCCTAATTATTTTAGGTCAAGGAAATGGTCACAATAAAAAGGATTTTATTTTATTTAGAAAGTCTAATTTATTTTTGAACTGGAATAAAATAAAAGAACCAGAGAGATTAAATTTATTATCCAGTTTAATTGGTTAATTAATTATTCAAGGCCTAAGCCCAGATTGAATAATTAGAAAAATTAACTTGGGCTTAAATTAGTTAATAAAAGGCTTTAAAATTATTTTTGTGTATTTAGGTTTATTAATTATTTATTGGGTTATTTTAATAAGCCTAGGAAATAAATAATTAATGGTTATTATTTTTGGACTCATTGGGTCTAAGGAAAATAATAAATCATTTTTGGCCTAATAGCCTGGACTAAAGGATTTTTTATTACTTACGGAATAGAAGAGTTAAGGCTACGCCAAACTTCTTCTGTTGATAAGCCTCAGGATGTTTGAAATATAAAAAACATCGGGTTTGGCTATCTAGATGGGAATAGGAGTTGTGGCCTTCTGTTGGAAAAGATACAGACACACGACAAAAGAAAAGAAAAAAAACCAAAGCTTTTTATCCCTACTCTCTTTCTCTCTCATTTTCTCTTTTTCCTTTTCATCTTCTTGACTTTGCTAATTAATAGCAAAGGATCAAGAAGGACCATTCCTCGCCTAAGTTGTTTCATCAACTAGATTGGGCGGTGGAATATTTTAAGAAGCAAAAAGCTTCGCGTTCATGCCAAGGAGAAGTCAAAGGATTGCTAATTTTTTGCCGGAATTGTCATCGAGACATGTAGCCACTCCAGTGGTGGGCTCCTCTTCTTCTCAGCCAAACAGACAAAGGACACGTAAATGTATTATTTTTCTGGCTTTCCGTTGTGCTGTGTCTTTGGTTTTTTTTGTTTTCAGCACTGCATGCATGGCTTCTGTGTGCATTCAAAGCTTCAAGTGGTATTAGAGCGTGTTGCTTTGAATGGCGTAGGATGAATGCATGCTAGATAATAAAATTAGCATGACTAATTTGATGAATTTATTGAGGTCCTTTGCTGTTATGGTATGGGTAGATCATCTGTATACCTCAGCTCTTTAAAAATTTTATAATGCTTTGTTAAGCTTTCGTGTAAACTTGATTTGAAAGGGTATAGGTGGATGTCATATTTTTTGTTGAAAAATGTAACATGACGCTGCCTACAATTATCACGAAGGAAGTTACAAAGCCCATAAAAAAAAAAAAAAATCACAGAAGAAATCAACAAAAAAAAAAAGGATTGCGGAGAAGATGAGCTGAGCCACCAAGCCCAGCTGGAAGTCAAGCCGAGCCACGACTCGGTCGTGCCAGGAGCTGAGGCTGCGCCCAGGCTAGCCGCAGCCAAGTCTAGCGCGCCTAGGGTTGGCCGTGCGAGGCTCAGCATACTCAGGGATGCTGAGGCATCCTGGCCAGGATGCAATGCATGATGCATCTCGGGTTAGTGCGAGGGTGGGCGGGTCGCGGGCACCCGCCCGCGGATTCCCATCGGGCCATGATCCTGTGTGGTGGGTGCACTGGACCAAGATTTTTTTATTATTATTTTTTGGTCCCATACTAGGCGAATTTATTTTTTTTTTTACAATAGTTAATATTCTTTGAATATTTTACATAAAAAATAATAGAAAATGATTTTAGGATTAAATAAGATCATTAATTAATTTAATTAATGTGTTTAATTCTTTTATTTATGCACTTAGGATTAAAAATAGAAAAACATGAAAACATTTACAATTTTTTAGCTTGCTAATCATTTTAAGTCGTATGTGCACGTTTTCTGAAAGACCAAAGTCTTTGGAAAATTTTATTTGACAAGGAAAAATATTTTTCTTTAATTAAATGGTTATTTTAACTTAAACAAAAATTAATCCTTGGTTATTTCTTAAAGGTTTTTTATCCTTGACATAGAAAATTTTTTGGATTTAGAAATTTTGTGAGTTAAAATGGAAATCCATTTTAATTCATTTTAGCAAAGGAAAAAAATATTTTTGTCCAATAAATCCATTAGATCAAAATCTCTAGGGATTTTTAAATGGCAAAATTTTGAAATTATTAAGTTTTTAACTTAAATAAATTAATCTATGAGGAAAAATTTCTTGAAGGGTATAAACCTCAACATAGAAATTTTTATGGATTTAGACATTTTAGTTAAAGGAGAACTTAATTGAATTTTTTCAAACGGTATTTTTCTAAGAAAACCTTTATTTAAAAATCTAAGTAGGAGAGGGGTTTCAATAGCCCCAGGCTTCCATCACGATCCTCATTAGAGATCGTGGGTCTCCTTGCATCACCCTAGGAGTGAACCTATATAGGATGGAGATACCACAAGGATCTGGAATTAATGGAATGATGTAATTAATAACCCAGGGCACATACTATGATCGATCAACCCACGTTAGAGGTTATAGTACGAGATATGTCCATAGAAAATAAGAAGAAATGACTATTCCCTTGATTGAGTTATCTTCTAGATCATTACCTAGAAGGGAAATTAATTTGTGATGGTTAAACACACTTAGCTTAGGAAACTGTTAATCTTCCCAAGAAGTTATGCCAGTTTTTCGAAGAGCTAAATTAATCATATTAAAGATAAGTAATTGGGTTAGCTATATTCCAGTTTAATATGAGGATAAAGTGTATAAAATTATTTTTATTTTACAATATTGAGAATTTCTTTTATTCTTCAAAATTTCAGAAATGGTTGGTTGAGGTTCTTTCAGTCCCTTAGCCATTATTCTCCACGAGAATAAGCTAACGAGTCCAAACTATGTTGATTGAAAAAAGAACCTGGATATAATACTCACAATTGAGGAGTATAAGTATGTCCTATATGAGATCTACCCAGTAATAGAGGAAGGTTCCACCGCTGAGGAGCGTGAGGCTAAAAAGGCATGGAAGAAGACTGACAAGATGACTCGATGTTTTATGTTAGTCTCCATATCAAATGTGCTTTAATCCAAACATGAGCATATGGCTACTGCATATGATATAAGCACATCACTAGTCACAATGTTTGCAAATAAGAGCTGGCCTGCAAGGTAGGAGGCTCTTCAAACAATTATAAACACTAAGATGGCTGAGGGATCATTAGTCAAAGAGCATATGCTGAAGATGATTGTTTCTTTCGAGGAAGCAAAAGTCTAGGGGACTGCCATTGACTCTGAGACCCAAGTGGACATAGTTTTCGAATCTTTGTCAGGCTCATTCACTTAGTTCAAGTTGAATAACAATATGAACAAGTGAAATATGAGTTTAACGGAGTTGATGAAGGAGCTTCAAGTGGCTGAGAAGGCCATGAAGCTATAGTCTAGAGCTATAATAGCCTTATCTTCGAGAATTGGGCCCAAGCCCAGAAAGTTTAAAAAGAAGAAGGGTAATACAGTGCACCAGCCCAAGTCCCAGCCCAAAGATGAACCCAAGGGAAAATGCTTCAAATGTGGGAAGAAGGGACACTAGAAAAAGGAGTGTGTAGATTTTCAGGCCAAGAAAAACCCCACAGGTAATATTTTCTATCTAGAGTCTATATTAATAGTTGGATAAACTTCCACTTGGATTGTTGATTTAGGAGCCACTGATCATATATGTAACTCTTTGAAGGGGTTTAGGAAGATTAAAAGACTCCAGAAGGGAGAACATGGACTACTCATGGGAAATAGAGCACAAGTTTGGGCCCTTGTTGTGGGAGAACTGGAACTTACTTTTAATTATAATAGAATAATAGTTTTGAATGATGTTTTATTTGTTCTTGGTTTTAGACAAAATTTGGTTTCAGTTGTAAATCTAATAAATCAAGGCTATTCTGTTTCTTTCTATTCTGGTATTACTATCAGTAGAAATGGAGAAGTAATATATACTGGGCACATGCATGGAAATCTATTCTTCATTAATCCTATTAACAATCAATTGAATAACGCTCAATTTGAACCTTTAAATAGGAAGATAAAGACCAATGTCAATGACTTATATATTTGGCATTTAAGGTTAGATTATATTAACTCAACCAGGATTTAGAGGTTAATCTATGATGGGCCTTTAGACTAATTGAGATTGGAAAGTTGGCCTTAGTGTGAATCATGTCTTATGGGAAAAATGACCAAAACGCGGATAGAGCCAAAAAAGCATTGAGTTTGGTTCACACTAATATGTGTGGTCATTTGTCTACACCAGCTAGAGGGGGGTTTAAGTACTTCATCACTTTCACAGATGATTGTACAAGGTATGGTTATGTTTATCTGATGAGACGCAAGTCTGACTCTTTTGATAAGTTCAAAGAGTTTAAAGCTGAAGTGGAGCGTCCAACAGGTAAACTAATCAAGACCTTACGATCAAATCGTGGAGAAGAATACCTCCTTGGTGAATTCAAGGACTACATAGTACATCATGGGATAGTATCCCAGCTCTCTGCACCGAGGACACCCCAGTAGAATGGAATAGCTAAGAGAAGGAACATGATATTGAAGGAAATGGTCCGAAGCATGATGTCTCATATTACTCTTCCAGTGTCTTTTTGGGGATATGCCCTAGAAATAGTGACATATATTTTGAATTTGGTGCTTTCCAAGTTAGTACCTGAGACTCTCTATAAGATATGGATTGGGTGTAAGCCAAGTCTAAAATATCTCAAAAAATGGGATTGTCCAACTTATGTACTGATTAAGGGAGACAAGTTAGAACCGAGATTAGAATTATGCTATTTTGTTGGGTATCCAAAAGGTACAAAGGGTGATTCCTTTTATCATCCCAATGAACAAAAAGCAGTCGGAGTACTAATGCTAGATACTTAGTGGATGAACAAAGTACATCCACTAAAGGTTCGACAAGGTTGGAACTTGAAGAGAAGTTATCTTCTGAATCAACTTCTCCTAATCCGATTATAGAACAAGAAGAGGCACAACCTCAAGAACTTGTACAAATAGAGCCTCGTTATAGTGGGAGAATATCTAGAGTTCCAGAAAGATGGACTAGAGAGACTTTTTACCTGGTCTTTGACCATCAGGAATAAGATCCCACTAGATACGAGGAGGCTATTGCTGATGCCAATGCAGACTTATGGCATGAAGCTATTGAGGGATATACCATAGAGTTAATTTGTACTTATACTATTGTCGTTATGTTTTATATAATAATATGAGGCTTTCCTATCCATGAATAGTGCATTTTGTTTTGTGGTCATCAAGTACGTGAATTGATAGTAATACCCAACAATGAATATAATGACTATTCTAAATCTGTCCGTGATCATTTATTATTATTGGAACAATAATAAATTAAGATTAGTATGTTTGTGACTAGATGGCTATGTTTTACTGGTCGTGGATATTTGTGATATCAAGTCAAAACATAAGTAAATGTTAGAGAATATTGTATTGGACATGACCCACTATGAGAGTACTTCATAGAACATGTCATAAGTACTTTCTAGCCATAATAATATTAAAAGTCCTTTGACCTAAATTCATCAAAGTTTCCTACTTGATAAATTCTGTATTTTGACGTTGTCTAAAGTTGTCTTTAACCAGATTATAAATTAGACTACTGTTGGATATAGAATAAATCAATGAGAGGAATATGATTAATAGTGAAGGAATTTGTCCCGCTCAATTATGGGAGAGATATCCATGGGTCTCTTGATAAGTTAGACTGTTAAAATTCATGGTCGTTCTCAAATATATCAATCTAAGATATTGATATCATTTGTTTGAATAGTCTACTATGAAATCAAGAAATAGTTGATTAAGCTTAATAAGGATGACATGCTCCGTGCCTTATGCTTAATCTGGATATCGTGTGACAAAAGGACTAAATATAAAATTATGGTTTGGTTCAAAGAGATCACCAATCTTCATTTAACTTAGATAGTTATAATGTTTTGTTAGAAACCGCTTATAACTTGTGGGCTATTTAAATATGATTTAGGCACACTGCCAGTATTAAATGAACCTATAAGGTAAGCGAACTTGTTAGGTTATTTTTCTGGTGACCAGATTCGATGAATCTGGAAATATGTCTAAGTTAATTGAACTTAAAAAATTTACCAGATATAATGAATTTGGAAATATGTCCACATTCGATGTATCTGGATGATGTCCAGATTATAAGAATCTAACTCGGTAAATTAATTAATGAAATTACCGAGATAATGGCAGAATCTTATAATATCAGTTTTAATTTAATTTCAATTTAAATTAAAAATACGATAAGATATTATTAGGGTTGAACTCTAAGAGGTTCGGAGTAGGTTTTAAGAAAACCCTAGCCATCTTTTTAGGTGTGTCAATTTCTGTTGAGAATATTCGTGCCTCCATTGATTAGAAAAAAAAACCTCTCAAACCCTAGGCACTAGCACTCCTCGGGTAACGAGTGAATTCGTGGTGTGTATCTGATAGAGGATGTTCGCACACTACAGCGTCTGGTAATCGTTTGGGTTGCACGTACAGTGACAGAATCAGAATCGAAGGATATCGATTACACCAAACAGAGGTAATTCTACAAACCTACAATCTTCTTAATCGTTTACTTGGATCCTTGGAAAGGATTCGTGGATGTTTTCCACGTTTAGGAGTCCACGAATCTTAACAGTGGTATCAGAGCAACTTGCTAAATGATTAGGTTGATTCATTTATGTTAATCATATTGTTGTGGATATGTATGATATGTGTGTGTGAATTTGAACGGTGTATATCATCATATTCGCATGATTATGATTTTAAAATACTTAGCATGCAGACTACCTGAATTAGGTTTAATATGTTCGTCTTAGTTGCCTGTTCAGACCAGATTAGTTGCATATTATCTGTAAACTGGTCTGTTTTAATATGATATGGCATCAAAAACGTGCTATCCGTCATTCTATATTTGCGAATGTTTGTATTAATCGGCCATGAAAATATGTTATCTGTATGAATATGATTAAAGGGGAACGTAGATTGTCTATAATATGAAATTTTACGGCGATGGTTACTAAGGGGTTAAAACGTTAATCTACCCCTTGGACACCGCAGGGGCGCTACCCCTTGTACCCCACTAGGGGCGTTGCCCCTTGGAACCCCGACTAACTGTTCGTTATGTGTTATTCATTTATGTTTTTGATTGTAGTTGTGGATTATTTTAAATAGTGCATAACATGGCCCGTTTTATCCCAATGTGATTGGCAGGTGACATTCTGGTTGTTTTAAGTTGTAATTTTTAAATACGACATACGTGTCATTTTTCATTATTGTAAAATTGTATTGCTTTCCTAGAATAGGAATTATTTTAATTTTACTATCCAATGTAAAAGAAGACGGCGGCCAACATTTACAACTAAGGAGGAGTATGCTCAAGGCATTAGAGAATGCTTAAGGAGTTCATACCTAGATTGACCACCTTGATCTTCACTTTGCTCGTGATGATCAACATAGGTTATGGGCCATGCTATGTCACTTTTATTTATGTCTTACATACATATTTGATATGTTTATTTCATGGTTACTACAATCAAATAAAAAATTTGAGTGTTAAATGTCTTCCAAAATCAAATACTTGTTATTACTTGGATAATCATATGGTCATTCCTACCAAAGTAGAATGCTTTTGATTATCTAAGTGAGACAAGATGGAAAATAATTTTCCATATGTTTGATATGGTTTGACTTAACTGGGCTATCGAAATGGTTTTGGGCCTAGGGCATTATATGAGATAAGTTAGCCGGGACATTTGATGCCTATCTGATTTAAAATTTGAGTTTTATTTAAATATAAGATTAAAGCCAAAGCTTACTTATGATTAAAATAAAATATTTATGAAAATAAAAATTTCCCACTACGAAACATCAAAATGTTGAAGTTTCAAAAGTTTAAATGCTTTTAGTGGGAGATTTTCATTAAAGCCTCAAAATTAATTACTTTGCATATTTTGTATATAGATAATGGCAACAAACAGTTGGAATAATTCATTGCGATCTGTGCTCGAGAAAGACAAGCTTAGTGGGACTAACTTTCTTGATTGGGCACAAAACTTAAGAATTGTTCTTAAGCAAGAAAAAAGGCTATATGTTCTTGAAAATCCTATCCCCCCTGCTCCAACAAATAACGCCTCAAAAGCTGAAAAGATACTTATAGTAAGCACAAAGATGACTCTAACGATGTTACTTGCCTCGTGCTAGCAACCATAAACTCTGAACTTCAAAAACAATTTGAAGAAGTAGAGGCATATGACATGATTGTGCATATCAAGGAAATGTTCCAAGAGCAAGCACAACAAGAGAGATTTGAAACTCACAAGACGTTAAATGCATGTAAGATGGTTTTTGGCGCCTCGGTAAGTGCTCATGTCCTTAAAATGAAGGGCTATCTTGATTATCTTGATAAGCTTGGTGCTCCTGTTAATCATGACATGGCCATATATTTGATCTTGGGCTCATTACCTCCTGAGTATGACTAGTTTGTCATGAATTTTAATATGCATAATATGGAGAAATCCATTACTGAATTGCATGGGATGCTAAAACAAGCTGAACTGAACAAGTCCAAGTTCAAACCCAAACCTAAGGCCAAGACACCAAAGGAGGGAGCTTGGCACCATTGTGGAGAACAAGGACATTGGTTAAGAAATTGCAAGCTCTATTTAGAAGCAAAGAAAAAAAAGGACAGTGAGACTGTCGCTTTAAGTATTTATGTTATAGAAATTAATTTGTCTACTTCTAGTTCATAGGTATTGGATACCGGTTGTGGATCTCATATTTGTGCAAATGTGCAGGGTCTAAAAAGGAGTAGAGCCTTGGCAAAAGGCGAGGTGGACCTATGAGTTGCGAATGGAGCAAAAGTTGCTACAGTAGCTATAGGAACTTTTGAATTAATTTTGCCTAGTGGGCTTGTTTTAGAATTGAATGATTGTTTTTATGTTCCTGCTATGAGTAGGAATATTATTTCGGTTTCTTGTTTAGATTTAGAATATTTTGAATTTGTTATTAGGAATAACATTTGCTCCATTAATAAAAATGGCATTTTTTATGGAGATGCCTCATTATCAAATGGGCTCTATATTCTCAATCTTCGTGAATCTTTAAACAAGTCTATCTATAATATTAATACTAAGAGATTGAAATCCAATGATTTAAATCAGACTTACTCCTGGCATTGTCGTTTGGGCCATGTAAATGAGAAACGCATAACAAGGCTTCATAATGATGGGCTTCTAAATTCGTTCGATTTAGAATCTTACGAAACATGTGATTCTTGTTTATTAGGCAAAATGACTAAAGTGCTTTCAAGAGTCAAAATGAAAGGGCAACTGATTTATTGGGCCTAATACATACTGATGTATGTGGACCAATGAATTCACATGCTAAAGGAGGATTTCAGTACTTCATTGCATTTACAAATGATTTCAACAGATATGGCTACCTGTATCTGATGAAACACAAATTTGAATCGTTTTAGAAATTCAAAGAATTTCAAAATGAAGAATAAAATCAGCTTGGCAAAAGTATCAAAACACTTCGATCAGATCAAGGAGGTAAATACTTAAGTCATGAATTTGACGAGCATCTTAAAAGTTGTGGAATTATTTCCCAATTAACTCCACCTGGAACACCTCAATGGAATGGTGTATCTGAACGGAGAAATCGGACTTTATTAGATATGGTTTAATCAATGATGAGTTAAACTGATCTTCCAATCTCCTTTTGGGGTTATGCTCTAGAGACTACTGCATTCATACTAAATCGAGTTCTATCTAAATCGGTTCAAAAAACGTCATATGAGATATGGACTGAGAGACAACCTAGTTTGTCATTTCTCAAGATTTGGTGTGAAACCCCGGTCAAAACCAACCTTAGAGTAAGGGGGTTGGGATGCATATCATACTTTATTTCATAATTAAATATATTTTCATATGATTTCTATGTGCTTTGGATTTGATTTTTATTGTCTTGAAGTCTTGTTGGTGAGTATTGTGTGAGAGGGGCAAAATGGTAATTTTTGCCCGAGGTAAAAATAGGGAGATAGATTGTTGATTGAATAGAAAATAATTTTTCTAGTGGAAATAGCAAAAAGAGTTGTTGTGGTTTAGAGGTTAGAACCTTGGAATTAATTCTTGAGGTCTTGGGTTCAAATTCCATCATAGAAGCTTTAGCTAGATTAAATTTTATTTTTACTTGGGGGGGATTGGTTTCGGTCCTAAGGGCCTAGAGAAAGAAGTGATGAAGTCCTAGGAGAGACATGATAGGAGTTATCTCATTCCACTCTTTTACTCTACTCGAAATTCTTAAAGGGAAAGTCATTTTTCTTTGATATTTGATTTTCCTCAATTCTCAACTCCTTGGTTTGGTCAAGATGTTCTAGCCTTTTTCTTTCCAGAAAATTCAGTAAAGTGCTGAGGTATTTTAGGACCAAAGTGTTTTGGTAAAAGACTTCTTATAGTCTGAAAATATGGAAGAGTTGTGGGAAATTCCAAGAGGCAAAATCCCTCTAGTGAGCTTGCTGAAATTTCATTCTAGACTAGTTCATCTTCCTTCATGGAATGAGCTGAATTTTCCAGCTTGTTGTACCTTCAAAATGTCGAGCTTCTTAGCTAAAATTACCACCCAAATGCTGCCAGAAAAATGGCCTTAAGTTCAGCTTGAAACATGAATTATTTCTACCATTTTCGAACTGCTCAAGGGCTGTACAAAACCAGTGAAAATCCTGGGCAAAATCGCAGCTTTGGAGGTTCAAAACCAAGTTGTTTTCTTCTAGATTTTGTACAGCACCTTAGCCATGTTTTTCCTCCATGAAGAAGGTTGGAAACCAACCTTGAATACCCCTGAAACCCCCCTTCAAACTCTTTGCAACTCGGCTGGAAGTGACAGTCGAAATTCTGCCCAGAAAATTACTCTGCAGCGAAAAAAAAAACTGTGCAGGAGAATTCCCAGCTTTGTTTCCTATTTTCCTTCCAGCCGAAACACCAACCTACTTCTGCAAAAACCTTCCTTAAACCTCCATTAACAGAGCTCCATTGTTTTCCTCAAGCTACTGGACGAAAGGCAGCAATGGTTGTCCGAAAATCTCTCCAACAAATCCCTGCAATTTAGCTTGATTGGTTTCCAAAATTTCAGCCATCTTGTTTAGCAACTTTCCATAAAATCTTACCCCATTGACCAGACATCTTCTTCACCATTGTGCACCTTAATTTCGGCCATCATATGCTACCTTGAACCAGCTTTAATTCCTTAGAACAGCTGCTCAACCAGTCGGCTATAGTAGACCTTCAAAGCTGTCTAAACAATCAAGATATTCTTAGAATATTTAGTTTCCAAAATCACTTCCTAAAAATATTCTACCAAGATTGTAACAACTAACCTTTCCTTTTCCCTCTCAAATATGAGAAAACGTCCTCCTAAACCCTATAGAATTTCGGCAGCCTTAATTCCACAGAATTTCGGCAGCTACAACATCCATTCTCTCGATTTTTCTTCAGCCACCAAGAACACACACACTACACCAAGAACACCTACTACTTGCTTTCACCTAATACACCTTCAAACCACTTCAAACCCTCACAAAAATCTCCAGATTTAGTCTACTCACTGCTGTGAATCCATCAACACCATTCTTAACATCAATCTCCACGAATCATCTTGCTACTTCGGATCAAAACCAGAAATTTTTGTGAAGGACAAGAACACAATCAAGGTAAACTTATTCTTGCAACTTCATCTTCTCTAACCTTGATCTCTAATGAGAACCTATGCGAATAAACATACAAATGATTTCTTCTTCTTCTTCTTCTTCTTCTTCTTCTTCTTCTTCTCTCTCTCTCTCTCTCAAGGCCGAAATCACTCTTCTTTGGCCGGATGACTTCTCCTTCCATAATCTTGTTCTCGCCATCTCTCTTGGACAAGGTTAGCCATCTAGAAGTTGGGATCTACTCTAAACTCCTTCAAAGCATTCATCAACCAAGTAAGTACCTTCAATCTTTCTTTTAAACTCTAGAATCATGTCTCTAGGATGATGTTGTTAAAAGATGAATGGCGATGGGATTGAGTATGTGTTGTTGATGATTGAAGCATGAGTACATGTATGATTGTGAAGGAGATGGGATTTATGCACGGAAGGATTATATTGGTTGGTTGTATGTGGAATTGAGTTTGATGCATGTCATAGGTAGTATGTGTGATGAAGTATGCTAGAGATTATGTCACCTTTGGTGAATAGGAGTTATATGCATGACTAGAATATTGAAGCCATGATCATGTTTATGCTAGTAAAGGTTAAATCATGTCTTAGTAAATTTAGATCTATGCCTATATGCAAGATTTGGATGATTTAATGAATTGAAGGATTGTGTATATTCTTGATTAAGGATGGCCATAGAAATTTGATCATGATCTAGTTGTCCCTAAAACTAATTTTCACTTTATGCATAAAATACTCAATAAAATAATATTGCTAGGATTTTCAAAAAACCCTAGGAAGGGTAGATTTGGAATTATTATATATAAAGGATATTTTAGTCAAATAAATAATAATTTTGCTAGAAAATAAAATAAATAAATATTATTTAAAATAAAGAGATCAATTAAAGCTTTATAAGAATGATTCATAATTAGTAAAATATGTACTAAATCAAAACCCTTAAGGATTTACTTATTATTTTTCAAGAAAGACTTATTAAATTTAATCTCAACTAGTTTTAGCTATCAATTATTTTCTAACAACTAAACTATTATTAAATCACTATTTTACCTAGTACCATCTATAACTCTTGATTAAATAAACTCTAAATTTTTCCTAACAAGGTTTAAACTTTCAACTTATTAGCATTTATTTCCCAAACCATTAATTATTTTAAATAACAAATTAAACTTAGCTTATAAACTTATTTAGTTATTATTTTATCTTAAAGCTTGGGACACTAGGATCATGGTAGTAGTGAATTGAATTGATTTAAAATTGAGGAAATGGTTTGTGACTTTAAATTGATTAAGATTTGTATTTACCTATGTGGGATTAAGTCAGCTGTTCGAGACCTTGTTGTTGTGAGCAAGAATCAGGTAAGCTCCCGCATAAAACCTATCGATGTGAAAAATGTTTTCCTTATGGCAAGCTAAATGTGGAGTGTATGGACACTCGTTTATCTGAAGGCAATTGAGGGTTGAATTCATTCTTATTTCCAACACTTAAATTATTTAAAAGCTAATGAGCAGATTTTCCAAACTTAAAACTCTTTCCAAAACTGATTTCTCCCAAAACTTTGGAAACCCTCAAATTGCTATTTTCATGAAGAGCAATGCTTCGTTCATTTTATCCCAAGTGGGAAACGTCGTTGAGTACTCAATAGGGGTGGACTACTAGGACTAGTCTTTGAATGGTTAGGGTAAGTCTCTCAGCAGGTGGCCACCTCTGAGGGGTGAGTCCTTCCCGGATAAGATGTCAGTCCAGTGAGTCATGCCAGTCCGAGCTAGCAGTTTGTTTTCAGTCAAGTGACTGTGTTTTGCCGGAATGGACACTCGGTTGTTGTTTGGGTATAGAGAAGGAGGAGTATCTTGCCCAGTAGGCCGATCACCTACTTTTGTCAGTCTGCACAAAGTGTCGGCATTCTGACTGGTTATGGGGCCCAACGTGTGGTAACCCATATCCCTTTCTTTCGAGTAGTTGATTTCATTCCTTATGTACGGCTAGATAAGCCAAAACGCTACTCTTGATTTTGACTAATGTTTGATGCTTGCCAATGTTTCTCTTATAAAAGTTTCACCCTTTGTATCCATGAACTGTTTTCACTAAACACCCAAAGCAGACACGGAATTACTGAGATTTCTATCTCATCACCTTTTTATCATGATTTCAGGTTGATCCTGTTGTGGGGTCGAGTAGCTAGTAATATCTGCCTTGAAAGAGAATGTGTCTTTTGATTTTATGTATTGCTTTGGGGAGACGAGAGTGGATAATTTTATTTATGGTTTTTGTTTTGGAGTTTCATGGATTTACTCTTGGAGTATTTTGGGTTGTAATAAATTTTTAAGTTAAAGTATTATTTTATTTCATCCATTTTATTTGTGTGACCTAGTTATAAAGACCCCTTGTCATTTGGACGGGACGACATCCCCAGCCCTGCCGGGCCTAGGCTTCGGGGTGTTACATTTGGGGTTGTAAAGTTTATGTAAAATGTATATTATCTAATAAAATTGCATCTAAATTGGATAAATGCATATTTGTGGGGTATCCTAAAGAAACTAAAGGATATCAATTTTATCTCCCAAAAGAAAATAAAGTAATTGTTGCTCGAAATGGATTCTTTCTTGAAAAGGAATTTATTTCCAAAAGAATTAGTGGGAGTAAAATACATCTTGATGAGATTCAAGAGCCACAATTAGTACCTGAATCGAATAATGAACCTCGATTAGATGGCTCACAAGTTCAAGATGAGCCTACTTCTATAGAACAAGGACCTCGAAGATCTGATAGGGTTCATCATCAACCTGAGAGATATGGATTCCTCATCACTGACGATCACAAGGTGGAACTTATGGTTAATGATGAGCCCACTTCCTATCTCGAAGCCATTAAAAGTTCTAACTCTGGAAAATGGTTAAAGGCTATGAAGTCTGAGATGCAATCCATGTATGATAACCAAGTCTGGACGTTGGTTAATCTACCTAAAGGTTCAAAAACCATTAGGTGTAAATGGGTTTTCAAAAAGAAAACAGACATGGAGGGAAATGTGCATACTTACATAGCACGACTGGTAGCAAAATGTTATAGAAAAACTCATTGTATAGACTATGATGAAATATTTTCACCAATTGTAATGCTTAAATCTATTAGAATTCTTCTTGCCATAGAAGCATATTATGATTATGAAATTTGGCAAATGGATATCTAAACCGCGTTTCTCAATGGAAACTTACTCGATGATATGTACATGACATAACCAAAGGGTTTTGATGATCCTTTAAATTATAATAAAGTGTGCAAGCTTCAAAGATCCATTTATGGATTGAAGCAAGCATCTCGAAGCTGGAATCTTCGTTTTGATGAAGCAATTAAAGAATTTAACTTTATCAAAAATGAAGATGAGCCTTGTGTCTATAAGAAAACAAGTGGGAATGCAATGGTCTTTTCGGTACTTTATGTTGATGACATCGTACTCATTAGAAACGACATCCCAACTCTACAAAGTGTAAAGACATGGTTGGAAAATTGTTTCTCAATGAAAGATATAGGTGAAGCTGCCTATATTCTAGGTATAAGGATCTATATAGATAGATCTAGAAAGCTAATTGGACGAAGTCAAAGTGCATACGTTGACAAGGTACTTAAAAGGTTCAGTATGCAAGACTCTAAGAAAGGATTCTTGCCAATGTCACATGGCATTAAGCTCAACAAAACTCAAACTCCTTCTACGGAGAATGAAGAAAAACACAAGAATAAGATACCATACGCTTTCGCTATAGGATTATCATGTATGCCATGTTATGTACTCAACCCGATGTATCATATGCGTTGAGCATGACGAGTAGGTTCTAGTAAAATCTTGGAGAGGCACACTGAACTGCTGTTAAGAACATACTGAAGTACTTAAGAAGAACTAAAGATATGTTCTTAGTTTATGGAGGACAAGAAGGCGAGCTAGTTGTAAATGGTTACACTGATGCTAGTTTTCAGTCCAACATAGATGATTATAGATCGCAATTAGGTTTTCTATTTTGTTTGAATGGAGGTGCTGTAAGCTGAAAAAGTTCAAAGCAAGACACCGTGGCCGATTCTACTACAGAAGCTGAGTATGTAACTGCCTCAGCTGCAGCTAAAGAAGCAGTTTGGATTAAAAAGTTCATTACAGAACTAGATATAGTTCCTAGTATTGTGAACCTAGTGGATCTCTATTGTGACAATAATGGAGCAATTGCATAAGCTAAGGAACCAAGATCACATCAGCAATCCAAACATATACTTAGACGTTTTCATCTCATTCGAGAAATTGTTAATAGAGGAGATGTCAAAGCATGTAAGGTATCAACTGATGACAATGTTGCAGATCCACTGACAAAGCCTCTCCCATCGTCTAAACATGATAGTCATACCAAATCGATGGGATTATGGCTTATGCCAAATTGGTCTTAGTGCAAGTGGGAGATTGTTGGGGATATGCCCTAGAGTCAATTTGTACTTATACTATTGTCGTTATATTTCATATAATAATATGAGGCTTTCCTATCCACGAATAGTGCATTTTATTTTGTGGTCATCAAGTACGTGACTTGATAGTAAAACCCAACAATGAATACAATGACTATTCTAAATCAGTCCTTGATCATTTATTATTATTGGAATAATAATAAATTAAGATTAGTATGTTTGTGACTGGATAGCTATGTTTTACTGGTCATGGATATTTGTGATATCAAGTCAAAACATAAATAAATGTTAGAGAATATTGTATTGGACATGACCCACTGTGAGAGTATTTCATGGAACATGTCATAAGTACTTTCTAGCCATAATAATATTAAAAGTCCTTTGACCTAAATTCATCAAAGTTTCCTACTTAATAAATTCTATATTTTAATGTTGTCTAAAGTTGTCTTTAACCAGATTATAAATTAGACTACTGTTAGATATAGAATAAATTAATGAGAGGAATATGATTGATAGTGAAGGAATTTGTCCCGCTCAATTATGGGAGAGATATCCATGGGTCCCTTGATAAGTTAGACTGTTAAAATGCATGGTCGTGCTCAAATATATCAATATAAGATATTGATATCATTTGTTTGAATAGTCTACTATGAAATTAAAAAATAATTGATTAAGCTTAAAAATGATGACATGCTCCGTGTCTTATGCTTAATCTGGATATCATGTGACAAAAGGACTAAATATAAAATTATGATTTGGTTCAAAGAGATCACCGATCTTTATTTAACCTGGATAGTTATAATATTTTGCTAGAAACCCCTTATAACTCATGGGTTATTTAAATATGATTTAGGCACACTGCCAGTGTTAAAAGAACCTATAGGGTCACACAATAAGCGAACTTGTTAGGTTATTTTTCTGGTGACTAGATTCGATGAAATTGGAAATATGTCTAAGTTAATTGAACTTAGAAAATTTACCAGATACAATGAATTTGGAAATATCTCCACATTCGATATATCTGGATGATGTCCAGATTATAAGAATCTGACTCGATAAATTAATTAATTAAATTATCGAGATAGTGGTAGAATCTTATCATATTAGTTTTAATTTAATTTGAATTTAAATTAAAAATACGATAAGATATTATTAGGGTTGGACTCTAAGAGGTTTGGAGTGGGTTTTAAGAAAACCCTAGCCATCTTCTTGGGTGTGCCAATTTATATTGAGAATATTCGTGCCTCCATTGATCAGAAAAAAAACCTCTCAAACCCTTGGCGCTAGCACTCCTCGGGTAACAAGTGAGTTCGCGGTGCGTATCTGATAGAGGACGTTCGCACATTGCAGCGTCTGGTGATCGTTCGGGTTGCACGTACAGTAACAGAATCAGAATTGAAGGATATCGATTTCACCAAACAGAGGTAATTCTACAAACTTACGATCTTCTTAATCATTTACTTGGATCCTTGGAAGGGATTCGTGGATGTTTTCCGTGTTTAGGAATCCACAAATCTTAACAGAAGCAATGAAAGTCGAGATTGAGTCTATGTACTTCAATCAGGTTTGGGGTCTTGTTGCTTCACATGAAAGGATAAAACTCATTGGGTGTAAATAGGTGTACCAGAGAAAGAGGGGAGTGGATGGGAAGGTAGAAACCTTCAAAGCTAGGCTTGTGGTGAAAGGGAATACTCAGAAAAAAGGGATCAATTATGAGGAAACCGTTTCCTGACTAGCTATGCTTAAGTCCAACTGTATCCTCATTGCTATCGTATGTCATTATGATACGAGATATGACAAGTGGATATCAAGATAGCATTTTTAAATGGCTATCTTAGTGAAGACATCTATATATCCCAACCAGAAGGCTTTATTGCTAAAGGCTAAGAACATATGGTTTGTAAGCTTAAGAAATTCATTTAGGACTTAAGCAGGCATTCAGAGCATGGAACATTCATGTCGACGAGACTGTAAAGTCTTATGGCTTCATTCAAAATGAGGATGAACCATGTGTATATAGAAAACTGAAAGGTATAAACGTGATTTTTCTTGTACTGTATGTGGATTATATTCTACTCATTGGAAATGATGTAGGGACACTGTCATCTACTAAGGTTTGGCTATCTTGTCAATTTAGTATGAAGGACTTGGGTGAAGCCAGTTACATTCTCAGAATAAAGTTTCTTAGAAATAAGAAGCAAGAATGTTAGGTATATCCCAAGCTACATACATTGATAAGATGCTGTCTAAGTTTAGGATGGACTCATGCAAGGGGGCGTTGATCCCTTGTAGATATTGGTTGTCTTTTTCTTCAATAGACTGTCCAAAGTCTCAAGAAGAAAAAGATAGAATGAGTAGGATTCCTTATGCTTCATCTGTGGGATGCCTTATATATGCCATGTTGTGTACTAGGCCAGATAACTGCTTTGCCGTAAGCTTAGTTAGCAGATATTAGTCAAACCCCAGAGAGGTTCATTGGCAGAATATAAAGCATATTCTCAAGTATCTTAAAGGTACAAGAGATTATATGTTGTGTTACAGGGCTGATGACTTAGTTCCTATAGGATACACGGACTCAGGCTTCTAGGCGAATAAGGATCAGAGAAAATCCACTAGTAGATATGTTTTCACCTTGTCTAGAGGAGCTATTTCATGCAGGAGTATCAAGAAATCTTACATTGCTGACTCAACCATAGAAGCTGAGTATGTGACAGCTTAGGAGGCATCTAAGGAAGCAGTTTGGCTTCGAAAGTTCCTTTTGGAACTTGGAATCGTGCCACAAATGAACAAATCAATTGTGATGTATTGCAACAACACTAGTGCAGTCTCACAATCCAAAGAACTAAGGAACCACAAAAAGGGAAAGCATATAAAGAGGAAGTACCACCTGATCTGGGATTTTATCTAGAGACGAAAAATTGTGGTGGAACAGATTGCCTCAAAGAACAATTTAGCAGATCCTTTCACCAAGCATTTGGTGGAAAGAGTCTTTAGAAGACACTTAGATACTATAGGAGTGGACACCTATGGACTTATTTAGTCTTAGAATGCAAGTGGGAGATTGTTGGAATGTATGCCTTCTTAGACTAGGTTTCTATTGTAATTTTGACTTGTATTAATAAAAGCATTTCTCTCATAATTTATTTGTGAAATCTTCTTTATATTTATGCACAATTTTATTGGAAAATACCCATTGTGTTTAAGTAAAAAGTTCATGTGAATGGAGGTCTTTCACAATAAAGTATGGACCATGGGATACTTAACACGTAGACTATTATTCTTAACTGGATGATGAGAATGTGAATCTCATCATGGCAAGGTTATTGTGTTATGAATTTTAAATAGAGAATCACTTACCTTTAGCCAATGAGTAGTCTTCTCATTTCATAACACAAGCGTTTTTCAAATACGTAGAATAGGACTTGTATGCTTAACACAATCGTGGATTTGTACTCTACAGCTTAAGTGTAAGTTAGTGGTCTAATGAAGCTAAAAACGTATTCTTTGATGTATTATAGTTAAGGTTCTTGAGAAGGACCAATATACTTGTGTAACATCCCGCTATCTAGGCCCGCCAGGGCTGGGGATGTCGCCTCGTCCGAAGGATAAGGGGTCTTTATAACGAGGTCACACAAATAAAATAGCGGAATAAAAATAATAAAAATAATACTTCAACTTAAGATTTATTACAACCCAAGAATAAATCCATGAATTCCCAAAAGGAAACAAATCCATAAATAAAATTATCCACACTCGTCTCCCAAAGCAGTATATAAAATCAAAAAACACATTCTCTTCCAAGGTAGCTACTCACCGACAACAGGATCAACCTGAAATCATGATAAAAAGTGGTGAGACAGAAATCTCAGTAAGTCCGTGTGTGCTTTGGGTATTTAGCAGAAACAGTTCGTGGATGTAAAGTGTGAAATCTTTATAAGAGAAACATTGGCAAGCAATAAACATTAGTCAAAAGCAAGAGCGGTGTTTTCCTCTTTTTGAAACCATACAAGTGCACAATAAAATCAACCACTCATAAAGGTGTTCATGGGTTACCACACGTTGGGCCCCATAACCGGTCAGAATGCCTAACACTTTGTGCAGACTGACAAAAATAAGAGTGGCGTTTTGGCTTATCTAGCCGTACATAATTTATAAGATCAGCCACTCGAAAGAAAGGATTATGGGTTACCACACGTTGGGCCCCATAATCGGACAGAATGCCTAACACTTTGTGCATACTGCCGGTCAGAATGCCTAACACTTTGTGTAGGCTGACAAAAGGTAGGTGATCGGCCTACCGGGCAAGATACTCCTCCTTCTCTATACCCAAACAACAACCGGGTGTCCATTCCGGCAAAACACAATCACTTGACTGAAATAAAACAAACTGCTAGCTCGGACCGGCCTGACTAAGTAGTACTGACGTTTCTCTAAGTTGAGCTTATCTTCTGGAGGTGGCCTCATGCCAGAAGACTCACTCTTGCTATTCAAAACTAGTACTACTAGCCTACCCCTGTTGAGTACTCAACATATCATATCCCACTTGGGGAGAAAATGAACAAAATGCAGTTCCACTTGAAAATAGCAATTAAGATTTTCCAAAGTTTGGGGCAAAACTGGTTTTAGAAAGAGTTTTAGGTTTTGAGTAAAATTGCCCCTTGATTTGCAAATAATTTATTTGTCTGAAATGAGAATGGAAATAATCTTCAATTGCCTTTACAGAAATGAATGACCATGCGCTCTACATTTTGCTTGCCATAAAAAAAAATCATTTTTCATCAAACAGGTTTTATGCAGGAGCTTTCTTGATCCTTGTCCACAACAAAGGTCTCCAACAGCTGACCTAACCCCGCATAGGGTAAATACAAACCACAATCAAACTCAAGCCAAAGACTCACTTTCTCAAATAAAACTAACTCAACTTACTACAATCATGTCCCTAGTGTCCCAAGCTTTAAGGCTCGATAATAAATAAAAGGGGTTTATAAAATAAATCTAGTTTGATAATAAAATAACTAGAGTTTGAGAAATAGGTACAAAAAGTTGAAGGTTTAAATCTTGCTAAAAATAAATTATGGTTTATTTGAAAAAGGGTCCAAGGTAGTATTAGGTAAAATAATGATTTATTAATAATTTAGTTGTTAGAAAATAATTCATAGCTAAAATTTGTTGAAAATAAATTTAATGAGTCTTGCTTGAAAAATAATAAATAAATTTTAATAGGTTTGATTAAAAGATAATAAATTAAATTTTAATAATAAATATTTTACCTATTATGATTATTTTCACAAAAGGCTTTATTTGATATTATAATATCTATATATTTTATTTTTATAGCAAAAACTATTATTTATTTGACTAGAATATCACTATTTTATAT
Organism: Voacanga thouarsii; assembly: GCA_026120185.1. Classification (NCBI taxonomy): domain Eukaryota; kingdom Viridiplantae; phylum Streptophyta; class Magnoliopsida; order Gentianales; family Apocynaceae; genus Voacanga; species Voacanga thouarsii. Next base: position 664,444 of record JANUWF010001246.1, on the reverse strand, counting down.
AAAAGACCAAATCCACATTTTCCCATGGTTTTCAAAATTTTACTAGAAAAATCATATTATTAAATATTTTATTAATGAAATAAAATTTAGCTTAGGGACAACTAGACCATGATCATATTCCTATAGCTAACCACAATCATGAACATATACAACCCTTCAATTCATCAAATCATCCAAATCATGCATACAAGCATAGATCTCAATTTATCAAAACATGATCTAACCCCTACTAGCATAAATAATATCATAGCTTCAATAATCCAACATGAATATAAATCATATTCACCAAAGGTGACATAATCTCTAGCATACTTCATCACAAATACTACCTATGACATGGAGACATGCATTAAATCTCAAATCATCATATAATCGACCAAGATAATCCATCCATTCATAAATCCTATCTCCTTCATATTCATACATACATTCATGCTTCAATCTCAACAATATATATATATACTTAAATTCTATCGCCATTCACCTACTATCATCATCATCTTAGAGACATGAATCTAGAGTTTAAAAGAAAGGTTGAAGGGACTTAGTTGGTTGATGAATGCTTTGAAGGAGTTTAGAGAAGATCTCAACTCCTAGTTGGCTAATCTTGTTCAAGAAAGGTAGCGAAAGCATGGTCATGGAAGAAGAGTCCATTCGGCCAAGAGAGGGAATTTCGGTCCCAGAGAGAGAGAGAGAGAGAGAGCATTAGCATGCTTATTCACATAGGCTCTCTCTAGAGATCAAGATTGCAGAAGATGAAGTTGTTAGAATAAATTTACCTTGAAGGTGTTCTTGACCTTAACAGAAATTTCTGGTTTTTGATCCAAAAGTGCAAGTTGGATTTTGGAGTTTGATGTTAAAAATGGTACGGATGGACTCACAGCAATGAATAGATGAAATCTGGAATTTTTAGAGGTAGTTTGAAGTGGTTTGGAGAGGTATTAGGTGAAAGGAAGTAGTAGGTGTTCTTGGTGTAGTGTGTGTTCTTGAAGGTTGAAGAAAATCGAGAGGTGGTAATGTGCAGCTGCTGAATTTTTGTGAGAGATAGGGGTGGAAGAATTTCTGTAGGGTTTAGGAGGTTGATTCTCTGATTTGAAAGGGAAAAGGAAAAGTTAGTTGTTACAATCTTTGAAGAATATTTTTAGGAAGTGAATTTGGAAACTAAATATTCCAAGAATATCTTGATTGTTGGACAACTTTTGAAAATCTGCCATGGCTGATTGTTTGAGCAGAATTTCGGTGGGATTAATGCTGGTTTATGGAAGCTTATGGTGGCCGAAAGTAGGGTGCTTAATGGTGAAGAAGAAGCATGGTCCATTGAGCGAAATATTATAGAAGGTTACTAAATAAGATGGCTGAAATTTTGGAAACCAATCAAGCTAAATTGCAGAGATTTGTTTGAGAGATTTTTGGACAGCCATTAATGGAATTTCGTGCAGAAGTTCAAGGGGATCAATGGAGATCTGTTGATGGAGGTTTAAGTAAGGTTTTGACAGATTAAGGTTGGTGTTTTGGCTGGAAGAGAGATAGGAAACAAGCTGGACGAAAATCTGCACAGAATTTTCACTGCACAATGAATTTTCTGGCAGATTTTCGTCTGCTGTTCAAAGCCATTTTGCAGTGAGTTTTGAAGGGGATTTCAGGGTTATTCAAGGCTGGTCTCTAGCCTTCTTTATGGAGGAAAAACATGGCTAAGGTGCTGCACAAAATCTGGGAGAAAACAGCTTGGTTTGGAGCTCTCAAAGTTGATTTTCGTACAGGAATTTTTCCTGTTTTGCTCCAGCTTGAGCAGTCCAAAATTGGACAAAAACTTTCAGGTTTCAAACTGATCCTAAAGACCATTTTTCTGGTAACATTTGGGAGGGAATGTTAGCTAAAAATTTCGACCCTTTGAAGGTACAACAAGCTGGAAAATTTCAACTCATTCTATGAAGAAAGATGAACTAAGCTAGAGGAAAATTTCAGCAAGCTCACTAGAGGGATTTTCCTCTTGAAATTCCTCACAACTCTTCCATATTTTTTAGACCATAAGGAGTCTTTTACTAAGACATTTCGATCCTAAAAGGCCTCAGCACTTTACTGAATTTTCTGGAAAGAAAAAGGCTAGAACACCTTGATCAAACTAATGAGTTGAGCATTGAGAAAAATTAAAGAACAAGGAAGAATGAATTTCCCTTCAAGAATTTCGAGTAGAGTAAAGAGTGAAATGAGAATTCTCCTAACATGTCTCTCCTAGGACATTATCACCACCTTGTTCTTGGCTCTTAAGGCCGAAACCATCCTTTCGCAAGCAAAATAAAATTTACTCAAGCTAAAGCTTCTATAATGGACTTTGAACCCAAGACCTCAAGAATTAATTCCAAAGCTCTAACCACTACACCACAACAACTCTTGTTGCTATTTTTACTAGAAAAATTATTTTCTATTCAATCCACAGGCTATCTCCCTATTTTCACCTCGGGCAAAAATTACCATTTTGCCCCTCTCACACAATACTCACCAACAAGACTTCAAGACAATAAAACTCGAATCCAGAACACATAAAAATTCATATGAGAATATATTTAACCACGAAATAAATTATGATATGCATCCCAACCCCCTTACTCTAAGGTTGGTTTCGACTGGGTTTTCACAACTTGTCTGTTAGGTGTATGTAACTAGTTAGTCAAGACAGACTTATACAAGATAGTGTCTACACTATATCTCCCATTGTAGTTGTCTGAATAATCTAATTATCTAGGGCCTGAGGAATATGATTTGGATATTGGCTTTACGGTAGCTTCCTTAGAATGCAAAAATATTCTAAGAAGTCGTAGATCGTTGGACTAGAAGCCTAAGGATGGTAGATGTCTTTTAGAGAGGTGTTAGTACATTATTTCCTCTCTAAATGAACGACTATGTATAGAGAGGTATTTTAGTCATTTCACTGTGGGTCGAAGAAATAGCTAACACAGCATTATCCTTAGGGTCAATATTTCCTTATGGTGATATTAGGAAATATTTAAAATAAAAAGTACAGCTATTTATATAGTAAGGGTATTTTGATCATTTTAATTGCCAAGACGATGTGTCTTTTTAGTCCTTGGAATAGCCTGTAAGTTGTAATTATTTTAGGTCGAGGAAATGGTCACAATAAAAAAGATTTTATTTAATTCAAGAAGGCTAATTTATTTTTTGTTTGGAATAAAATAAAAGAACGAGAGATATTAAATTTATTATCTAGTTTAATTAGTTAATTAATTATTCAGGGCCTAAGCCAGATTGAATAATTAGAAAAATTAACCTGGGCTTAAACTAGTAAATAAAAGGCTTAAAAATTATTTTAGTTTATTTGGGTTCATTAATTATTTATTGAGTTATTTTAATAAGCCTTGGAAATAAATAATTAATAATTAATAATTATTATTTTTGGACTCATTGGATCCAAGGAAAATAATAAATCATTTTTGTTCCAATAGCTTGGACTAAAGGGTTTTTAATTATTCACAGAATAGAAGAGTTAAGGAAAATTAATTAGGTAATTAATTATTCGGGTTCATTAATTATTTATGAAATTATTTTAATAAGCCTAGGAAATAAATAATTAATGGTTATTATTTTTGGGCTCATTGGGTCCAAGGAAAATAATAAATCATCTTTGGCCTAATAGCCTGGACTAAAGGGTTTTCTATTATTCATGGAATAGAAGAGTTAAGGCTAAGCCAAACCTCTTCTGTTGATAGCCTACGGATATTTGAAATATCAAAAATACCAGGTTCGGCCTCTTCTATTGTAGGAGTCGTGGCCTTCTGTTGGAAAAGATACAGACGCACGACAAAAGAAAAGAAAAAAAAACCAGAGCTTTTTCTCCCTACTCTCTCTCTCTCTCTCTCACTCTCTCTCGTTTTCTCTTCTTCATTTTCATCTTCTTGACTTTGCTCGCCTAAGAAGGACCATTCCTCGCCTAAGTTGTTTCACCAACTAGATTGGATGGAGGAATATTCTGGGAAGCGAAAAGTTTCGCATTCATGCCAAGAAGAAGTCGATGGATTGTTGGTTTTTCACCGGAATCGTCGTCGAAACAAGTAGCTATTCCAGTGGTGAGCTCCTCTTCTTCTCAGTCAAACAGACAAAGGACACGTAAAGGTATTATTTTTCTGGCTTTCTGCTGTGTCGTATCTTTGGTTTTTTCCTGTTTGCAACATTGCATGCATAGCTTTTGTGTGCATTCCAAGATTCAACGAATCAAAATATCGAGGTATGATTGGGAGTTTGTTATATCTTACTGCTAGCCGACCAGATATTATGTTTTCGGCCTATCTTTGGGATATATTTCAATCATGTTTAAAAAAAATCTCCCTTATGTGTTATGAAATGCATCCTTAGATATTTGGTTGGAACACATAATTATGATTTATGGTATCCTCGTACTAACTTCCTTGATCTTATAGGCTATACTGATGCAGACTATACAGGCTATAAAGTTGAGTGAAAAAGCACTAGTGCGCATTGTCAATTTCTCGGACATTCTCTAATGTCATGGTATAGCAAGAAACAAGCTTGTGTATCATTATTCACAACCAGGGCTGAATACATTGCAGCAGGGAGCTATTGTGCGCAAAATGTTTGGATAAAAACACATTTGCTTGATTTTGGGCTTAATTTCGATTACGTACCTATACTATGTGATAATACAAGTGCAATTAATCTAACAAAAAAATTTTGTTCAACATTCTAGAACTAAGCATATTGAGATTACACATCACTTTATTAGAGATCATGTTCTTAAAAGTGATGTGTGTATTGAAAATATCTTAACCGATGAACAGCTTGTAGACATTTTTACAAAACCTCTAGCTAAAGAAAGATTCAATCATCTGAGAAGAGGTTTGGGAATTACCAAGATCATGTAACTGACAATTTGCCAAAGATTTTCTTGTTTATTTTTACAGAACTACTAAAGACATAACTTTTGAACAGAGCTTTTGTACGCAATATCTAGAAAATTACACGATTCCAAAATCTCCTAAGCTGAACCTATTTTATTCCGCCGTTTGGATGAACAACTTTGGACTCAGTAAAAATCTGAGAAGAGGTTTGGAAATTACCAAGATCATGTAACTGACAATTTGCCAAAGATTTGCTTGTTTATTTTTACAGAACTACTAAAGACACAACTTTTGGACAGAGCTTTTGTACGCAATATCTGGAAAATTACACGATTCCAAAATCTCCTAAGCTGAACCTATTCTATTTTGCCTTTTAGATGAACAATTTTGGACTCAGTCAAAATCTAAAATATCAGCAGCTCAGAGTCTTTGAAAATTCCAATTTTTTTTGTTATCCAGGAGAAATAAACTATAAATCCATAAATAACTTTTCAAATTTTCAAATGTTCGCACATTTTTCAAAAAAAAAATCAACACCCTACCTCTGCTGAAAATTCTCTGATGTAAAGTACTTGATTATACTTATCCTCTCTAAAACCTAAGAAATCTAAAAAAGGCTATCACTTTCTCTCATAGCGATCAGAAACCGTCATTGTTCTCTCTTCCTCTCTCACAATTTCACTTCATCTTCTCCAAACTAAAACAAAAATCCTTCACCTTCCCTTCACCTATGCTATGACGAAAGTGGTAAAATTTGTCAAAGGAGTTGCTTAAAAGACCAAGATAGGGAAGAAAAGCAAAGCAGAGGGGAAGACAAAAGCTGTTGCAGTTACACCACCAGACACCGAGCAGAAAGAAAAGAAAATCACAAATAAAACCTCATGATCCGACTCATCAATAGAGAGTTCTACTCTAGAAAGCTCTGAAACCCAGGTACCACACTTTCTTGATAAAAAATGTGAGTCTGATTTTAATAACTAGGTGTCTAGGAATAGAATTATAGTTTTGGGATATCAGGTTGATGTTGAGGGATTTTAAACTTCTCTGATATTCTGAATATGTTCAAAAAATTGGGTTGGGGAGCCTTATTATCAGTGAATGAGAAATTGTATACTCATCCGGTTTGGGAGTTTTATGAACATCTGAAAAAGGGACAACTTAAGGAGACTGGGGGAGGTTTCATAGTGCAATGGTATAGCACCAGAGTAGGATCTATAAATATAGAGTTCGACCATTGACTGTTAAATCGAATTATTGGAATAAGAGATGGAGGGATTCAATTTTTTGAGACGAACAAATTTCCTGAAGGGACAGGCCTTTTTAATTTAGGAAAATTTGAGGAAAGATTCATCGGTGGGAAGAGTTTCAAGAACTCAGGTAACAGAAACTCTAAATGGCTAAAATAGTGTTGGAATGGTTTTACACCATATGGTGTCGACCATGGTTGCCACAAGTTTTGGGCACAAAACTTTAGTAAGTGTCATGCAAATAATACTAATGATGGCTCTTTTTGAAGGTTAACAAATTAGCTTTGGATTTTTTGGGGTAAAGTTGATGATGTAGTCAAGAAACACATCTCATAAGGCACTCTCATATGGCAATCTTCTGACCAAAGTATTTCGACACTTTAATGTGGATCTAAATAAGTATGGGTCTGGTTAAGTTTATCATTTCTACTTTAGTACTTAAACAACTTAATTTTGCATTTCTACTGATCTATCTGCTAATATATATCTATTCTGCATCTCTCTATTCTCTTTGTTATCTTTATTCTCTTCTTCTATTTGCATTTTGATTGATGACAAAGAGTGAGAAAATGATGATGTTGGTTATGGAGATTGTGAACCGATGATGTTAGTTTTGGAGATTGTGTTCTAGACTGAGAAACGCATGTGATGTTTATGTTAAAACTGAATGTTTATGTGAAAACTAAATATTCCCTAAGAAGCTTGTGATTCTATGAAATACCACTAATGGGATTTGTGTTGATCAAACAGCATGCTGTGGTTTTTTTTTTTTCCCACTACTGATCAAACAGTGTCCTATAAGTATGGATTGTGATTATGACTATTTATGATCATATTTTACCACTGCAGATTGTCAAGATTTGGGTGATTTGATGGAGACTTAGTTGAGATGTTGTTGTTGCTATAAACAAAGGAGACTGAAGTGTGTATAAGTCTATTGTGTATTTTAACTAATTGAGGTTTGATTGGTTGAGTGAATTGTTTGGCTGAGATATGCACTCTATTAAAAATTCGGATGATGAGGAGATTTATGCTTATGACTTTTTTTGGTCGTTCAGAAAATTTTCTTATGTCTGAAATATCTTGAGAAAACTAGGTTAGGTTAAAAACCTCTGATCATCTTTGTGAAAATTTTTTCCTTGTACATACACAGGGAGAGTTTTGGACTCACATTTTTTTAATCCAAAAGACCAGTCCAAAAATGAGATTTTTGTTAAGGTTGGCTTCTGACTAAGTTTACCCTATTTTGGATATATGTTTTGGAAGTCCAAAACATTAGGTCCAAAAACAACCTCTATTAAAAGATTAGCTTCTGTGACATTTTACCCTATTTTGGATACACATTTGGAAGTCTAAAATTTTGAATCCAGTCTAGCTCTCAGAACACACTTCATGGATCTACATCTTATGCTCATATATGCACATATTAAGGGGGTGCATTACATCTTATGATTTATATTTTACATAAATATAAGGAGGTAGATCCATACATTTATGTATATATTTATGTAAAATATATACATAAATATCTATACATTTTTTTGTGACCACTTTTTGCGGCTATTCTCTTGTGAAATAGTCCTTAGATGGAAGGAAGGAGGATAAGGAGGTAGGTTGGGTCATAGGCTCATTAAGCCATATTTATGAGTACGTACTTTAATTTTCTATCTTAATCTTATAAGCACTTTTTGAGTCCTATGATGAGAGATTGCGTTTCAATGAAAAATATTCTTATTTCTTTTAGTCTAACATGTCCGTACTGTACATATCATTGTCTTTTATATCACAATCCTATCAAGTTTGCCATCACTAAAAAATGGGGAGATTATTAGCCCTATGGGCATTCTCCTGTGTTTTGACTTATGACAACCTTTGGTGATGACTAATTTGTGTGATCTATATATGATAGGACATGTTTAACCTTAATTCTTTCGAGACATACAAATGAGATTGCTAAGCAACTCTTGAGCAACAGAATCCAAGAATGAGTGACAAAGTATAGGACAAGCTTAAGAGATTGCATACCAAGAAGCTCTTGAGAAGAATCATAGTCTAGGAATCATTTGGTAAGGTATATTCTGTATATTTCAGTGTCTTCTTTACCTTATGATTCAATTTATTTCTACCTTGAAGCACACAAACAAAATGATTTCAAAGTATTAAGTCTTTAGAATTTTGAATTGAATAGTTTGGAAGGCACTGCATCCAAATGCTTCGTCCAAAACTCTGTGAATAGTGTCAAAATGTTTCTACCCAGAAAAGTGTCATTTTGGACTCACCTTTTAGATGCACCCTCATCCGATCCTTGGTTCCAAAACTCTGGAAAATCTGATAGCGAGAAACTAGCCATTTTTAGTCGTTGGTGTCTTACTTTTTACTTCTATAAAAGCTTTTAAGTGTTTCAAAGAGAAATCAAATTGCTTCAAAAGGTAAAAGCTATTGGTGCTCATTTGTTTGCACATTTGCTCAAAAGTGTGAGCTATCTTTGTTTCATTCCTATAATCCTTTTTGTATATCATGGTTGTGGTGTAAAACTCATTTGGGGTGAGCCTTGATTTGTACTTGGTTGAGAGGTTTTGGTAAAGCAAAGTGTGGTGATCCTCTTGTGTAATTTGCTTAGACAAACACCATTGAGCTGATTGAGTTTATAGATATCTAATTTAAAATCCTTAAGTGCAGGCTTAAGATAGAACATACAGATCTTTTAGGATCGAACCACTATAAATCTTTTATTCATCTTCTTTGTATTTATTTCTGTCGGCTTGAGAATCTCTTTACACAGAATTTTCAGTCATTCAAAAGAAATCTTTATGATTCTCATCAACCTATCTTTATACCGGTATTGATTGCACATCTCTTGTATCATATCCTTAAGATCCTAAATGACTTCTTAAAGCTGTACAAAACTCTTCTTTGCATAACTTGTAAACACTTCTATCTGTAAAATAAAAAGAGCATTTCGAAAATTAGATATTTTTTGAAAAGTGCTTTAAATTTGCCAAAAACCTTATTCACCCCCTCTAAGGTTTTTCAGTCTCTATTTAGAGACCAATTAGAGATGACTAAGACCGTCTCTAATTTTAGAGATGGATTTGAAATTAGAGCCAATTTAAAGACAAAATGTAAATCATGCATTTCGTCTCTAAAATTTAGAGATAAAAAAAATGTAGACTCTAATTAGTCTAAAATATTTGAGATGGATTTAATAATTTCTAAAATGTCTCTAATTAGAGTCTAATTAGAGATGACTAAGGCCGTCTCTAATTTTGAGACCAATTATCTAAATAAATGAAGTAATAAAATGGTAAAGACGAATATATTCATCTCTAATTAGTTTCTATTTTTAAACACACTAGAGACTATTAGTTTTTTCGTCTCTAATATTAGAGACTAATAACTTTTTTCGTCTCTATTTCATCTATAATATTAGAGACGTGTTGCTCGTCGTCGCAGTTTCGACTCTATTTGGAGACAAAATTGAGACGACTTTACTATAATTTTTATTTTGCATCTACTTAGAGTCAAAATAGAAGTGTTTTAGTTAGAGACTAAAGATATTCATCTCTAATTTGTCTTTGATATTCGAGATGCATTGAGAGTCATCACTATTTTGAATCTATTTAGAGACAAAATTGAGACGACATTACTTTTGTCTCTATTTTGCATCTATTTAGAGACTAAATAGAAATGTTTTATTTAGAGATGAAAAATTTTCATCTCTATTTTGTCTCAAATATCTCATTTTAATTTTTTACAAATTAGTTCGTCTCCATTTTGTCTCAAATTGGTCTCTATTTAGAGATAAAATAATTTCGTCTCTAAAGTTTCATCTCTAAATCCCGATTTTTCCGTAGTGTTAGATCATTGAAATAGTCACAAGGGGTGATATAGCATAGAAGTTATATTGTACAAGTCTATCTTAACTAACTAGTCATATATACTCAACATATAAGTATATTGGTCCTATGATAGAACCTCAACTACAGTATATTAAAATATATGCTTCTAGCTTCGTCTGACCACGAACTCATACTCAAGCCGTAGAGTATAAGTCCATGTTATAGTAGTAGTAGTTTAGGTTTCTACCAAATAGTACTCTTAAAAATCACTATTACAAGTCCAATTCTACGTATTCGAAATACGCATATGTTGTGAAGTGAGAAGACTATTCACTAGCTAGAGGTATGCCATTCCCCACTTGAAATTCTTAACATAATAACCTTACCAAGAGAAGATTCCCATTCTCATCATTCGATTAAGAACAATAGTTTATGTGTTAAGTAACCTGTGATTCATACCTTACTGTGAAACACCACCATTCACATGGACCACTTACTTAAACACAATATGTCTTTTCTAGCATAATTGTGCACAAATAATAATGTAAATTCAAAAACAACCTTTTAGAATAAATCATTTATTAATATTAATCGAAATTATATTAGACACCTAGTCTGAGAGGGCATACATTCTTACAATCTCCCACTTGTACTCTAAGATGAAGAAAGTCCATAGGTGCCTATTCCTACGGTATCTAAGTGCCTTTTAAAGACTCTCTTAGCCAAATTCTTAGTGCATGGATCTGCTAGGTTATTTTTCAAGACTATTGTTCCACTACGATTTTCCGTCTCTGAATAAAATTCCAGATCAGGTGGTACTTCCTCTCTATATACTTTCTCTTCTTGTGGTTCCTAGGTGATTTGGATTGCAAGACTGTGCCAATGTTGTCGCAATACAGTGCAATTGACTTGTCCGTTTGTGGCACGACTCCAAGTTTTGAAAGGAACTTCTGGAGCTAGACCACTTTCTTAGATGCCACCGAAGTTTCCACATACTTAGCTTCCATGATTAAGTCAACAATGCAAGATTACCTAATACTTCTACATGAAATAGCCTTTTCCAGATAAGGTGAAGACATATCTATTAGTGGAGTTTCTCTCATCCTTATCTGCTTGGAAGTCTAAGTTTGTGTATTCTGTAGAAACCAAGTCGTTAGCCCTGTAAACCAGCATATAATCTCTAATTCTCTTGAGGTACTTCAGATTATGCTTTACAACTTATCAATGAACCTCCCCTGGGTTTGATTGGTATCTACTAACTAAGCCTACGGTAAAGAAGATATCTAGCCTAGTGCATAGCATAGCATAGCATACGTGAGACTTCCCACAACCGAAGCGTAGGGAATCCTACTGATCCTGTATTTTTCTTCTTCCATCCTAGGATAGTTCTTAGAATAAAAAGACAACTCATGTCTGCAAGAGATTAAAGTTCCTTTGCATGAGTTTATGCTGATCTTCACCAGCATCTTATCAATATATATAGTTTGGGATAATCTTAACATTCTTTGCTTTCTATTTCTAAGAAGCTTAATATCAAGAATATAATTAGCTTCTCCTAAGTTTTTCATACTGAATTGACTAGATAGCCAGACTTTAGTAGTTGACAATGTCTCTACATCATTCCCAAAGAGTAGAATGTCATCTACATACAGTACAAGAATAACCATATTTATACAGTTTCTTGTACACGCATAGTTTATTCTCGTTCTGAACAAAACCATAAAACTTTACAATCTCATTAAAATCAGTGTTCCATGCTCTTGATACCTGATTAAGTCTATAAATGGACTTCTTAAGCTTACAAATCTTATATTCCTGGTCTTTAGCAACAAAGCCCTCCGGTTGGGACATATAGATGTCTTCTCTAAGATAATCGTTAAAAAAGGCCGTCTTGACATCCGTTTGCCATACCTCGCAGTCATAATGACATGCGATGGTAAGGAGGATACGGATAGACTTAAGCATGGCTACCAGAGAAAATGTTTTCTTATAGTCGATTCCCTATTTCTAAGTGTACCCTTTTGCCATAAGCCCGGCTTTGAAGGTTTCCATCTTCCCATCTGCTTCCCTCTTCCTCTTGTATACCCACTTGTTCCCAATAGGTTTTATCCCTTCAGGTGAAGCTACAAGATCCCAAACTTGATTAAAGTACATTGAATCAATCTCGACTTTTATTATTTCATGCTATAGGTCTGCATTGGCATCAGCAAAACCCTCCTTATATCTAGTGGGATCTTGTTCCTAATGGTCAGAGTCTAGGTCAAAAACATCTCTAGTCTATATTTCTGGAGCTCTAGATACCTTCACACTACAACGAGACTTCCTTTGTACAGGTTCCTGATGCTGTACCTCTTCTTGTTAAATAATTGGGTTAGAAAAAGTTGATTCAAAAGATAACATCTCCTCGAGTTCCAACCCAGTTGAACTTTTCGTGGATGTGCTTTGATTATCTTCCAATGTATCTGCCATTAGTATTTACCAGTACCTTCTACTCCTTGGGATGATAAAAGTAATCATCCTTAGTTCATTTTGGATACTCAACAAAATAGCATAATTTTGACCTTGGTTCTAATTTGTCTTTCTTAATCATTACACAAGTTGGACATCCCCATATCCTAAGATGGTTCAGATATCTCGCAAGTGATTCTAGATACTAACTTGGAAGGTACTAAGTTCAGAATATATACCGTTATTTTCAGGCATATCCCCAAACAGATACCAAAAGAGTAGTATGAGACATCATGCTTCAGACCATTTCTATCAATGTCCTGTTCCTTCTCTCAGCTACTCTATTCTGCTGAGGTGTCCCTAGCACAGAGATCTAAGATACTATTTCATGATGTATCATGTAATCTTTGAATTCACTAAGGAGATACTCTCTAGCAGATAGGAATCAAATTAGGTATGAAGGTCATTTTCAAGAAGGGGGATGAAGGACAAAGTCACACTTTATGGTGCCATGGGTAAGAGCAACATTCAAAAGGAATTAGGGAGTTTTCAAAACAACAAATTCCACAAATCCAGGTCCAAGAAAATTTTGAAGAGATGGATGGAAAAGAAAGGGCCAAAAGACGCACAACAAAGGCAACAATCTATATGGAGGATCAGGCCAACCTTTAAACAAGGATTGAAGGCCAAAGGAGTATCAAGTAGGGTTCAAGACGACCAATATTTCATTTGAAAGATAAAAAAAACATAGAGAAATGGAATGGAGGTCTAAGGAGCAAGTTTTAAAGTGCAACAAAACAAGGGAGGACACCCAGAGCCTACCTGGTGCTGGTCGAGAATGAAGGACCCGTCACCAGGTCCAGTCGAGATCATCCCAAATTTTTGTTATTTTTTATATTTTCAATATTTTCACTTGTAATTTAATTTTTACGACTTCTATTATGTTTTGACCTATTTTAAGGCATGTAATAGGGCCTAAAAACTTGTATTAAAGCCATCTAATTTCTATGCTTTGTTTGCTAATTAGTTAGGGGAACTTAGGGTCTATAAATACTCCTATTATAGCCCTTTTTGTAATAGTTTTCAGAATTTAGATTTCAGATTTTTGAATAGAGTATTGAACTCTTAGAGAGGAGAATTCATCCTTAATTCTTCCTTTCAAGACCAAGTAAAGGAATTAGATCCACCTTTGTTTAGAGTCTCTAAAATTCTTAGGTTAATCCAACTTGTTTCTTCATCTTGGGTATTGGGTATATTTATTCTTACATAGTGTTCTTGTTAGGAAACCTAGAAGGGTGCATACTTTTCTCCATCCCACTTGTTCGTGAATTCTTTGTAGATATAAGGGTGTTTGGGTATTAAATTAATTGGCAAATCATATTAGAATTTGGGTTCTAGTTGTTCATTCACTTAGGGTTCTTATTTTGTGGGCATTTTGGTAGAAGATTAGGTGACCAATTCTTGAGTCTAATTTTTTAATTTTGGTGCTCCTGAGCTCGTATCAAATTGGTATCAGAGTAAGGTTGTGTTAATTCTTATTAACACAACATTCTTTAGGTAAAGGTACAACCTTCTTCAAGACCTTGTTGAATTTTCTCAAATTTTCATCACTTATTTTGTACTATTTTTGAATACTTGGAACTCAATATTATGCCATAAACTTGATGTTAAATTGATCCTATATGTTGGTATAATGTTTAATGAATTATTTGGCATTAATGTTTGTTGATTTTGTGCTCAAATAAAGGTAGATATCTCATCTAAACTATTGCTGCAAATTTGAATCCCGCAACTCATTTTATTAAGATTTTTGCGAGTTGAAAACTTCAAATTACGCCATGGATTTGTTGTGAAATTGAATCTACATGTTTGGTTGATGTTTAGGTAGCTATTTAAAGTTTGAAATTGCAGAAATTTTGAGGTTGTTTGGGTGTTTTTGCTGCAAAGGTTTGAACACAAGAAAACCCATAACTCAACTTTATGCTGATTTTGTAAGTTATTAAATTCTAGTTTTAGGCTTTTATTTGTTGTAAAATTGCTCCTTGATATTATATCTGTCATTGGGAATGAAATTTTGCTTGTAAATTTTGAGTATTGGAATGGTTATATAGTTTAAAATTTTGAAATACCTTTAGTTACGAGGTTGCACACCAAGTACTTGATGTGTGGTCCTATAACATAAGAATGTGTTTATATGAGAACCAAAGCTTTGTTTATTGAACCCCTATAGATTTTCTTGCTTGTTAGCTTGATTTTTGTGGAATTAAACTTTCTAATTGCTAGTAGCAAATTTTCTTGTGAATTGTCTAATAGCTTGGAATAGAAATTGGTGCATTTTGGATCATACCAATTTATCTCTTGGTGTTTTTGAATTTCTCGTGATTTCATTGTCTTGAGTGAGTTGATTGATCATCAAATTGAATTCTTGAGGTTATTATAGCATCCTAACATTTGAAAATCTTCATTTGAACTAGTTGCTTACCAAATATTTGATGAAGTGCTTAAGTGTCTTTACAAAGTCTTGTAAGGGTTTTTAGCTTACATTTATTACTTCCATTGAACTTAATTGGTATACTTCTTGTTTTTGGTGGGTTAAATATTTAGATTGACATCTTTTTGAGATAGTTGGAATTGAATTGAATATTGCCAATCTTAAGTCCTATTCATTAGTATCCTTATTTATGTGAATTCTTGTGGTGTTTGACTAGTGTTGTCACTATACATCTTCTTGAGAAATCTTAGAGTTTGTGTGACAACTCAATACTTGAAATTCTTGATTGAATGAGTCTCATTCTTGTTATCCATCTACTGATAGCTCATTTCTTCTTAGAAACTTCTTTTTTCTTAAACCATTGGAATTTACTTGCCTTTAGCTAGTGGAACTAAATTCTTTTAATTAGGGAGACTTTGTGAAGAACTAGAGTGTGGAATTAAGAGTGTGAAAAAGGCAAGAGGGTGAGCTCATTTTGATAAAAGCAAAAGAGAGTATACACGAGAGAAGAGTATTATTGAAAGAGTGTAAACATGTGAGGAAGTGAAGTAAGAAATTCATTTTGTATTTTCTACTTAAATTTTGTGGGCACTTCTCTTGAAAGAAAGGTTCACTATAGTTTGTTGGAATGAAAGTGGAGAATATGATTGTGATGAAGAGTCTTGTTCAATTAGAAGTAGTTATGGTAGGAATGATGAGTATAAATGGAGATATGAAGAGGATGACTATGAGAGTATGGGGTATTTGGAAGAATATGATAAAGGACTACAAAAATATTTAAAGAGTTGGGTTGCAATAGTCAAATAGTGGTATACTAAAAGAAATGGAGTATGTGTGTTTGTATGAAAGTCCAAAAGTATCTAGACCAAGGAAAAAGTGTGCATCGCAAAATTCTTCCAAGAGTGGTTTGAGAAAAAAACAAGATTATTCTTGTTCTACTTGTTGAGATTATGGCTATGACACATGTGATTTTCTAAGAAGAAAACGTCAAGGGAGTAGAGATGAGTTGCAAAGATGTGAAGTGAGCCTTTGTGAGAATTGTTCCAGCTATGAACACACTTCACTTACTTGTTGTTGGAAGTCCTTTAACTTCTAATGTAGCCAATTGAATAAAAGATTTGAGATGTGGGTAAAACCATATGAGGAAAAGAATAGAGAGGAGCAAAGGGTTGAAAGAAGTGAACAAAATAAGTTATAAGAAATTGAGAAAGAAGAGAAGATAGAAGAAGAAGCCAAAGAAAGAGAAATGGAAAATCAAAGGGGTGACAAAAAATATGAAGAAGTTGGGAAAAGTCCATTAATACAAGGGAGTGAAGACCAAGATATGGATAACGAAGAAGGGGTTGAGCATGATAATGATATGGTTGATGAGGAGCAAATGTGTACTAAAGATGAAGGTCCCAAAAATACTTCAAGTAACTATGAATTGGGAGAGAGCTCCTATTAACAAAAGAAATAGGGAGAATGTAAGGTTGTGAAAAGTAAAACACCAACACCATTTTCTAGGGAGGCCACAAATCCAAAAGAGAGAGTAGATGGTGAAAGGAAAATTGTGATTGAGAAAAGAAATTCACTAATTGGCGTTGCTAGTAGAGTCTTGGGCACTTATGTTGTTGAGAATATGAATGATTTACAAAGAGAAAACATTTTCTACTCAAGATGTAAAAGTAACCAAAGGCTATGTAGTATAATGATAGATTGTGAAAGTTGTGCAAATGTGTTAAGTACTAAATTGATGGAAGAGATAGGTATAGAGACCATAAAATATCCTATGCCATACAAGCTTTAATGGGTTAATGATTGTGGAGAGATGAAGATAAACAAAGAAGCTAAGGTTATATTTAGCATGGGAAATTATAAAGATGAGGTACTTTGTAATGTGATGCCTATGTATGTTGGGGTGTTATTATTGGGAAGGCCTTGGATGTTTGCTAGAGATATTATGCATAATGGTAGAAGGAACACTTATACATTGAGCAAAGAGGGAAATAAGTTTAATTTTCTTCCATTTTCCCCTAGGAAGGTTACAAAAGATCAAAATGTTTAGAGAAAAAGAAAAGAGAAGGAGAGAGAAAAGGGAAGAAAAGAAGAGTGAGAGAAAAGAAGACGAAGGAAAAAATAAGAGGGTTAAGATGAAAGAACTTAAGGTAAAAAGAGAATAGAGGAGAGTGAGAGAGCAAGAGGAGAAGCAAACATAAAGTAGTATGGTTGAGAAAAAGAAAATGAGTGGGGGTAAAATGAGGTTAAGAGCATGGGTTGAGAAAAGAGAAAACAAGAGAATTGATGAGGATTAAAAGCCAAAAGTTTTACCATCACACAAAGTGTCTTTTTTGAATTATAATGTAGGTAACGATTCGAAGACGAATCATCTTCAAGAAAGGGGAAATGATAGGAATCAAATTAGGCATGATGTTCATTTTCAAGAAGGGGGAAAAACAATAAAGTCCCACTTCAGGGTGCCATGGGTAAGAGCAGCATTTAAGATGAATCACAAGAGTTTTCAAGACAATAAAATTCAACAAACCTAGTTCCAAGAAGATTATGAAGAGATGGATGGAAAAGAAAGGGCCAAAAGACGCACAACAAAAGCAACAATCCATGTGGAGGATCAAGCCAATCTTCAAACAAGGATTGAAGGCCAGAGGAGTATCAAGAAGGGCTCAAGACGACCAACGTTCTATTTGGAAGATTAAGGAAATACAAAGAAATAGAATGGAGGTCCAAGGAGCATGTTTTAAAGTGCAACAAAATAAGGGAGGACGCCCAAAGCCTACTTGGTGCCAGTGAAGAATGAAAGACCCGACACCGGCCCTAATCTGGTGACAAATAGTCATCGGGATAGGTTACACTTGGTGTCAGGTATACTCCTTAGACCCAGCGCTGGCCTAGTCGGGATTATCCCGGATTTTTTCTATTTTTCATATTTTTACCCTATTCACTTGTAATTTAATTTTCACGACTTTTATTATGTTTTAACCTATTTTAAAGTATATAATAGGACCTAAAAACTTGTATTAAGGCCATCTAATTCCTATGCTTTGTTTGCTAATTAGTTAGAGCAACTTGGGGCCTATAAATACCCTATTATAGCCTTTTTTGTTATAGTTTTCAGAATTTAGAATTCAGATTTTTGAATAGAGTGTTGAACTCTTCGAGAGGAGAATTCCTCCTTAGTTTTTCCTTTCAAGACCAAGCAAAGGAATTAAGCCTACATTTGTTTAGAGTCTCTAAAATTCTTAGGTTAATCCAACTTGTTTCTTTATCTTGGGTATTGGGTAAATTTATTCTTACCTAGTATTCTTGTTAGGAAACCTAGAAGGATGCCTACTTTTCTCCATCCTACTTGTTCTTAAATTCTTTGTAGATTCAAAGGCGTTTGGGTATTAAAGTAGTTGGCCAAATCTTATTAGAATTTGGGTTCTAGTTGTTCATTCACCTATGGTTCTTATTTTGTGGGCAATTTGGTAGAGGATTGGGTGACCAATTCTTGAATCTTGTTATTGAGTCTAATTTTTTAATTTTGGTGCTTCCGTGCTCGTATCACTACCACGATTCGATCGTAAGGTCTTGATCAGTTTACCTGTCTGACGCTCTACTTCAGCCTTAAACTCTTTGAACTTGTCAAATGAGTCAAACTTGTACCTCATAAGGTGTAACTCCCCCCTACTACGTACCTTAAAAAGGGTGGGGATGTTGCCCCGTCCCGAGGACAAGGAGCCTTTAAAACGAGGTATATAATATAAAGGCAAACTCAAGAAATCAAACTTAGATAAATAAAGAAAAACTCCTATTACATCAGGCTCAAACTGGAGCAAAACTAAATAAAAGAAAACACCGGTTCCCGAAGTATAAATCAACAATTGTCTCTCAAAACATAATGGGAAAAATAACAAAACTCCAACTATTACACATCCCGCTTGCTCAACATAATCAATCTCCTAAAAACATGATATGAAACAGTGTGAGATTAACATCTCAGTAAGTCCTGTGTGTGCACATGGTACTTTGAACTGTTCGTGTATGCATAGCTGAAAACATTTGTAAAAATAATTGGCAAGTCATAAATAATTTCTCTTTGTAATGAGTGGATTTTTCTCATTGTCACACTTTGTACAAAATAACTCATCCACTAGAATAAATAGCTATGTCACCACACTTTGGGCTCAATGATAAGAAAATGGTCAAGGCACCACACTTTGTGCACCATGACAAGAAAACGGTCAAGGCACCACACTTTGTGCACCATGACAGGATCAGATTACCACACTTTGGGCGCTCTGATCAAAGGTGAGTGTATAGCCTACCGTGTGAGATATTCCTCCATCTCTATACCCAACAAAAGCATCCGGGTATCCATGTTGGGAAAATAAATGATACCTTACTAGATACAAAGGCTAGCTCGGACTGGCCTGACTAACCAACACTGTCGCCTTTTCAAGCAGAGCTTATCTTTTGGAGATGGCCTCCTGCCAGAAGACTTACTCTAACCTTCCAAGACTAGTATTGTTAGCCTACCCTTATTAAGTACTTAACGAACATATCCGTCAATTCCTGTCTCATAATAATAAGTCCATACTTTGGCTTTGTAAAACGTGGTTTTCCTGAAAAGGGAGTTTTCTAAAATATTTAAGGAAAAGAGCAGTCTTGATAAAGGCATTAGGTTGACAAAACCATTTAGAGCTTAAACGTCCACGTTTACAACCCAAATAATCATAGTTCAATAATAGCTTCACAAAGCTTTACAACATTCGACTTGCCATCACAATATTTAATAAAAGAGTTTATGCAAGGACTTACTTGATATGCCTAAGATAAACAAGATAAAATCATAGCTTGCTTCCTTCAAGTACCCTCCTGATCCAGAATCACATAATATCATGATTAGGGTCTCAATCGACTCAAGCATAACTCATTTATTCCCATAACAAATCATGATCCGTTATCTAACTTCAAATAAATCATCTAATCCTCAATGTACATACACTATGATCATATATCCATCGAAGATATGAATAATATATCAAAAAGGTCTTGACTTGACCATCACAATTCCCATCCATTATTATCACAATAAAACATGGCTTTGCTATCAATCGAATATACTTAATTAATTACTCGACTCAAAATATTCATCTATCCCAACTAAGCACATACATCATGCTACCATACTTCCATAGGCCTCATCAATCTCATTAGATCTTAATTTCAACATCAAAGGTAAGAATTCCCTTACCTTGCAACAACCAGATTAACAAGATCTCGATGCTCTTATGGTGGTGGTCCCGAGTTGCTTGAGAAGAAGAGAAAAACTGTCTTCTTTACCTCCTTTTGATCGAAAGTAGATAAAGAGGATGAAATCAGCCTCTATGTGGCGTGATTCAAGGGAATAAAAAGAGAAGAATCAATGGAAGAAATGAATCAAGAGGTTAAGATGATTTTTGCTTACCTTAGGGTGTAATCGGTTTTGGCTAGGGGTTGCTCTTGTGATTTTCGAAAATTGCAGGAGAGTATTTGCTGGAATTTTCATGCAGTAAGGAGGGAGTGGTCGGCTATCTTGGTTTAGGGTTAGAAGAGGTGGATTTAGGGTTAGAAGTTGCTGCTATAGAGGACTCCTAATGGCTATAGGTTTTTTTAGCAGTAATGGAAAAAATTACAACTTGCTGTACTCTTATTGCTGGCCGAATTTTAGAGGGGTTAAAAGGAGAAAATTAGTCTGGAATTGTTCTCCTATGCTGGCCGAAATAGTGCTCAAGAATATGGCTAAGCGTGTTTAGGGTTTTGGCCAAAACAAGAAGGAGTTTGTGCAACTAAGGTGATCTGAATTGGTGAGTGGTGTTTTAGGTGATTTGAGCTAGGTTTAGAAGAGTTTGCATGCACTTAGGAGTGCAGGAATTTCGTGCAGCTTGTGCATGCACAAGGCTGCCGAAATTCTGTAGGAAAAGAAAGAATAAACCTAGTTGGTTTAGGATTAAAATAAAATCTGATTTGCTAAAGGATTTTGGATAAGATTTCCTAGCATTAGAAGAATTTGTGTTGAGCTAGAAGTTCTTCAAAGGTAGCGGCACTTAGCTGGAAAAATTCCCAGATTTTCAGCTAGGGTTCCATGATCAAAGTCACCAAGATATCTAACTAGAAAATAACAATTTAATTCCAGCTATCAATTATAAAATCTAATAAATTAAAATCAAGTCGGAATTTAATTACTCTAGCTAGAATTTTTGAAAATAAAAAAGGATAAAAGCTAGAAATAAAATTAATCTTTATCCTTATCAAAAGTCCTTGAATTTTAGGAGATAATTATGGAGACTTATTCCTAAGAAGATGGCGCTGAAAATTTAAAAAGGAAAGCTGGGATTTTCAGCCAAGCATGAGGAAATCTAGGAAAAGAATTCAAAAAGAAAAGCTAAGATTCACAAGAGGTAAGATTCGAATTCGGGTCACCATAGGATAATCACCCAACCTAACCGCTATTCTAAATCAACTCCAATGATAATATTTCTCTAAGAAATTCTTTTCACCCTAATCCTCATCCCTCTATCTCCTCTACTAAATTTCACCTAAGGCAAATTTTCAATTAATGTAACAACACAATTATTTCTCATCAAATAAATTAAATGCAAAAGCAACCTTAAAAATCACATGCACCCATGTAAGAATAATTTTAAGATAACACATGAAATGTGAAATGCTATGCAATGCATGACTTTTTCCCTATAGGTCAAAGGTGGTTTTGGGCGAGGTATTACATAAGGTAAACATAATTGTACTTTGTATAATTATCCGTGAAAATGATGAATTACTCAAACCCACCTCTTGTTGGTGTAGATAATAAACCACACACATCAATGTAAATAAGACTCAAAATCTCCTTATCTCTATCCGTCTTTTGGGTAAAAGACTTTTTGGTCATTTTTCCTATGAGGAAGGATTCATACTGAGGCTAACATTCCAATCTCAATGAGCCCAAAGGTCCATTATGAATTAACCTATGAATCTTGATTGAGTTAATATGACACAACTTTAGATGCCAAAGATATGAGTTATTGACATTGGTCTTTCTCTTCCTACATAAAGGTTCAGATTCAACATTATTTAATTGATTGTTAATAGGGTTAAAAAAGAACAAATTACCATACATGTACCTAGTATATAAAAATTCTCCATTTCTAGTGATAGTAATATCAAAATGGAAAGAAATAGACTATACTTGATTTATAAGTTTTGCAACTGAAATCAAATTCTATCTAAAATCAGGCACATATTAAACATCTTTCAAAATAACTATTCTATTATAACAATAAAAAAATAATAATAAGTTCTAGCTCTCCTACTACTAGGGTCCATACTTGTACTCTATTTCCCACACGTAGTCTATGTCCACCCTTCTAGAGTCTTCTTATCTTTTTAAACCCTTGAAAGGAGTTACATATTTGATCAGTGGCTCTTAAATCAATAATCCAAGTGGAAATTGATCCAACCATTGAAATAGACTGTAGATAGTAAACATTACCTGTGGAATTTTTCTTGGTTGGACGATCTGGACACTCCTTTTTCCAGTGTCCCTTCTTCCCACACTTGAAGCACTTCTCCTTGGACTTATCTTTGTGCTGGGACTTGGGTTGGGCTACTGCATTACCCTTCTTCTTCTTGAGCTTTCTAATCTTGGGCCCAATTCTTAAGGAAAAAGCTATAGCAATCATAACCTTAGACTGTGGCTTCATGACCTTCTTCACCACCTGGAACTATTTCATTAACTCAGTTAAACTCATGTTTAACTTGTTTATGTTATAGTTCAACTTGAACTGAGTAAAAGAGCCTGACAGATATTCAAGAACTATATCCACTTATCTCTCGGGGTCAATGACACCCCCAAGACTTTTGTTTCCTTGAAAGCAGCAATCATTTTGAGCATATGTTCCCTGGCTAATGCTCCCTCAACCATCTTAGTATTAATGATCATTCTAAGAGCCTCTTGCTGTGCGGGCCGACTCATATCAGTGAACATTATGGCTAATAATGTACTGATATCGTAAGCAGCGACCATGTGCTCATATTTAGATTGCAACACATTAGATGTGGAGGCCAACATGTAGTAATGAGCCATCTTGTCGGCCTTCTTCCACTTCTTTTCAGCCTCCCACTCCTCATCGGTGGAACCCTTCCCAATTACAGGGCAGATTTCGTAAATAATATATTTATACTTCTCGGCTGTGAATATTATGTCCAGATTCCTCTTCCAGTCCATATAATTTGGACTCGTTAGCTTATACTCCTAGAGAATAACGACCAAATTTTTTAAAATAAAAAATAAAAGATAAAATAAAATTATTAATTTGTGACAAATAAATAATTTGTGTACTTTATCATCATATTAAATTTGATAATAATGAATCCTATTACTGTTATCTTTAATATGATTAATTTGGTTCTTAAGAGAATTGACTTAGCTTCTTAGGAAGAATAACAATTTCCTAAGCTAAGTGTTTTAACCACCACAGATTAATTTCCCTTTTAGGTAATGATCTAAATGATAACTCCATCGATGGGATGGTCGTTTCTTCTTATTTTCTATGGACAATCCTCGCACTATAACTTCCAATATGGGTTGGCCAATCACAGTACATGGCTCGGATTATTAATTACATCATTTCATTAGTTCTATATCCTTGCCGTGTCTCCATCCTATACGGGTTTACTCCCAGGGTGATGCGAGGAGACCCACGATCTTTAATGAGAACCGTGATGAAGCCATGGGACTGTTGGAGTCCCTCTGTCACTTAGTATTTTTTTTTAAAAGGGTTTTTCCTTGGAAAAATATCCTTTTGAAAATATCCATTAACTACCTCTTAACTCTTGTAAAATATCTAAATCCATAAATCTCTATGTCAAGATAAAATCCTTTAAGAGATTTTCTATGGATTAATTTTACTTTGTTAAGAACTTAATAACTTCAAAATTTTTTCATTAAAACTTTGTAGAGGCTTAGGTCTCAAGTTTTATTTTGACCAAAATAATTTTTTCTTGTTAAATAAATTAAAATGATTATTCCTTTTAACTCACAAAAATATTCTCTATATCAAGGATAATATCCTTTAAGAGAATAACCATGGATTAATTTTTGTTTTGAGCTAAAATTAATCATTTAAATAGAGAAAAAATGTTATCTTGCCAAAATTTCTCAAAAAGACTTTGGTCTTTGAGAAAACGTGCACATAAGTACTTTAAAAGGAAATAGCATGCAAAAAAATAGTAAAAGTTTTCATGCTTTAATATTTTTTAACCTAGTTGTTCAAATAATAAGATTAAACAAATTAATTTAATTAATGATCTTGTTTGATCCTAAATCCATTATTATTATTTTTCATGCAAAATATTCTAATAATATTAACTATACAAAAATAACTTCACCTAGTATGGGACCTAAAACGAAAAAGAAATTCGCATGAAATTACAAGGAAAAAAAAGGAAAAAAAATTCCTCTTGGTCTTCATGCACCCAAACCACCGGATCATAGCCTTTGAACCTACAACCCATGGATCGACTCGCGACCTGCGCACCAAAGTCCAACCCGTGACCTAATCACCAAGTGACCTAGTCGCGGGAGGGACCTCCCATGCCGTGGCTGGCTTTGGGCATTAAAAAACCCAAAGCCTAGACGATTTGGGGCATGCTATGGCTGGCTATAAAGCCGTGCCATGGCATAGCAAACTTCAAGCTACGGCCGCTTGGCTCCAGGCAGCTTGTCACCCAAAAAACTGGCGGCTCAGCTTGTCCAGAACAGTGTCATCTTCTTTGTTTTGTTTTGTTTTTTTTTTTTTTTTTAGTTTTGCAGTGGCATTTAAAGTCGCAATTTTGGTCACCAAACTCAATCAAATTGAAATAAAATAAAACTAGACAACTACCTATGCCCTTAAAAACATTGGACTTTCATGACCGCTAAGGAAACAATTAAGTTATAATGTTCATATGCTTCCAATCACGAAGCATACAGATGAACTACCACATACCAGAAAACATGAATGATCTCAATATAAATAGCTAAAACCATCTTTTCTAGTTTTCAATTACCTAAGCATGCTTCTATGCCAAGAACCTGGCTCTGATACCACTTCAAAGTTGGGTGGATCACGACACAGGGCATTTAAAATCGAAACATAGCAAAAACTAATGCATAGCGGAAGAAATATTATTCCTCTACGTCTATGATTCACTGAATGCTTAGGCTGTGACAATGAAATTGGCGTTGGTTGAACAATGCTCGGTTCACTCATGCTTGCTATTAGATCAATACTGCAAGTCATCGACTTCGTCTGGGCATGAACGTTAGGCTCTCCGGCTCACGGAATATTCCACAGCCAAAATACTATCGATGAAAGTAATTAAGGTGAGGGATTAGTCTCGTACTCATGACCCATTGCTATCAAGATTAGCAGTATCAAGAAGAGTGAATCATTGTGTTCTAGTTTCTGGAATAAATAGAGAGACACACAGAGAAGAATCGAAGTGATAGAGAGAGAAAAAGAGAAAAGTTGTTTCGGCTCTATCGTTTTCATGGACGAGAAAAAAAATTGATAAAAATCTATTAAGGATCTTTCAATTATTCAAAAGAGCCCGGATATCATCAACATCTTCTTCTCTTTTTTTTTTTTTTTTCACTAAAGACGTTTTGCTAGGGTAAAAATAACTAAAACCTTAGCATTCTGTGAAGACATGGTCTAGCCTATTAAACCACAAAAAATATTATTTATTCTTAGACTCAATAGGCCCATAAATAATAAACCTCAATTATTTATTTCCCATACTTATGAAAAATCACAATAAATAATTAATGAACCCAAATAGACCAAGATTACAGATCAAGCCTTTTCACCTAATTTAGGCCCAGGTTAATTTTTTAATTATTTAATCTGGGCTTAAGCTGTGAATAATTAATTAACCAACTAAATTAGATAATTAATTTTAATTTCTCTCGACCCCTTCTTTTTTATTTTTATTCCAATCTAATAATAAATTAGACTTCCTAAAAAAAATAAAACCTCTTTAATCGAGACCATTCCTTAACTTAAAAAATAATTAGAATTTATGGACTATTTCGAGGACCAAAAAGACATATCGCCTCGGCTACTAAAATGACCAAAATACCTCTGCTATAGAAATAGTTGTACTTTGCATTTTAAATATTTTCTAATATCACCATAAGAAAATATTGACCACAAGGACAATGTTGCGTTGGCAATGTCTCGGACCTACAGGTGTAATGGCTAAAATATTCATCTACAAATTGTCGTACATTTAAAGAGGAAGAAGTGTACTGACACCTCTCTAAATGACATTTATCATCCTTAGACCTTTAGTCCAATGATCCACAACTCTCTAGAATGTTTTTGCATTACTAGGGAGCTACTCTAAAGCAAACATCCCAGTCATGTTCCCTAAGGCCCTGGATTATTAGATCATTTAAATAGTCACAATGGGTGATATAGCATAGAAGTTATCTTGTATAAATTTGTCTTAACTAACTAGTAACATATACCCAACATACAAGTATATTAGTCTTATGATAGAATCTCAATTACAATATATCAAAACATATGTTTCTAACTTCGTCAGACCACTAATTCATACTCAAGCCGTAGAGTATAAGTCTATGATATTGCAGTAGTAATTTGAGTTTCTACCATGTAGTACTTTTTAGAAATCACTACTACAGGTCCAGTTCTATATATTCGAAATACGCTTATATTATAAAGTGAGAAGACTACTCACTGACTAAAGGTAAGCCATTTCTCACTTGAAATTTATAACATAATGATTTCCATTCTCATCATTCGATAAAGAACAATTATTTATGTGTTAAGTAACCCGCGATCCATACCTTATTGTGAAAGACAACCATTTATATGAACCAGTTACTTAAACACAATGGGTCTTTTTTAGCATAATTGTGCACAAATAATAGTGTAAATTCACAAACAAACTTTGAGAATAAATATTTTTTTAATATTAATCAAAATTATATAAAAAACATAGTCTAAGAGGGCATACATTCCTAGAGAGAGGACATTTATACAAAGATTGCCAAAGAAGACTCAGTAAATGTAATATATGCAGAAGAAGAGGACATACAACCCCCGAATGTTGGAAATGAATTAGTAAGAAATTATGATGCTCTTTTGAAAAATATTAGTTGAGAAACTCCAGAATCATCGTCCTATACAAATGCAACGTAGGAGACTAGAATAGAGAAACAAGAAAGTTATCTAGGACTTTTTGAAGGAAAGTTTAATTTAAAAAATAAGCCCAATTTCGAGAATGAAATTGTTTTGAAGGAGGGGAGAATGTAATAACCCTCACATTTGTCCTTTAAATAGCTACTATTTTGTATAGAATGAGAATTTGTATAAGTGACCAAAACAAGAAATGATCAGCATAATGAGATGAACGTTTTGGTGCGATAAAAATATTTAGGGGCTTTATTGAAAATTTGAAATTGTAGGGACCCAGATGGAATTTTGAGATTGTTCTACCCGTACCTTTGTACTTCAATTGGTGATTACTTTGTATAGTGTGAGAATTTGGGTATAAGCCCAGAACAAAAGTCAATCAGTACGATGAGACAAATATTTTGGTATAATTTGAATTTTTAGGGCTATTATCGTAATTTTGACCTCAAATTGAAGAGGATTGAGAAAGAATTAGGAATTTTTCTCCCACCATTGAACTTAGTAATGTTTGTAGATTCCATTGGTTAAATAAAAGTTTTTTCGATCGACATATATATTGGTCCAAATTTTAGTTACTTCCTGAGGAAAAATGGTAATTTTGTCAAAAGAGGACAAGTGACATTTTATGATTTGTTGATGAAAACATGTGTCATTTTATGGTTGGTTGCATGAAATATTCATGCATATGTTGTAGTATATTAAGCTTATCAAATAAGCTTTAAAGAATAATTAAGGAAAAATTTAGCAAATAAGAAAATTCCAAGTGTTAAAAACATTTATTGACCACTTGACTTTGTGACCAAAATTTGGACCAATATTGACAGTGAAAATGCTGTTTTTACAGCTTATAGTCAGCAGCCACAAGAATAAATAGAGAAGAAAGGAAAAAGAAAAGAAAAGGAAGGAAAAATAGAGAGAAATTCCAAGAAGAAAAGAGAGAAGGAGAAAAGGAAGAAGCTTGGGCATTTGCAAGCTTGTAAATCTCTATACGCAAGGTAAAACATCATACTCCTCGAATTAAAGTTGTAGATTAAATTGTGAAGATTATTTTGGTATTAATTTTATTACGAAATTCATGAGAACTATGAGAATTACTTGGATAATTGGTATGTTTTGGGCTGTTGTATGTGCCGATTGATTTGAAAGGCTATATACTATTTTTTTATATGGTGGATAAAGGTGTTTTGATGGTGTTTTATATGGTTGTTCGTGGCTGCAAGGATGGAAGAAAGAAATAAGATAGCAAATGGTTTAATTGTTGAAGAAAATGAAATATTGTTATTCTTGGCTATTGGTTTTGTGTTGGTTAAATGTGAAAGTACTGAGCTGCTTGTGTCTGAAAATCAGAGGATTATGTGATGCTTAGATGAGAAATAAATCATTAAAATGATTAGAAAGCATGTATGTTGTATGGAAAAGAAAAGAGAATTAATGGTATGAAGAAAAGGAACAAACAGAAATTCTGTTTGTGTAATTTCCGAGCAGACCTGAAGAACAATTAAACTAAACGTAATGGTCAATTTTTCTGGAACCTCATGACCTGAGACTTGTAGCTAAATGTCTTAGAATCATTTTAAGACCAAGTTGAAATGATTTGGACTTTTAAATAGAAAGTTATGGGTTAAATACCAAGGGCTGCCAGTTCAGTGACGGGATGAAGAAGTTGGGAGTTTATGATTAAAACTGATTGAAATAGCAAAGGAAATTGGCATTCCATGAATTGGAAATCATAAAGGTATGTCTTAGGGACATTTTGGAACTGGTTTGACATTAATTGGGCTTGTGAATCAAAATTTATGATATAAACAAACAAGTGTTCCAAGAAGGAGGAAATGTAGAAATTTGGTTGACAAAGAATAAATTCATATATTGATTCCATGTGTACTATTGGATAGATGAAGGATCAAAGAAGCATGTGTAAGCTTTATATACTTAGTTGAGAAATGAAATGAAGGAATGGAAAAGTGACTCTTTGATCATCTCAAATATTTATAGTATGTTGATTAAGAAATGGAAGAATAAGGAATTAGATCATTCCTTTGGTCTTACACATTTGATGATATCTCTATATTGGATGGAAACAATAAAAGGTTAAATGAAATATGGATTGATTATGGATGTAGATTATTTACCCTAATGACTTCGTGATGAAATTGAGGAAAATTTATATAACTAAGCAACATGGCATAAGGTGAGTCCCCTTAGCTTTTTAAAAACTAATGTTTGTTAGTGGGTTTCATGTTCACTAAATAATGTTGTGTGAACCCTTTTGGTTTCTCTAAGCAAACAAATGGTTTTTCTAAGGAAGAAATGGTATTATGCCATGCTAGGTTAAATGAAAGATACGAATTTTCATAAAGGGAATTCTTTATAAGTATTGACTAATTTTCCTAAAGCCTTTCAATAATAAGGTTGATGGACCTTTGTGTTTTTCTGAGGAAAATATGGTTTCTCTGAACGAGAAATTATTGAGGACTTTAGGAAATAATCTTTTCTCCAAAGAATTTTGGTTCACTTGAATTGTGAATATTTCCTAGATCTAAATGTATACCTAAAAGGCTCTCTTCTCATTAATTATGAGGCATGATAATGATTTATTTGAGAAAGCATTAATATTTTTTTTATGGTAAAAATCTAGGATCATGAGAAGTCTTGGTTTTTGTGAACCATAATTGGTTTTGAAATCTAAAGTAGGGTAAAATATGAATCTCTTGAATTTAGTTCTTTTTCTAGAATTAGAATTCAGGATTTTCTGGATAAAAATTCTTTTGAAATTGGGTTTTCTTAAAATGAAAAAAATACCCTTGGAAAGGCATTTTATTGTGGGAGAAGGAATTTTATCCTTCTTCGCTATATTTTTGGGAAATAATCTTCTCGTATGAGATCTAGGTTTGATAAACGGTATTTTTGGCCCCAGAAAATGTATTATTGGCATTTCTTTGAGAATGAATATTTGAGTGGTCTTGTGAACCAGCATTACTGAATTGGTCTTGTGAACCAATGGAAACTCTGAGTACTCAGTAAGGGCTATGACCTTTATACTAGCTCGCATTAGAGATGGATGACCCCAAGTAACCCGGTTCTAGTTCTTAGGATTGTCTTACTCCAGATGGGGTGACAGGACATTGGAATTAACCAGTTCCCCATCTAGCACTATCCCAATGCGTGATCACTAATTAATTTAGTTGATCTTTGGCAGTACACCCAATCTGTGATAAACTCTTGTTAACCTTGTGGTGAGGGGAGTACGGAATGGGGACCCTTACTACTGCAATGAAGGATTGACATATACAGAGCATGCTTCACGGGATAGTAAAAATGGAAGAACAAACAATATTAATAGAGTATGGCAGCATCATGGTGGCATGAAAACATACCTCTTGGAGCCTTAAAACTTAAAGAATTTTGAATAATTGCTTGAAACACAGAAACAACTTTCTTCTTCATCCGTCTAGTGCACTGCATCCTTTCTTCCTTCTCCTCCGGTGAGAATGAACACTCCGGTGCATACTTTTCAATTCTCAGAATATTACCCAGCCTTAATTTCAGTTGGTGAGCACAGAATGGAAAGAGAAGGAAAGAATGATCTCTCTGGTTTTTCACACACTAACCATCCGTTTTCCAGGCATGACTTCTTCTGTTATAGCCAAAACCAGTGAAGAAAACCAAAAGCCAGGAAAGCTAAACAGCCACACGAGAGGGAGAGAGAGAGCCAAAAGACTTGGGAAATTAATTTTTTTTCCTTTTCTTTTATTTTATTTTTCTACACAGAAAGTCAAGACTCGTGAAACCAAAAATAATTATTTTGATAAAAATAATATTCTTGGGATTTAATACCCGAATATTATTTACAAAATAAATTTTGGCTTCACCCCAAACTCTTCTGAACTGTGTCCGGAAAAATCCTATGGTCCAGGCTATTGGGCCAAAATAATATTTATTATTTTCCTTGGACACGAAAAGTCTAAAATAATAAACATTAATTATTTTTTTTGGGATTAAATAAATAACCCAATAAATAATTAATGAACCCAAATGAACAAAAAATAATTAAACGTTAATTATTTATTTCTTGGGATTTAATTAAATAACCCAAAAATTAATTAAGTATTAATTATTTTCCTCTAGTTCAAGTCCCAGTTAATTTTTTAATTATTCAAGCTGGACCTAGGCCCTGAATAATTAATTAACCAATTAAACCAGATATTAAATTTCTCTCAATTTATTTTATTCCAGTCTAATAATAAATTAGACTTCCTGAATAACATAAAACCCACTCAACTGAGATCAATTTCTCAACGCAAAAATTAATTAGGACTTAAGGGCTATTCCGAGGACCAAAAAGACACATCGCATTGCTACTAAAATAACCAAAATACCCCTACTATATAAATAGATGTATTTTGTATTTTAAATATTTCCTAATATCACCATAAGGAAGTATTGACCCCAAGGACAATACTGCATTAGCAAAGTCTTCGACTTACAGGTGAAATGACTAAAATACTTCTCTACACATCGCCGTACATTTAGAGAGGAAGAAGTGTACTAACACCTCTCTAAATGACATTCACCATCCTTAGGTTTCTAGTCCAATGATCCATGACTTCCTAGAGTATCCCCGCTTTCCAATGGAGCTACCCTAAAGCAAATATCCAAGTCATGTTTCCCAGAGCCCTGGATATTTAGATCGTTCAGATAACCACAAGGGGCAATATAGTATAGAAACTATCTTGTGCAAGTCTGTTTTAACTAACTAGTCACACATACCCAACATGGAAGTATATTGGTCCTCCGATAGAACCTCAACTATAGCATATCAAAGCATATTCTTCCAGCTTCTCCAGACCACCAACTCATACTCAAGTCATAGAGTACTAGTCCACGCTATAGCGGTAGTAGTCTAGGTTTCTACCATATAGTACTTTTTAGAAACCACTACTACAGGTCCTGTTCTACGTATTCGAAATGCGCCTGTGTCTTGAAGTGAGTGGACTACTCACTGGCTAAAGGTAAGCCATCTCCCATTTGGAATTCATAACATAATAACCTAAACATGATGAGATTCCCATTCTCATCAATCGGTTAAGAGCAAAAGTTTATGTGTTTAAATAACCCATGATCCATACCTTGCTGTGAAAGACCTCCATTCACATGGATCACTTATTTAAACACAATGGGTTTGTTCCAAACGAAATTGTACACAAATAAAGAAAATAAATTCACAAACGATTTCTGTAAATAAAGTTTTATATTAACATATTTGATACTTTCATCAGAAAACTAGTCTAAGAGGGCATATTCCCAACACGCAAGTAAAAAGAATTGATATAATTTACGATAGATTGAGTTGGCAATCTTACCACTCCGATAATGTATAGTTGAATATTGTAGGTTCATTCTTTAGCATAACAAGACTGGCTTTCTATTGAAAGGAAGCCTGCATTTCTTACAATATGGGGCAATGATATTATAAAATGTGGTTTTCCAAATATGCCCAGGATATAAGGCATTGATCTTAATAAAGTTTGATTTTTTAATGTGCCTAAGATTTCAAATAATTCTTAGGGAAGGATTTCTTCTAATGAATTATAGAATTGTTTCAGTGAAAAGACCTAATGAACTCCTGCTGTTTATTTTAGTGGAAACCATGATAGTTCCATACTTTGTCTTCTTTAAGAAAACACTAGCATACATGGGACTCACTGAGCATTACGCTCACATGTGTGTTATTTCTCTTTGAAAATTTTTAGGATTAGAGGCGCAGTAGACTCCCAGAGACTCATGCTGTATCTTGGATCTATTATGCATTAAATATGGTATCAAAAGACAGATTCCATGTATTTTCTTTTATTTAATAAAAAGCATTTTGAGTAAATTTCCATTGTGTACTAAGTTAAGTTCGTTTTAAAGACTCTTTTTCTGGGCAACTGAATGGGGAGACATCCCATGAAAATGAAGCGTGCTACGCTATGGAAAGGTAGGGTGTTACAAGTTATGTTTCCTAAGGCCCTAGATCTCTAGACTATTTGGATAGTTACAAGGGGCGATATCTCTAATAGGATTATAAAAGCTATCTTTTATGAGTCTATTGTAACTAACTGGTCATGTATACCTAACATATAAGTATATTGGTCCTACAGTGGAATCTTACCTACAGTATATCAAAGTATGTGCTCTCAGCTTCACTAGACCACCAACCCATACTTAGCTTGTATAGTATTAGTTCATACTATAGCTATAGTTGTTGGGTTTCTATTATTATAGTACTTTGAGAAACCTCTACTATGGGTCCCATTCTACATATACCAAATCTGCTTATACTATGAAGTGATTAGACTACTTATTGGCTAAAGGTAATCCATTTCCTATTTGGAATTTATGGTATAATAACCAACAACTTAACGAGATTCTCATTCTCATTATCTGATTAAGAACTGCCTTTTTTCATACGTTATGTAACACATAATCCATACCTTACTGTGAAAGACCTTCATTCACATGGATCAGTTAGTTAAACGTAATGGATCTTTTCCAACAAAATTGTGCGAAACAAATTAAAGTGAAATTACACAAACAAATTTGAGAATAAAAAAATTAATTTATTATATCGAATTTACATTAGATACATAGTTTGAGGACAAAGATTCCAACATATACCTAAGTTGATGATCAATTTTCTCAAGACTGTGGAGTCTTCTATGAAGAAATGAAACAATGCAGTCTTGTTAGTTGATTCTTCCTTTAGGAAGAAAAATGTTTCTAAGAAGAAGAATCTAATCAAGCCTAAAGTTGTTGTGGAGAAGAAGGAGATAGCTACCAAAGGACCATGTCACCATTGTGGTAAAGTGGGTCATTGGAAGTGCAATTACAGAAGTCACTTGGAGACCATCAAGGAAAAAAAGGAGAAGTAGAAGCTTACAATCACTTTCACTTCTACTCCTGGTATATTTATGATTGAGATCAATACTTCTTTTAATAATGAGATATATTAGTATTGGATATCGGATATCGATCTTATTTGTGCAATA
Source organism: Voacanga thouarsii (assembly GCA_026120185.1). NCBI lineage: Eukaryota > Viridiplantae > Streptophyta > Magnoliopsida > Gentianales > Apocynaceae > Voacanga > Voacanga thouarsii. Next base: position 630,293 of record JANUWF010001246.1, on the reverse strand, counting down.
ATTTGCAGAGAGTAAAAAGTAGTATGAAGCTAGAGAAAGGTGGTGTGGAGCAACGCGCAACAACTAGAGCAAAGGTTACTGCACTTGCTATGAGAACTTATCATCCATGCTTGCCATCCAGATTGATTCTAGAACTTATAATTTGTTATTATGTTCTAGTTTTGTTAAAGAACATTATTTCAGTTATTTGTTTAGACTTAGATGATTTTTATTTAATTTTTAAGAATAAAAGTTATTCTTTTTCATTAAATGATATCCATCATGGTAGTGCAACTTTGATGAATGGTTTTTTATTCTAGACATGAATAATCAAGTTCTCAACATAAACAATAAAAAAATAAAGAAAAGATAAAACAAACTCATCTTACTTATGGCATTGTCGTTTAGGCCATGTAAACAAGAATCACATCTCTAAGTTACAAAAACTTGATGAGTTGGGGTCATTTGATTATGAATCATATAATACAAGTGAATCATGTTTACTTGGCAAAATAACTAAGACCTCTTTTTCTAAAAAAGGGGAAAGGGCTAAGAAATTATTTGAACTAATACATAGTGATGTATGGGGACCAATGACATTGCAAATAATAGGAGGTTATCAATACTTCATAACCTTTATCGATGACTATTCTCGATTTGGGCATTTGTATTTAATAAAATACAAATTTGAGGCCTTTGAGAAGTTCAAAGAATTTAGGAATAAAATAAAGAATACAATTTGGTCAAAGTATTAAAACTCTAAGATTCGATCGAGGAGGTAAGTACTTATGCTAAGAGTTTCAAAGTTATCTTAGAGATAATGGGATATTATCTCAATGGACTCCACCACAAACACCTCAATATAATGGCGTATCCAAAAGGAGGAATCAAACTTTATTGGATATAGTTTGAACTATAATGGCTTTTGCAGAAAATAATTTTTGAAATATGCACTAGAAATTATTTAAATTTTAAATAGAGTTCCATAAACAAAAGGTTGATGCTGCCCAATATGAGTTATTCTTTGGTAAGAAACCAAAATTAACTTACTTGAGAATTTGGGGGTGTCTTGCTTATGTGAAGAGAACACTATTAGACAAATTAGATAATCAGTTTGATAAATATTTAGTTGTTAGATATCTAAAAGAATCTCATAGATACTATTTCTGTCTCATTTCAAAAAATAAGGTGTTTGTTTCTCAACATGCTATTTTTTTAGAGAAGGAATTCACACTTAGAGGAAATAATGGGAGTAAAATTGAACTTAGTAAAGTTCAGAAAGAGCAAACAAATAATGATCAACTAGATGATCCTGGGTCTATTGGAAGAATAGACGAACCTTCAAACTCACAAGAACTTCGTAGGTCAAGGAGGATATGTATGGAAGAGATATAGATTTAACATAAGTGACCATAATAACGTGTTGCTCATAGAAGAAGATGAGCCCACCACTAACATAAAAGTTCTGAAATATTCAGAATCTGACAAATAGCTTGAAGCCATGAAGTCATAAATGGATTCTTGAAAAGGCCTAGATTTGTCTATATTTTTCTAGCTATTTGAGGTTGTTTTGTAATGCGTTTGATTCAATAACTAGTCATTTCCCTTCTTATTTGATATTTTGCTTGTGAAAAGTATTTTTGATAATTTTGTAAAGGAATTGAAGGATTTGAGTGAAATTGTGGATTTCCAATTTTGACCTGGCATTTGCTTAACATTGTTGACCCGACCCCGACTTTAATTTGGAAAAAAACAGAGGAAGAGCAGAGACCCTATTCTCTTCCAGCGCTAGATTGGTGCCAGCCCAGATGAAGTGACCAGGCATCGGCCCTTGTCTTTTCAAGGTGGTTTAGATTCATTTTTTTAGCAAAATTGGGAACTTCCTAAGAGGTTTAATTGTTTTCAACCTGTACTTGGCCCAGAACTTCTAGGGAACATTTTTTTGACAACCAAGATGCCTATATAAACAAGAAGAATTGAAGATTAACATATGAATTCAAGGATTAAAGTTGAAGTTACTCGTTAGAAGAAGATTTCATCACTTGAAGAGCATTATTTTAAGGAAGTCTTCAAAGGACGAAAAAGAGGCCTTGTCTATCAGTTCTTTCTAAGACCTTTATATTCTTTTTTCTTGAATAATAATGAAATTAATGTTTTAATTGTATTTGGATGTTATTTTCAAATTCATGATATTGTAATTATTTAGTCTTTGATCAATTAATTGTTGTTCTTGGTATTTGATTACTTGTTTTTCTTTGGTGAATTGATGAAGTTGAATTTTCTTTCTAATAGACTTAGAAAACGAAGTTAGGATTGAGTTCAATTAATTAATTCTATAATTGTTATCTTAACTGGATTGGGAAAGAAGGTTAAGAATTGAACTTAGGTGATCAAAGATTAGTTGATTTCGCTTAGAGCATAGGGTCATTAGCTAATGTCATGTTATATTGCCTAGAGTATAGGGATATTCATGAGGAGTGAGTTTAATGCATCTTTTTAGTTATGTTGGTTTGATTGAAAAATTTGCTAATTTAATTAGGAGATAGTGATTCCATGGATTAGGAAATAAGTGGATTCTATCTTTATCCCTTCATGATGCTAAGACAATGATTGATTGTGATAAGTGCAAAATAGTCCATATCATGTTTTCAAGAGTAACTAAATTACATGTTTTTCTCTCTTGGAGTTGTATGTATTTTACCTTTGCTTTTATTTTTATTCTTTATCACTCTAATTGCTAGATTAAAAAGTGAATAAGAAGTGACTAGTGTGTACTTGCTCCTTAGGGATCGATATTTGTTAATTTCCTATACTATGCTTAATGATGGGGATACTTGCTTATTTGTGTGTTTGGGAATTAATATTTTAATTACATTTGGTTGGGAATGAATTCAAAATTACATGATTTTTATAACGTAAATCTAACAAATCAAGTTTTTGGCACCGTTGTCAGGGACCAATATCATGAAAGCTTAGAGTTCATTGATTTAGCCATATGTCAATATGTATATATGTATAAATAGGCATCACAATTTGTTGTACAATGTATAAATTTGTGTGTTAACTATTGTATAGGATGTACTCTCTGTTTTTCTTTGCATAAATGTACATTATGGATTTTGCTTTCAAAGCTCTATCAAAAATCTAGCAAGAATACCATATGTAGGTACCATAGCTAATTGGAGTTTCGCTACTAAAAATTCAGACAAATATGACGGCCAGAAAACCATCGTATTTGAGAAAATACAGTTTTTTTAGCTATAAATGATGGTCAAACAATAATTTTTTAACCATCGTATATAATGCCGTCGTTTTTATTAAAAATGGCCAAAAAACCGTCGTATTTAGCTAATGTGATAGTGTAAATACGACGGCCAAGGAATTGCATCGCAATTACTTACCCGGGCTGAGATTCTACAAACAGTCGTATTTGGTGAAAAAACCATAGCAATTATTCCGTAAATACTACGGTTTTAAACCGACGCAAATACTTGTTATTTGCGATGCCCCTAACTATTGCAATGGCTAAGTATTTGCGACGGTATCCAACCATCGTTATTACAACTGTGGCAATAAATTTTGGAGAAATTGCGACCATTAATAAAAACGATGGCTCTGAACATCGTATTTGTTCTGTTAAGCCATAACCAAATGCGACCATTTGTATCCGTCACTTTTGATAAGTAAATACGATGGCATTGTGACTATCGCATTTGCTAAGTAAATACAATGGTATCCGTCATCTTTTCCCCTTCCTTCTTGTCTCTTCCCGGTATCATCTTTTCTCCTTCCTCCTTGTCTCTTCCTCTCCTCAGTCTCGACAAAATATTAGTTTTTACCCAACATAGCTCAAGGTCAATGCGTTGGGCTTTAGAACATCTCCTTACCTACACAATACACAAATCAGAGATTAGTCTCGACAATGAAATGATTCCAATAAATAGAAGACCTTTGCATCATCTTTTAAAAAATAATGTATAAGTGTAAACTTAAAATATTAAAATATAGGCATATACTAGCATACATTTTCTAAACTATGAAACTAATGTGCATATTCTGCAACAAAACCCAATTATATTTAAAGTCACAATGACAGAAAAATGTCAAGACAATGCAATTAGAATATTTTGCGTACTAATGTGGCTCTAATAAAAGACAAGGCAGCGAAATTAAAATATTTTATGTAAAATGAGCAAACCAATCGTCTTTTCCCCTTCCTCCTTGTCTTTTTCTGCAACAAAACCGAATTATATTTAAAATCACAACAACAGAAAAATGTCAAGACAATGCAATTAAAATATTTTGCACACTAATGTGGCTCCAATAAAAGATAAGGCAGTGAAATTAAAATATTTTATGTAAAATGAGCAAACTAATAGTCTTTTCTCCTTCCTCCTTATCTCTTTCTGCAACAAAATCGAATTATATTTAAAGTAACAACAACAGAAAAATGTTAAGGCCGTGCAATTAAAATATTTTGCACACTAATATAGCTCTAATAAAAGATAAGGTAGCGAAGTTAAAATATTTTATGTAAAATGAGCAAACCAATCGTCTTTTCCCCTCTCTTCTTGTTTCTTTCTCTCCTCTCCTATTCCCGCTCATAACCTTTCATCTCCCATTTCATCGTCCTTCTTATCTCTTTCTTTCCTCAGTCCTCCCTCCTCTATTCCCGCATATAACCGTTCATCTCCCTTTTCCCCTTCCTTGTCTCTTTCTCTCCTCAGTCATCCCTCCCCTGTTCCCACACATAACCTTTCATCTCCCTTTTCCCTTTCCTCTTTATCTCTTTCTCTCCTTAGTCATCACTCCCCAATTCCCACACATAACCGTTTATCTCTCCTTTCCCCCTTCCTCCTTATCTCTTTCTCTCCTCAGTCATCCCTCCCCTCTTCTTGCATAGATATATATATCACTTAGTCATTAGTGGAACAATCCAAGTCCAGGACAGTCATCTACCTCTTCCTCTTCCTCCCTATCTCTTTCTCTCCTCAGTCTTCCCTCCCCTCTTCTTGCATATAGCCTGTCATATACCTTTTCCTCTTCCTCCTTGTCTCTTTCTTTTTCGGTACTTTTTCTCAGTGATGGATAGTCATAATTAGTTTGAGATGTGGTCAAATTTTGAATTAGTTTACAAAGAAGAATATTTTGATGTGTTTTCCTTTCCCATCCAACTGCAAAGTTATGAACATGCTACTTTGGATTTCCAATTAAATCTACCTACTCAACTTCCTACTATTTTTTATGTTGTTTCTTTGATGAAAGATATGCTTGTGCATGATCATTTCTACTCCCTAATGGATTTTGAACAAAGCCAGAATATGATTCCTATGAAGGAAATGCATCTTGCAGGTATCACTTTAGACGAAGTTCCTGTGGAGAATAAGGTAATTAGGAGGCAACGAAAGGAGAAGGGAAGTAGCTCCAAGACAATATCAAAATGAACCATTTTGAAGGACTTTTACATGACACTCACTTGGGCGGCCAAAGAACTGAATGTTTACTGAACCGGTCTCAAGAAAAGATGTAGGGAGTTGGGAATTCATCAATGGCCTTACAGAAAGTTGATGAGCTGGAGACCTTAATCAAGAATGTTCAGGTTCTTTCACACACACACTTGTGCATACAGAACTAATAATTATATAGCCACAAAGTTAATAAAGAACTAATAATTTGAGAACTTTAGTTTGGATTTGTAGGGTTTGTGAAATGAAGGAGTACATGTTGGGTATCTTAGGCTCGTATCCTATACGGCGCATCAGAAGAATAAACGGGATATCATCCCCCGTCTATGTATGGAAAACAAGACATAAAGATAATAAAGGTAACAGTTTTTTACCTTTGTTTGATCATCCGAAGAACAAAAATTTCTTCTTTAAGTCGAGGCGCGATCCAGAAATCCTCTTGATATAACTTCACGAGAGTTGGATGTCTAACTACTATAATCACAGTGTGTGATTATCTCTAACAGTAATCCACACAGAGGAATAGTCAAGTATCAAAATTTCCTGTGCTAGCAGAAAAAGATGGCGGCTAGGGCTTTTTTTGTTTTCAGCAAAATGAGAGAGAGAGAGAGAGAGAGAGAGAGAGAGAAGAAGAGAAGAAGAAGAAGAAGAAGAAGAAGAAGAAGAAGTTTGTTTGTGGTTCTTATTTTTGTGTGAATCACCCTTGGATTAGGGTTTTGAGCATATCCAATATATGTTCCAAAATCCACTGAAAATCTGAAATTCTAAAATAATTAGAATTTCCTAATTGTAATTGGAAACATCAAGTTTGCACAATTATAACTTGGACTACAAATTATAACTAATTATAATTTGTCCACAACAACTTCTCTTTCTTGCAATTAACACCTCTATGTTATCAAATAATATCTTGAGTATATAATCCTCTATTGTGTGTGATCTTTTAGGTTTCCCAGTCAATTGGTAGCGAACATGAATTAATTCAAACGTCTTTGAAATTAATAATCCTTAATTAATTAGAATTAATCCTATTAATTCTAATCAGGATTGGTTTATTAATTCATCAATTAATAAACCCATATTCCCAAATTATGAGTAGTATCTAGCAACACATCATGACCACCCAAGAATCCAAAAAGTCAAGTGGCTCGATATGAACCCTTCAATAACAAACTTCAGCACAATCAACTCCTTTCACTATACAATATCTCATTCAGTTTGGAGTATGGAATTAGTGCCAACCCCTTCCAGAATTAATTCTGGTCCGAATACAATAGTACTTGTACCAGGAACCCACTACTCTAAATGTGTATCAATTGGAACTGTTTCCAATACATAATCGCCTTGGCCAAGGACTTTTCGAGTAGTAATTCCTAAAAGTGGCTGTGAGATATTCGCCCCTACTATTGGGAGTGGTGAATTCTTTATTGACCCTCTCAACTACTTTCGTTTACCTCATAATGTACCCAATATCCATCCCATGGGCGGCCCTCGATCGAGCTTCGGAGATTGGAATCAAAGTACAAAGCTCGGCAAACAAAGTACCTTAGAGATCTCAAGTCTAAGGATACTTGCACGTTTGTTATATTGAGATTATATCACTGTCACTAAATAGTTATCCATGTTATTATCTCAAAGTTAGGTCATCCAATGAACTTGTTCCATTAACAAGCATCCATGTGTTAACTTTGAGTATCTCAATACTCACGGTTATGAGAACCATCGCTTGATCAAATCAGGAAGTCTAACACATGCTAGTCTTAACGCATTAATGATGTCCTGTCTCATTAATACTATGACTAGGGACAATTTAAATACTAATACCATCCAGTGTAGTAGGAATCTCATATTATGATTTCCTCAATACAGTATTGTACTAGAAACTTTATCAAACAGTTATATTACTCAAAGTAAACAAAAGAAACTGTAAAATAAATAATGCTTTTATAAAATGTGTCATATACAATTATAAGTGATTGCCTCCAGGGCACAACACTAACAGTACATATGGCTGAGAAGAAGCTGAAAGTGGCCATTGCGATACTAGAATGTGAGAAGAAGTTGATGGAAGAAATCCTTGATGCGAAGTTGGAAGACCAAACAAAGAGACTGAGACAAGCATGTTTCAAGGCCAACTATAAGAAGAGAAAACTCGTAGATCTAGGAAAAAATTTGACAGAGCTTTCCCTATAAATTGAATATTTTTTAGGCACTAGGCCACCTCAAAATGCGCAATTATGCATTTCAACATATGGTAATTTTAGTTTAATTTTCATTTTATACTTTTATGGTGTGTGTGTGTGTGTGTTTTTTTTTTTTTTTGTGCTTTATTTTTAGGTTGTGGAATACTCTTGTCAAATACAATAATCCTTTCTTGAAGGAATTCAACTATTTAATTTCTTATTATATTTATGCCTTGGGGAGTATTACCTTTTCCTTTTTCCTTCTTTATCTTTTTAGGTCTTTTAGATACGCATGTATTATTTTATTTTTAGACCTTTGAGGACAATGTTCAAGTTAAGTTTGGGAAAGGGAGTGGTGTTACTCTTGTTAAGAGGAATTATATTATTATTGGTTGCTAAATTTTATTATATTGTTAAGTTAATTAACTATAGTTCCACAAATCAACATCAACTTCCACAATAACACTACAGTTCCACAAATCAACACCAACACTATAGTTCCACAATAACACTACAGTTCCACAAATCAACATCAACACTATAGTTCCACAATAACACTACAGTTCCCTTTCACCAATAATCACAATGCCAACACCAAACCTTCACATCAACTTTTCAACACCCTAACAACTCCACAAATCAACATTCAATAATTCAAAAACACAAGAATTTTCAAAACAAATATGCTCTAGAAATATTCATAAAAATATAAAAATAATTCCAGACTCACAGAGAATAAAAATCCAATATCAACACCTATTGGTCTTTATGCAATATAAACATTTTTTGGCTCATAATAATAATAATAATAATAATAATAATAATAATAATAATAATAATAATAATAATAATAATAATAATAATTCAAAGTGCATAATGCTATCAAGAAATGTCAAAGGCAGTTGGACTAGTCTTGGATGGTAATAAGCTAGGGCCATGGATATTCACAATTCATAACAAACTCCTACTATATTTAATAGCGTGCTTTTCAACCTTTGCAAAGTCAACAAAACATGTAAAAGAGGTGAAGAATTCGTCCTCAGTATAATTCAACCTTATGGAATATTAAATCACAAACCTCATGGAATATGAGCAGGACATCAAATTAGATAACAGAGCACATGCAAGAAAAACATCTGAAAGAAGCATCTTTCTGATCACTTTCTCCTTTATAGCTTCAGTAATATGTCTCTCTGCTTCATGCAACAGTAAATATCTTAACTTTCTAGGAAGAGGCACACCTTGGTACCATTCAGTCTGCATAACCTGAAAATTAGGCACAGATAAATAATCTGACACCAATAGAATGCTAACCAAGCATTGCTCAGCAAAAATAAAAGAAAAAAATAAAATAAAAAGAGCACCTTATGAGCTAGTTTATCATTAATCTTCGCTAGCATTTCCACTGAGAGTTCAAAAAACTCGTGCACACTATGATAATCATGCTCCTCTGCCTAAGAAAATTGACATTTCAGTCTCCAAACCAAACTTGACGACATTTAATGCACCAAGAATCTGATAACTATGAAAAACATGTCAATGCAAACTATGAAAGATCATTTTGGCAAATAAGTAGAAGACAAAAAACTGGCACTCAAACCAAAAAAGAATACTAAATATTTATATATATACACCCGCATATATACACATATGCACATATAAATATGTACACAGCTGAAGATGAATTGAAAGTCAATCTACATAATATGTTACAATTTCTTTGGGAAAATATTAACTGCAGGAGGTGACAAGATCGGGTGAACCGGTGACAAGATCAGTGTGACTTGCCGGACTTCTAGCTGCTCTTGGTGCACCAGATGCTCATCTGGCTTCTGTCAGTGTCTGAACTTCCATTTCAGCTCTGATTGCTTGTTCATTGAGCCTCATGGAATCATTTTGAGCGTGGTAGAGCACAACCTCCAGATTAGAGTAGTATTCTAAACAGGTATGGTGGAGAAGGTGAGAGAAAGGTGTCAATGGAGAAGAAGAGGGAGAGGGAAGAAAGATGGAATTTTCTTGTCGGTTTTTGCTTCAGTCTTCATCAACGTTGGCCTTAGTCGCAACACAAGACCTATAAATGAAGAGGAATTAATTTATCTTATTGGATGGAAATGAAGAGGAAATTAATTTTAATGAATATTTTTATATTAATTAAAATAATGTTTATACTTATATCAAAATATAACTAAAGATATAAAACTAATACTTTATTTCTATATATACACATATGCATTTACACACACACACACACACACATATTTACATGTGTGTGTGTGTGTGTGTGTGTATTCACTTATTGAATATATAATTAATTTATTTTAAAGGAAAAAGAAAATCGGTGGGAAACAAACACCATTAGACAAATTGAAGAAGACAAAAGAACTAACTACATTAGGATACGGTATATCTAATAACAAACTATTGTATGAAACTTTTAAAGAAAAAGATTAAATTACTTTAATTAGAAATTATAAAATTACTTTTAAAATTAAGAATGTTATAATTTAATAAAATAATAAATGATAAAAGTCAATTAAAAAAACAATGACCATATATTTGATTTCTCAGGATAATAGATAATTTAAAATAAAAATAATTAAAGACCACGAATATTTTAAGAAGAAAAGAATACTTAAATATAAAAAAAATGCTTGGTGAAGGGCCTTATCAATATTATAGCATATAAGTGATCTGTATATATCCTAAATATATCTTAAAATAGCATAACCCAGTAACTCATGCTTGGTGAAGGGCCTTATCAAATATTTTGTCAATCTATTTCTAGTAACTCATGCTAGAGAGAAAGGAGAAAGTTGAGGAGAAATAGAAGGAGAAAATAAAATAAAAAAAGTGCTAAAAATGTCACATAATTTTTTGAAAAAATCTTTGTGATGGATTTTCACTTTCAAAATTAGTGTCACAAATTGAGACTGTAGGCAAAAATATTATTACTTTATTACTTAATTTTTTAATAAACCATAATTTTACCGTAATTTTTTAATGCATAATATCTCTTCAACAATGTATTTGTATAGTAACAAAATATTAACGATATATTTATTATAAAGAAAATTATAAGTTTTACTTTATTTATTATGTAATAATTATTTAAGTTTAACATAAATGGTAACGAAATATATAGATAGAATGTCTATATATATAATTAAATATAATAATCAAGAGATAGGATACTCTACCTAGGTATATATGTACACACACATATGTAGTAAGTAAAAAATTATTTATGTTATATAATATATTAATCTAATACTCACTAACTAATAAGGATATATTATATTGTATATAAATAATATATATATATATATATATATATATAAGAATAACTAATTATAATAATTAAATTAAAAATCAAACTCTTTAATATCAATATATGAAAACATTAGATGTAAACAAAATTATATTTGAAAAATCAATGATTTAATAATTACATGTATTTATAAAGTTAAAACAAGTTTAGTGACCAAATTTGAAGGTCATTCATTTTATTTTATCACATTTGTACAGTAATATCTATAAAATAGAAAGATATCTTAATATTTACAAATATAAAGATATCAAATTAACGATCCAACCGTTAAATTTATTATAATCATTACCAATAGTATTGTGACTAAATTTGAAAATAATCAGATAAAATTTAAAATAAATTTGAGAGGCTTTTTTATAACTAGACTAAAAATGACGGTTACAATAAACCATCATATTTGGTCCACTCTATTGTGACGATTACAATAAACTATCGTATTTGGTCTACTCTATTACAACGGTTATAATAAACCGTCGTATTTGTTCTATCTATTCCGATGGTTACAATAAACCATCGTATTTGGTCTGCTCTATTGCAACGGTTACAATAAACCATTGTATTTGGCTTACTTTATTGCAACAATTTATATAAACTATCATATTTGCTCACCAAATACGACGGTTGGCATTAAACTATCATATGAGGTCTATCTATTGTGATGGTTTCAGAACCATCGTATAAAGTAACCTATTGTGACGGTTTTTTGACCATCGTATTTGTCTTCGTCACATTTCCCCATTTTTTTGTAGTGTTTGAGCTAAACGAATAACGGGTAGAACACACAAATGATTACCATTTTGGAGAATGTGCTGGAAAAGTTTAACAAAACTGTCACCACATGATTCCTAGAGATAGATGGAATGTTTTAGAATTTTAGGGTATTTGACTAATTTGGTGATAGACCTATAAGGAAAATCACTTTTGGTCCCTACATGGGTAGATACACAAGTAGAATCAGTAGTCATTACTTTCAAAAGTGGAAGAAAATTAATAGACATAACAAAGGACACCTAGTGCCAGCTTTCACTTGAACAAAAAATTAGAGAAAATAGAGACAAACTGATGCAGGTCCAAGATGCCAACTCATCGTTGGCTTAATTCTGTACACATGAAAAGTCCTCAATTTTTAAACCACTAGTCCCTTACCCTACTAAGACACACAAAGTTAGAAAGGATGAGTAATTTGATAAATTCTTAGATTCTTCAAATAATTGCACATCAACATCTCACTTAGTGAGGCTTTGATACAAATGCCTAAATACGCAAGACTTCTCAAAAGTATGCTTGTAAACAAATGGGGATTGGAAGAACTATCCACCGTAGTGTTAAATAAAGAATGTTTTGCTATCTTTCCAAATCAAAGAAGATTGCCTAAAAAAGAAAATGATCCAGGAAGTTTTTTTATTCCTTGCCTTATTGGTAGTCTTACATTTGGCAATGCATTAGTGAACTTAGGTGCTAGCATATATTTTTTACCATATAAAAATTTTCAAAAAGTAGACCTAGGTGAACCTAAACCCACTAGGATGAGCATCCAATTAGCTAATTAATCCGTTTAATATCCTAGGGAGATAGTGGATAAGTTTATATTACCAGTAGATTTTATGATTTTTTACATGGATGAAAACTCAAAGTGCCTTTAATTCTAGGGAGACCCTTCCTAGCTACTGCCAAGGCTTTGATTGATGTTCATGGGAGAAGGTTAACCCTTAGGGTTAGGGATGAAGAGGTTATTCTTTAAATTAATCAAGGCATTAAACATCATAGGTTTTTCGATGATTCTTGTTTGACAATTGATATTATTGATAACCTAATTTTGGATTTTATGCAAGAATCATAGGATAATACCTCTCTGGAGTTGATGTACACACAATCATCCATGAACACGACAAAAGGCCTGAGTTGGGTGAATTTTAGGTAATTGAGAGACCAAGTTTGGGAAGATTAAAGTCCTCTATTGATGAGCCACCGGAGTTAGAACTTAAGGACTTGCCCAATCATTTGGAATATGCATTCTTAGCTAATGAAGGAAAACTACCAGTAATGATAGTCAAAGATCTTACTAGGGAACAAAAGGCTAAATTGGTAGACCTATTAGGGAAATATAAGAGGATAATTGCATGAAAGATTACTAATATTAAGGGAATTAGCCATTCCTTTTGTACTCATAAAATTTTGCTAGAAGAAGAAGCAAAACCCATAGTGCAATCCCAACGAAGCGTGAACCCTAATATGAAGGATGTGGTAAAAAGGTGAGATAATTAAACTCTTAGATTCAGGCATCATTTACCCTATCTCTGATAGCAGCATAAGTAGTGCCAAATAAGGGAGAAATGATGGTAACCCCCAATGACAAAAATGAGTTGATCCCCACAAGATTGGTTACTGGGTGGAGGGTATGTATCGATTATAGATAATTGAATAAAGTAACTAGGAAGGACCATTTCCTTCTCTTTTTTATTGACCAAATATTGGAAAGATTAGTTGGACATGAGTTCTATTATTTCTTAGATGGTTTTTCTGATTATTTCCAAATTCCCATAGCATCGAAGGATCAAGAGCAAATAACTTTTACATGCCTTTTTGGTTCTTTTGCATATCATGTCATGCCTTTTGGTCTTTTTAATGGTCTAGAAAATTTCCAAACATGCATTATGGCTATTTTTTTGGGGCTTGTGGGAGATATAATGGAGGTATTTATGGATAAATTTTTAATTTTTGGCGATTCCTTGATTTATGTTTGACAAATTTGGAAAATGTGTTGCAAAGATGTGAGGAGCCTAACCTTATGCTTAACTGGGAAAAGTGCCACTTTATGGTCCAAGAAAGTATTATGTTGGGACACAAACTCTCAAGAAAATGCATTAAGTTTGATAGGGCAAAAATTGAAATAATTGAGAAACTCCCCCCCTCTACTTCGGTAAAGGCTATTCGTAGTTTTCTTGGACATGCAGGCTTTTATTGAAGGTTTATTTTAGATTTCTCAAAAAATTTTAAACCTCTTAATTTTGCTTGAAAAATATGCTATTTTCAATTTTGATGAAAAATGTCTCAATGCTTTTAATATAGTTAAAGAAATATTAATTCATTCTCCTATTTTAATTGCACTTGATTGGTTTCTTCCTTTTGAACTAATGTGTGATGCAAGTGACTACACAGTAGGTGCAATGCTTGGACAAAGGAGGAATAAGCATTTTAAGCCTATTTACTATGCAAGCAAGACTCTTACGGGAGTTCAAGAGAACTATACCACAAAGGAAAAAGAATCACTTGTAATAGTTTTTACTTTTGATAAATTTCGTTCTTACCTTATTTTGTCCAAAGTCACTGTATATACTGACTATTCCACCCTTAAATACCTTCTAACCAAGCATGATTCCAAACCAAGATTGATTAGATAGATTTTATTATTGCAGGAATTTGACTTAGAGATTAGAGATAAGAAGAGAGCTAAGAACTTGGCTATAGATCACTTATCTAGGTTGGAAAATCCTAACCTGGAGCCTTTGAGAGAAAAGGAGATTAATGACACATTTATGGATGAACAACCCATACTTCTTGCAGGTAATACTTCTCAAACTCTATGGTTTGTAGATTTTGCTAACTACTTGGCTACAGGTATAGTCCTTAAGGAGTTTACATCACAACAGAAGAAGAAATTCTTTTCTGAAGTAAAGTATTATCTTTGGGAAGATCCCTACTTGTTTAGGTGTTGTGCGGATCAAGTTATTCGAAGATGTGTGGATTTCACAGAAAGCCAACATATTCTTCAACAATACCATGAAGGACCTACTGGAGGTCATTACCAAGCCAATAATACTGTATGCAAGGTGCTTGATTCCGAGTTCTATTGGCCAACCCTTTTCAAGGATTCTTACAGGTTTGTTAAAAGTTGTAATAGATGTCAACATACAAGTAATATTTCTAAATCTTGTGAGATGCCATTACAAATCTTTCAAGCTTGTGAGGTTTTCGATTGCTGGGGAATAGATTTTATGGGGCCTTTTACTAACTCTTTGGGTAATAAGTACATCTTGGTTGCGTTTAACTATGTGTCTAAGTAGACAAAGGCATGAGCTTTGCCCACTAATGATGCCCAAATTGTGGTTAAATTTCTTAAATTTTTTTTTCTTTTTACCTAATTTAGTGTATCTAAGGTACTTATTAGCAATAGGGTTACTTACTTATGTAACAAAAATTAGCAAAAGTTCTCAAACATTTAGGTGTGACTTATAAATTTGCTACCCCATATTATTCCCAAAGTAGTGGCCAAGTTAAGATGGTTAATAGAGAAATCAAAAGAATTCTGGAAAAAGTGGTCACTTACACTAGGAAAGATTGAAGTCTTAAATTGGACGACGTTCTTTAGGCTTATAGGACTGCCTACAAAACCTCAATAGGCATAACCCCTTATAAATTAGTTTATGGGAAGTCTTGCCATTTACCTATGGAAATAGAGCACAAGGTTTATTAGGCTATTAAACTTGTTAATTTGGATCTTGAGCTTGTAGGACCAAGACGATTATTTCAATTGAACGAATTAGTTGAATGGCATAGTGACGTCTATGAGAATTCCAGGTTTTACAAGAAAAAGATGAATCGATGGCATGATAAGTACATTCACCATCTTTATGCTCTCAAAAAAGGTGATAAGGTGCTATTGTTCAATTCTAGACTCTGATTTTTCCTAGGTAAACTAAAATCAAGATGGTCGGGACTATAACTGGTACATAAGGTATTCTAATTTGGAGTTATCGAAATCACCTATCAGACTAAGGGCCTTTTGAAGGTGAATGGTAATCGAATTAAGCCCTACCATGGCAAAGTTGAGAATGAGGTAGCACAATCAGATATGATACTACATGATGTCCATCACTGAGTTTCTATTTATATCACTTCCTTTAGTTTTCATTTTGTTTATTTTTCTCTTTGAATTTTAATGACTTTTCTTCGATGTTAGTTATCTTTTGGCTATTTATTTCACTCTTGCTTTTACTCTAGTTTCATGCTTTTTGTTGTGTTTTTTGTGCTTAGGAATACTTCATCATTGTCAAGGAACATGCTCTTGGGTGAACTTCAATTTTGTGGTAGCAATGCATGGATATGGAAAGTATATCTTTATCTCATCTTCTTCCCCTTTTTTCTTTTTGGTCCCTTGGATATGCTTTATTGTGCTATTTTAGGCCATTCTGGACAATGTCCAATTTAAATGTGGGGGAAGGATTCAATGCTTTCTTCTTGATATGCTTCTTAATCTTCTTGAAATTTAAATTTAATTGATTTTGGGCTAAATTTTTCATATTTGTCTATGATGAAGTTGTGATTTTCTTTTTAACTTTAGATATGGATTTGTCATTCGTTATGGTATGATGTTTAAGGTAAACATGCATATTAAGTTGGATAATGCTAAGTCTTGAGAATTTTAGTTAATCTTGGTTATATCTGGTATTTGATTTTTTTTTAATCCTTAAGTTTGAATATGGATGATATGATGAAATATTAGAAAAGTTGTTGATCACATTTTGTGTTATGGATTTATAATTTGTTTGACTTTAAGTTGTGAATAAGGAATGCGAGAAAACAAAAATAGAAAAATAACGAGTGGAAAGAATAGATATGAGTTGAAAAAACATGAGTAAAAAGAAAATATGTTTTATCTTCGAACAAAACCATTGCTGTGAAGGGGGTTAATATGGAGAGAAATGGTAAGAATTGTTCGGTGCACTCTTTTGAAGCTATCCCGATGGTAAAAAGGTAAAGAAAAGAAAGAAAAATGTTGAAAAAATGATGATGACTATAAGAGGGCCAATATGGTGTATGAAGAGAAATCCATTCACTTGAGACTATCAATTCCTTAAGTCATTGAAAAAAATAAGAGAGTTAAGTGTTTTCTTGTTTTACTACTTGAGGTTATGCAAATTTGAGTTCATAATGCTGAAATTGGTTAAATAGCTTGACTTGTATGATTTGTGTTGTCTATGTTTTTATTTAAGGGATGGAATAATCTTTTTGTACTGAGTATTAGCATGTTTAATTGAACTTTTATAGTCTTGGGATTATTTGATTTAATACGTGAGTTTGCAAGGTTTGAAAAGGTTAAATGAATGACAAGTTTATGTTTAAGGCTGGAAGAAGTTTATAACTTTATTGTAGATGAATTTGTTGTGGATAAGTTCGATAAATCACTTTGTCTTGTTCATAAGCTATTTGGTTAGTGTTTAATTCTTATTTGCTTGAGGACAAGCAAAGTTTAAGTGTTGGGGAATGTGATATGTTCTAGATTTGTATATATTTTTCTAGTTATTTGAAGTTATTTTGTGATACTTTTGATTCAATAACTAGCCATTTCCTTTCCTATTTAATATTTTGCTAGTGAAAGTGTTTTTGGTAATTTTGTACAGGAATTGAAGGATTTGGAACGAAATTGTGGATTTCTAGTATTGACCCAGTGCCTGCTCAACATTGCTGACCTAGCCTTGGTTTTAATTTGGAAAAATAGAGGAAGAACAGAGCAAAACCGATCAAATTCTAGGGCTGGACCAACGCCTATCCAGACGAAGTGAGCAGGCGCCGGTCCTAGTCTATTTAAGGTGGTTTAGACTCATTTTCCAAGCAAAATTTGGAACTTCCTAAGAGGTTTAATTGTTTTCAACCTGTACTCAGCACCAGAACTTTGAGAGAACGTTTTTTGGCAACCAAGATGCCTATATAAACAAGAAGAATTGAGGATTAACATATAAATTCAAGGATCAAAGTTGAAGTTACTCGTTAGAAGAAGAATTCATTACTCAAGGAGTATTTTTTTTAAGGAAATCTTCAAAGAAGGAAGAAGAGGCTTTGTCTATGAGTTCTTTGTAAGACATTTATTTTCTTTTCTCCTTAGCAATGATGAAATCAATGTTTTAATTGTATTTGGATGTCATTTTCAATTTCATGATATTGTAATTTATTTAGTCTTTAATCAATTAATTGTTGTTTTTGGTATTTGATTACTTGTTTTTCTTTAGTGAATTGATGAAGTTGAATTCCTTTTCTAATAGACTTGGGAAATGAAGTTATGATTGGGTACAATTGATTAATTCTATAATTGTTATCTTGACTGGATTGGGAAAGAAGGTTAAGAATTAAACTTGCGTAATCAAAGGTTAATTGATTTTGCCTAGAGCATAAGGTCATTGGCTAATTTCATGTTATATTTCCTAGAGTATAGGGATATTCATGATGAATGAGTTTAATGCATCTTTTTTGTTATGTTGGTTTGATTAGAAAATTGCTAATTTAATCAGGAGATAGTGATTCTATGGATTGAGAAAGAAGTGGGTTCTATCTTTATTCTTTAATAATGCTAAGACAATGATTGATTGTGATAAGTGCTAAATAGTTCATATCATGTTTTCAAGATTAACTATTTAATTATACAATTTTCTCTCCTGGAGTTGTATATATTTTACCTTTAATTTTATTCTATTCTTTATCACTTTAATTGGTGGGTTAAAAAGTGAATGAGAAGTGACTAGTGTATACTTGTTCCTTGAGGATTGATACTCATTAATTTTCTATACTATGCTTAATGATCGATGGTATACTTGTTCATATATGTGATTTGGAGATTAATATTTTAATTAAACTTGATTGGGAATGAATTCAAAATTGTAAGATTTTTATAACACAAATCTAACACATCAATTCTATGTATGATAACCAAGTTTGGACTTCGATTGATCCACCCAAAGGGTCAAAACCCGTACGGTGCAAATGGGTTTTCAAAAAGAAAATCGACATTGATGGTAAAGTAATTACCTGTAAAGTAAGACTGGATGCAAATGGTTATTGTCAATAATAAGGTATTCACCATAACGAGTCTTTTTCACTAGTAGTAATGCTAAAATCTATGAGAAGTGACTAGTGTATACTTGTTCCTTGAGGATTGATACTCATTAATTTTCTATACTATGCTTAATGATCGATGGTATACTTGTTCATATATGTGATTTGGAGATTAATATTTTAATTAAACTTGATTGGGAATGAATTCAAAATTGTAAGATTTTTATAACACAAATCTAACACATCAATTCTATGTATGATAACCAAGTTTGGACTTCGATTGATCCACCCAAAGGGTCAAAACCCGTACGGTGCAAATGAGTTTTCAAAAAGAAAATCGACATTGATGGTAAAGTAATTACCTGTAAAGTAAGACTGGATGCAAATGGTTATTGTCAATAATAAGGTATTCACCATAACGAGTCTTTTTCACCAGTAGTAATGCTAAAATCTATTAGAATATTCCTAGCACTTGCCGCTCATTATGACTATGAAATTTGGCAAATAGATCTAAAAATAGCCTTTCTTCATGGAAAACTGATGGAGGAAGTATACATGATACAACTTGAGGGTTTCACATCCAAAGATCACACTAAGTTGTGCAAGTTGTAAAGGTCCATTTATAGACTTAAGTAAGTTTCTAGGAGTTAGAACATTCGTTTTGATGATACAATAAAAGAATTTGATTTCATACAAAACAAGGATAAACCTTATATGTGCAATAAGGTTAGTGGGAGAGAAAATATTTTCTTATTACTATATGTAGATAATATATTACTTCTACTCTTCAATCAGTCAAGATATGGTTATCAAAAAAACTTCTCCATGAAAGACCTTGGAGAAAGAACCTATACTCTTGGAATAAGGACCTATAGAGATAGATCAAAGATGTTGCTTGATCTTTCACAATTTATATACATAGATAAAGTGCTAAAAGGGTTTAGCATGGATCAATCCAGGAAAGGATTCTTTACCCATGACCCATGGGGTAAGTCTTTCAAAATCTATGTGTCCTCAAATACAAGACGAAAAGGATCACATAAGTAAAACACCATATGCTTCGGCAATTAGTTCTATCAGGTATGCTGTGATATGTTGTAGGTCCAATATATCTTGTGCTCTTAGTTTGACAAGCAAATACTAATCTAACCCTAGAGAAGGTCGTTAGGTGGTTGTCAAGAATATCTTTAAATACTTAAGAAGAACTAAGGATGTATTTTTTGTATATGGAGAATGTGACTTATAAGTCAATAAGAATATTGATGCTAGTTTCAATAAGAATACTGACTTTCAATCTGGCTATGTGTTCATTTTTAGCAATGGGATAGTTAGTTAGAAAAGTTCAAAACAAGACATAACTACTGATTTAACCACTGAAACTGAGTATATAGCGCCTTCTGAAGTAGCTAAGGAGGCAGTCTAGATCAAAAAGCTCATAACAGAACTAGGAGTGACACCTAGCATTGTTAACCCAATACATTCTCTTGTGATAATAATGGAGCTATTGCACAAGTAAAAGAACTACAGTCTCATCAATGATCTAAGCATGTACTTTAGCACTATCACGTGGCTAGAGAAATCATTAATAGGAAATATGTAAAGAAAGAGAATGTTTTCACTAATCAGAATATCACTAATCTGCTTATTAAAGCATTATCATATAAGAAACATGATAGTTATGTTTAGCTGTTTGGTATTCGATATATGATTGATTAGGTGTAGTGCAAATTGGAGATTCTTAGGATTAAGCATTTGAAGCAATCATTTGTGTAATGTATTTTGCATATTTATCTAATATAAGGCACACTTTATCTTGGAGTTTCTTTATTTCATTTGTGTATGTGTGTAAAACTAATAGATAAAGTCCCTAGCATAATGTATAGTATTAAAGAAATCATGATAGAGATCATGATATGAGATTTCTACTATACTATACAGTACTTGTGCTTAAACTATCCTTGGTCATAATATTAATAAGATAAGACATTATTAACGTGAAAAGACTAGTACGTGTTATAATTCTTGACTAGATTAAGTGGTGGTTCTCATATCTGTAAGTATTATGATACTCAAAGTTAACAAGTAGATGTTTGTTGATGATGCTTCAACATATATGCATTTTCTATTATTTTTGTGCTTCAATTGGGGGTCATTATAATTGGGTAATAAAAAGATCAAAGAAATGATATAAGCTTAAAACTTATTACAACCCAAAATAATACTTACATAAGTCTTAATAAAATTAAATAATAATTAAAATCTCTCAAGAAACAAATACAATCAAATGAATCTTCAAAACTTAAGGCAACAGAAAGCAATTCAACCTTCAAAGTAGGATCGACCTGAAAACATGACATAAAAGGATGATGAGAAATATTTCCCAGTAAGTCTTGTGTGTGCTCATGATAATTTAAGTAAACCTTTTATGTATGCAAATTTTAAACAAGATACAATGAAAAGTCTGCAAGTCCCAGAATTCATCTCTAAACATTGAGTGAAATTTTATCTGCATTTGCAAAATAAAAGTGTACAACTTGTAAAGAAATAAATCACTCAAATAAATTTGACTATGAAACCCTGCATCATAGTCATGGCCATGAAACCATGCATCATGACCGCAAAAGTGTTGGTAAGTCACAAATAAATTTTACAATGTGAGTGGTGTTTTTTTTTTTTTTTCCATTGCCATGCATTGTATAAAATAAAAGTAGCCACTCTAAAAATGGACATGGCACTACACTTCGTGCACCATGGCAAGAGAATGATCAAGATGCCACACATTGTGCATTCTGATACAAAATGGGTGACCAGCCCATTGCGTGAGATACTCCTCCATCTCTACATCCTGACTTACCGATTGTCCATTCCGAAAAAGAAACAGTCCACATGGATTGAAATTGCTAGCACGGACTGGCCTGACTAACTAAAGTTGTCACCTTGTCCGAAAAGAGTTTATCCCTTGATGGAGACCTCCACCGAGAGACTTACCCTAGCCTTCCAAGGTTAGCTCAAATTAGCCTACCTTTATTGAGTACTCAACATTACGTTTTCTCTCACTTGGGAAAAATTCAACAGAGTGTGTTACCTGGAAATTGCAATTTTAGTTCCAAATAGTCTAAGATTAAAATCTGGTTTTAGAAAAATTTAACATTTTGCTTTGAAAACCTTTGCCTACTTAAAGCCATTTTAGTTTAACAAAAAGTGAAAAATATCCATAATTGCAACCCAAAGAGTAACTTTACTGCAAACATCACACTGACTTGCAGGAGCATTTTGGCTTTGTAAACGGTTTTATGGAAGGACTTACTTTGATCTCTTGATTTCACTTGACAAAATAATCCTCCAAATCTTACTCAAGGCAACCTAACCATCTCTAGGGTAAACAGGGGCATATGTCACTATAGGTGTACAACTAAGCAACAACATTGCATAGGTACAAACAACTCCCAACTTTACATACCCATAATCAACAACAACACTCAAATATGATGCTAATGGTTTAGGAGTTCTAAAATTAATTAATAAAATATTTTAGAAGTTAACATTAATATAAGAATAATTTGATACTATAGTAACATAAGTAAGTGACATAAGTATTAATTGAGTATAACAAAAAATAATATCGGTGTCCAAAGTATTGATAACAATATTGATAATTTTATAAATAATAATATTGGTACAAGAATAATATAAATGGTAATGATGATATTATTAAGTGTGTGTGTGTGTGTGTGTGTGTGTGTGTGTGTGTGTGTAAGAAGAATAATAATGCTTAATAAAAATAATAACGATAATATTTGTTATATTATAATAATAAAATCATTACATAAAAATAATATGGCTAATAGCTTTAATAGTAGTAATAATATTAATTTTATTAATATTTCTTTAAAATAATGGTGTTTAGTACCAATAATAATAGTAAAATTAATAATATCGATGATACTTAAAAATAGCAATACCAATAACAATACTTATAACATTATTAATAATAATATTATTTAAAAATATTAATATTTGTAGTAACGTTAATGATAAAAGTAATTATAGCAATTTAAGTATCAAAAGTAGCAATAATAGTAATATCAACGTTTAAAGGTAGTAATAATTTTGCTATTAATAAATAAAGAAGAAATCATACAAGTAGAGTGATAATAATAATATTAATAACAAAAGTAGTCGTTTTAGCCATATAGATGTTTGCATGGTAATTGATGACAAGATCAAAAAATATTAAAGCTTTAGCAAAATCATAGTGGCAACAATCTCCCTATCCATATATCATCTCATACTAGTGTCATATACACCCAATTCACAAATATACTAATGACATATCATGACCTCATGTTAAAATTAAAATCCAAATCTACTTTATAGAATAGTCCTAATACACAACTCAATCTATACATCATAAAATCATCCATGCCATATAAACATGCAATTATTTTCCCCAACACCACTAGATCATCCATCATCATATCAATAAGCCATCATCCTATTAATCTTGAGTTCGAAAATAAATGAGAGAGTTAGGACAAAATACTTGTTTGATGATCGATCTAAGTTGAAGATGTTGCTTTGACAATCAAAGCCTTGAATGCCTTGATGAGTCTTTTGGGGGACCAAGGTTTGAAGAAATCCAAGTTGGCCCCTAATGAATTTGGCCAAGAGAGAGAGAGAGATTGAGAAGAGAATAAGAAGAAATGGAAGTAAAAAAAATGAAAAAGAAAGATAAGGCTTGGACATAGTTTATCTTATGGTGTTCTTCTTGACTTGCTAAAAAAAATGCTTGTTTGATTCGAATAAAGGGTGCACTTTAGATGTTTTGGTGTTATAAAATTTACCAAAGGAAAGAATATGATGATCTCTAGTTGATTTGAGGGTTTTAGAGTGGTTTGGGATGTTTAGAAGTGACTAAATAGTTGAAGGTGGGTAGTATATGTTCTTGGTGTTCTTGGTATTCTTGAGAGAATAGGAGAGAAAGCTAGATGAAGTAGGAGAGTCTTCTTGGATTGCGTGGCCAAAATTCCTTGTGGAAATGAGTGCAGAATTTTTGGTTTGGTTTGATAGGGCTGGTTGCTAGATAGGTGAGTATTTGATAGAGCAAAAGGTGGGATTTAATTTTGAAATTCAAACTATTTTGAATAGAGAGAAACTATGAGAGGTTTAAGGTGTTTTAATGGAATTTGACAGTTGTGGGTGAAGGAAGAATGCTCAACTATGTGTAATGGTGTGGCCGAATTGGTGAGGAACAATGGAGAAGAAAGTTAGCTGGAAAACAAAATGCTGAAATGGTGGCGAAAATTCAGGTTGTTTTGGCTATAAAGAATGATAAAATCTAGGGATCTTGTTAAGCAAAATTCAACGTATTTTAATAGGATTTTGCAGCTACAAAGTGGGAGCAATTCGAGGCTCTTCAATGGTGATTTTCTAGCCATCAACTTGATGAAGAACAAGAACTATTGAAGAGTTAGTTCTTGGTGTTGAATGCTAAAAGGTTTCTAACTCTTCAATGGAGACTCACTTGATTTGATTTTATCATAGAAGAAAATGAAGATAGTTCCTTGTTCTAGTGCTGGCCGAAAATAGGCTATGAAGGTGAGCAGAAATTCAGGTTCACTTGGTTTGCTCCATGCAACGTATTTTTATTCCACAACTTTATCTTAATATATTAGTTGCATCAAGTTTTCATTGAGTTTAAAGTAGAAAATTCAATCTTTGTATAACCAGAATTTTCTTTCAAATTCATGGTCTTTAAAACATTTCAAAATTCCTCTCCCTAATCCCATCCTAGAATTCAGCCAAGGTGGTTTTAGGTAAGTTGATGTTTTTGAAACCATGGCATTTAGGATTTTAAAACATAAGATAATACAAGGATAAAAAAAAAAGAAATTTCAAACTAGAACGTGTTAAAGAATAAATGACAAAACAAGGGAAAGCTAAAATTCCACTAGATTCTCTTTAAGACAAAATCACATGGTTAGAAAATTACTAATGTGCCTTCTCAAATCAACATTCCTAGATTCATGGAATGCAAGAAATAAAATTCAAATAGTAGTTAGGATAATTAAAAATAATACTTAGTTGATGGGATTTGAACTCAAGAGTTTAGGAATGAACCACAAATCTCCATCCACTTAACCGCATTAAATTTTGTTTTCATTTTCCAAACTTAATTCTCTTTCTTTCTAAATCCTAAGCTTCTCATTCTTTTATCTCTAAGAAAAATTTCCTAATTTCCCCCAATACTCATCAAGAATAAATAAATCATATACTCCACATAGAATAATTCTAAAACACACAAATTCATCCAGAAAATATTCTATGATGCAATATTCCATGTAATGCAACCCATCCCTCTATTTATGGGGTAGGTTTAGGTGGGGTTTTATAGGAGCAATTCAGAATTTCAAATCTTTCAGGAAAAGGAAACCAAGAGAGGAAATAAGGAATTTCTAACCAATAAAGCAGGAGTGTTATATTTTTGGGAATTGATATGTGTGCCAGATGATCGAGTATTGAAGAAGAAGATAATGGATGAGGCTCACAGGAGCAAGTATGCTATTCATCCTGGAGAGGTGAAAATGTACCAAGACATGAAGAATGCCTACTGGTAGCCGGGGATGAAGAGGGATGTGGCGCAGTACGTCTCAACTTGCTTGACATGTCAAAAAGTGAAGGCGAAACGCAAGAAGGTAGTAGGACTTCTGCAACCGTTGCCAATTCCGGGGTGGAAATAGCAAGAAGTGACTATGGATTTTGTTACTGGACTACCTATGTCGCAGACTTTAAAAGATGCTATTTGGGTGGTGATGGACAGATTGACTAAGACTACGCATTTCTTTCCTGTAAATGTCAAGGATTCTATGGAGAAGCTGGCCAAGACTTATGTTTGGGAAGTGGTTAGCTTGCATGGTGTACCATCGAGCATTATGTCCGACAGGGATCCCAGATTCACTTCGAGATTTTGGACCAAGTTTCAGGAGTTAATAGGAATGACTCTGAAGGTCAGTACTTCTGCTTTTCTGCAGATTGATGGACAGTCTGAAAGAGTTATCCAGATATTAAAGGACATGCTTAGAGCTTGTGTATTGGACTTTAGGGGCAAGTGGTTTGATTATATACCTTATGCTGAGTTGGCGTATAACAACAATCATCAAATGTCAACTGGAATGGCACCCTACAAATCATTGTACGGACATAAATGTCGTGTACTATCGTACTTAGGTTGGACAGAGGATGGACAAATCAGCAAGTTTGGTGAAGTGAATATTGAGGAAATGGTAGATGAAGTAAAGATGATAAAAGAAAGACTAAAGGTAACACAAAGCCGATCGACAGAAAAGTTACACAGATAACCAAAGAAGAGAATTAGAGTATTAAGTGAGAGATCAGACCTTTCTGAAGACAACGCCTAGTAAAGGGATTTTAAAGCACTCTAAAGGAGGGAAGTTGAGTCCTAGGTATTTAGGACCATTTTCGGTGATCGAAAAGATTGGACCTGTATCATACCAGTTAGACTTGCCAGAAGGGTTAGCAGGAATTCATAATGTTTTCCATGTGTCCCAATTGAAGAGATACAACCTTGATTCGGATCATGTTTTGAATGAAGAGACACTAGTACTACTGCCAAATCTAAGCTACATTGAAAAAACAATTAAGATTTTAGATCAAACTGTCAATATGTTGCGGAATAACCATATACCTATGGTGAAGATCATCACGGTACTTAGGATGCGATATGGGAAACTGAAGATTGGGTGAAAAGGAAATATCCAGATTTGTTCTAAAGGTATAATGTCCTAAATTTTGGGACGAAATTCTTTTAGGGGGTAGAGGATGTGATACCCTGATTAAAACCACCGTTAGTTCAAGGGGAAAGTCATGCACAACATAGCATTTTATGTATTGCAAATGATAATTTGAGCTATTTCCATGAATATATGTGATCCATGGGTGTTATATTTCATGAATTTATTTATATAGATATAGTTGTGTGGGTTGAGATGGTGGAGCTTTTGTTCTTATTGAGTAGAATTTAATAGAAGAGAAATAAAGTAAGTTGAGTTGAAGTTAAGGGAATTTATTTGAGGAAAATTTGAACAAGAGTTATTGTGGGCTTGGTGGTTAAAGCATTGTATTTATTTCTTGGTAACTTGAGTTCAAATCCCAACTCTTCCAAGTCTTTCCTTTCTTTTCCCTAATCTATTTCCTTTTTCCGTATTTTCTCTACTCTTGGCCAAAATTCCTAAGGTTGCCGCCACCTTGGATTCCCAACTCCTAAAATATAGGAGTGTGATTATCTTAGGTATCTGATAAAAAGAATTAAAATAAATTAAATTCCTATTATCTCTTAGTTTAATATTTTATCTTAATCTTTTAGGGAATTTTAAATATTTCAAAATCTAAATTTTTAAAGCCATTATCTAGGTGATTTATTAAGGAAATAAAATATAGGAATATTTATTTTGAATGCTTATGGTGGCTGCCACTTTTAATTAGGAGATAAGTCTCCATAATTTAAATTTTCTTTAAAGAATTTTAAATAAAATAAAAGGGATAATGCTATTTTTTAATTGAGGCAATTATCTCCTAGAATTATGGAGTTTTCGAAAATAAGGTGAGGAATAAAACCAGATTTTTCCCTATCATTTTCTCCTCTATTTTGGCCACAATATACACATATATATGCACGAAAATTGCAAGCCCTATATGCTCTCAAACTCTCTTCTTGTTTAGCCAAAATTAACACACACAAGACCTTATTTTTCTCCTCTCGATTTAGTCCAACACAAGATAAAAAATCAGCTCCCTTCCTTCTCTCTTTTCTCACTTATTTTCGGCCAAACCTAGAACCAAAATACAGCCACAATCTCTTTCTACTCATTGCTCAATTCGGCCAAGCCAAGAGGAGTCAAAAGTTGCATTTTTCCTGTTGTTTGTTCGAAAGTCTAAAACAAGGTGAAACTCTTCTAAACCACAAAACACCTAAACCTAACCATTCCTCTTCATCAAATTAGCAAACTCTCATACCCTAAACCTCTCTCATACACATAGAGGGCAGCCTCCGATCCACTCCAAGATTTCAGCCAGCACAACCCTAAACTCCTCCAAAATCGAAATCAATCCCTAAGGTAAGCAACTCTTGAACCCTTCATCAACTCTTCTTCAATTCTTCTCTTCTTCTTCTCCTAAATCACGGCAAAAATGGACTAATTTTCCCCTATTGCTGGTGACTTCCGAACAAATAGATCAAGGCAAACCAATCATCTCTTCTTCTCAAGTGAACTTAAGCTAATCACCAAGGAGTCATCTTGCTTCTTCAATTTGTTTCGATAAAAGGTATTTGAGACTTTATGTATGCTGGTTTAAATGGATTTGATTTTTATAGTGGTGTTATAAGAATGCTTGTATTTAGCGTTTAGCATGAAAAGCACGGATATATTGGAGTGTTGTGTGCAAATATTGATCTTAGTTTATATGGATTTAAAGCATTGTTATATTTTGTTATGTTAGATCTAGATCTATCATATGTTAGTTAAAGATAAGACCTTTTGGTTCAAATGGGGTTATTATATGGATTTAATAGTAGTTGAACGTTAGAGTTATCATGTTGGTGATTTGATTTG
Source organism: Voacanga thouarsii (assembly GCA_026120185.1). Taxonomy (NCBI): domain Eukaryota; kingdom Viridiplantae; phylum Streptophyta; class Magnoliopsida; order Gentianales; family Apocynaceae; genus Voacanga; species Voacanga thouarsii. Next base: position 601,882 of record JANUWF010001246.1, on the reverse strand, counting down.
AGTATATGTATGCTTGATGATGAGTAGCATAACAAGGAAAGGTTATGGATATATATTAATGAATTTATTTATTTGGATGCCATGGATGATTTACGTTAATAATGAGATCATGGGGATTCTGATTGTGGAATTATTTAATTCTAGATAAGGAAAAAGTTTGAAGTAAGGGCAAGCATTAGCTTTGGTTTGACTATTTGAATTATTCAAGTAAGTCTCTGCATATCTGTTTTGTTAAATGGTACTCATGTTTGCAAGTCATGTGCTACAATGACGTTGATATGTTATTGTTGAATTGTGATACATGGATTGAGAACGTGGTTATTTTTACCTCTAAATGATTTTGTCAAATCTCAACTTTAATTGAAACATTTTCCTTCTTTTTATAACTAAAACATTTTGAAAACTCTATGTGAAAACCAAGTTTTACAAAGCCAAAGTATTCAAAGTTGTGAATAAGGAAATTGATTATTGCACCTAATGGTGAGCATTGAGTACTCAATGGGGGTAGGCTAGTGATCCTAGTCTTGGAGGGTTGGAGTAAGTCTTCTAGCAAGAGGCCACCTCCAGAAAATGAACTCTGCCTAAAGAGACGTCATTACTAGTTAGTCAGGCCGGTCTGAGCTAGCATTTGGTCCATGTGGACTATTTTTTCGGTTGGACAACCGATGTGTTGAGTGTAGAGATGGAGTAATATTTCACCCTAGTAGGCGAATCACCTACTACCCAGTGGTGAATAGTTATATTGGGAAGCTATCATGATGTTATGATATGGACTTTGATATTATTAAATTATTTTTATCCCTATATGATTATGTTGTATTAATGAGTGGATGGCTTCCTGAGAATTATTTTGAATATGTTTTATATTGCTCCACTCAATGACTGTTTATTGATTAAATTGACTTGCAAACTTATTTCGTGATTATTGATAAAACTTGCATACTGAAATATTCAAATTGTCATTTGCACACACGGAACTTACTGAGATGCCAATCTCACACTGTTTATATATCATGTTTTCAGGGGAGAGCTATTATTGTGCAGGTTGGATGACTTGGAGATTGAGGTTTAGTTTATTTTACTTTGTATTTCTTTTGAGAGAGAATTGTTTGTTTTGAATTTTAGATTTCTATAAGTTTTGGATTCTGTTGTAATAAGATTATTTCTTTCTTTTATTTAGCTATTTTCTTTTGTACCTCATTATAAAGACCTCTGGTCCTCTGGATAGGGTGACTTCTCTACCCTTTTTGGGTACATAGGTAGTGGGGTATTACAAGTGATATCAAAGACTAGGTTTAGGCAAATGATTTTATTGAATAGTACTTCTACACTGGGAATTGAGAATTAGTTCTGACTTTTTTATGTTCTATTTAAAGGATGGCTAGAAGATTCGCAGCTTTGACTGGAGACTAGCCTTTTATGTGTGGTCCCGAGAGTAGTAGAGCACCTAGCCTAGTTCATTTAGTAGATTCATCTTCACCTAATTCAGAGACGAAACCTGAGGGTGGATGGTTTTTGAGTGAAGACGAGGTAGAGCATGAACCATCCATGATGGATGACTTGGATGTAGAGAAGGAACCTAAGAACCTAATACTAGAGATGCCTGAACTTGAGGAAGAAAGAGACATGGTTGAGTATGAAGGGAATAATGAGAGAGAGATAGGGGAGATTGGTGATGAGGGTGTGGATGAAATGGAAGAACTTGAGGATGATGATAAGATAGAAGAGCATGGTGGTGAGGAAGAAGTTGAGGTTGTTGGTACAAAAAAAAAAAAAAAAAAAAAAGCTTTCTGTGATTAAAAAAAAAAATCCTAGCTAAAAGCCAAAATTTCCTAGCTAAAGGTCAAAACAACCCTTTTGTGACAAAAAAAATTTCCTCGCCCCTTCCGTGCTTCTTAATTTTATCTCCAAAGAGGGGCCTAAAGCCTGGTATTTTTTGCTAGGAAGTTTTCCTAGCTAAAGGTAAAAATATTTTGTCGCCAAAGGTTTAATTTTTGTCACTGATGATGATTTTAAGTGACAAAAAGGTTTTGTCACAAAAATTTTGTCTCGAAAAATATAATTTTATTTAAAAAATTAAAATGATGATGATAAAATATAATTTCTTTTGTGACAAAAACATTTCGTCACCAATACAAAAAATTTCATCACAAAAAGGGTTTAATAGTGACAAAAAAAATTCCTCGATAATGCAATATTAAAATTTTTAAAAAATAAAAATATTTGAGCTGTAGACCGCAGCCCTCTTCATGCACCAGGAACGCCAGATCGTAGCCGTCCAACCACATGCGGTGCACTACCATCCTCATGGACCACACACACCGGAACACAGCCCTCAATTGCTGAGGAATTTAGTGATGCAAAAGTTAAGCTCGCGACCTCCGCATTATGGAGGTCATGCATTAGCCGCTTGGCCAACTGAGTTGCATGATGAAATCCTTTTTTTTTTTTTTTTACTTAAACTATACCAAATATTCTTTTGGTATTTTTTTAAAATATAAGTTTATAGAAAAATATAATCATATAAAATTGATGCTAGTAATGAGGAAATTAAAGAATTTGAAATGCACATTTTGGAACTTAGAACTAAAACAAACTGTGCTATAACCATGGTAGTGCTAGAGACAGTACAAAGAAAAGAGACTTAGTGGACAAAATAGTGTATAAGCAAAGATAACTATATATATTAACAAGAAAACTTGCTATGGGGAAAGAAAAATGTGAAAATAGTGTTTTGGTGCTAGACAACGTACTTACAAATATACTGGAAATAGTAGTGGAAAAAGTAGGACTAGGCAAGACTTATATCTATATATATATATATATATATATAAAGCATACACTATTTATATATGTATAAAGCAAGCACAAGACTTATATATACACTATTTATAATATATAAAGCAAGCACTGGAGAAATATTAAAATGTCCAAAAGGGTTAAAAGTCAAATGTTAGTGTTTATTTTAAAATATCATTGCCAAATTAGGTCTTGTTTAGCTTGATTAATATAAAAAAAATACGACCATGGACGGTATCGACAAAGTTTACGAAGTTCAAATTCTATAATATCAAGATAAGTGTAACATTGTTCAATAGTTTCTAAAGAATCTAAAATCCTTTTGAAGTAATGATAGCAACCAGGAGTAATTAATTCTTGTAAAACGTAATAATAACGAGATAATTCAAATACCATAGAGAATAACTATGGAATAAGAAAAGAGTTTTAAAGTCCTATCTAATAGTACGTTCACTTATCCTTTCATTCACCAGGATAGCTCACACCTCTTCCCCTGAAATGCCTCTAGCGCCTCTCCAATGGCTTCACGGCTAAACAAGTACTTTGGCTCTTTTGCTGATGGCTACTAAGGACGTGTAGTGAAGAACCATTTGGGGATTCTCTCTTACTCTTTTGCTTATCCATAGCTATTGGAAAGTTAGAAACTAAACATTGCTCCCGGAGGATTCATTAGAAAGAAGAATTGTATTTTAGGTAGGACTTGAAAACTCTTTTCTTATTCCTTAGTTATTATCTATGGTATTTGAATCAGTTCGTTACTATTATGCTTTACAAGAATTAATTACTCTTGGTTGCTATCATTACTTCAAAAGGACTGTAAATTCTTTAGAAACTATTAAACAGTGTTACGCATATCTTGATATTATAGAATTTGTACTTCATGAACATAAACAATACTGTTCATGGTCGTCTAAGTGCTTGCTTTATATAAAGCAAAGATATTTTGAAAAAGACCTAATTTGGCAAAGATATTTTGAAATAAAAGCTAATATTTAACTTATAACCCTTTTGGACATCTTTATATTTCTCCAGTGCTTACTTTATATATTATAAATAGTGTATATATAAGTTTTGTGCTGGCTTTATACAAATATAAATAGTGTATGCATTATATATATATATATATAGCACATATATAAGTCTTGCCTAGTTCTACTTTTTCCACTACTATTTCCACTATATTTGTAAGTACTATGTCTAGCACCAAAACACTATTTTCACATTTTCTTTCCCTAAAGCAAATTTTCTTGTTAATATATTTAGTTATCTTTGCTTATACACTATTTTGTCCACTAAGTCTCTTTTCTTTGTACTATTTCTAGCACTACCACAGTTATAGCACAATTAGTTTTAGTTCCAAGTTCTAAAAGGGCACATGCTATGTGTGTGTATGTGTATATATATATATATATATATATATATATATATATATAAAGCATACACTATTTATAGAATTATATATAGACTATTTATAATATATAAAGCAAGTAGTGGAGAAATATTAAAATGTCCAAAAGGGTTATAAGTCAAATATTAACTTTTATTTCAAAATATATTTGCCAAATTATAGAAACAGATGGATGTGATAAAGGATGGGGAGCCATTTTAAAATCCAAACCTTATAAATATAGGAATAAATTAGAAGAATAAATTTGTAGATATAGTAGTTGTAAATACAGGGAAAAAGGAAATATTAGTAGTATTGATGCAGAGTTATTAGCAATTTGTTATTCCTTAGATAGTTTTAGATTATTTATTCTAAATAAACCAGAATGTACACTTAGGACTGATTGTGAAGCAATAGTAAAATTTATTAGTAGGAAAAATGAAAAACGTATTTCTCAAAGAAGATGGTTAAATTTCTTAGATAGAATTACTAGTGATGGGTATAAAATTAATTTTGAACACATTATAGGAAATGAGAATAAAATTGCAGATCATTTGTCAAGATTACTAACAGATATTGCATGACTTTATAGATGGATTTTAGCAAAAATACCGTAAATATTGGCCAATGGGAGCTTACCAAGTATCCCAAAGGAACAGATCTCTATTTTAGAACTCTAGTAGAAGGTAAATTAGAAGATATTCACCAAATATTTTTAGATAATCTTTGGAATGCACAAACTGTAAGCCAAAAGATTAAAAGTTTACAGGCCTTAGCATTTTATCTCAGTAATCTTCCAAGACAAAGTTATTCACATTATGTAGTAACATATGGTTGCCAACCAAGTGTTTACTCACAATGGACTTCTGTAATGGCATGTGTTAAAAATTTTAACAAACCATTATACAAAGTTTTTAGAAATCTTCGTGAAGCATTAGAATTTGCTAGAAATAGAATTGGTTTAAATTTTTTTTATTGAACCAGACTGTACAACAGAACTACTTATTCTCTACAAGCTTTTCCTCAAATAACTGATATACCTAGCATAAGTAATACTTTAGTGGACACAAATGTACAAAAGGTAGAATTTTGTAACCATTGTGATGCTTTAAGTAGAAATTTTTAATTTTTAAATGATAAGTGTAGGTCTTACAATGAGGATATTAATTCTAAAAAATAATTAATTCACTCATTGCGACAAACAGCATAAGCTGTATACTGGTATAATTTCTTCTCAAAATGAAGAAATTGTATGATTGACAGCTAAGCTGGAAGATTTTCAGAATCAAGAACCAAAAGTTGTTTTTATTCTAAAAAAAAAAAAATAGAAGTAACCAGACCTTTTGAATTCTTGATTCCTAGAATGTTTTTTAAGGCACAACAACTCTTAACAAGATTCCCAGATACTATTATAGAACTAATTTGTAAAAAAAATCCAGGATAAGTTTTTAGAAAAATTTCCTCTTTTACAAGAATGGCTTAGAACTTATACAGATCCTCATTTAACCTTGCATCCTATATATTGCAAACATTTTACAAAAGAATGTAACCTTGACACCTATAAAATTTGTCAACCTGATTGTGCAGCATATACTTTTGATTTTATTACCTGTGGTTGTCAATTAGAATATTTAATATTAATAGCTAATATCAACTTAACATATTTTAGAAATTTTGAATTAACCTTAGCAAATGGAGAAGTGTTTCCAATCACACTACAGACACTTTTGGACTATGGATGCCTTAACTAGATTATCTTTACAACTCCAGAACAAACATATATTGTTGGTAGACAACTGGCTCTTGCAATTTTAAAAGAATTTGAAATAGCAGGACCTATTGTAAAAATTAGCTCAGCCCCACCAAAAAGGAATGGTCTTGAAATTATTCCTTCAATTCATCGTATATAGGTTACTTCATCATGAAAATTACCAATCAACGCATAATCATGATCCATCCGACAAAAGATTTGCTCGAAAAGCATTGCAAGACAACTAAGACATTGGAGATTAAAAACTCTTGCTTTTAAACATGGCAAAATCATGAAGCAAGGCCAGAGATTTCATCTCTTTGAAGAAAATAAGACTCAAAAAATTTATATACAACATCAATATTTTTTTGCTGAAGTAGAATTTGAAAACAAGATAAAATATCCAGATATTTGGCAATATTATCTATTTCTTTATGAAAAGAAGCTACAGGAAAAGAAAGAAAGATCTAGAACTAAAATAGGTGCAAGTGAATCTAAGGAAGAGATGCAGGAAGACTAAAGAAGCTACAAGAATCTCCACTCATGCAAGAAGACAATTAAAAGGTGGCTATAGGAACCCCCACTCATGCAAAAGAAACAAGAAAGGACTTCCATGGTAGCTTTATTTTCTTAACTTTTCTACTTTTTGTTATGCCTAAAAGAATGCACTGTACATCTACAATCAAGCTAGACCTATAGGAATTCTTTAGTATATAAGCATCAGCCTAAAAACTACTGAGCACGATGTAGATAATAGAAAATTTCCTAAGTTTTATACATTTTCTTGTAAATTTTCTGGTGAGCAAACCTCATCAACTTTAGAAATACAATTCCTTTTTGCAATAGATCTTCCGGTAGCAATGTTTAGTTTCAAACTTTCCAATAGTTAAGGATAAGCAAAAGAGTAAGAGAGAATCTTCAAACAGTTCTTCACTACACGTTCTTAGTCGCCATCGACAAAAGAACCAAAGTATTCATTTAGCGATGAAGCCATTGGAGAGGCGTTAGAGGCATTTCAGGGGAAGATGTGTGAGCCATCTTGGTAAATGAAAGAATAAGTGAACATACTATTAAGTAGGATTTTAAAACTCTTTTCTTATTCCTTAGTTATTCTCTATGGTATCTGAATCAGCTCATTATTATTATGCTTTACAAGAATTAATTACCCCTTGTTACTATCATTACTTCAAAAGTACTGTAGATTCATAAGAAACTATTGAATAGTGTTACACTTATCTTGATATTATAGAAATTAAACTTCGTAAACTTAGAAGATACCGTCCATGGCCTTATTTATTGTGTATTAATCAAGCTAAAAAAGATTTAATTTGGAAACGATATTTTGAAATAAAAGCTAATATTTGACTTATAACCCTTTTGGACACATTAAACTTTCTTATGTACTTGCATATATATATATATATATATATATATATATATATATATATATATAGTTTGCTTAGTGCTAGTACTTGCCTACTTTTTCTACTACTATTTCCACTATATATGTAAACACTATAGCAGCACCAAAGAACTATTCTCATAGTTTCTTTCTCTGTAGACAATTTTCTTGTTTATATATCTTTGCTACTTTGCACTATTTGTTCCACTAAGTCTCTTTCTTTTATTTTCACTATGCCTAGAACTACCAAATTATAGAATGGTTAGCTATAGTTCCAAAAGGGCACCCCCCTCCGAGAGCAATGTTTAGTTTCTAACATTACAATAGCTAAGGATAAGCAAAAGAGTAAGAAAGATTCCAAAACAGTTCTTCACTACGCATCCTTAGTAGCCATCAGCAAAAGAGCCAAAGTACCCATTTAGCAGTGAAGCCATTGGAGAGGTGCCAGAGGCATTTCAGGGGAAAATGCGTGAACCATCTTGGTGAATGAAAGGATAAATGAACGTACTACTAGGTAGGACTTTAAAAATCTTTTCTTATTCCTTAGTTATTCTCTATGATATCTGAATTAGCTCATTATTATTACGCTTTACAAGAATTAATTATTCATGATTGCTATCATTACTTCAAAAGGACAGTATATTCTTTAGAAACTATTGAAGAGTATTACTTTTATCTTGATATTATAGAATTTAAACTTCATAAACTTAGACGATACCGTCCATGGTCGTATTTATTGTATATTAATCAAACTAAAAAAGGCCTAATTTGGCAAAGATATTTTGAAATAAAAGCTAATATTTGACTTATAACCCTTTTGGACATTTTAATATTTCTCCAGTGCCTGCTTTATATATTATAAATAGTGTATATCTTGCCTAGTCCTATTTTTTCCACTACTATTTCCACTATATTTGTAAGTACTATGTCTAGAACCAAAAATACTATTTTCACATTTTCTTTCCCCGTAGCAAGTTTTCTTGTTAATATATATATAGTTATCTTTACTTATACACTATTTTATCCACTAAGTCTCTTTTCTTTGTACTATCTTTAGTACTACCATGGTTATAGGACAATTAGTTTTAGTTCCAAGTTCTAGCACTACCACGGTTACAACTCTCCTATGTGCATTTGAAATTCTTTAATTTCCTCAATACTAGCATCAATTTTAGCTATAGTGATTTGTAATTTTGGATTTAAAATTTCTAATTTACAATATAGTTTATCTTTCTACCAATGTTTTGTAGGATTTTCTCCAATTATTTCCTCTTTTTCTAATTTGCTAAGTATATTGTCTATATCATGAATCTCTGTTTCTAAAATGTTATATAATTTTTCTAAATGTAAATAATTAATTTGTATATCATGATCTAACCATTCTATTTGGGAATTTATCTGTTCTAAGAATTCACGGTGATCTGTGTCTAATATTTGATCTACTTTATTTTGTTTATAGTTACAAAGTATAGAATACTTACAATTTTCAAAATTATCTGGCTGTGGAGTTTCTATTTTTTGGACGAGTTTTAGGTGGGAGGTGAATGGGGCCACGATGCTTCTCAACTCACTCTAGAGTATTATAAGGTAAGGTACTATACTACTTTTGAAAAAATGAATACCATTATGGGTTAAAACTAAACCATGATAGTATTAAAGCATAAAAGCTAATCCTATAATTAAATGGTACTAAGTAGGTCTAAGATTAATTTAAGATAATTAAATGGAACATAATAAGGTTATGTATAAGAAGTTTAATAGATTTTGAAATGAAAGACTAAATTTTTTATTGATTTAGTGTGCCTATATATTTTCCCATCCATCTAAGCTGCTTCAGCTATAGTACTAGCAGTTGTATGATATTCTTCAGGTATTATAGTAGTATTAAGAACAGAATTACTACAACTAGTAGCAATTAAGGCTGGTACTTCTATCTCTATATTTTCTATTCTAATTAAGACAAGAATATCTATCCTATTAGTTTTATTGTTTTTCTTTGTATCTAAAATTTCTATATTCGGAGTATAACTATTTTCAATTATTTGAACCTATTCAATATTTGTTTTATATACATGATCTTCTAGTTGGTCTATCTTTTGGTCTACTATTCTAATTCTTCGTTCTAAATGATGCTCTCTTTGTTTTTGTTTTCCTTTGTCCATTAATTTTAATTCTATATTTTGATTTTCTAGACAAAATTTACAAGCTTCTTGTAAACAATTACTACATTTCCATCTAAGTGCTAAAAAGGGATATTTTTCACATAAATAACAAGGTTTTCTATCTGAAGCTTTCCTATGTATCCAATCGTGTTCACAATTTACAAGGACTAATTCTTGAAAGGTATCTGTTACATTATCTAATTGAGACAAATAAGATAATTGATTTTTTGGTGACCGAGTATTAGTTATTTCTTTTACAGAATCTAAATCTTCTATTTCGTCATCGGACTTAGGTTGCTGAGAGTATATATCATCAACAGAGATTATGCTATATATACTTTTTGAATCTGACATATATTCATCGACATCAATAATATCTTCATTTACACATTCTACTAATGTTTTTTTTTTATTATATAGATTATTTTTCGAGGATAGTCTCTTGGTATGTGATTAGGCTGACCACAACTATAACACTGCAATTTATTTTTATATTTTCTATTTTTACTAAATTTTCTAACATGCCTATCTTTGTTTAAATAAGGCTTTCTAGTGGAGGATTTTCTAAGGTAATACTTTTTCTTATAATATTTCATTTTTGGTTTTCTATATATTTTCCTAGAATTTTGTTGACTATAATGTTGAGGAATATAAATATTTTTACAAAAACTATATTCTCCTTTTAGTTGTTTCTGTATTTGTATGAACGTACATATTTTGACAATTTCATAATTATAAATTTTATACAGGTAGCTATATTTTTTTATATGTGCTACGTTCCAATCATATGATTTATAAATTTCAAATATTTCTTCTCCTAAAGGTCCTAGTAGTTTTAAAAATAATTTTTCTAAAATTGATTTTTCATAACAACATCCTGATAAGGTAGCATAATAATAATAATCTTGTAAAAAAGGTTTAATAAATTTCCAATCTTTTATAGATAATTGTTCTAATTTTCTAACAGCTTCTTCTTGTTGAATTCTACTCCCATAATTAGGACTTTGGGCTTTTAAAATTAATTGAATTTTATATGTAAAATAATGTGGATTAGGTCCTAAGGCTAAATCATTTGCCAATTCCATTGGAAATTTTTCTTTATATTTTTCCCAGTCTGTTCTAGCTATTTCTCTGAAAAAGGTTTCTAAATAACTATACATTTCTTTTGCTATATGATCAAAGTTTTGTTGAATATAATGTTGTACTACTAGATATTTCCAAGTATGTATTAGTCCTTCCCACAATTGTGGGTCCTGAGTTGCTAAATTTAGCATTCTGCCATTATCTATTAATTTCTTATTATCTATTGTTTTTAGAAGTTGTCTTTTTCCTTTGGGTGCTATTTCTTATTTCATTTCTCTATAATCACTATATGTTGTTCTAGGTAAATTTCCTAAACCATAATGTCTAAGAACTTGTTGTGGTGCTACTGGCTGTGGAGGAAGAGAAGGATTACTAGAGGCAATAGATGGAGAAGCAGTATCCATATATTCTACACATGTATTATTTTTTTATATTTTTTCAATGTATTGTTCAGTTTTTACTCATATATTTCTATCCATATCATAATACAAATATTCATTATCATCTATTTATCCATTTTGTTCTAATTCTATTTCTAACCTCATTAAATCTTTTTCTGATAATTCTAAACCCAATTCTTTAGCCCTTCCCAGAGAATTAACGACTCTTCCTGAGAGAGAGTTAGTTACCAAGATACACCCAGAAGCTTACCGTCAGTCTAACCATATTTTCAAAGCAGAACCCCAGAAAACCCGTCTTTACTATGAACATATCCTTTTTGCAACAGGTTCAATTGAATTTGAACATGAAAGAAACATGAACAGAGCCGATAAAGGTATTGCTTACTCCAAATGTAGGATTATGAAAATCCTCGACCTAAACACTTGGCCGGTCACCGGTATCTATACTCCCATTCAGTTCAAAACATCCTTCAAACCTCCCACATACAACTTCATGGATTACATAGATGCTTGGTACAATTTCATGTACCTCCGAGATCTCACACACACCTGGTTTGTCAAATATGGCAAAGATGCAATCAGCCCTATTCCGAGGTGGTACTATGCCAAGTGGAAGACCTTTGGTGGAAACAAATCCACTTTATCCAGTCAAAACTTGCAAAAGTTTAACCAGTTTGTAGTAGAAAGTCAAATTCAGGGATTAACTCTGAATAACCAGCTTTGTAAATTTTATATTGAAAAGAAAATATGTTTTGTATTAGGATGGGGCTATAAGCTCGATCAAATTGAAAATGTAAAGTATCTCTGTAAAGAGATAAGAGTCAAGGGATGGACTCCAGTCCTTAAGCCAGACCAGAAAGAATCAGATGCTCAGTCCTCCTCAAGCAAAGGCAAAAAGAAAATCAGTAAAACAGAATTGCAACTCCAATTGCAACTTTTACAGCAACAGCTTCAACAAGCAGATGATGATGAAAGTGAATCAGAGTCACAACCAGAATACAGCCTGTATGAAAATGGAGATATGGACAATCCATCTGGTATTGCTCAAGCTTACCTTTGTCAGAGTCCATAATGGTGAGGCTCCACACCAAAAGCAAAAGAAAGAAAAGGACCTATCAGCTTTTTCAACAGTCACAAAAGCTACATGACATTATTCAGACGTACTGCAAAATTATTCATTTAACAAGACAGACATGGTGGACCCTTCTACTCAAAAAGACTCTTGGAGCCATTCTTCATGATGGCCGACAACATCATTCCATCCTCCACTGAAGTGGACCACGCAACAATAATGCAGACTTCAATCAGAGAAACCTACTCCCTCGGTGCTTATATAAGACAGCATGTTATTGATGAAATGCAGACGCATCAGATTTAGGTTATGGTGGTATTCTCAAAGAAAGAAAACCTAATTCTTCATCAGAACAGTTAGTCAGATTTCATTCAGGTATTTGGCTTTCAAGCCAAAAGAATTACAGCATTATCAAAAAAGAAATTCTTGCAATAGTTTTATGCATTTCCAAATTCCAAGATGATTTAATCAATCAAAAGTTTTTACTTAGAATTGATTGTAAAGCTGCAAAAGATGTTTTACAAAAAGATGTAAAAAATCTAGTGTCAAAACAGATCTTTGCCAGATGGCAAGCACTCCTTTCCAGCTTTGATTTTGAAATTGAATTTATCAAAGGAGAAAACAATTCCCTTCCCGATTTCTTAACCAGAGAGTTTCTTCAAGTACGCACATGACATTTAACACAGTATTCAACACTGTGATGAGTACCGCTTTAATGCTGGAGCTCATTCTATCCGCCTATAAATACCCACATCAATCAGCGATATTCGGCATGGATCAACAACCGAAGTTCAGACCTCCACAAGGTAATCGATTTTCAGTCCTTGGATCTTTCCCCTCTCTTCCATCCAATCCAATGAGCAAGTCACCGCTCACAATGGATCTCTTCAACCCAGCTTCTTCAAAGAATACAGAAACTCAAAAAACAGATTTGTCCTTTTATACTACTCAAACCCTTACCTCCTTCAAGGAAGCAGTAGTTCCAAAAACACCCAATAAACCAGAAAAGCCAACCCTTTTTGCAGCAAAAGAAAAATTCGAATTCCTCCCAAAAACAGTCATTCCAATCTTAGCCCTTCCCAGAGAATTAACGACTCTTCCTGAGAGAGAGTTAGTTACCAAGATACACCCAGAAGCTTACCGTCAGTCTAACCATATTTTCAAAGTAGAACCCCAAAAAACCCGTCTTTACTATGAACATATCCTTTTTGCAACAGGTTCAATTGAATTTGAACATGAAAGAAACATGAACAGAGCCGATAAAGGTATTGCTTACTCCAAATCAGAAATGAATATGCCTTCCTCTCTAATGGTCTTAACTTCTGAAAAAGATTTTACTCTTGACAAAAATTTCCTTCGTAAATTATGGAACAGACCTTGTAACAAAATAAAGTGTAAATGGTATTTTGCAACAGTTTCCGAACCAGAAAGAGCTACACTCTTACAAAAATATTATTCTTCTATAAAAATATATTTATAGGTTCTTTTCAACAAATCTCGTTTGTTGGGAATATGATACCTTATCCATTTTAAAACTTTATTTAACGGCTTATAGTTAATGACTAATCTGGGAACACCTCTTTCTTTTTCTGCATTGTTATTAACATAAAAAGCAGAACAAGACCAAGGCGACCTAGATTCTCTAATTAATGCTTTTTGTAATAAATCTGAGATTTCTAATTTACAATGTTCAACTAATTCCTGATTCATCTGGATAGGTCTAGCTTTAGTGGGTATCCTTGATTCTTCAAAATCATCAATGTATGGTAGGTCGACAATATGCTTTTTACGTTCCCAAAAAGCTGTGGGGACGTCTGAGCAGATTTCTTTTTCAAAATCTTTACGGATGGATTCTATTTTATTTTGAATGTCTTTTAGCTGAAGCTGATGATTTTGAAGAATCAAGGATACCCACTAAAGCTAGACCTATCCAGATGAATCAGGAATTAGTTGAACATTGTAAATTAGAAATCTCGGATTTATTACAAAAAGCATTAATTAGAGAATCTAGGTCGCCTATGGTCTTGTTCTCGCTTTTTATGTTAATAACAATGCGAAAAAGAAAGAGGTGTTCCAGCATTAGTCATTAACTATAAGCCGTTAAATAAAGTTTTAAAATGGATAAGGTATCCTATTCCCAACAAACGAGATTTGTTGAAAAGAACCTATAAAGCAGTCCTTTATAGTAAATTTGATATGAAATCAGGATTCTGGCAAATTCAGATTACAGAAGAAGATAGGTATAAAACGGCTTTCAATATTCCATTTGGTCAATACGAATGGAATGTCATGCCATTCGGCTACTTGAGTAGGTTGACCACTTTGGTTAGGAACTGTTTTAGTTACTACTTTGGTGGCATTCAGAATTTCTTGTCTCTGTGGTTCAGACAAGTAATTGTTCCACCAACCATGGAGAACACCGGTAAATCCGGTAGTAAGGATGTAGAGGATTGATTGATCTGTGTTGGTAGGATTTTTACATTTAATGGCTGTAATAGCCATGGACATTTCTTGGATAACATTCAGAATGCTATTTTCAGACATTCCATCAATATTCCATTCGGTAATTTCTTCACCGGAAAAGGTTGCTCGGGTATCTAGATGACGTTCTTCAAACTGAACATCTGGGAATGATGGGCGAGGATAATAATTCCTAGTATAGGGATTAGCAAATCTTGACTGTTTTATCTTGTTAGTTGGTTTACCACCTCTGAGCCTATTAAGTTCCGAAGGAGAAGGATCTATATCTATTAAAGAAAGCTGGTGATGTAATGTTTGAAGATGATGTGTTTGACTAGATTCTGGTTTATTCTTAGTTTTTAGATTTTTTAATTTTTCATTTATTTCTTTAATAAAATCTACTTCTTCTATATTCATAGTTCCTTTAGCAAGTTTCATGTTTTGTGGTTCATATAAAATAGGTTTAAATACTGGATTGGGATCTCTTGATTGTTTTGGATTAAAGCTGTTTAAATTGTGGGGTTTCTCTAAATGAAGACTTACTATCTAATTGTTCTACTTTACTAGCCATGGTGACTAACATCTGATTAGTATAATTATTACGTTGAATGACCTTATTTAGATCTTTATTGGTTACATCACCTTGTTTATCTAGGTTTTCTAGCTTGAAAGGAGAGGTTTGTGATTATGTGATTATCTACGGGGATTTTTATTTCTTCTGCTGGGGAAATACTTGATTCTTTAACTTCATTTTTGGTTGTATACCACTTTTTAGTGATTACATTTAATATATCTTTTTCTTGATATTTAACTAATTCATACCAATCGAAGAAATCTAAATCTTTGTTTCATTCTAATCTAGTCAGAATAATATTTTTGTAAGAGTGTAGCTCTTTACTGGTTCGAAGCTGTTGCAAAATACCATTTACACTTTATTTTGTTACAAGGTCATGTTCCATAATTTACGAAGGAAATTTTTGTCAAGAGTAAAATCTTTTTCGAAGTTAAGACCATTAGAGAGGAAGGCATATTCATTTACGATTGGGTAGGGCTTCCGACTTAACACTTAAGTTTTCTTCATAATTTACTTTAGGGATTTCTCCACTAAAGTCAACATTGTTTACTTTTGGAATTTCTCCGAGAAAGATTTAAACTATTGAATCTTACTGCTACTCAAAGTTACGGGTAGAGAAAAGGAAGAAGATGGAGGTGATGAAAAGGATTTTCTCCTAAATTCTAATTCTATGTGACCGAGTTGAAGTTTCGTTATTTTGCCTAAGGTTTTGGATTCATAATGTTTTTTAGGATTAATAATGTTATCAAAATTCCAGGTTGGGTTTTGTAGAACATTATCCCACTTAATCATTCGAGGGACAAAGGTATTAGATCTTTCAAAATTTGTTTCTAATAAACAAGTTTCTTTAGGATTTCCTATATCTTTGTTTAGCTTTAGGATTTATTGTGGTTTTCATTACCTTGTAATAAACTCGGTAAATTAACCCAAGAGGTTTTGAACCTAGTTCGAATTCCAAATTCTTTGTCCGAATGTTAAGGGTTAAGGTTTTGAGAATGTGTGGATCCGTTAGATCTACGGTGAAGTTCGGATAATGGTTAAAGTATCTTGGACCATGGAGTTGTGTTAGTTTCAAGAAGCGCTAGCGATTGTTTTGAAAATCAAGATGCCTACTATCTCTCAAAAGAAGGCAAATTGGGGCATCGATTCCTAATCGATAGAGAGGTTTGATTGCTACTTGAACTAACCCTATGTGAAGATATCGATACTTATTCTTTTTATCTTTGTTCAAGTGTAACTGGATTTAGAAAGTTTGAATTGTTCCGTAAGAGTTGATTAATGGAAACTGTTTTTTCTGTTGTTTTGATTGTATAGCTTTGGACTAAATCAAACATTCCTTTTTCATAAATTTTATCAAATTTCTCTATTGGTAAGTTCCAATTCATAAGTCTAGATTCAATTCTATCTAGTTGGGAGCTGACTTCTAAATCATTAGCTTGAATCTATGTCGATATCTGAAAGGTTTGAGGCCATGGGAGTAGGAAGATTACTTTCTCTCTCTTTACCTGTGCAATGAGTAGTCTAATACTAAATCTATTGTTCTTCAGGATTATGCCATAGCTTATGTTTCTTTATTTCTTCTTAGGACACACCTAATACTATGTCTATGGTTGATTAGAGCTTACTGGACCACCCCCGGGTCCGGGCCTTACAACACCTTTCATCGGCTAACAACGGCCTAATCCAATCGGTTATGGGCTAACCAACGCAAGACTAACAATCATCATCATAGTTTAAGAAATACTTTAAAGAAACATATGAAAGGGCATAATAATCAAGAACAATAGAAAGAGGATTAAACTACATCATTCAAGGTTCAGAGAAAGAAAGTAAATAGACTTACTCGGACATGATTTTAAAAATCATAGATGATTTCATGATGCATGAGATGGAGCACGTGGCTCTGATACCAATTTGAGACCCAGGATATATTGCTGATAAAACTATTGTATTTTCAAACTAATTTGAGACCCAGGATATATTGCTGATAAAACTATTGTATTTTCAAACTATTGAATTTTATTTTTCACTCAATCTGATTGAAGTACAAGGGTTTTAAAACTGAAACAAGTAGTACAGATATCTAGGTAGAGGGTGTCTTCACTCTCTGAGGGATTTAATGGTGTATGCGTCTGCATTTCATTAATAACATGCTGTCTTATATAAGCACCGAGGGAGTAGGTTTCTCTGATTGAAGTCTGCATTATTGTTGCGTGGTCCACTTCAGTGGAGGATGGAATGATGTTGTCGGCCATCATGAAGAATGGCTCCAAGAGTCTTTTTGAGTAGAGGGGTCCACCATGTGCTGCTGTTAAATGAATAATTTTGCAGTACGTCTGAATAATGTCATGTAGCTTTTGTGACTGTTGAAAAAGCTGATAGGTCCTTTTCTTTCTTTTGCTTTTGGTGTGGAGCCTCACCATTATGGACTCTGACAAAGGTATGCTTGAGCAATACCCGATGGATTGTCCATATCTACATTTTCATACAGGCTGTATTCTGGCTGTGACTCTGATTCACTTTCATCATCGTCTGCTTGTTGAAGATGTTGCTGTAAAAGTTGCAATTGTAGTTGCAATTCTGTTTTACTGATTTTCTTTTTGCCTTTGCTTGAGGAGGACTGAGCATGTGATTCTTTCTGGTCTGGCTTAGTGACTAGAGTCCATCCCTTGACTCTTATCTCTTTACAGAGATACTTTACATTTTCAATTTGATCGAGCTTATAGCCCCATCCTAATACAAAACATATTTTCTTTTCAATATAAAATTTACAAAGCTGGTTATTCAGAGTTAATCCCTGAATTTGACTTTCTACTACAAACTGGTTAAACTTTTGCAAGTTTTGACTGCAGAAAGTGGATTTGTTTCCACCAAAGGTCTTCCACCAGACATAGTACCACCTCGGAATAGGGCTGATTGCATCTTTGCCATATTTGACAAACCAGGTGTGTGTGAGATCTCGGAGGTACATGAAATTGTACCAAGCATCTATGTAATCCATGAAGTTGTATGTGGGAGGTTTGAAGGATGTTTTGAACTGAATGGGAGTATAGATACCGGTGACCGGCCAAGTGTTTAGGTCGAGGATTTTCATAATCCTACATTTGGAGTAAGCAATACCTTTATCGGCTCTGTTCATGTTTCTTTCATGTTCAAATTCAATTGAACCTGTTGCAAAAAGGATATGTTCATAGTAAAGACGGGTTTTACGGGGTTACGCTTTGAAAATATGGTTAGGCCGACGGTAAGCTTACGGGTGTATCTTGGTAACTAACTCTCTCTCAGGAAGAGTCGTTAATTCTCTGGGAAGGGCTAAGATTGGAATGACTGTTTTTGGGAGGAATTCGAATTTTTCTTTTGCTGCAAAAAGGGTTGGCTTTTCAGGTTTATTGGGTGTTTTTGGAACTACTGCTTCCTTGAAGGAGGTAGGGGTTTGAGTAGTATAAAAGGACAAATCTGTTTTTTGAGTTTCTTTATTCTTTGAAGAAGCTGGGTTGAAGAGATCCATTGTGAGCGGTGACTTGCTCATTGGATTGGATGGAAGAGAGGGGAAAGATCCAAGGACTGAAAATCGATTACCTTGTGGAGGTCTGAACTTCGGTTGTTAATCTATGCCGAATATCGCTGATTGATGTGGGTATTTATAGGCGGATAGAATGAGCTCCAGCATTAAAGCGGTACTCATCACAGTGTTGAATACTGTGTTAAATGTCATGTGCGTCCTTGAAGAAACTCTCTGGTTAAGAAATCGGGATGGGAATTGTTTTCTCCTTTGATAAATTCAATTTCAAAATCAAAGCTGGAAAGGAGTGCTTGCCATCTGGCAAAGATCTGTTTTGACACTAGATTTTTTACATCTTTTTGTAAAACATCTTTTGCAGCTTTACAATCAATTCTAAGTAAAAACTTTTGATTGATTAAATCATCTTGGAATTTGGAAATGCATAAAACTATTGCAAGAATTTCTTTTTTGATAGTGCTGTAATTCTTTTGGCTTGAAAGCCAAATACCTGAATGAAATCTGACTAACTGTTCTGATGAAGAATTAGGTTTTCTTTGTTTGAGAATACCACCATAACCTAAATCTGATGCGTCTGCATTTCATCAATAACATGCTGTCTTATATAAGCACCGAGGGAGTAGGTTTCTCTGATTGAAGTCTGCATTATTGTTGCGTGGTCCACTTCAGTGGAGGATGGAATGATGTTGTCGGCCATCATGAAGAATGGCTCCAAGAGTCTTTTTGAGTAGAGGGGTCCACCATGTGCTTCGTTGTTAAATGAATAATTTTGCGATGACGTCCGAATAATGTCATGTAGCTTTTGTGATCGTTGAAAAAGCTGATAGGTCCTTTTCTTTCTTTTGCTTTTGGTGTGGAGCCTCACCATTATGGACTCTGACAAAGGTATGCTTGAGCAATACCGGATGGATTGTCCATATCTCCATTTTCATACGAGTCTGTATTACGGTCGTGACTACGATTCACTTTCATCATCATCTCGCTTGTTGAAGTCGTTGTCGTAAAAGTTGCAATTGGAGTTGCAATTCTGTTTACTCGATTTTCTTTTTGCCTTTGCTTGAGGAGGACTGAGCATCCGATTCTTTACGGTCCGGCTTAGGACCGGAGTCCATCCCTTGACTCTTATCTCTTTACAGAGATACTTTACATTTTCAATTTGATCGAGCTTATAGCCCCATCCTAATACAAAACATATTTTCTTTTCAATATAAAATTTACAAAGCTGGTTATTCAGAGTTAATCCCTGAATTTGACTTTCTACTACAAACTGGTTAAACTTTTGCAAGTTTTGACTGGATAAAGTGGATTTGTTTCCACCAAAGGTCTTCCACCAGGCATAGTACCACCTCGGAATAGGGCTGATTGCATCTTTGCCATATTTGACAAACCAGGTGTGTGTGAGATCTCGGAGGTACATGAAATTGTACCAAGCATCTATGTAATCCATGAAGTTGTATGTGGGAGGTTTGAAGGATGTTTTGAACTGAATGGGAGTATAGATACCGGTGACCGGCCAAGTGTTTAGGTCGAGGATTTTCATACCAAGATGCCTACTATCTCTCAAAAGAAGGCAAATTGGGGCATCGATTCCTAATCGATAGAGAGGTTTGATTGCTACTTGAACTAACCCTATGTGAAGATATCGATACTTATTCTTTTTATGCTGTTCAAGTGTAACTAGATTTAGAAGCTGAATTGTTCCGTAAGGCTGATTAATGGAAACTGTTTTTTCTGTTGTTTTGATTGTATAGCTTTGGACTAAATCAAACATTCCTTTTCATCAGCTCCATCTTCTTCCTTTTCTCTACCCAGAACTTTGAGTAGCAGAAGATTCAATAGTTTAAATCTTTCTTGAGAAATGGCTGAAATATAATCTGGATTATTTTCATTTTGTTCTGTTTC
Organism: Voacanga thouarsii; assembly: GCA_026120185.1. NCBI lineage: Eukaryota > Viridiplantae > Streptophyta > Magnoliopsida > Gentianales > Apocynaceae > Voacanga > Voacanga thouarsii. Next base: position 581,370 of record JANUWF010001246.1, on the reverse strand, counting down.
TTCTCCATCAGATAATGAAGTTGGATCAATTAAGGGTTTATCTAATTTTTGTTTTACTATTTCTGTATTGATCTGATTGATATCGAAAATTCTTAAAAAACCAGATGGAATCCTATCATAAAAAATCTAAAAAAGAATTAGGTAATTTCTGTGAAATATTTGGATTTTCCCCAATAAGTCCACCATCTAAAAAATTAAAAAAGGACAAGAAACGAAACTTTAAAAAAGATAAAAAAGAAAGAACTTTTAAGCCTTTTAAAAGAAAAGAAAAGCCTTCCAAAACCACTATTAAATGTTATTTCTGTGGAAAAAGAGGACATAAAGCAGATGAATGTAAATTTAAAGCTAAAAAGAAAAAACAAGTTAATCAGCTTTCTCTACCAAAAGATACTTTAGATCAAATCAATCAGATCCTTGATCAATATGATTCTTCTCTTTCATCAGACATTAGTGACAGTGAAACAGAAGAAGTTTATGAAATCCAAGAGAAATCATCTGAATCAGAATCAGATACACAGTCTTCTTGCGATTGTACAGGCTTATGTACTTGTGCAATTGGAGAACTTTGTATGATTAGCAACAAACGGCATAGCCAAATTAATGTAATAACTAGAGCAAATAAAGAACTCTTCTTTGAACTCTTAGATCATATTCAAGATGAAACAGTTAAACGAGAATATTTGTTAAAAGTTAAAGATTTAGTTCTTAATCCCTTTGTTTCTGTATTTGTATGAACGTACATATTTTGACAATTTCATAATTATAAATTTTATACAGGTAGCTATATTTTTTTATATGTGCTACGTTCCAATCATATGATTTATAAATTTCAAATATTTCTTCTCCTAAAGGTCCTAGTAGTTTTAAAAATAATTTTTCTAAAATTGATTTTTCATAACAACATCCTGATAAGGTAGCATAATAATAATAATCTTGTAAAAAAGGTTTAATAAATTTCCAATCTTTTATAGATAATTGTTCTAATTTTCTAACAGCTTCTTCTTGTTGAATTCTACTCCCATAATTAGGACTTTGGGCTTTTAAAATTAATTAAATTTTATATGTAAAATAATGTGGATTAGGTCCTAAGGCTAAATCATTTGCCAATTCCATTGGAAATTTTTCTTTATATATTTCCCAGGCTGCTCTAGCTATTTCTCTGAAAAAGGTTTCTAAATAACTATACATTTCTTTTGCTATATGATCAAAGTTTTGTTGAATATAATGTTGTACTACTAGATATTTCCAAGTATGTATTAGTCCTTCCCACAATTGTGGGTCCTGAGTTGCTAAATTTAGCATTCTGCCATTATCTATTAATTTCTTATTATCTATTGTTTTTAGAAGTTGTCTTTTTCCTTTGGGTGCTATTTCTTATTTCATTTCTCTATAATCACTATATGTTGTTCTAGGTAAATTTCCTAAACCATAATGTCTAAGAACTTGTTGTGGTGCTACTGGCTGTGGAGGAAGATAAGGATTACTAGAGGCAATAGATGGAGAAGCAGTATCCATATATTCTACACATGTATTATTTTTTTATATTTTTTCAATGTATTGTTCAGTTTTTACTCATATATTTCTATCCATATCATAATACAAATATTCATTATCATCTATTTATCCATTTTGTTCTAATTCTATTTCTAACCTCATTAAATCTTTTTCTGATAATTCTAAACCCAATTCTTTAGGATATATTATTCTATTTTCAGTTTCCATAATTTCTATACATACATTTTCTATTCCTTGTCTTAAAGATTTTGTATCTGCATCTTCTTCTATTCTTATGTTTGTATTGGAATAATTTAAAAATCTAACACTAGTTTCTTTTTTATTGTTTTGATATATTACACTATCTCTGGGTACTAAAGGAGTATTTGATTCTAAGAATTTGCTAAGATTCCATTCTTCTCCTACTAGAATTTCTGGATTAACTTTTATTAGTTTTATTAATTGAATTCCCTTACTAGCCATAGCTTCTATAATAGGTTTTATTTCTATTTTATATTTTGTTCTAGAACCATTGGTTAATCGTCCTATAAATCCTATACTTATGATTAAATTTTCTCCACTAAAATCTTTATAACCCTTAGTTTGAATACCTATTTCTATATTTTTAGCTAAATCTTCTAAGGTTATTAAAAATTTTGGATTACAGTAAAAAAAAATTCCTCTATTTTCATTCATGTCTACTTCTATTGTTTCTATAAGTGCTTTTTTAACATCTTTCCATCTTTTATCTAATATTGTTAATAAAAACATAGTTCCTAATCCCGATCTTGCTAATCCTTTGATTCCTATTACTATTTAGCCCTAAATGCATATAAGTATATGTATTTGTTAAATTTTTAAGACTTTCAGTTGTGACAAATTTTAATGTTCTAGGTTCTATAGTTACTGGCAAAGGTTCTTCTCTACTAGATCTAAATTAACCTATATGAGATTGTAACCAACCTACTTGATATAATCTTCTAGGATTTAATATATCTATATCATAATTTCTATAATTTTTCACGTCTCTATTTACATCTATAACTTCTTCTAACGGAATTTGTCTATTTTCTCTAGATTGTCTGATCCTTCCTAAAAGGGAAGTTTCTACACTAGTATTTTCATTTAAAGTTCTACTGGGTCCTGAAAATGATAATCTCCTCATAATTTCTATAATTGATTTTCTTTTTTAGTACTTAACTTTTCTGAAGATAAATATCCAAATTTATAAGTTATTTATTTTTTCTATTTTCTTTCTACATGAATTTTACTAAATTTATTTGGTAATTTATCCATTTCTTTTTCTAGGCTTAAAGCTGCTAGTCTTTTTTCTAAAATTTCTATTTTTTTTTGCAGAATTTTTATTAATAACACTATTTGAATATTATGTTATTTTGGATATATTTTATCTGAATTAGAAGTTCCTATATAATCAGTAAGGACTAAAGTTTCTGAATGATACTTTTTTAATTCTAAAAGGCACTTTTTATAGTCAAGATTATCTTCTAAAGACATTAACTAAGAATGAGCTTTTCTATATTTTTAATGTTTGAAAAAGATTCTTCTAGTTTCAGATAGTGTTTTCCAAAATTGACTAAGATTTCTTTCTATTGACTAGTTTCTTCAGTTAAATATTCAAAGTTTTTTACTCTTTTAATTATAATATTATTTTGTTCCTTAATATATTCTAAATTTTCTGCTAATTTTTCTAATATCTTATTTTTGTCTTTAATATGTTTTACTACAATGTCCCAAATATTAGAAATTTTCTTTTCTTGAACTTCTAATTTTTCTCCGAAACTAATTACTAAATCGATAAGACTATTGAATTGCTTATTTCACCATGTAAACTATGCGAACATTGAGAAGGAAAATAACAAGTATGCTTATGTTTATTACTATAAATTATGTTCTTAGTTTTTCCTACAAGTTCAATATTTAAATATTCTATTCGTATAATATCTGTCATATACTAGGTTGAATTTAATATTTCTAATCTTTTTATTAACAAACCATTTTTTATAGTAAGATTATAGATTCTATTACTAAGTTGAAAAAAGTAAAAAGAATATGGATCAATAAAAACAAGTAAGCGAGAATACCGTTTAATAAGATTTTTGTTAATTTTTATTCTATTTCTTAAATGGTAAATACACAACATAAAAATGAAGCTGAACTTAATAATGCTATATAGCTTCAAAAATCAATAAGTTATAAGTTTATCATATAAATAGTATAAATATACAACTTAATATTAAGATCATAAGGATTAGTGGTTCTAAGCAGATGTTTTTAAATTGTAATATGTTTCAATGTACTTTTTAATTGAACTTTTAAATCACTTAAGCAAAGCATAAGTGTTTATTTGCTACATACATTATATTCATATACACATATAAATATGTACATATTCATATATACATACATATACATTATATTCATATAAATAAAGACATACATTAGATATATACATATTTATGTACATACAAATACATACATACATACATACATATATATATATATATATATGAATACGAATACATATGTGTGTGTGTGTGTGTGTATTATGTATATATATTCATATGAATATGAATATGTATCAATATATATTAATACATATTGATATATATACATCTATATATATATATATATACACTAATATTAGATATTAGATATATGGTGTGTATATGTGTGTGTGTGTGTGTGTAGAACGTTTGACTCCAATTTTCGGTCTTGTTTTTAGCACTATCAAGATAAAGTACACATCTATATATATTACGGTTATCTCCAACTCCAAAAGGGCACTATTAAGGGGGGGGAGGGGGGTTCCCTTTTGGAGCTGGAGATAACCATAATATATATAGATGTGTACTTTATAAGCAGATTTATGTATATATGTGGGTGTGTGTGTGTGTGTGTGTGTGTGTGTGTGTGTGTGTATATATACAAATGCACGTATTCATACATTCATATATATACACCACACAACCATACACACACACACACACATAGATATATACAAATTTATAAATATATTGATAGATGTATATACATATTCATATATACATATGTAGATTAATACATATTTATATATATACATTTATATGTTCAAAAATATTTACACACACGCACACACACACACACACATATTCATAAATACACAGTATAAATATGTATTAATATATACACAAATATTCATATATTTGAATATACATATGTATACATACATACATATATATATATTATACATATTTAACTTCATAAAAGTAGACAATACCGTCCATGGTCTTATTTATTGTATATTAATCAAGCAAAAAGAGACTTAGTTTAGCAAAGATATTTTGAAATAAAAGCAAACATTTGATTTGCAACCCTTTTGGACAAAGAAATGTCTTCACTAGTACTTGCTCTATATGTATATAAATTATATCTATAGATCAACTACCTTTTCCATTTCCTAGTGATTTACTACTTTTTCCACTCATTAGTTACCTTCACTGTTCTAGCACTATTATTATTCTTAGCACTACAATTTCAACTTTCACTATTCTAGCATTATTACTATTCAACACACATACAAATATATATATATATATATATATATATAGAGAGAGAGAACGTTTCACTCCAATTTTTGGTCTTGTTTTTAGCACTATCAAGATAAAGTACACATCTATATATATTACGGTTATCTCCAACTCCAAAAGGGAACCCCCCCCCCCCCCTTAATAGTGCCCTTTTGGAGCTGGAGATAACCGTAATATATATAGATGTGTACTTTATCTTGATAATGCTAAAACTAAGACCGAAAATTGGAGTCAAATGTTCTACACACACACACACACACACACAAATACATATATATATATATATATATATATATATATATATATATTACGATTATCTCCAGCTCCAAAAGGGCACCCCCCTTAATTTTGGTATCAGAGCCTGTCTTTCTTTTATAAGGTATCTAACTAAAATTCATTGCAAATAAATACTTGTGCTTTGTTTAAATGATTTAAAAGTTCTATTAAAAAGTACGTTGAAACTTATTGCGATATACAAAAATCTGCTTAGAACTACTGATCTAGATGATCTGTATATTAAGTTGTATATTTATACTCTGTATATGTTAAACTTAGAACTCACTAATATTAATTGACAATTGGCATTATTGAGTTCAACTTAATCTTAATTGGCATTGTTGAGTTCAGCTTAATCTTTATGTTGTGTATTTACCATTTAAGAAATAGAATAAAAATTAATAAAAATCTTATTAAACAGCATTCTCGCTTGCTTGTTTTTATTGATCCATATTATTTTGACTTCTTTCATATAAGTAATAGAAAGGAATTGAAGGCTTAGCAAGATCGGGATTAGGAACTAAAGTTTTATTAACAATATTAAATAAACTATGGAAAGATGTTATAAAAGGACTCATAGCAACAATAGAAGTAGATATGAATGAAAATAGTGAAATTTTTTATTGTAGTCCAAATTTTTTAATAACTTTAGAAGATTTAGCTAAAAATATAGAAATAGGTATTCAAACTAAGGGTTATGAAGATTTTAGTGGAGCAAATTTAATTATAAGTTTAGAATTTGTAGGAAGATTAACCAATGGCTCTAGAACAAAATATAAAATAGAAATAAAACCTATTATAGAACCTATGGCTAGTAAAGGAGTTCAATTACTAAAACCAGTAAAAGTTAATCTAGAAATTCTAGCAGGAGAAGAATGGAATTTTAGCAAATTCTTAGAATTATATACTCCTTTACTACCCAAGATGGTGTCATATATCAAAATAATATAAGAGAAACTAGTGTTAGATTTTGAAATTATTCAAAGACAAATATAAGAAGAGAAGAAGATGAAGATATAGAATCTTTAAGACAAGGAATAGAAAATGTATGTATAGAAATTATAGAAACAGAAAATAGAATAATGTATCCTAGAGAATTAGGTTTAGAATTATCAGAAGAATATTTAATGAGGTTAGAAATAGAATTAGAATAAAATAGGCAAATAGATGATACTGAATATTTATATTATGATATGGATAGAAATATAAGAGTAAAAATTGAACAATACATTGAAAATATAGAAGAAAATAATACATGTGTAGAATATATGGATACTGCTTCTCCCTCTACTGCATCTAGTAATCCTTATCTTCCTCCACAATGAGTAACACCACAACAGGTTGTAAGACATTATTGCCTAGGAAATATACCTAGAATGACATATAGTGATTATAGAGAAATGTAATTAGAAATAGAACCCAAGGGAAAAAGACAACCTGTAAAAACAATAGATAATAAGAAATTAATAGATAATGGTAGAATGTTAAATTTAGCAACTCATGACCCACAATTGTGGGAAGGACTAATAGATACTTGGAAATATCTAGTAGTTTAGCATTATATTTAACAAAATTTTGATCATACAACAGAAGAAATGTATAGTTACTTAGAAGCCTTTTAGGAGAAACAGGTAGAGCAGCTTTAGGGGAAAAAACAATCCATTAGAATTGGCAAATGATTTAGCTTTAGGATTCAATCCATATAACTTTACAAATAAAATATAATTAATTTTAATAGCCCAAAGCCCTAATTATGGGAGTAGAATTCAACAAGAAGAAGTCGTTAGAAAATTAGAACAATTATCAATAAAAGATTGGAAATTTATTAAACCCTTTTTACAAGATTATTATTATTATACTACATTAGCAAGATGTTTTTATGAAGAATCAATTTTAGAAAAATTATTTTTAAAATTACTAGGACCTTTAGGAGAAGAAATATATAAACGTTATAAATCACATGATTGGAATGTAGCACATATAAAAAATATAGCTACCTGTATAAAATTTATAGTAATGAAACTAGCAGGAAAATGTACATTCATACAAATACAAAAAAAAAAAAAATTAAAAGGAGAATATAGTTTTTGTAAAAGTATTTATACTCCTCAACATTATGGTCAACAAAATCCTAGGAAGATATATAGACAACCTAAAATGAAATATTACAAGAAAAGGTATTATCTTAGAAAATCATCAGCTTGAAAACCTTATTTAAACAAAGATAGGCATGTTAGAAAATTCAGTAAAAATAGAACATATAGAAATAAATTACATTGTTATAGTTGTGGTAAGCCTAATCATTTAGCAAGAGATTGTCCTAGACAAAATAATCTATATAATAAACAAACAGCATTAGTAGAATGTGTTAATGAGGATATTATTGATGTAGATGAATATGTGTTAGATTCAAAAAGTGTATTTAGTATATTATCTATTAATGATATGGACTATCAGCAACCTGAGTCAGATGAAGAAATAGAAATTTAGACTTTGTGAAAGAAATAAGTAATACTCGCCCTCGAAAAACTCATTTTTCTTATTTATCTCAATTAGATAATGTAACAGACACCCTGTAGGAATTAGTCCTTGTCAATTGTGAACACGACTGGATACATAAAAAGGGATTAGATAGCAAACCTTGTTATTTATGTGAAAAATATCCTTCATTAGCACTTAGATGGCAATGTAGTAAGTGTTTACAAGAAGCTTGTAAATTTTGTCTAGAAAAACAAAATATAGAATTAAAAATAATACATAAAGGAAAACAAAAACAAAGAGAGGATCCTAGAGAACATCATTTAGAAAGAAGAATTAGAATAATAGAACAAAAGTAGACCAATTAGAAGATCATGTATATAAAACAATTATTGAACAGGTTCAAATAATTCAAGATAGTTATACTCCTAATATAGAAATTTTAGATAGAAAGAAAAATAATAAAACTAATAGGATAAATATTCTTGTTCTAATTAAATTAGGAACTATAGAGATAGAAGTTCCAGCTTTAATTGATATTGGTTGTACTAATTTAGTCCTTAATAACACCATAATACCTAAAGAATATCATACAACTGCTAGTATCATAGTTGAAGCAGCTTAGATGGATGAAAAATTATATAGGTATACTAAATATGTAAAACATGTAGTTTTTCATTTTAAAATCTCTTTGACCTCTTATACTAAACCTTATTATGTTCCTGAAATTTATCTTAGACTTACTTAGTACAATTTAATTATAGGATTAGATTTCATGCTTCAATATTATCATGGCTTAGTTTTAACTCGTAATGGTATTCTTTTTTTCAAAAATAGTACTTTAACCTATAACACCCTAGAGTGCGCTAAGAAGTATCATGGACCTTTTCACCTCCTCCTACCTAAAAATTGTATAGAAATAGAAACTCCACAACTAGATAAATTTGAAAATTGTAAGTGTCCTATACTTGGTGAATGTAAACAAAATAAAGTAGACCAAATATTAGACACAACTCACAGTGAATTTTTAGAACAAATAGATTATCAATTATAACGGATAGATTAGGGTATACAAATTAATTACTTACATTTAGAAAATTTATACAACTTTTTAGAAACATGAATTAGTGATATAGATAATATACTTAGCAAATTAGAAAAAATAAGAAGTAATTGGAGAAAATCCTACAAAACATTGGCAAAAAGATAAGCTATATGGTAAATTAGAAATTCTAAATCCAAATTTACAAATTACTATAGCTAAAATAGATGCTAGTAATAAAGAAATTAAAGAATTTGATATGCATATAGGAGATTTATTAAAATTAGAAGTAATTAGAAATAGCACTAGTCCTCATAGAAGTGCTACTTTTATTGTGAGAAAACATAGTGAAATTGTTAGAGGAAAAAGTAGAATGATAATAAATTATAAGTGACTAAATCATAATACATTAGAAGATAGTTATAATCTTGCAGATAAAAAGCAATTAATAAATAGAATTCAATGATGTTATATATTTAGTAAATTTAACTGTAAATTATGATTTTGACAAATTAGAATGCACCCAGATAGTGTAGCCTGGATAGCTTTTACTTGCCCCTTAGGAAATTTTGAATAGTTAGTCATGCCTTTTGGACTAAAAAACGCACTTGTAGTTTTCCACAGAAAATTGATACAATTTTCAATAAATAAAATCATTTTGTTTTAGTATACATAGATGATATTTTGGTTTTTTCGAAAACTAAAAATGAACATATTAGTTATCTTAAAATTGTTTTGTCTGAATTCTTAAAGCATGGTATTGTAATTAGTAGTAAAAATGCTCAGTTATTTAAGAAAAATACAAAATTCTTAGGAATAGAAATAGACCAAGGTAAAATAAAATTACAGCCACATATTTGTATAAAAGTATTAGAATTTCCTGATAAAATAGAAGATACAAAACAACTACAACAGTTTTTAGGAATATTAAATTATGCACAACAATTTATTAAATATTTAAGCAAAATAATAGGACCATTATATTGCAAAACTAGTCATAAAGGACAAAAATATTTTAATAAAGAAGATGTAGAATTAGTAAAACAAAAAAAAAAGTAAAATATTTACCTGAATTGAGATTACCTTTAGACAGTGATTACTTAATTATAGAAATAGATGGCGGTGACAAAGGATGGGGAGCCATTTTAAAACCCAAGCCTCATAAATATAGTGATAAATTAGAAGAACAAATTTGTAGATATAGTAGTGGTAAATACAGAGAAAAAGGAAATATTAGTAGTATTGATGCATAATTATTAGCAATTTGTTATTCCTTGGATAGTTTTAGAGTATTTATTCTAAATAAACAAGAATTTACACTTAGAACTGATTGTGCAGCAATAGTAAAATTTATTAATAAGAAAAATAAAAAACGCAGTTGTTAAAGAAGATAGTTAAATTTCTTAGATATAATTACTAATGATGAATATAAAATTAATTTTGAACATATTAAGGGAAATGAAAATAAAATTGAAGATCATTTATCAAGATTACTAACACATCTTGCATGACTTTACAGATAGATTTCAGTAAAAATACTGTAATGATTGGCTAATGGGAGTTCACCAAGTATCCCAAAGGAACAAATCTCCATTTTAAAACCCTAGTAGAAGGTAAATTAGAAGATATTCACCAAATATTTTTAGCTAATTTTTTGAGTGCACAAAAATGCAAGCTAAAAAATTAAAAGTTTACATTGTTGGGGATATGCCCTAGAGTCAATTTGTACTTATACTATTGTCATTATGTTTTATATAATAATATGAGGCTTTCCTTTCCATGAATAGTGAGTTTTGTTTTGTTGGTCATCAAGTATGTGACTTGATAGTAAAACCCTACAATGAATACAATGACTATTCTAAAACTGTCCCTGATCGATTATTATTATTGAAATAATAATAAATTAAGATTAGTATGTTTGTGACTTGATGGCTATGTTTTACTGGTCATGGATATTTGTGATATCGAGTCAAGACATAAATAAATGTTAGAGAACATCGTATTGAACATGACCCACTGTGAGAGTACTTTATGGAATATGTCATAAACACTTTCTAGCCATAATAATATTGAAAGTCATTCGACCTAAATTCATCATAATTTCCTACTTGATAAATTCTATATTTTGACATTGTCTAAAGTTGTCTTTAACCATATAATAAATTAGACTACTGTTGGATATAGAATAAATTAAGGAGAGGAATATGATTGGTTGTGAAGGAATTTGTCCCTCTCAGTTATGGGAGAGATATCCATAGGCCCCTTGATAAATTAGACTGTTAAAAATGCATGGCCGTGCTCAAATATATCAATCTAAGATATTGATATCATTTGTTTGAACAGTCTACTATGAAATCAGGAAATAATTGATTAAGCTTAATAAGGATGACATGCTCCGTGCCTTATGCTTAATCTAGATATCGTGTGACAAAAGGACTAACTATAAAATTATGGTTTGGTTCAAAGAGATCACCGATCTTTATTTAACCTGGATAGTTATAATGTTTTGTTAGAAACCGCTTATAACTTGTGGGTCATTTAAATATGATTTAGGCATACTGCCAGTGTTAAATGAACCTATAGGGTCACACAATAAGCGAACTTGTTAGGTTATTTTTCTGGTGACCAGGTTCGATGAATCTGGAAATATGTCTAAGTTAATCGTACTTAGAAAATTTACCAGATACAATGAATCTGGAAATATGTCCACATTCGATGTATCTGGATGATGTCCAGATTATAAGAATCTGACTCGGTAAATTAATTAGTTAAATTATCGAGATAATGGCAGAATCTTATCATATCAGTTTTAATTTAATTTGAATTTAAATTAGAATATGATAAGATATTATTAGGGTTGGACTCTAAGAGGTTCGGGGGTTTTTAAGAAAACCCTAGCCGTCTTTTCAATAGTCCAATTTTTCGGTTGAGAACATTCGTGCCATTCTCTACCAGAAAAGAAAAAAAAAAAACCTATCAAACCCTAGGCGCTAGCACTCGCCGGGTATCGAGTGAGTTCGCGGTGTGTATCCGATAGAGGACGTTCGCATACTGCAGCGTCTGGTGATTGTTCGGGTTGAACGTACAACAGCGCAACCAGAATCGAAGGATTTCGATTACAGCAGCCAGAGGTAATTCTTAAACCTTAGATCTTCTTAATCGTTTACTTAGGTCCTCGGGAGGGATTCGTGGATGTTTTCCGCGTTTAGGAGTCCACGAATTCTAACATACATACCTCATCATTTTATCTGAGTAATCTGCTAAGACAGGGTTATTCACATTATGTAGTAACACATGGTCACCAACCAGGTGTTTACTCAGAACAAACTTCTGTAATGGCGTGTGTTGAAAATTTTCACAAACCTTTACACAAAGGTTTTTGAAATATTTATGGAGCATTAGAATTTGCTAGAAGTATAATTTGTTTAAATTTCTTTATTGATCCAAATTGTAGAATAGAAATAAATAATTTTCCACAAGCTTTTCCTCAAATAACTAATATACCTAGCACAAGTAACTCTCCAGTAGACATAAATGTACAAACAGTAGAATTTTTGTAACCATTGTGATGCCTTAAATAGAAATTATAAATTATTAAATGATAAGTGTAAGTCTTACAATAAGGATATTAATTCTAAAAAAGAATTAATTCACTACTTGCGACAATATTAGAAGCTGTACACTAGTATAATTTTTTCTTAAAATGAAGATATTGTGATATGATATTAGGGGTGATTTCTCAATGAATTTCGTGGCTAAATTTAGGGCAAAATTCATGACCCAATTAAAAGCTCAAAACAGTGAATTTTGTGAAGAAACATGACACCCAATTCAAATACTAGGACTCTAAGCCCAAATAAAGAACTAAAAACTCTAGAAATGAGAATCAAGTCATCCAAATCACAACCGAAGACCCTTGATTCAAAAAGAAACTAAGAACACTTTGAAGAAGATGATTCAGGCAACCAACTTTATCTTTAACAAGAACCTTAGATTATCTATAACATAAGACCCAAATTAGCAAGCTAATTGATCTATCCTAAAAAGGTTTATAGACTCAATACATACGGAAGGACTAGGCCCTAAGAATGGTCTTGATGTTCATGGGATTTATCGAAGAGGAATCACCTCTCAAAAGCTCTCAAAGGAGGCTCTTTGATTTCTATCAATATTCAAAGTTGTTACATTAAAATGTTATAATGCCATATATATAGGCAGCTAAACTTAACTAAGGTGAGATGAAATCTCAACCATTCAAACCTTTAAAAATTTCAAAATATCCCTATTACATAAGAACAGTCATGGGAATTAAATTAAAAATAAAAGTATAACAAAACAAGAAAAATCATCAAAACCGGGCTATGCCGGAAGTGCCCTGGTGCTAGGTCGGTTTGTTGGGCCTGGTGCTAGGCCCGCACTATTCCACACAGTCAGCTTTTCTTATGTTTTCAACCTCTTCTTATGCTCCTTTGGCCCTCCACACTAATTGTTGTTCAAGCCTTGATCTTCTTAGCCTTTTTTTATATCCTCCATCGCTTGACAACTTTTTTTATTCTTGATTTGTCTTCTTAAAGGTCTTTCAAGCTTCTTTTTGGCACCCACTTCTTCAATATCTTTATATTCCTTGACTTGGTGGCTTGTTTGGCTGGAATCCTTCATTGAAAGCCTCCATAATTTAAATTCTTTTTTGGCACCTAGAATGTGATTTGAATCTCTATCCCCCTTCTTTAGCTTTAACATGATGCTTACGTGGATTCCTATCATTCTTCCATTCTTGAAGATGATTCGTCCTCGAATTAACACATATGTAAGATCTCAAATAAGAATATTTTTGTGAAGATAAAAATACAAGTTTATGCTCTCCTACATAAAGCTCATTTTTCCTCTCATATTCACTTTTCTTCTTTATAGCCTCTTTCTCATTATTTTCACTCTGCAAGCACAAGAAGGTCTCATTTGCTTTGCCTCCCTCCTTACTCTTTGTCTCTCTATTTTCATTTTTCAACTCCACAGAAGTTTCTTTCATTTTTCCGCCATCATTTATCTCTTGTGTACCCATTTTTTTCTCTCATTCTTTTCTCTCTAGTTTTTGCTTCTTTTTCAGCTTTCTTCTTTTTATCTTTCTCCAATGTATATTTATTCTCCTTCCCCTTGTGTGACACATCTCTATCAAATATCCATGGCCTTCCTAATAAAATATGCCCCACTTGCATTAGGAACACATCACATAACACTATATCTTTATAGGCCCCAATATCAAACTCAACCTCCATTTGTTTGTTTACTTTTACTTCACCACAATAACTCAACCAGTGGAGTTTGTATAGTTTAGGATGTTTCATGGTTTCTAATCCCAAGTCTTCCACTAAGATAGCACTTATCACATTTGTGCAACTTCTCCCATCAATAATCAAGCTACGAGGCTTTTGTTAGATAAGGCACCAGTGTAAAAGATATTTACTCCTATGTGAATTCTCCTCATTCTCAACATCATTCGCACCCTCAATCTTTCTAGCAATACCAATCAATAGAATAACCTTCCCAACCTCAAGCCTTTTCTTCACTACCCTCTTTTTTTCTAGGCTTTTGGGTTGTTCCTGATGATTGTTTTGGTGGCTTATTTTTCTTGTTTGGTGAATGTTGAAATATGAGATTGGTATATGTGAACTTCTTAGGGTAGGTCCTTTCTTTGCACCTATCAATTTTTCATTCCTCAATTTTTTGCCCTCATGTCTTATTGGAATTTTTAGATAACCTCTCTTAAAATGTTCTCCACTTCTCTTCATTGGTTACTCATATAATGGGGGTGGAGGTTTGACTCATTTATCACTCTAAGGCTATCTCCCATTTTTGCATTCGTCGAGGTTTGGCTTTGGTTAGATTTCATCCCCTTAATGTCCCTCTTCCTACCTTCCATTTTTGCTTGAAAAATTTCAAAGATGGCTTGAATATCAAATGAAGTTCCTTGGGACATTGTATTGAGAATTTCAAGGGTGCTCACTTAGAGAATCTGGATAAAATGAGAAAGTAATTCCTCACAATCACTCCCTCACGTGTATACACTCAAGAATTATCGCACAACTCTCGTGTTTAATTCTTCTTTGGCTTTTAACAAGAATAAGCTCACAATCTTGACTTTTTCAAGCACTCAATTTCCTCAATGAGTTCTTCCACAAAAATATCCCTAATTGCTTAGGATCTAGTCCAAACCTAACAAGTTTACTAACCCTCTAAGGACAACCAACTAGACTTAGATGGAAGTTTGATCATCAGCAACAATGAGCCTCAAAGAGTTTATATTAAGAGTCAATGAATTCAAGAGAATTCAATAACTTCAAGACTAAGAAATGTGTGAATGGATAAAACTTAACAAGAATTTTCAATGAAATACTAGAAGTTCAAGAAACATACCACTCAAGAACAAGGGCAAGAATTCAACACCTAAGATGATCTCAAATGGACAAGCAATGTCCCCAAAATACTTGAAATGGTAGATAATCAATTATAGAAAGTGTTGACAAAAGTTTTAGCCACAATTTCAAGTGAAAAGTTCACTAAAGCAAAATATCAAACACTTGAGGTACAATCTCGTAACTCAAGGGTTTTCAAAATTTTCACACTTGTAACAATCCAAAAACTCAAGAATCACCAGAAAAATTAATTCCCAATGATTATACTAACATCAAGGAATAATTTCTTAAAAAATTTGTTGAAATTTCTAAGAAAAGTATTATAATCAAATTTGTAGGTAATCGGATATATTTTGGCACGTAATGTAATAATATATCTACAAAAATACCAAAAACCTAAGACATTTACAAAGATAGACACTTCAAATTAACAATCCAACCTTTAGATTTGTTGAAATTATTAAGAAAAATGTTATGACCAATTTTGAATATAATTGGATATATCTTGGCGTGTAATCGAATAAAATATCTACGAAAATACTGAAACCTAAGGTATTTATAAAGATAGGCACTTCAAATTACCGATTCGACCATTAGATTTTTTGAAATTGTTGAGAAAATTGTTATAACCAAATTTGAAGGTAATTGGATATACTTTGGCATGTAATCCAATAAAATATCTATAAAAAATTCCAAAAACCTTAGGCATTTACAAAGATAGGCTCCTCAAGTTAACGATCTGACTATTATATTTGTGGAAATTGCTTAAAAAAAAGTTTTATGACTAAATTTGAAGGTAATCAGATATATTCTGGCATATAATCTAGCATAATATCATTAAAAATACCTAAAATTTATCGCATTTATAAAGATAGACGTATCAAATTAACGATCCAACCGTTAGACTTGTTAAAATTGGCAAAAAAAAAAAAAGAATTATGATAAAATTTGAAGGTAATCAAATATATTTTAGCCCACATAATCTAGCACATTCTCATATTTGATCATATTGTATATTTAAAATTTTAGATATTAATTTGTAAAATTTTTAGGGTCATATTATAATATTTCAAAATGTAGGGACTAATTTATTAATTTATAAGTTCATTTTGATTGTATAAAAACTTTAAAGTTCAATTTACAAAATTTATGGGGTCATGTTGCAAATATTTAAAAATTTAGGAACGTGTATTAGCTAGGAATGGGAATTTTGTTGCTAAAAGTATAGTTAATGGTGATAGAAATTAATATTTTTAGTTAGAAAATGTATTTTCATCGATGATGATGCATCATTCATGAGGAAATGTATTTTCGTCACTGATGATGCATTATTAGCAAGGAAACTTTTGCTAGAAAATGAAATTTTGTCATTGACGGTGCATCATTAGCTTGGAAAGTTAATTTTTCCTTGCTAATGCACTTATTTTCTAGCTAAAGCCATCACTTTTAGCTATCAAATAGAAATTTTGTAGCCAAAGGTCTTAATCAGTAGCGACAAAAAGTTTTTGTCACCAAAGAAAAATTTTTCTCGCTAAAGGGTACTTTTAGTGACAAAAAAAATTTCCTAACTAAAGTTTTGTTGCCAATGTATCATTTTCTTGTAGTGTGAGGAGGAGGATAGGGTTGACACACTTATGACCCTATTTACCGAAGAGGGAATCTCGACACTTCTGGGGAGTGAATCATATGAGTCTGATGCTGAGAAGCCCGCATCCAAAAATGCACTTATGTTAGCCATGGAGAAGCTTAGGGATGTGAATTTGAGAGCTGAGCTGTGGGGGTAGGGAATATATTGGGTTCATGTTGGGTCAGCCTAGGGAGAAGCCCAGATCTTTTGGTTTCTCAAGAGACTGCGTGATAGATCATCCCATCAGCAGCACAGGTTGGCTTGTGGAGCCTCTTTTCGAGACTTCTGAGGATTCTAGTGACTCTAGTAATGCTTAGAGTTTATAGGGCCTTTAATGCTTATTCTTTTATTTTTATGAAGAGGATGTTTGATTATTAATTTGATTCAGAAATGATTCTTTTTTTTCCTAATTTTAGGTAGCTAGAATAAAAGGAGCTAAAAACTTAATGCATAAATTTTAGGTGTATAAAAATCAATAAATTTAAATTCATCCCTTAGTCAAGTTTTAATTAAAATATTAATTTCAAAATACATATACGAGCAAGTATATTCATCACAAGCATAACATACAGAATTAACGAGTATCGATCCGTAAAGGAACAAGTACACACTAATAACTTTTTATTCATTATTTAACTGACCAAATAAAGTGATAAGATAATGAAAAGGAAAATAAAGAAATATGTAAAATTCAAAGATGTAGGAATATGCAATTTAGACAACTATCCTAGAAAACATGATAATGAACCATTTAGCAACAATCTCAATTAATTATTATCTTAGTATTATGAAGGAATATAAAGTAAAGTTTAATCGTTTCAAAAGTCATGAATTCACTTATACAAACTCCACTTCTTTCCCAATCTATTGAATCACTATCTCTTGATTAAATTAATAGATTTCCCAATCAAACCAACATAACCCAAAGATTCATTAAACACAATTCCCCATAAATATGAAATTAGTCAACAACCATATACTTTAGGCGAAATTAACTATTGTTTGATTACTTAAGTTCTTTGGTCTTAACATCATTTTTCAAGTCCGTTAAGAATAACAAATATGAAATTAATAAAATTAAATCAACTCCTAACGTTGTTTCCCATGTCAATTAGAAGCAAATCTATAACTTCATCAATTCTTCCATAATCACAAATAATCAAACACCAAGAATGATAGAAAATTAATCAAATAGCTAAATTAATTCAAAAAATCATGAATTCCAAAATATTGTCAAATTACAATGAAAATATTGAGTACATGATTATTCTAGAAAAAGAAAATAAAGGTCAAAGAAAGAACTCATAGACAAGCCTCATTCTTCTCCCTTGAACACTTTCTTGACACAAATACTAATGCATAAACAAGATTAATCTAAATTTTCAAGTCTTAACATATCCTATCCAATAAACCATTTCCATATCAATAAAAATCCACGTAGTGAATGACACATCCCATATCCAAAGAAGAAAGATAATCACAACCTTGCTAAGGCATTGAAAAAAAAAATGAAAATTTGAAAATTTCCCAACAAATAGAGATATGAATGTGGATAGATATGGAAAAAATTTTCAATGCCAAAATCTCTCCCACACATAAAGTAGACATTGTTCTCAGTGACAAAAAATTAACATAATAAGGCATATCCAAAGGGACCAAAAATAATAAATGCGTAGTTAAGCAATACTCTCAAAGTGTACTAAGCTCTAATAAATGTTAAAACTTGGAAAAGAAAGAAGAGTTGGTTCGAGAATACTTTATTTTGACCTACAAAAGAAAACACAAATAAAAGCACAAGGAAAATAGTAACAAAAGAAAAACACACCTAAATAAATGAAAACAGACGAAAAAAAAAATCCTAAGAAAGCAAATAAAGACATGACTCACTCCCCCACACTTAAACTATAAAATATTTTCCTTATTTGGGAGAGAAAAAACAAAACACTTAACAAAATCAAACACAAAACAAAGATACAAACTCTTTCCACTCATTATGATTCCTCATCAAACCTTTGGAAAAGACATGAATGCGTATTAAACAAGGTAGGTATGATGAATATAGAAATACGAGAGAGGTTTGAAAAATGGAGGGTGCATGGAAAATAATAGTTGCAATGAATGTACATGCATGACCTCCCTTCCATAACACTTTTTTAGACATACAAATCAAGTTTCCAACACAAAGATATAAATTATATCCAAAAAGTGTGTAAATATAAGAATCACCACTTATCCGTTCAAAAGATTTGTCATAATTGAAATTCCCCTTTGAACATAGTAATGTAGATTTTAAAGATGGGATTAAGAAATCCTTATTTGTCAACCCACCTACAAATACCAAGTTACCTCCGTAAAATTGTGGTGAAGGGTAGTATTTTCCAATATCCTTTAAGGACTTCTTATGATGAATCTTGGATAAATCTAACTCATTGAGACATGTTAAACTTCATACATCTTCATTTGAACCATTTTTCTCCAAAAATAGAGAGGAACCTAAGAAATCATGTGACAAAGAGAAATTAGGATTATTAGCATAAAGAGGAGAATCGAATACCTCCCTCTCCACATTGGGCAAATGTTCCTCATATTCTCTTTCATTTCCTTTAGCATTCTCTTGTTCAATTGTATGGGCTGTTAGGGCATCTTCAGTCAACTGGACTAGTTGTGTTCTTGTAGAATTCATTCATTGGGATGCGTCTTCATACCACTTAACAAACAACTTTGTATTGGTGGCAAAAGAATGCATTGAGGCCTCAAGTGACGTCTTCACAAAAAGCGTCAATTCGAGCTTACAAATTTGTTAAATTCTTATCATTATAGCTCATTTTATCGTGTGCCCGAAAGTAATTGGCCATGATGATGTTAAGCTCGCAGTCAAAGAAAAATAAAAATCAAATAAAAAATAAAGATAAAAATAAACAAAAATAATATGCAAACAAAGAAAAGAAAAGAAAAAAGGGAAACACAAATAATAGAAAAATAAAGAAAAGAAAAACACACACGTTAGATATATTTACAAACTACCTAAACATAAAACTTAGTGGTATTTACAAGTACAACATGAACTAAGCTAGTCAATTAAGTCACACAATGTTAGAAACAACAAGATATAGCACCTATTTACACAAAATATATATATACATATTTACGTATAGACATATAGACACATAGACATATAAACATATAAACACTGTTAAATCAACAAAATCCAAGCTTTCATGATATTAATCCCCGGCAACGACGCCAAAAACTTGATGCGTAAATTTTGGAAGTATAAAAATCAATAAATTTAAATCCATAAGTTTTAATTAAAACATTAATCCCAAAATACCCATACGGGCAAGTATACTCATCGCAAGCATAGCATAGAGAATTAACGAGTATCGATCATCAAAGGAACAAGTATACACTAATCGCTTTTCATTCATTATTTAATCGACCAAATAAAGTGATAAGATAACAAAGAGAAAAATAAAGAAATATGTACAATTCAAGGATGTAGTACTATGCAATTTAGAGAACTATCCTACAAAATATGATAATGAACGATTTAGCAGCTATCTCAATTAATCATTATCTTGGTATCATGAAAGAATATAAAGTAAAGTTCAATCGTTTCCTAAGTCATGAATTACTTATATAGACTCCACTTCTTTCCCAATCTATGGAATTACTATCTCTTGATTAAATTAATATATTTCTCAATCAAACCAACAAAACCGAAAGATGTAATAAACACAATTCCTTGTAAACATGAAATTAGTTAACAACCCTATACTCTAGGCGAAATTAACTAGTCTTTGATTACTTAGGTTCTTTGGTCATAACTTCATTTTCCACGTTCGTCAAGAAATAACAAACATGAAATTAATAAAATTAAACCAGCTCCTAACGTCGTTTCCTAAGTAAATTAGAAGAAAATGTAACTTCATCAATTGTTCCATAATCACAAGTAATAAAACACCAAGAATGATAGAAAATTAATCAAATAGCTAAATTATTACAAAAATGATGAATACCAAAATATTGTCAAATTATAATGAAAACATTAAATACATCATTATTCTGGAAAAAGAAAACAAAGGTTAAAAAAAGAACTCATGGACAAGCCTCCTTCTTCTCCCTTGAAGACTCTCTTGAACAATGACCCTTAATTTGATGAATTCCTCCTTCAATGAGTGATTTGCTGATTTGATCATTGAATTCATACTCTTGTCTTGTATTTTTTTTTTTTTTGTTTAAATAAGCTTGCAAGATGCTAAAATTCGTCCCCTAAGAGTTCTGGGCCTAGTATAGATTGAAAAATACCAAAACTCTTGGAAATTACCAAATCTATGCAAAATTTGGAAAGCTTGTTAACGTTGCACAAAGTACAGCCAGTGCTGGCTTGGAGGGTCACGGCCTGTGCTAGCCTTGCTCAAATGGCGACGATTTTGTCATTTTTTTTCGTTATTTTTTGCAATAAAATCCCAAAATGCCTTTCCAAGGTTAAAATATAAAATTTGAAGGAATATTCTTAGTTATTACAACAAATGTATCACAAAACACTCTCAAATTACTAGGAAAATTATAGATGAATTTTGCCCCTATCATATTCCCCCATACTTGAACCTTGGCTTGTTCTCAAGCAAAGCCATTAAACAAAGAAAAACAGGACATCCTTTCAAAAAGTTCACTTAGAACAAAATCATAATTACCTTTCACACTTTTGATTTGTCCTTATCATTCTTTCAACCTTTTGAAATCATTCACAAAACACAATACCAAACAAGACATATCAAGGCCCTTGAAGCCGAATTAAACAAGTTTATACCTTAGTATAGGAACATTATTTCACTTTTCAAGTAAAAGTATGGATAACATGAATTATGCAAGTCAAGCTATCTACCAACTGAAGCATTATAAGTCCAAAAATTGTATAACTTAAGTCATATTTTGAGGAAAACACTCAAAATCTTTTCTCGCAATTTTTTTTAATGACTCAGGGAATTGATAGCCTCAATTGTATGGATTTCACTTCACACACCATATTGGCCCCCCAAATAGTCATCACTCATCATTTTTTTTTTCAACAATCTCTTTTTTTTTTCCTTTTTCTTTTGGGAATTCATAGCCTCAAGAAAGTGAATTTCTCTTCACTATCCATATTGGCCCCCATAATCAAGCAAAAATATTTTTTTCTCATCTACAACAATCAACTCATTTTTTTCCTCAAATGTCAACTCACAACAATTTTGAATAATTTCTCAAAAATATTTTCTCATTCCTCATCATAACACAAAGCCAAGCAAAATTCAATCCTATAATACAAATGTAATACCCCGTATTAAGCCACCCTTATTAAGTGGGGGAAAGTCATGCAGATCATAGCATTTTTATGCTACATTTGGTAAATTGAATTATTTTCATGAAAATATGAGTTTCATGAGTTTGTTGTTTCATGTATTAATTTGTTCTGATGTGGTTGTGTTATTTGAGTTAGTTAACTTTTGTTTTATTGAGGAGAATTTATTAGGAAGAAGATGAAGGAAGTGAGTAGGAATTAAGGGAATTTGTTAGGGGAATATTTCCACAAGAATTAATGTGGAATAGTGGATAAAGCTTGATGTTTAATTTTTGATGGGCTTGAGTTCGAATCCTAGCTAATTCAAATCATTTCCTTTCTTTTATTTTTTTCGCTAATTTTTTTCTAAGCTTTGGCTGAAATTCACTTAGGGTAGCCATCACCTTGGAGCCAATTCCTAAAATTTAGGAGTGTGATTTATATTGGGAATTATTTTATAAAGCATTTGAAAATAAATTAAATTCTTAATTCTAATATCTTATCATAATCTTTTAGAGAATTTTAAATATTACCAATCTGAATTTTTGAAAGCTATATCCTAGTAAATTATTAGGAAATAAAGAATATAAAAATGTAGCTTATTCTCTCCCAAGTAGCCGACACTATTTAAGGAGATAAGTCTCCATACTTTAATTTTCTTCAAATAATTTTTAAAAAAGAAATAAAAGGATAAATGCTGGATTTTAAATAAAGCACTTATCTTCTAGAATATGTGTAATCAAAATCTTGGGGAAAAGGAATTTTGGTTAGCTTCAAGGAAATAAAGAAAACCAAAATTTTATATTGAAAAGTAATTATTTAATAGCTATTTAAATACTCAAATTATTATAGGGAATTAATTAAATTATTTCTTAAACAAATATTCTAATCCCTTCATACATTTTTTTTTGGAAAATCCCTCAAAGCTGTTGCCACCCTTAGGGCAATTGCAGCTCAACTCAAACTCTTCAAAACTTAGGTAGGGTTATCCAAAAAAACCATAACCAATTAGGACATTGTTTTAGCCAAAAAAAAAAAAAAATTACTAGAATTTCCCCCCTATTCTTTCAGATTTTCGGCCACAATTAGCACTAAATTGCAAGAAAATTCCAGCAAAAAACCAGCACAAAATCTCTCTAGTTATCAAGCAAAACACAGCTACACAAAGACTCATTTTTCTTCTCTCATTCTAGCCACCTTGGAGACTGAAAACCAACTTGTTTTCTTCTCTCTTTCTATCCAGATTTTTGGTTATCATAAGTACCAAAAACACACGAGCAACAACCCCCAAACTAATGCCCAGTTTCGATACTCAAAGAAGGACCAAAGCTGTCCAACTTTTCTCTTGTGATCAAGAATCCCTAACAAGGTAGAACTTGTCCAAACACCTAAACACCAAAACCTAGTATTTTTGTCCAGAAAACCATGAAATTCCCACTCTCTCAGCCTCTCAAACTCATGAAACAAACAACATTCTGCCTCCTCAAAATTTCGGCCAGCATCCTCCAAGAACAAAGCCAAAACCGAAATACCCTATAAGGTAAACAATCTTCAACCTTTCTATCCATTTCTAACTCCATTCTTTCTCTCTTTTATCCCTTAAATCACTTCTATAAGGGACTGATTTTCTCCCTTTCTTGGTGAGTCTTGATCAAGAACATCTAGGCAGACCAATCTCTTCAACTATCCATTGAACTCAAGCTAGTCATCAAGGAGTTGCCGTGTTTTAAGTCTAGTTCACCAAGAGGTAATTAAGATCCTATCTTCACTTATTTAAATAACTTTGATCTTTAAAGTATTAATTTATGAATGGTTATGGAGTCTAGTATGAAAGTATGAATAGACTAGAATGATAAATATGTTAATGCAAGACATAGACAAAGCATGTATGAGATAGGACATTGATGCATCTTGTTATGATAAATCTTGATCTATGCTAGGATAGGAAAGATGAGATATTTTAATATTTATGGGGCTGATTATGTTAATTTTATGCTAGTTGAATATAGGAGTTGGCATATAGTGATTTGATTTGGATGAATGCATAGTTATGATCAATAGCATGGCAAGGGAAGTTGTGTATGTGATCTAATGAATTAAATCACTTAGATACTATGGATGAATTAGGTGATTAATGAGATAATGAGAATTCATATTGCATGAAATAGTGGATGTAATATTTGGATTCTAATTATAGAATCATTTATTCTAGATAAGAAATGAGTAGAAGTAAGGGCAATGAATTGAGTTGGGTCTAGCTGTTGATTTATCCTAGTAAGTTCCTGCATGACAGATTTGATAAATGTTACAGGTTTGCAAGCAATTTTCAAAATGTTATTTTGAATTGATGTCAATATGATGTTTTGACAATAGGGTTGAAACGTTGGCTAAACATGATAAGTGTGTTGTTTTGATACTTGGATTGGAAACGTCGATATTTTACTTTCTAAATGAGTTTGTCAAATTTCAACTTCTCAAATTGAAAACGATTTCATACTCTATCACTAAACGATTTGGAAATGCTATTACGAAAAACTACATTTTGCAGTTAAGCTAATCAAAGAATTTCAAAAAAGGGAAAATGGTTTTGCCCCTTAATAGGGAACGTTGAGTACTCAATGGGGGTAGACTGGTGGTACTAATCTTGAAGAGCAAGAGCGAGTTTTTTGGCAAGAGGCCACCTTCAGAAGATAAACTCAACTTGGAAAGGCGACAGTACTACTTAGTCAGGCTGTCCAAGCTACCATATTGGTCCATATGGACATTCTTGATCCGAGTTGGACAATCAGAGTGTTGGGTGTAGAGATGGAGGAGTATCTCACCCTAGTGGGAGGATCTCCCACTGCCTATTGTTGAAAAAATACATTAGGACGCTATCATAGTGATAACTATGATATGGATTATGATACTTAGTCAGGCCGTTCGAGCTGCCATATTGGTCCATATGGACATTGTTGAGCCGAGTTAGACAACCAGAGTGTTGGGTGTAGAGATGGAGGTGTATCTCAACCTAGTGGGAGGATCCCCCACTGCCTATTGTTGAAAGAATACATTGGGACGCTGTCGTGGTGGTAACCATAATATAGATTATTATACTATTATTTGAATCATTGCTAATCCCTACTTAACAAATTATAAATATGATGAAACTATGATTTATTGTGAACTATTTTGGATTCATTGAGCAAGACTCCTTTGTATGACTATTATTGATGAGATTGACTTGCAAATATGATTTTGCGATTTTGATAAACCTATTTACATGAAATGGTTATATTTGACACTTGCACACATGGGACTTACTAAGATGCCAGTTTCACATCTTTTATATCATTATTTCAGGGGATGCTTGTATTAAGTTGGTTAAAGAAATATGCGATGATCATCCTTTTGTTTATTCTATTTTGATTTATATTTCTTTTAAGAGATGTTTGTTAGCTTTGATCTCTCAGACTTGTATAAGTATTTCTCTCAGATGTAATAAGAGTATTTTATTATTTTATTTAGTTAGTTATTTTATTTATTTATTATTTGTGCCTCGTTATAAAGACCCCTGATCCTCTAAACAGGACAACATTCAACCCTATCTGGGTACGTAGGTAGTGGGGTGTTACAAGTGGTATCACAACCTAGGTTTAGGCAAATGATATTATTGAGTAGTATCTAAACACTAGGAATTGAGATTCATTGAATAGTTTTTGAATTCTAGGGAGTGAGATTTAGTTCTGATTTATTTATGTTTCTTTTATAGGATGACTAGAAGATCCGCAGCTATGACTCGAGACTGGCCATTTATGTACGGTTCCGCGAGTGGTAGAGCATCTAGCCCTATATCTATATTGGATTCCTTATCCTCTGAGTCAGAGACGAAACCTGAGGGTGAATGGATCCCCAGTGAGGATGAGGTCGACCATAGGCCACCCATGATGGAAGACTTAGGGATAGAGGAAGGACCCGAAGATCTAGCACCTGAGATACTTGCACTTGAGTGGAATGAGGTCTTGGCAGAGTATGAGGGTGATGTTGAGAGGGAGATCGAAGGTGGAGGAGCACTTGAGGATGAGTTAGGAGGACTTGGGCTGAGGGAGAAATAGGAGAGCTCGGGGCAGAGACGATTGAGGAGGAGGATGGAGTAAATACACATGTGACCCCATCCATAGAAGAAGGAACCCTCGACATTTCTAGGAAGTGAGTCTAATGAGTATAAGTTTGGGAGACCTAAGAGTGCATTGATGCTGGCTATGGAGAAACTGAGGGATGCAGAGTTAAGAGCCAAGTTAAAGGGTAGAGACTCTGGAGAGTTCATGCTGGGGCGACCTAGGAAGAAGCATAGATCCTTTGGTTTTGCAAGAGATTGCGATGTAGATTACGACATAGATCATGCTAACAACAGTGCGGGATAGGTAGTAGAACCTCCTTCAGAGACTTCCGAGGATTCCAGTGGCTCTAGTGATGGTTAGAGTTTTAGGACTATAAGTGCTTATTCTTTATTTTGAGACGTTTGTTTAATTATTCGATTTAGAATTTATTCTTTATTTTGAATTTTGTTTATCCAGAATAAAAAGGGGTACTTAGTGGGAACTCCCTTATTTTGTGCCAATTTAGAATTAGTTAATAAAAACATGATTTATTTGATTTTTTTTTCTACTTGGAGCATTATTTGCAAAATTTATTTTCTGATGCATTGCAAGTTATTTCAAATCTATAAGTTGATCAATTGCATGCCATGAACTTTCCCTTAACAAGGCTTATATTGGGTGCAAGTAGATGGCACCGAGGCGTGGAACTACTACGTGGGGAAGAACCATTCGAGAG
This sequence comes from Voacanga thouarsii, assembly GCA_026120185.1. Classification (NCBI taxonomy): domain Eukaryota; kingdom Viridiplantae; phylum Streptophyta; class Magnoliopsida; order Gentianales; family Apocynaceae; genus Voacanga; species Voacanga thouarsii. The sequence continues at coordinate 554,318 of JANUWF010001246.1, read as the reverse complement.
AATGAGTCATCAACTCTTGAGTTTGAGCAGACGCATCAGTCCACCCCAGTAGTAGAAGAGGAACTCGAGCAAGAGCGGGAACTGACATCTGAAAGAACCCAAGAGGTGACCATGGGGCAAGCCTTCGACAAGATGGCTGCCATTCTTCAGAACTTCGCCGAAAAAATGGATAAGATGGATGAGAAAGCGCTTAGGGGTGAGGATGAGGCTCTGGAATAATTCTTGAAGTTCTAACCTCTAACATTTTAGGGAAAAGTGGATCAAGACGAAAAGGTAGAGCAGCAGATTAAACAAATAGAGGATATCTTTGCGACTCTTCAGTATACTGAGAAGAGGAGGGTGAAATTTATTGGATTCAGGCTGAGGGAACTTGCCCGAGCTTGATGGCAGTGAGTCTAGGAGGACTGGGAGAGAGAGTATAATGACTGGACATGGAAGAACTTTGTGGAGGCATTTTGAGTAGAGTATATACCACGATGGATAGTGGAGAAGAGGAAGGATGAGTTCTAGACTCTCAAGCAAGGGGAAATGATCATGGCTTAGAATGCTCATGGTTTACCCAACTGTCCAAGTATTGTAAGTGCGTAGTGGATATCGAGCAAAAGCGGACATGTCAATTTGTGAAGGGTCTCAGGCAGGATTTGGGGAAGTCACTAGCGCCATCTCTATCGATGACATACATAGCCGCAGTAGATGTAACGACTTGAATGAAAAATAAGGATAGGAATTGGTCGATGAATCGGCCAATCCAACTGAGCCGACCACCGATGAAACCTCCGACTCACAAGCGACCCGCTGGTCTGATGCAGTGGAGAAATAAAGGAAAGCAAGCCAAGATAGTACCACCAGGTCCTATGTTAAGAGCACTAATGTATCGAAATTGCAGGAGGCGAGGTCATGCTGAAAGGGATTGCTGGTCAAGGGGAGTGACGAAGAGATGTTTCAACTGTGGGGACCACCTGAGCAACAATTGCCCAAGACTACTTGGGATGGGGCAAGGAGCTATGACTCAGCCAGCTGAGGTAGCTAGAGGAGCACCTGTTGGGATGATTGGAGGAGGAGCCCAAAAGGCTAAAGTGAAAGCTAAGGTATTCGCTCTGAACCGGGAAGAGCTTGGAGTTGATTTAGCAGTAGTTGAAGGTACGCTTTCTATGCAAGGTCACTCTATTTCTGTTTTGATAGACCCTGGATCGACTCATTCATATGTGAACGATAAGTGTGCATGCCATTTGAGTTGGGACAGGGTAGAGTTACCTTATGCCATGTTAATGGGTACACCTTTTAGAAGGCAGAGAGATGTGAGTAAGATGGTGCAAGAGTGTGATATAGTAGTCGAGAAGGAGGTTTTGAAAGTGGATCTCATAATCCTACCCATCGATAACTATGACCTAATTCTAGGTATGGATTGGTTAGTGAAGCATGGAGCAAGAGTGGATTGCAAGGCCAAGATATTGCAATTTGTTAGACCCAGATGCGATGCATTAGAGTTTAGTGGGAGGAAGGTGAGGAAGTTGAAATTCTTCTACAATGAAATTCTTGAAGAAGGGTTGTGTAGGTTATGTGGCTTATCTAATTAATAAGCCCAAGGATCACTATACTTTGGAAAGCACCAATGTGGTGAAGGACTTTATAGATGTGTTTCCAGCCGAACTTACTTCTCTTCCACATTCCCAAGAAGTCAAGTTAACCGTCGATCTAGTTCTTGGAGTTGAACTGGTATCGAAGACTCCTTATCAGATGGTGCCCACGAAATTAAAAGAATTAAAGGAGTAGCTAGAAGAATTGGTTAAAAAAGGGTACATAAGACCCAGTATATCGCCTTGGGGAGCCCCAGTGTTATTTGTTAAGAAGAAGGATGGGACGTTGAGGTTGTATATAGACTATAGAGGGTTGAATAACCTCACGATCAAGAACAAGTATCCTTTACCCTTGATTGACGAGTTTGATCAGTTGTAAGGCTCTTATTACTTCTACAAGTTAGATCTCTGGTAAGGTTATTATCAGGTGCCAATCAAAGAGGAGGATATTCCCAAGATAGCCTTCAACACTAGATATGGGCACTATGAGTTCGTGGTGATGCCATTTGGAGTAACTAATGCACTCGCGTTTTCATGGATCTTATGCACCGGGTTTTCTAATCGTACTTGGATAAGTTTGTGGTAGTATTCATCGACGATATTTTGATCTACTCAAAAAGTCCTAAGGAGCATGCGGAGCATCTGAAGTTGATACTAGAAAAGTTGAGAGAGTATATACTCTATGCTAAGTTTAACAAATGCGAGTTCTGATTATATTTAGTGGCCTTTCTTGGTCACATGATATCTAGAGATGGAATCAAGATGGACCTATCAAAAGTTAAAGCCATCTCAAATTGGAAGCAATCAGAGAGCGTAACTAAGATTAGGAGTTTCCTTGGATTGGCGGGATACTACCATCATTTTATTCAGAACTTCTCAACGCTAGCGACACCGATGATCCTATTGCTAAGGAAGGACATGCCGTATGTCTGGAGTGATAAGCGCGAGAAGAGCTTTTAAGATCTTACGAGGAGATTGATGACAGCACCAGTGTTGAGCCTACCTAAAGAAGGTAAGGCCTATTCCTTGTATATGGATGCTTCTAAGGAAGGTCTAGGGGTGATGTTGATGTATGATAGAAAAGTTATCGCCTATGCATCGAGGAAGTTAAAGCCACACAAGGCGAACTATCCAACACATGATTTAGAGTTGGCTGCGAGAGTGTTTGCTTTGAAGAAATAGTGACACTATTTGTATAGAGTGGAATATGAAGTCTTCACAGATCATAAGAGCTTGAAGGGCATATTCATGCAAAAGGGCTTGAACTTAAGGCAGAGAAGGTGGATAGAGTTCCTGGAGGAATACAAGTGTCCAATTAACTACCATCCGAGAAAAGCTAATGTGGTAGTTGATACACTGAGTTAGAAAGTGAGGATGGCCAGCTTGAGGGTGCAAGAGGTTCAAATAGTACAAGAATTGTTGGGGCAAATGGCAGAAGTAGGGAATGAGAGAATTAGTTTGAGCAACCTAAAGTTGGAGTTTGAGATGAGTCAAGAGATTGGTGAGGTGCACCGGAATAACCAAGAGTTTCAAACTTTCATGGCGAAAGAAGCAAAAAGAGGAAATAAGGAGTTTCGGACTAATGAAGCGGAAGTGATGTACTTCTGAGAACGGCTATGTGCACCGGACAACCCAATATTAAAGAGAAAGATAATGGATGAGGCTCATAAGAGCAAGTATTCTATTCATCTGGGTGAGGTAAAGATGTACCAAGATTTGAAAAAAGGCCTACTGGTGGAGGGGAATGAAAAGGTATGTGGTGCAATATGGCTCCACTTGCTTGATGTGTCAGAAGATAAAAGTGGAGCATAAGAAGGCAACCAGATTATTGCAACCGTTGCCTATACTTGAGTGGAAGTGGCAAGAAGTAACGATGGATTTTGTCACCGGATTGCTGATGTCGAAGACTATGAAGGATGCTGTATGGGTTGTGGTTGATAGGTTGACCAAGATAGCTCATTTCATTCCAGTAAATGTGAAGGACTCTATGAAAAAGTTGGCTAAGACTTATATTCGGGAAGTGGTTAGATTGTGTGGAGTACCGTCAGGTATTGTATTCGACAGGGATTCCAGATTTACCTCAAGATTTTGGACCAAATTCCAAGAGTTAATGGGAATGACTTTGAAGCTCAGCACTTCTGCTCATCCGCAGGCCAATGGACAATCTGAAAGAGTCATCCAAATATTGGAGGATATGCTTAGGGCTTGCGTGTTAGATTTTGCGGATAAGTGGTTGGATTGCATACTTTATGCCGAGTTGACCTACTACAATAGTTATCAAGCATCAATTGGGATGACACCCTATGAAGTGTTATATGGGCGGAAATGTTAGGTACTGTTGCATTAGGGTTGGATAGAGAATGGTCAAATCAACAAGTTTGGGGAAGTGAATATTGAAGAAATGATCGACAAAGTGAAGGTGATAAGAGAGAGGCAGAAAGCCGCGCAAAGTCGAAAAGAGAGTTACGCTAGTAATAGAAGAAGGGAGTTGGAGTTTCAAGTGGGAGATCGAACTTTTCTAAAGATAACGCCGAGCAGAGGAATTCTGAAGCATCCTAAAGGAGGGAAGCCAAGTCTTAGATATTTAGGACCTTTTCTAATAATTGAAAGGATTGGACCAGTAGCATATCGGTTGGAGCTACCAGAAGGGTTAGCAAGAATTCGTGATGTGTTCCATGTGTCCCAATTTAAGAAGTACAACGCTGTTCCGGGGCATGTATTAAATGAGGAACCATTGATTCTTTAGCCTGATTTGAGCTATATGGAGAGACCAATTAAAGTTCTAGATCACAATGTCAAGATGTTGAGGAATAAGCAGATACCAATGGTGAAAATTTTATGGGATCAACATGGTTCTTAGGACGCGACGTAGGAGACTGGAGATTGGGTGAGGAGGAAGTATCCGAGTTTGCTTTAGAGGAATAGCACTCTGAATTTCGGGGTGAAATTCTCTTAGGGGGGAGAAGATATAAAACCCCATATTAAGCCACATTTATTATATGGGGGAAAGCCATGCATGTCATAGCATTTTTATGCTGCATTTGGTAAATTGAATTATTTTCATGAAAATATGAGTTTCATGAGTTTGTTGTTTCATGAATTAATTTGTTCTGATGTGGTTGTGTTATTTGAGTTAGTTGAGCTTTTGTTTTATTGAGGAGAATTTATTAGGAAGAAGATGAAGCAAATGAGTAGGAATTAAGGGAATTTGTTAGGGGAATATTTTCACAAGAATTAATGTGGCATACTGGATGAAGCTTGATGTTTAATTCTTGATGAACTTGAGTTTGAATCCTAACTAATTCAAACGCTTTCCTTTCTTTTATTTTCTTTTCCCTAATTTTTTTTTTTTCCTAAGCCTTGGCCTAAATTCTCTTAGGGTAGCCACCACCTTAGAGCCAATTCTTAAAATTTAAGAGTGTGATATGTCTTGGGAATTATTTTATAAAGCATTTGAAAATAAATTAAATTCTTATTTCTAATATCTTATCATAATCTTTTAGAGAAATTTAAATATTACTAATCTAGATTTTTGAAAGCTTTATCCTAGTAAATTATTAGGAAATAAAGAATATAAAAATGTAGCTTATTCTTTCCCAAGTAGCCGCCACTATTTAAGGAGATAAGTCTCCATACTTTAATTTTCTTCAAATAATTTTTAAAAAGGGAATAAAATGATAAATTCTGGATTTTAAATAAAGCACTTATCTTCTAGAATATGTGTTTTCAAAATTTTGGGGAAAAGGGAAAAGGAATTTCGGTTAGCTTCAAGGAAAAAAAGAAAACCAGAATTTTATATTGAAAAGTGATTATTTAATAGCTATTTAAATTCTCAAATTAATATAGGGAATTAATTAAATTATTTCTTAAATAAATAACCTAATCCCTTCATATATTTTTCTGGAAAATCCCTCAAAGCGGTTGCCACCCTTAGAGCAATTGGAGCTCAACTCAAACTCTTCAAAACCTAGGTAGGGTTATCCGAGAAAACCTTAACCAATTAGGACATTGTTTTAGCAACAAAAAAAAAAAAACCCATAATTTCCCCTACCATTCCTTTAGATTTTCAGCCTCAATCAGCACCAAACTATACGAAAATTTGGGCTAAAAACCTGTACAAAATCTCTCTAGTTATCGAGCAAAAACACAGCTACACAAAGATTCCTTTTTCTTCTCTCATTCTCGCCACCTTGGAGACTGAAAACCTGTGAAACCCCAGTCGGAACCAACCTTAGAGTAAGGGGGTTGGGATGCATATCATACTTTATTGCATGTTTAAATATATTTATATATGATTTTATGTACTTTGGATTTGGGTTTTATAGTCTAGAGGACTTGATTATCTTTATTGAGTAAGAAGGGGAAAATGGTCATTTTTGCCTGAGGTAAAAATAGGGAGATAACTTAAGGTTTAAATAGGAAAAATATTTTAGAGAGAAAATAAGAACAAGAGTTGTTGTGTTGTAGTGGTTAGAGCTTTGGAATTAATTCTTGAGGTCTTGGGTTCAAATTCCATCATTGGAGTTTTAACATAATTAAATTTTATTTTTGTTTGGGAAGGTTATATTTTAGGCCTTGAGTGCTTTAGAAGTAGGGCAGAGGTGCTGCCTTAGGAGAGACATGATTGGAGTACTCTAATCCTATTCTTGTGCTCTATATAAAAATTCCTAAGGAAATTTATTCCTTCTTGATCTTTAATTTCTCCTAATTCTTAATTCGTTAGATTGGTCAACATTGTTCTAGCCAATTCCATTCCAGAAATTTCAGTAAAGTGCTGTGGCTTTGAAGGTTCAAAATGTCTAAGGGAAAGACATCTTATGGACCGAAAATGTGGAAGGGATGGGGAAGGTTCCAAGAGAATTAATTCCCCTAGTGAACCTTCTAAAACTTCACTCTAGCTAGGTTCATTTTCCTTCATGTCATGAACTGAAATTTTTACAGCTTCTTATGCCTTGAAGGTGTCAAAATTCTAAGCCATTATTCCCTCCCAAATGCTGCCAGAAAATGACCCTTTTGATCAGCTTGAAATTTGGAATTTTCTGGTTAATTTCGAGCTGCTCAAATGCTGTGCAAAACCAGAAAAATTTCTGGTTGAAATCGCAGCTTTGGTGGTCTTCAACTAAGCTGTTTTCTTCCAGTTTCCTCCCAACTCCTTAGCCACATTTTTCCTCCATGGAGAAGGCTAGAAACCAGCCATGAAAGGCCTCTGAAATCCCCTTCAAACTCTCTGCAATTTGGCTGAAAAATGGCAGCCGAAACTGCCCAGGAAAATTCCAGCAATAGCAAAAAATTTGTGTAGGATTTCTGTCCAGCTTTGTTTCCTAATTCTGCCCTGACCAAAACTCCATCCTCCTTTTGCACAAACCACTCTTAAACAGCCCTGAACTGAACTCCATTGTCCTCCCCAAGCTCCTGCACGAAAATCAGACATGGCTGCCCGAAAATGTCTCCAACAAATCACTGCAATCATACCTTGATTGGATACCAAAATTCCAGTAAACTTGATTTAGCAACCTTCTATAAAATGTCCCTCCAACAACCAGACATTCCCTTCACCATTACACTCCCTCTTTTTGGCCACCATTAACCTCCTTCAACCAGAATTCGTCCAGCAGAAATCCTAGCCAGTAGTCGGCCGTAATAGCTTCCAAAATGCTTCCATTGAACAAGATATTCTTGCTATATTTTGTTTCCAAATTTAATTCTCAAAAATGTTCTTTTAGAATTTCAAAAACCAACCTTTCCTTTTTCCTTTCAAACCAGAAAATCATCTACCTAAAATACTCTAGCAATTCGATCACTCTCTCCCTCAGAATTTCGGCCAGTATTAACCAAAATCCCTCCATTCTCTTCAACCTTCAAGCACACATAGAACACCAAGAATACCTACTCTTTTCTTTCGCCTGATACCTCTCCAAACCACTTCAAACTTCTTCCAAAAATTCCAGATTTCATCTACTCACTACCGTGAGTCCATCCATACCATTTTTAACATCAAACTCCAAAATCCAACTTGCTCTTTTGGATAAAAAATCAGAAATTTTGTGAAGGCTCAAGAACACCTTCAAGGTAGGTTTGTTCAAACAACTTCATCTTCACTAATCTTTGATCTCTAATGAATATATATATGCATAAGCTTGCTAATGGACTCTCTTCTTCACTTTTCTCTCTCTCTCTCTCTCTCTCTCTCTCTCTCTCTCTCTCTCTTGGCCGAACACTCTCTTCTTGTTGGCCGAATGGTTCTTCACCAATGGCCATGCTTTCTTCATCTTCCTTGGACAGATTTAGACATCTAGGAGTTGAGATCCATTCGAAACTCCTTCAAGGTACTCATCAATCAAGTAAGCCTTTTCAACCCTCCTTTTAAATTCTAGATTCATGTCTCTCGGATGATATTGGTAGGAGATGGATTATGAATAGGATTTAAGCATGTGTTGTTGTGATGAGTTGAGTTCGAAGCGTGAATGGATATGTGTATATGATGGAGTTGGGGTTGATGCATGTGATGATTTATCTTAGATGATATTATGATGTTTTTAAGGTTTAATGCATGTCTCCTTGTCTTTGCGATGAAGTATGCTAGAGATTATGTCATCTATGATGAATAGGATTTATATTCATGTATGAGTATGGAAGCCATGATTATGTTTATGCTCGTAAGGGTTGGATCATGCCTTGATAAATTTAGATCTATGCTTTTATTCATGATTTGGTTGATTTGATAAATTGAAGTGGAGTATATGTTCATGATTGAGGTTAGCAAGTGAAATTGTGATCATGACCTAGTTGTCCCTAAGCCAAATTTTATTTCTTCAATAAAATGTTTAATATTATGAATTTTGCTAGTAATTTTGAAAAACCCTAGGAATGGTAGATTTGGATCATTATATATATAATAAGGATATTTTAGTCAAATAAATAATAGCTTTTGCTAGAAAAAAATAAAACATATAGATATTATATAAAATGATAATATCAAATAAAGCCTATTATGAAAATAGTCATAATAAGTAAAATATTTATTTAATTATTATCTTTTAACCAAAACCTATTAAAATTTATTTATTATCTTTCAATCAAGACTCATTAAAATTTATTTTCAACTAATTTTAATTATCAATTATTTTCTTGCAATTAATTATTAATAAATTATTATTTTACCTAATACCACCTAGGACCCTTTATCAAATAAACTCTAAATTATTCTTAGAAAGAGTTAAACCTTCAACTTATTAGTATCTATTTTCCAAAACACTAATTATTTTAAATATCAAATTAGACATAGTTTATAAACCTTTTATTTATTATTTGGCCTTAAAACTTGGGACACTAGGATCATGGTAGTAGTGAGTTGAGTTAGTCTTATTTTTGAAAGTAGATTTTTTCTGGAGTTTGATTGTGATTTATATTTACCCCAGGCGGGGTTAGGTCAGTGATCGAAGATCTTTATTTTATCTCGAGCTAAGGATCAGGTAAGCTCCTGCATAAAACCTGATTGATGTAAAATGTTTATTATGGCAAGCTAAATGTAGAGTGCATGGACACTCATTTCTGTAAAGGTAATTGAGGATTGACTTCTTTCTTATTTCAGTCAAATGAATTATTTGAAAACCAATAAGTAGATTTACTCAAACTGAAAACTCTTTCTGAAACAGATTTTGACAAAGACTTTGGAAACCCTTAATTGCCATTTTCATGTAGAACTGTGTTTGGTTCATTTTTCCCATGTGGGATACGTTACATTGAGTACTCCATAAGGGTGGACTGCTAGGACTAGTCTTTGAAGGGTTAGAGTAAGTGGCCACCTCTGAGGGGTGAGTCCTGCCTAGATAAGATGTCAGTCCAGTAGGTCGTGCCGGTCCGAGCTAGCAGTTTATTTTTCAGTTAAGTGACTGTGTTTTGCCAGACTGGACTCCTAGTTGTTGTTTGGGTATAGAGAAGAAGGAGTATCTTGCTCGGTAGGCCAATCACCTACCTTTTTTGTCAGTCTGCACAAAGTGTCGGCATTCTGATCGGTTATGGGGCCCAATGTATGGTAACCCATAATCATTTCTTTCGAGTGGTTGATTTTATTGATTATGTATGGTTGGAAAAGCCAAAACACCACTCTTGATTTTAACTAATGTTTATTGATTGCTAGTATTTCTCTTATGAAGATTTTATACTTTACATTCACGAACTGTTTTCACTCGACACTCAAGCACACACGGACTTACTGAGATTTTTGTCTCATCACCATTTTTACAATGATTTCAGGTCGATCCTGTTGTGGGGATGAGTAGCTAGATATTACCTGCCTTGGAAGATTTTCTGATAATTTATTTTGTGTAGTGCTTTGGGGAGATGAGAGTGGATAAATTTTATTATGGATTTATTTTTTGGTATTCTTGGATTTAATCTTGGATTTATTCTTGGGTTGTAATAAATTTTAAGTCAAAGTATTATTTTTATTCCGCTATTTTATTTGTGTGACCTGGTTATAAAGACCCCTTGTCCTTTGAATGGGGCGACATCCCTAGCCTTGGCGGGCCTAGGTAGCGGGGTGTTACAAAACTAGCCTATTTTCTTCCCTCTTTTTGTCCAGATTTTCGGTCATCATAAGCACCAAAAACACAACAACAACTATTCCCAAACTACTACCCAGTTTCAATACTCAAAGAAGGACCAAAGTTGTCAACTTTTCTCTTGTGATAAAAAATCCCTAGAAAGGTAGAACTTCTCCAAACACCCAAATACCAAAACCTAGTCTTTTCTATCCAGCAAACAATGAAATTCCCACTCTCTCAGCCTCTCAAACTCATGAAACAAATAGCATTCTACCTACTCAAAATTTCTGCCAGCACCCTCCAAGAACAAAGCCAAAACCGAAATACCCTACAAGGTAAACAATCTTCAACCCTTCTATCCATTTCTTACTCCATTATTTCTCTCTTTTCTCCCTTAAACCCCATCTATAAGGGATTGATTTCCTCCCTTTCTTGGTGAGTCTCGATCAAGAACATCTAGGTGGACCAATCTCTTCAACTATCTATTGAACTCAAGCTAGTCATTAAAGAGTTGTTGTGTTTTAAGTCTAGTTCGCCAAGAGGTAATCAAAATCCTATCTTTACTGATTCAAATACCTTTGATCTTTAAAGTGGTAACTTATGAATGCTTATAGAGTCTATTTTGAAAGTATGAATAGACTAAAATGATAAATATGTCGATGTGAGATATAGACAAAGCATGTGTGAGATAGGACATTGATGCATCTTGTCATGATGAATCTAAATCTATGCTAGGATGGCAAAGATGAGATCTTTTAATGTTTATGGGGGTGATTATAATGATTTTATGCTAGTTCAATATAGGAGTTGGCATATAGTGATTTGATTTGGATGAATGCATGGTTTTGAACAATAGCATGGCAAGGGAAGTTCTGTATGTGATCTAATGAGTTAAATCACCTAGTTATTATGGATGAAATAGGTGATTAATGAGATCACAAGAATTCATGTTGTATGAAATTGTGGATGTAACATTTGGATTCTAATTATAGAATCATTTATTCTAGATAAGGAAGGAGTGGAAGTAAGGGCAATCAATTATGTTGGGTCTAGCTATTGATTTATCCAGGTAAGTCCCTATATAACCGTTTTGATAAATGTTACATATTTGCAAGCAATTTTCACAATGTTATTTGGAATTGAAGACAATATAATGTTTTGACAAGAGGGTTGAAACATTGGCTAAATATGATGACTTATACTGTGTTGTTTTTGATACATAGGTTGGAAATGTGGATGTTTTACTTTCTAAATGAGTTTGTCAAATTTCAACTGCTCAAACTAAAAACGATTTCACACTCTATCACTAAACAACTTGGAAATGCTATTACAAAAAATCACATTTTTACAGTCAAGCTAATCAAAAAATTTCAAAAAAAAGGAAAATGATTCTACCCCTAAATGGGGAATGTTGAGTACTCAGTGTTGGTATGCTAGTGGTACTAGTCTTGAAGTGCAAGAGTGAGTCTTGGTAGGAGGCCACCTCCAGAAGATAAACTCAACTTGGAAAGGCGACGGTACTATTTAGTCAGGACGTTCGAGCTAGCATATTGGTTCATGTAGACATTGTTGATCCAGGTTAGACAACCGGAGTGTTAGGTATAGAGATGGAAGAGTATCTCACCCTAGTGGGAGGATCCCCCACTGCCTATTGTTGAAAGAATACATTAGGACGCTGTCATAGTGGTAACCATGATATGGATAATGATACTATTGTTTGAATCATTACTAATCCATACTTAATGAATTATGAACATGATGAAACGATAATTTATTGTGAACTATTTTGGATTTATTGAGCAAGGCTCCTTTGTATGACTATTATTGATGAGATTGGCTTCCAAACACAATTTTGTGATTTTGATAAACATGTATGCATGAAATGGTTATATTTGACACTTGCTTATACGAGACTTACTGAGATGCTAATCTCACACCTTTTATATCATGATTTCTAGGGAGTGCTTGTATTGAGCAATTTGAAGAAATAAGCGATGATCGTCCTTTTGTTTATTCTATTTTGATTTATTTTTCTTTCATGAGATGTTTGTTAGTTTTGATATCTAGGACTTGTATAAGTATTTCTCTCGGATGTAATAAGAGTATTTTATTATTTTATTTAGTTGGTTATTTTATTTATTTATTTATTTATTATTTGTGCCTCGTTATAAAGACCCTTGGTCCTCTGGACGTAGCAACATTTCGCCCTATCTGGGTATGTAGCTAGTGAGGTGTTACAACAAGAGTTAGCCAACAACCTTTCCCATATTCCTCATATTATCCATATTTAAACTAGATGAGTCAAATAATACTCAAATACTAATGTATAAACAGGATTAACCTAAATTCTCAAGTCTTAACATATCCTATCCAATAATCCATTTTAATGTCAATAAAAATCCACCTAGTGAATGACACATCCCATATTCAAAAAATAAAGATAATCACAACCTTCCAAGGCATTGAAACAAAAAAAAATTAAAATTTAAAATTTTCCGAGCAAATAGAGATATGAATGTGGATTAATATGGAAAATATTTTCAATCGCAAACTCTCCCCTACACTTAAAGTGGACATTGTCCTCAATAGCAAAAAATTAACGCAATAAGGCATATTTAAATGGACCAAAAACAATAAATGGGTAGTTAATCAGTACTCTCAAAGTGTACTAAGCTCCAATAAATATGAAAACATGGACAAGAAAGATTAGCATATCCAAGAATATTTTATTCCAACCTATAAAAGAAAACACAAATAAAACCACAAGGAAAATAGTAACAAAAGAAAAACACACTTAAATAAATGAAAATAAACTAAAAATCCTATAATAGCAAATAAAGATACGACTTACTCCCCGACACTTAGACTATAAAATATTTTCCTTATTTGGGAGAGGAAAAACAAAACACTTAACAAAACCAAACACAAAACAAAGATATAAACTCTTTCCACACATCATGTTTCCTCATCAAACCTTTGGAAAAGACATGAATGCGCATTGAAAAAGGTAGGTATGATGAATGTAGAAATACGAGAGGGGTTTGAAAAATGGAGGGTGCATGGAAAATAATAGTTGCAATGAATGTACATGCATGACCTCCTTCCCATAACACTTTTTTAGACATACAAATCAAGTTTCCAACACAAAGATGTAAATTTTGTCTAAGATGTGTGTAAACATGAGAATCACCACTTATCCCTTCAAAAGATTTGTCATAATTGAAATTGCTCTTTGAACCTAGTAATGTAGATTTTAAAGATGGGATCATGAAATCCCTATTTGTCAACCCACCTACAAATACCAAGTTACCTCCCTGAAATTGGGGTAAAGAATAGAATTTGTCAATATCTTTCTAGGACTTTTTATGATGAATCATGGATAAATCTAACTCCTTGAGACATGTTAAACTTTATACATCATCATTTAGCCCATTGTTCTCCAAGAATGGAGAGGAACCTAGGAAATCATGTGATAAAGAGAGATTAGAATTATTAGCACCTAGAGGAGAATTGAATACTTCCTTTTCCACATTAGGCAATTGTTCCTCATATTCTTTCTCATTTTCTTAGGGATTCTCTTGTTCAAGTGTATGGGCCGTTAGGGCATCTTCAACTAACAATTGGGCTAGTTATGTTCTTGTAGAATTCATTCTTTGGGATGCGTCTTCATGCCACTTAACAAATAACTTTGTATTGATGACAAAAAGATTGCATTAAGGTTTTAAGTGATGGCTTCACAAAAAACGTCAATCCGAGCTTGCAAATTTGCTAAATTCTCCTCATTGTAACTCCTTTTATCTTGTGCCCAAAAGTAATTGGCGATGATGATGCCATGCTCATGCTCAAAGAAAATAAAAAATCAAATCAAAAATAAAATTAAAATTAAACAAGAATAATAGGAAAACAAAGAAAGTTTAAAAAAAAAACAAAAGGGAAACACAAATAATAGAAAAATAAAAAAAGGAAAAACACACATATTATTTATATTTACAAGCTACCGAAACACAAAAGTTAATTAATTACAAGTACAACATGAACTAAGCTAGTCAATTAAGTCACACAATATTACAAACAACAAGATATAGCACCTATTTATACAAAGAATATATAAACATATTTACATATAAACGTATAAACATAGTTAAATCAACAAAATCCAAGCTTACATGATATTGTTCCCGGCAATAATGCCAAAAACTTGATGCATAAATTTTAGGCGTATTAAAATAAAAAAATTTAAATTCATCCCTTAGTCAAGTTTTAATTAGAATATTAATCCTAAAATACACATACGAGCAAGTATACTCATCACAAGCATAGCATAGAGAATTAATGAGTATTGATCCTCAAAGGAACAAGTACACACTAATCACTTTTCATTCATTATTTAACCGACCAAATAAAGTAATAAGATAATTAATAGAAAAATAAAGAAATATGTACAATTCAAGAATATAGGAATATGTAATTTAGACAATTATCTTAGAAAACAGGACAATGAACCATTTAGCAACTATCTCAATTAATCATCATCTTGGTATCATGAAGGAATATAAAGTAAAGTCCAATCTTTTCCCATGTCATGAATTCACTTATATTGACTCCAATTTTTTCCCAACCATGGAATCACTATATCTTGATTAAATTAGTAGATTTCCCAATCAAGCTAACATAACTGAAAGATGCAATAAACATAATTTCTTATAAACATGAAATTAGTCAACAACCCTATACTCTAGGCGAAATTAACTAGTTTTTGATTACTTAGGTTCTTTGGTCTTAACTTCATTTTCCAAGTCTGTTAAGAAATAACAAATATAAAATTAATAAAATTAAATTAACTCCTAACGTCATTTCCCAAGTCCATTAGAAGCAAATCTAACTTTATCAATTCTTCCATAATCATAAGTAATCAAACATCAAGAATGATAAAAAAGTAATCAAATAGCTAAATTAATACAAAAATCATGAATACCAAAATATTGTCAAATTACAATGAAAACATTAAGTACATCATTATTCTAGAAAAAGAAAACAAAGGTCAAAGAAAGAACTCATAGACAAACCTCCTTCTTCTCACTTGAAAATTCTTTTGAACAATACTCCTTGATTTGATGAATTCCTCCTTCAATAAGTAATTTACTGATTTGATCCTTGAATTCATACTCTTGTCTTATATATATATTTTTTATTTAAATAAGCTTCCAAGATGCTAAAATTCATCCCCTAAGAGTTCTGGACCGAGTATAGATTGGAAAATTCTAAAATTCGTGGAAATTACCAAATCTGCTCAAAAATTGGAAAGCTCGCTTACGTTTCACAGAGTGCAGCCGACGCCAGCTTGGAGGGTCATGGCCGATGCCGGCTATGCTCTGGTCAGTTTGTGTGCTATGTTTTTCTGTCCAAAATTCCCCTATTTTCTAGATCGGGGTGGTCACCAGCTCCTTAGGTCATGGCCGGCACCGACCGTGCTTGGATGGCGACAGTTTTATCATTTTTGTTTTGTCGTTTTCTGCAATAAAATTCCAAAATGCCTTTCTAAGGGTAAAACATCAACTATGAAGGAATATGCCTAGTTATTACAACAAATGTATCACAAAACACTCTCAAATAACTAGAAAAATGTTGATGAATTTTGCCCTTATCAAGTACCTGGTAGGATACTCCCTTATTTTGTACAAGTTTGAATTGATTAATAAAAGCATGATTCCATTGATTTATCTATCCTACTTGGAGTATTATTTGTAATACTTATTTTTCAATAAATTTCACACTGTTTTAAACGTATTTGTTACTCAATTGCATACGATGAACTTTTTTCTTGATAAACCTTGTAATGGGTACAAATGGTAGTAGATGGCACTACGACATAGAACCAGCGTGTGGCAGGATCGTTTGGGAGAGTGAGTCATCAACTCTCGAGTTTGCATAGACGCAATAGTCCACACCTGACGTGGAGGAAGACTATGAGCAGGAGCAAGAGTTAATGTCTGGGGGATTTAAGGTGTGAAACCCCACCTAAAGCCAACCCTAGGGTATGGGGGTCGGGATGCATATCATATTATTTTACATGAATATATATATTTCTGAATGATTTTATGTGCTTTAGAATTATGATGTATAGGTAAAAGGCTTAGTTATGCTTATTGAGTAGGAAGGGTAAAATGGTAATTTTACTTGAGGTCAAAATAGGAAGATAGCTTAAGGATTAAATAAGAAGAATATTTGGGTGAGAAAATAAGAATAAGAGTTAGTGTGGTTAAGTGGTTAGAGCTTTGGAATTAATCTCTAAGGTTATGAGTTCAAATCCCATCATTTAAGTTTTTATCATAATTATCTTAGTTATTTTTGAAATTTTATTTTCTTACATTCCATAAGGATAGGAATGTTGTCTTAGGGAAGACATGAAGAGAATGTCCTAATTCTATCATCATGTTCTAAAAAGAATTCTAGAGAAATTCTTGTTCTTTTATTACCTCTAGCTTGTCCTAACATTTTCACAAATTAAATTTGTTCAAAATTTATCAAAATTCATCTTTTTAATTCCAAAAAATTCAGTAAGGATTTCTTGTCTTTGAATTTTGAAAATGAATCTTGGAAGTTGGAGAATGGACTAAAAATAGGAGAGGGGTTAGGAAAGGTTCCCAAGGGAAATTAATCACCATGGTTGAATCTTCAAACTCATCTTCATAGTGATCATGTTCTTCATGGAAAAAACCTGGAAATTTTCCAGATTCTTGAGCAGCCTAATCTTCGAAAAACACACCCAACTTTCTTACTCATTTTTTGTCAGAAAAATAGCCAATTTATTCAGCTTGAAGACTGAAATTCCAGTATAAAATTGGACTGCACAAAAATGTACAAACCAGAAAAAAAATTCTGGGCAGCTTTCGCTACATAGCAGCCTAGAAATCGAAGTTGTTTCTTTTGCCTTCAAGCCAGCAAAACTCCTCTACTTTTCCTCCATAAAGAATGCTGGAAACCAGCCTTGAAGGATCCCCAAGCACCTCTCAAAAATCCCTGCAAATCAGACTGGAACATTGCAGAAAACTGCACAGAAAAATTGCAGCAAACCATTCGGATCATAGAGCACCTTGAAACCAGAAATTTCCAGCTTTGTTCCCTTCAAGCCCTAGCTGAAAACCACCCTCAAACCTCTGAAATTGACCATTGTTCAGCCATGAACTAAACACCATTAATCTCTCCACTTACCTTGCACACTTGGACTCTATAAACACACCTCAAATATCTCCTAAAATCACTCCATTCAAACTACAATTTGAACTTCAAAATTTCTAGTATTTGCTCCATGAAAGCACTCTTGTACTGGGCTTTATAACCAAAAATTTCTTTACCATTGAGCTCTGAATTTCAGCCAACCTTAGAGCTATATTAACCTTCATTCATTTCAGTAAAACCAAACAGTCTAGCCAGTTCCATTGCAGCTCCAGGAAACCTCCATCAATCAAACACCATTAACATATCTTCTACCTCAAACCACTCCTCAAATCTCTCCATTTGAATTTCAAACAATCAGATTTTTCTCTCCCTTTCTAGGCTAAAAACCGAAACCCCTGAATTCCCTAAACCATTCGGCCAGCACTATCTAGAAATTCATGCACACCCTTTTCTCAAATTCTCTACATTTTTACCAAGAACACACACTACCTTTCTTCAAGCCAAAACCCACTCTAAACACCTCCAATCCCTCTCAAAAACTCCAGAATACTCCTACATGCTCCCTAGAGTTCATTTACAGAATTTATAACATCAAATCTCGAAAAAAAAATTTGGCATTTGGATCAAAACCAGTTTTTTTCTTGTAGTCTCGAGAACATCATCAAGGTAACTAAGAACAACTCTTTTGTTCATCTTCTTCCCTTCAACCTATAACATATCATGCTAATTTTCTCTCTCTCTCTCTCTCTCTCTCTCTCTCTCTCTCTCTTTCAGCCGAAATGGAGGTTACAACTATGGCTGCTTTTCCTCCTCTCATGGACAATACAAGACCCTCAATTGTGTGGACCTTCTTGAATCTTCATCGAAGTAAACATCAATCAAGTATTTCTCCTTAAACCTTCTTTTTAATTCTAAATTCATGTCTCTTAGATGTTAATAGGGAGAATAGAATATGAATGGGGGATTGAGATATGCATATGGGTTGAGATTAGGACATGAGAATGGATGATCATGATAAAGCTATAAAGGATTTCCTTGAGAATCAATGAATGATCGTCATATCTTAAGAAAATTATGAATATTTAAGCATGACAGATGTTATGAAACCTTTGGTGAGTAGGATTTTTATATTCTTATTTTCATTGAAGCTATGATTATGATTATGCTTAGTAGAGATTTAGCCATGTGATAGTATGTATGGATTTAAGCCTATGTTCATGAATAGAATAGTTTGTTGTTTGATGTTGGAGTATATGTTCTTGATTCTTGTTAGCAATAGGAAAATTATGATCATGATCTTGTTGATCCTAGGTAATTTTAATTAACAAAATTTATTACCTTAATTAAAATTATTACTATATTTTTCCTCTAAAGGCTATATTTTCCTCTAAGGATTTTGAAATTCCTAGGAAGTTCTAGAAATGGAATATTAAATGAAATAGTGATATTTTATTGGCCAAATAAATGATATCTTTTACTAAAAATAATATATATATATATATATATGTATAATAATAAATAAAACCTTTTATATAAAAAAAATAATAAATAAAATATTAATGACCTTGTAGACCATAGTTCAAACTTTTACCTATATTCATAAATATTATTTATATTAAAATTTATTTGTTATTTATTAAACAAAAATTTAATATAATTCATTTATTATTAATTTTATTTATTACTAATTATTTATTATCTATTAAAAAATTAATTAAGAAAAAAATTAATTGTAATTTATTATTTATTTATAATAAAACTATTTTTTTAAAATTACCATTTACGAATATTTAACAATTAAACCCTATTTTTTTTATTAGCCATAGTACTCGAGATTTATTATTTGAACCTTTAACTTATTAACAATTATTTTAGAACCCCTAGTTATTTTAACTTATCAAGCTAGACTTATTTTATAGAATTCTTTATCACCTAGCCTTAAAGCTTAGGACATTAAGGTCATGATTGTAATTAGTTGAACTAGGAATTATTTGTGTAAGGCAAGTATAGCTCGAGTATAACCTTATGTCTTATGTTTACCCTAGGCGGGGTTAGATTAGCCTTGGAAGATTTTTTGAAATTTGAGCAAGCAAAGGATCAAGTAAGCGCCTGCATGGAATTTTGTGAAGAAAAAAAAATTATTGTGGCAAGCCAAATGCGATGTGTATGGACATTCATTTTGTAAAGGCAATTAAGGACTGTTTTTCCTTTTTATTTTAGTCGCGCAAATCATTTGAAAATTAAACAAGAAATTTTACACAAAATGCTAAACTCTTTCTAAAACCCAACTTCGACAAGAATTTTAGAAACCCTTAATTGCTATTTCAAAGAAAATCATTGTGTGGTCAATTTTCTCCCAAGTGGGATAATCAACGTTGAGTACTCAATAAGGGTAGGCTAGTAGTACTAGTTTTGAAGAGTAAGAGCGAGTCTTCTGGCGGGAGGCCACCTTCAGAAGATGAACTCAATTTGGAGAAGCGACATTACTACTAAGTCAGGCCGTCCAAGCTAGTAAGTTTCAGTCAAGTGGACTATGTATTTTCGGAGTGGACAACTGGTAAGTTTGGGTGTAGAGATGGAGGAGTATCTCACTCGGTAGGCCGTACACCTACCTTTTGTCAGTTTATACAAAGTGTAGCATTCTAACCGTTATATAGTCATAGGGCCTAATGGGTGGAAACTCATGGCTACCCATTTGAGTGGTTGTGTTTATTGTGCACATGTATGGTTTGAAAAGCAAAATGCCACTCTTTATTTTTAACATTATTTAATGCTTGCTAGCACTTTCTCTTATGCAATTTTTACAACTTGCATACATGAATTGTTTTACCTGAAATACTCAAAGCACACACGGGCTTACTGAGATTTTTATCTCATCACCTTTTTATACCATGTTTCCAGGTCGATCCTGCTATGGTGATGAATAGCTAGATTTGTTGCCTACGCTTTGAAGGCTTTATATTATTTTTCTTATGTGTTGTTTTGAGAGATGGTAGCAAACAATTTATTTTGGATTTGTTAATGTATTTTTGGGTTGTAAAAAGTTCAATTTTAAAGTATTGCTTTTATTTTCTTTTGTGTGACCTAGTGATAAAGACCCCTTGTCCTATGAATAGGGCGACATTCCGAGCCCTATTGGGCCTAGGTAGTGGGGTGTTATATAAGGAGGTGACAATAGGGTAAACCTTTGATAAGATGGTTGCCATTCTCCAAAACTTGATCGAAAAGGTGGACAAGGTTGAAAAAAAGGCACCAAAAGGTGGGAATGAGGCACTGGAATGATTCTTGAAGTTCTATCCTTCTACGTTTCTTGGAGAGATGGAACCAGATGAGAAGGCTAAGCAATGGATTGAGCAGATAGAGGATATCTTCACGACTCTGCAGTACATTCGAAGGAGGAGGGTGAAGTTTGCAGCTTTCAAGTTAAGGGGACCTTCTCGAGCATAGTGGTAGTAAGTCTTGGAGGATTGGTGATGTGTCCGGACTTGGGTATAAAAATCATATAAAAACTAGGCACATTCCCAATCAAGTTTAAATTAAAACATTAACCCCAAATCACACATATGAGCAAGCGTACTCATCATTAACTGAGCATAGGGTTCAAACGAGTGTCGATACTTAAGGAACAAGTAGACATTAATTACCTTTCTTTCATTGTTTAACCGACTCGATAAAATAAATAAAATAAAACAAAAGAAAATATATATATATATATATATATATATATATATGTCAAGGATGTAGATTTATGTAATTCAAACCATTGATTAGATAACCATTATCTTAAAGTACCCAACGTCTATCATAATTAATTATTCTCTTGGCATCATGAAGAATTAAAATAGACTCACTTCTTTCTCATTCCATGAATCCCTATCTTCTAGGTAACTTAGTATCACATACTCTGTCTCAACCAGTCTTATCCAAAAGATGCATTAAACACAATTCTTTGATCAAGTCCCATTCTTAGGCAAACTTAGCCCATTCTCAGGCAGACATCAATTAACATTTAATTACTCTGTTCTTGCAATTAACCCCATTTTCAGGCAAGTTAAAAGGCAACAAATATGAAATCAATCAATTGAACTACCATCAACCCTATTTTCAAGTAAGTTAACGACACAATCAATTAATCTCGCAATCAACCTAAGTAATTAAATACCACGAATAATAATTAGTTAATCAAAAGATCAAATAACTCGAAATACCATGAACGTCTTAACCAATGTCAAATTATAATAAAACAATTAAAACATCATTGTCAAGAAAAGAAAACAAAGTAAAAGAAAGCACTCATAGACAAGCCTCATTCTTCTTCCTTTGAAGACCTTCTTGTACAACTTTCCTTGAATTGAAGAATTCCTCCTTAGATTGAGTGATTTTCTATGATGAATAATGAATTCTCCACTTTTCCCTTGTGTTTTTCATCTATTTATAGGCTTAAAAAGTACCTAAACTCATAGGTACAAAGTTCTTGGCCAAGTAGAAGTTGAAAGATACTAAAACTCCTCAGGTTTCCAAAAACGCGTGGAAAAATCGCAGCACTGCCTCAAGGACAGAACACAGCCGGCGCCGCCTTGGTCCATCGGAGCCACGCCGCCTGTGTTCTGCTTCTCCACTTGTTCGTCAATTTTTCTCCAAATTTTGCACATAAGTTCCAGAATTCAGTTGGCGTCGGTGCCGCCTTTGCTCTGTTTCACGATGGTTTTGCTTCGTTTTACCAAAAAATCTGAAATAATGAACAAAATACCTTTCCAATGGTAAAATCTAAAATATGAAAGAATATGACTAGTTATTGCACAAAATGTCTTATAAAAGAGTCTCAAATAACTAAGCAAAGTATGACTAATTTAACCCCTATCATATCCCCCCAGACTTAGCTTTTTGCTTGTCCTCAAGCAAAGTATCAAGAACAAGTAGGAAAAACACAAGGTTTTAATCAAGTCACTCAATCAATTCCAAAACCATATCTTCAATGCTTTCTTCATTCATGAACATAAAACATATGATACTAAATCTTTCACAACTAATGCAAGATTTGTGTAGTGATAAATGCCTTAGTAGAACTATCTCAATACTTCACAATATTCTCAAACCATTGGAAAGAAGTCAGTTAAAAAAAAAAAAATTGCATTCCATATGCTTACTTTTCATACACTCTCTCCACTAATCCGAGACATATCATGATTCTACTTAGATCAGGTAGAACTTTTAAGCTTGTAATGTAAGGCTAAAGGCTTGTAATGTAGCTTAGCAAACAAAGGATATAGGAAAATCAAAAATCAAAGAAAAACTGAGAGTTAACAAGAAATGGGTAAGCAAGATAAATCTATAATTTCCAACTCTTCTTGCTCTCCTATTCCAAGAATTAATCAAACTATAACCTTATATGACAAACCTTATGCACTTCAAGAAAATCCTACGTTGTTCTCTTTTTTCTTTCCACTCTTCTTGTCATTAACTCTTTTTCTCGCAAGATCACTCAATTTTCCAACAATGGTGTCAAGTGTTTTATATGAACTTAATGTTTACAGTTCAATCACCATCCCTTTTGTGATCTTTTTTTTTCCCCTCTTTTTTTTTTTCAATTAAAGTCTCTTTTCTTTTACTCCTCTTTTGTTATCACTGCTGCTGTTCTTTCTCATTTTCAGCTCAAAATTTTTTTCTTTCTTCCTCAATTATTTTAACTCCTTTCTTCCATTCTACTTCCTTTCTTTTCCCAGCTCCACTCGTAATTGATCCATGACTGAAAGTAACAAGTCATGACCTTTATCCCTACATTCTTTCTCATCATACATATACTTTCATCCTTCAAGAGAATAAAGATTTGGAAAATTATGCAAACTCTCAGAACAAACAATGGCCAAAATATTGTGACGGGTTTTAATGAAAGAAATCAACAATTTAGGCTCAAAATAGGCACCAGGGATATTATGAAAATAGGTAGGCTTGAAAAGCTCAAACTATCCAAAGAAGGCCTATTACTATCATCCCTAAGTTAAATAATGATTGCCTTTCTTATTTCGCCTTAAGAGATATTCAAGTAAGTTCTAGAATGCTCCATGAATTTTAGAGAAATAAACAAGTTTAAGAACAATGCAAAGTATTTGATCAATACCTACTTTGTCCAAGTGAGTGCAAAAAGTTATGCATAAGCCATAAATAATCTAGAACACATGCTCTATAATCCACCATAAAGACATGCATTAAAAATATAGTTTGAAATCTCAAAGAAAGTCAAAAAAATTTTGAAATTTTTTTTGAAAAAGTTTTGCTCACAATAAGGCTAAAGAATATGTATAGAAGACTTGTCAATCAAATCCTTCCCCCATACTTAAACTGGACATTGTCCTCAATGGCCAAACAAATACAACAAAAACAAACAGTACCATGGGACCAAAAATAGAAAGGAGAAAAGATAAGAAAAATAAACTTCCATTCATTGCGCACTGTGTCGTACAAGAATTGAATGCTTGAAGACTGAGGCATCATCAAAGTACCTAAAAAGAAAAATACAAAAGAAAAAACCAAAGCATAAAAACTAGAAAAGAAAATAAAGCAAAAACAAGAGAAAGAAAATAGTATAAGACAAACAAAATGAACTTTAAAAAAACAGGAGAAGAGAAAAGAAAAACAAGAGCGATCGAGAAAATAAAGATAAGCGTCAGCAGTCCTCTGCATCATCATCATCCTCATCATCATTAGCCGGGATAGAGGTACCTACCACATTGTGACCCAGAAGAGTGCTGCTTCAACTCAGCCAACTATTGTTCCATAGTAGCTTGCCGTCTTACCAAGTCATCCATCGTGCCCTGCAAGTGTAAGAGCACCTCCATTTGATGGTCGAGGCGTCCCAGTACGGTTGTCTCAAAGTTAATCCAGGAATGGGACTAAGAACTGCCAGCTCATGCACGTGTTGGTGGTGGTAGTTGCTCTTCCTTCACTGTAGGTAGCCACTTGCCCGGGATGTTTGACCTCGAAGGGAGTGAGCCACTTCTTCGCCTCTTGGCTGTATTTGTACCCGAACTCATAAGAGTGTACTCAGTGACCATATCGTGCCCCGTGCTGACCTCCATAATTTCTCCCTCAAGACTCACACCAAAATCTTTTAGAATTTTCATTATAACCAAGGGAAAAACAAAGGCTTTTATGGAGAGACGGTGATGAACAACCTCCCTAATCGATTGGATGATCAAAGGTGCGAG
This sequence comes from Voacanga thouarsii, assembly GCA_026120185.1. Classification (NCBI taxonomy): domain Eukaryota; kingdom Viridiplantae; phylum Streptophyta; class Magnoliopsida; order Gentianales; family Apocynaceae; genus Voacanga; species Voacanga thouarsii. The sequence continues at coordinate 529,811 of JANUWF010001246.1, read as the reverse complement.
AGGGATAGGTAATGTGTTCATCATCTAATGCAAAATATAAGTATCAATAAGCCTAGTCTCATTGAAACCACTAGCACGGGGCATAACATAAAAAACATGTAGACTAAAGTGCGAAAGTTGGCTTCTAGATCATTGTTGGAATAGAAATTATTAGATTGAAAGGCATTGTGCTTTTGTAGTCCTATGGTAGCTCTAGTCGTTCGAACATCCCAATTCGGATCTGAAAGAATCTTTTGATTATTAACATCTATCCCTTGCCACGTCTCATCATCAAAAACCTGGAGGAGATTGGCTAACTGATTTTGGGTGATAACAATGGGTACTCATTTAACTCTTGTTTCAATGTGGGGAAGATGTGTATTGCCTTTATCTATCATATTGGCATAAAATTCCTTTACGAGAACTGGATAATACTTCCCTTTCAATTGTACAATCGACCCCCATCCTAGCCATCTATACATCATTCCTAATTTGAGTGTACGGTCTAAGGTGGGTGAGAAAGTACGCTCGACAATAATCATATTAGTTGCTCTCCTACTGTACCATTCCTCACAAGAGGCATCTATAAACTCAGTAGGTCTAATGAACAAAGGATCAACAGATGAAGGGGCTGAGGAAGAAGAGGTTCTCGCCCTTTTAGAAGACTGCCCCCTTACTCTAGACATGGTTAAGTAAGGAATAGGTGCAATAAGAAGAGAGAACAGGTAAGCTCAAGGCTGACAACAGGATAGCAACCCCTGCACAGATATTCCTCAAATCACTCACAACCCTCAACCAAGCTCACACCCCACAAAACCCAAACTCCATCAACATATCACCTCCTGTCCATCAATTTAATCACCTTCGCTCTATACAACACGCCCTACAGAATATGTGTGAAGTTTACTGTAAAGCATAATATATTGATATCCTCAAAGCATGCTAGTGAACATGATTATATGAATGAAGGCAGTTATTATGGTATTATGTGATCCACAATGCACTTTTCATGTATTCAAGTATCACTAATAGCCACGATTCTAGCCTTAGCTACATGAAGTCTCCACTGATCAAAGCATGAATCAAGTATTTAAAGCTCATTAAGGCTAAATGTAATCCAATGCATGAAGGAGTAATTCATAATTAAATCATATCATACATAATCCGCAATTTTGGCAAAAAATGTCCCTAGAATGAGAAAAATCAGCTTCATTATTTTAACCGTAGGAATGAAAGAAAAATCATACCTTTATGTTCTTGGATGCATGGGCAAGCAAGAGATGTAAGCTTTTTGGGAAAATCTAAGCTCATTGCTTGTGGATTGAAGGTGGTTTTGTTGTGCAAAATCGCAGCTTTTGAGGTTATTGATCCATAGTATCAACAAAAAAGAAGTCAATAGATGTTATAGAGGTGTTTAGGAGTTGAAAAATTAAATTTTAGGAGATGAGGGATGTGAAGCAGGCACGGGATTGAGAGAATTTGAGAGGGAGAATGGAGATTTTGAAGAAAAAATGGCTAAATTGGTCCTTTAATTGCTCCACCCGACAGGAATCGGCACTGGCCCGGCTCTGTTCTGTCCGGTTCTCCTTTTTTTTTTTTTTAACAAGAATGCAGAAAAATACATGAATGTTAAATAATGCATTGGAATGAGAATAATATAAATAAAAAATTGTCCCTATCACAAAGACGAAAAGTAAAGAAAAGAGAAAGAAATGCTTCAAGGTTTTCCACAGTTGTGATCTCGTAGATTTTCCTCCGTATTCCCTGGTAGTGTCCCTGCTTGACAATCACCCACGAGTTTGGCTAGTTGACTAATTTGGTTCTCCAAGTTGCACATGGAAGCCTCTAGGTTCCTTGTTGTCTCATCGACTCCTTGGAACTTAGTCTCTGTGGTACTTACCAATTGACCAATCAATTCTTCTAACTGTAGTTTTTTAGGTGCCGCCGTGGTGTTCATAGGGTTTGGATTCCCTTGGTTACCTCCAAAATTGAAAGAACTTTGCCTAGGTGGATTCCCATTGCTCCAAGAGAAATTAGGGTGGTTTCTCCAACCAGGATTATAGGTAGAGCTCTATGGATTATTACCTGGCCGGACATTACCTGCGAAGGCCGCTTGCTCTGAAGTTTCTTGGAGTGACCCCATTTTTTGGCATTCATGATTAGGGTGTCCTTCTCTGCAGAAATCGCAGTTGACGTTTAAAACTTGGCCTTGAGGCATCACCAACTGTTCTATCTTTTGAGTTAAGGAATCTACCTTAGCCTCTAATGCTGCCGTGGCATCCACTTTGTGCACTCCTTGCACGCGAGCCTTCGACCTTGCACTTCCCCAAGAATAGTTATTAGAAGCCAAATTTTCAATAAGCTCAAATACCTATTCTGGGGTCTTATGGTTAATGGAACTCCCTGCAGAAGAGTCCACCACTTGCCGTGTTGCGAATATGAGGCCATTCAAGAAGATAAGCATTTGCATTCCCAACTCGAATCCGTGGCGTGGGCATTTTCTTAACATTTCCTTAAATCTCTCCCAACTCTCATATAAGGGTTCAGACTCTAGTTGTTGGAAGGCGAAGATTTCATTCCTAAGTTTGACTGTCCTAGCTGGAGGAAAGTATTTGACCAAAAAATTTTCAGCTAGGGCATTCTAAGTTGTGATGGAACCTGTAGGTAAAGACTTTAACCACGATTTAGCTCTATCTCTCAAGGAAAAAGGAAAAAGTCTTAATTTAATGGCATCCTCAAAAACACCATTCATCTTGAAGGTATCACAAATCTCAAGAAAACTGGCTAAGTAAGCATTGGGATCCTCTTCTGGTAGCTCGTCAAATTGAATCATATTCTGTACCATTTGGATAATGTTGGGCTTTATTTCAAAATTATTTGCATCTATCCTAGGTCTAGTGATACTCGAGCCTGTGCCTGAGATTTCGGGTTTCACAAAGTTGCCATAACCCTCCTGTCATTCCCAGCATTGTTCTGTTGAGCACCATCCATCTCGACAATCAGATTCCTTTGAATTGTCCGGCGAATTTTTGATAACGTCCTCTCAATTTTAGGGTCAAAATCGACTATCTCACCATTGGATTTTCGAGTCATGTACCAAGCGTAACACCTAAGAAAACAAGAAGCAAGTTAGATATATAATTAATGATTAAACAAAAAATAACAAAACTACAAGGTTACAAAGTTAGTAATTCAAACACAGTCCAAGATAGTTGATTAAGTTAAGTTACAAGGTTATACAAGAATACACGAAATACAAAAGATAGCACCGTTTTGGGGAAAGAACAAGTATACATATTTACATATTTACATATTTACATGGTTAAATCAACAAAAACCAAGCTTTTATGCTATTGCTCCTTGGCAACGGTGCCAAAAACTTGATGTGTCCGGACTTGGGTATAAAAATAATATAAAAACTAGGCACATTCCCAATGAAGTTTAAATTAAAACGTTAACCCCAAGTCACATATATGAGCAAGCGTACTTATCATTAACTGAACATAGGATTCAAACGAGTGTTGATCCTCAAGGAACAAGTAGACATTAATTACCTTTCTTTCATTGTTTAACCGACTCGATAAAACAAAATCAAAATAAAATAAAACAAAAGAAAATAAAAACAAAAATATATACATGTCAAGGATATAGATTTATGTAATTCAAATCATTGATTAGACAACCATGATCTTAAAGTACCCAACCTCTATCATAACTAATTATTCTCTTGGCATCATGAAGAATTAAAATAGACTCACTTCTTTCTCAATCCATGAATCCCTATCTTCTAGGTAACTTAGTATCACATACTCTGTCTCAACCAGTCTTACCCAAAAGATGCATTAAACACAATTCTTTGATCAAGTCTTATTCTCAGGCAAACTTAACCCATGAAATTAACCATTTGAATCCATATTTTGGTAGACATCAATTAACCTTTAATTACTCTATTCTTACAATTAACCCCATTTTCAGGAAAGTCAAAAGGCAACAAATATGAAATCAATCAATTGAACTACCATCAACCCTATTTTTAAGCAAGTTAACGGCACAATCAATTAATCTCGCAATCAACCCAAGTAATTAAATACCAAGAATAGCAATCAGTTAATCAAAAGATCAAATAACTCTAAATACCATGAACGTCTAAACCAATGTCAAATTATAATAAAACAATTAAAACATCATTGTCAAGAAAGAAAACAAAGTAAAAGAAAGCACTCATAAACAAGCCTCATTCTTTTTCCTTTGAAGACCTTCTTGTACAACCCTTCTTGAATTGAAGAATTGCTCATTGGATTGAGTGATTTACTATGATGAATAATGAATTCTCCACTTTTCCCTTGTGTTTTTCATCTATTTATAGATTAATAAGTACCTAAACTTGTAGGTACAAAGTTTTTGGTCGAGTAGAAGTTGAAAGATACTAAAACTCCTCAGGTTTCCAAAAACGCGTGGAAAAATCGCAGCACCGCCTCAAGGACAGAAGACAACCGGTGCCGCCTTGGTCCTTCGGAGCCGGCGCCACCTGTGTTATGGTTCTCCACTTGTTCGCCGATTTTTCTCCAAATTTTGCGCATAAGTTTCAGAATTCAGCTGGTGCCGGTTCCAGCCTTGCAGCCGGCGCCGCCTCTACTCTATTTCATTACGGTTTTACTTCGTTTTACCCAAAAATCTGAAATAATGAACAAAATACCTTTCCAAGGGTAAAAACTCAAATATGAAAAAATATGACTAGTTATTGCATAAAATGTCTTATAAAAGAGCCTCAAATAACTAAGCAAAGTATGACTAATTTAGCCCTTATCAACTGGGAAAGAGAGGATTGTGATTGGATGTGGGAAAAATTTGTCAAAGCTTTTCAAGCAGAGTATATATCACAATGAATAGCTGAGAAAAGGGATTATGAATTCCAAACTCTCAAACATGGAGGCATGACGGTGGCCTAGTATGTAGCCTGGTTTACTCAATTATCTAAGTATTGCAAGTGCTTGGTGGATACTAATTAGAAGTGAACTCTACAGTTCGTGAAAGGTCTAAGGTAAGACATAAGGAATGCATTGGCACCATTTTCGCCAGCAACCTATATGGCCGCAATAGATGCAACAACTCAAACTGAGAGCGAAGATAGGAACCAGCCGATGAACCGTCCGTTTCAACCGAATCATCCACTAATAAGATCTTCAATTAATAAATGGCCCACTAGTGTGATGTAGTGAGGAAATAAGAAGAATAGTCATAGACAGTTCCATCAAGCCCTATGCTGAATGCTCCTATATGCCGAAACTATGGGAAGTGTGACCATGTGGAAAGGGACTGCTAGTCGAAGGGACACTAAGGAGATGCTTTAACTGTAGCAACCCAACTCACCTGAGGAACAACTGTCCCAAACAACTAAGGATTGGGTAGGGAGCCTTGACTCAACCAGTTGGTGCAAACAGAGGTGCTACCATTGGAATGACTGGAAGAGGAAGTCAAAAACCTCAAGTGAAGGCTAAGGTTTTCACCTTGAACTGGGAAGAGGTTGGAGTTGATGCAGTAGTGGTAGAAGGTATACTTTCTGTACAAGGTCATTCAATTACTGTTTTGATAGACACTAGATCAACTCATTACTTAATTAATAAGCCAAAGGATCAATACACCTTAGAAAGCACCGACGTGGTAAAAGACTTAGTAGATGTATTCCCGGCTAAACTTGTTTCTCTTCCACCTTCACAAGAAGTTGAGTTCACCCTAGATTTAGTTCCTGAAGCTGAATCAATGACTCCCTATCAGATGGTACCTACAGAATTAAAGGAATTGAAGGAACAGTTAGAAGAGTTAGTCATGCAATGATATATAAAGTCGAGTACTTTACCTTAGGGAACCCCGGTGTTGTTTGTAAAGAAGAAGAATAGAATGCTGAGGTTGTGCATACACTATAAAGGTTTGAATAACCTCACGATTAAGAACAAGTACCCATTGCCTTTGATTAATGAGTTGTTCAATCAGTTGTAAGGTTCTTATTACTTTTTTAAGTTGGATCTCCGGCAAGGTTATTATCAAGTGCAAATTAAGGAGGAGGACATACCCAAGGCAGCTTTCAACACTAGGCATAGACACTACGAGTTTATGGTGATACCATTTGGAGTAACCAATGCACCTATCGTCTTCACAAATCTTATGCACAGGGTTTTCAAGCGGTACTTAGATAAGTTCGTAGTGTTTATTGATGATATTCTAGCTTACTCCAAATATTCTGAGGAGTATGTCAAGCAGTTGAAGTTAGTCCTGGAGAAGTTGAGAGAGCACAAACTCTTTGCTAAGTTTAGCAAATATGAGTTCTGGCCAGATTCAATGGTATTTCTTGGACACGTCATATCTAAAAATGGAATTAAGGTAGATCCAGCAAAAGCTTAAGCTTTTTCAAATTGGAAACAACTAGAGAGTGTAATGAAAATTTGGAGTTTTTTTAAATTGGCTGGATACTATCGTTAGTTTATAAAAAACTTCTCTACTTTAGCTACACCGATGACCCGATTACTAAGGAAGAGTGTGCCATATGTCTCGAGTGATAAGTGTGAAAAGACTTTCTAAGAGTTTAAGAGAAGATTGATGTCTGCATCGGTATTGAGTCTACTTGAGGAGAGTAAACTTTACTATTTGTATATAGACGCCTGCAAGGAAGGATTAGGGGTAGTGTTGATGAAAGATAGAAAGGTTATAGCCTATGCCTTAAGGAAACTGATGCCGCATGAGGTTAAATACCTAACACACGACTTGGAGTTGACTGCCATAGCATTTGCCCAGAAAAACTAGTGACACTACTTATATGGAATGGAGTATGAAGTCTTCACAGATCATGAGAGCTTGAAGTACATCTTTACGTAGAAGGATTGAAATTTAAGGTAGCGTAGGTAGATGGAGATTTTGGAAGAGTACAAGTATCTAATTAACTACCATCTGGAGAATGCTAATGTGGTAGCTAACGTGTTGAGTTGGAAGGTGAGAATGACTTGTATAAGGATGCAGGAAGTTTAGATAGTGCAAGAACTCTTGGAATGAAATGCGAAAGTAAAAAAAAAAAAAAGGAAAGATCAACTTGTATAACCTAAAGGTGGAGCTTGAGATGAGGTAGGAGATTAGTGATGTGCAGTGGAGCAATCCAGAATTTTAAATCTTTAAGGAAAAGGAAACCAAGAAAGGAAATAAGGAATTTCGAACCGATGAAGCAAGGGTGTTATATTTTCAGGAACGAATATGTTTACTGGATGATCGAGTATTGAAAAAGAAGATAATGAATAAGACTCACAGGAGCATGTATGCTATTGAACTAGGAAAGGTGGAAATGTACCAAGACTTGAAGAAGGCCTATTGCTGGCCAGGGATGAAGAGGGATGTGGCGCAATATGCCTCAACTTGCTTGACGTAGCAAAAAGGGAAGGCGGAACACAAGAAGGCAACTGGACTTCTACAATTGTTGCCAATTCCGAAGTGGAAATGACAAGAGGTGACAATGGACTTTGTTACTGGACTGCCTATGTTGAAGACTTTAAAAGATGCTGTTTGGGTGGTGGTGCGCAGATTGACCAAGATTGCTCATTTCATTCTAGTAAATGTTAAGGATTCTATGGAGAAGCTTGCTAAGACTTATATTCGGGAAGTGGTTAGATTGCATGGTGTACTATCGAGAATTGTGTCCAACAGGGATCCTAGATTCACTTCAAGATTTTAGGCCAAGTTTCAGGGGTTAATAGGAATGACTCTGAAGCTTTGTACTACTGCTTATTCACAGACAGATGGATAATCTAAAAGAGTTATCCATATATTGGAGGTCATGCTAAGAGCTTGTGTATTAGAGTTTGGGGACAAGTGGTTTAATTGTATACCTTATGCTGAGTTGGCATACAACAACAGTCATCAAATGTCAATTCAAATGGCACATTACAAAGCATTGTACGGATAAAAATGTCAAGTACTGTTGTACAGGGGTTGGACAGAGGATGGACAAATCAGCAAGTCTGGTGAAGTGAATTTTAAGGAAAAAGCGAATAAAGTAAAGATGATAAAAGAAAGACTGAAAGCAACATAGAGCTGACAGAAAAGTTATGTAGATAATTGAAGAAGAGAATTAGAGTTTCAAATGGGAAATCACACCTTTCAGAAGACAATGCCTAGTAGAGGGATTTTGAAGCACCCTAAAGGTGGAAAGTTGAGTTCTAGGTATTTATGACCATTTCTAGTGATCGAAAAGATTGGAACTGTAGCATACTAGTTAGACTTGCCAGAACAGTTAGTAGGAATTCATGATGTTTTCCATGTATCCCAGTTAAAGAGAAACCATGTTTTGAATGAAGTGTCACTAATACTGCAACCTGATCTAAGCTACGTCATGAAACCAATTAAGATTTTGGATCGGAGTGTCAAGATGTTGCGGAGTAAGTAGATACCTATGGTGAAGATTCTGTGGGATCATCATGGTACTCAGGATACGACATGGGAAACTAAAGAATGGGCGAAAAGGAAATATCCAAATTTGCTCTAAAGGTATAAACCCTGAATTTCGAGGCGACATTCTTTTAAAAGGGAGAGGATGTGATACCCTGAGTAAAATCACCATTAGTTCAAAACATAGCATTTTATGTATTGCAAATGATAATTTGAGCTATTTTCATGAATATATGTGATCCATGGGTTCGATATTGCATAAATTTATTTATTTGGATATAGTTGTGTTGGTTGAGATGGTGGAGCTTTTGTTCTTATTGAGTAGAATTTAATAGAAGAGAAATGAAGTAAGCTGAATAGGAGTTAAGAGAATTTATTTGAGGAATATTTGAACAAGAGTTATTGTGGCTTAGTGGTTAATGCTTAGTATTTATTTCTTGGTGACTTGAGTTTAAATCCCAACTCTTGCAAGCCTTTTCTTTCTTTTCCCTAATCTATTTCCTTTTACCCTACTTTCTGAACCCTTGGCCGAAATTCCTAGGGTTGCCACCATCTTGGATTCCCAACTCCTAAAATATAGGAGTGTGATTTTCTTGGGGATTCAATAAAAAGAATTAAAGCAAATTAAATTCCTATTATCTCTTAGTTTAATATTTTGTCTTAATCTTTGAGGGAATTTTAAAATTTTCAAAATCTGAATTTTTAAAGCTATTATCTTGGTGATTTATTAAGGAAATAAAATATAGGAATATTTATCTTGAATGCTTATGGTGGTTGCCACTTTTAATTAGGAGATAAGTCTCTATAATTTAAATTTCCTTTAAAGAATTTTAAATTAAATAAAAGGGATAATGCTGATTTTTAATTAAGGCAATTATCTCTTGGATTTATAGAGCTTTCGAAAATAAGGTGAGGAATAAAAGAAAGTCTAGCTTTATCTTATTAAAAGCCAGATTTTTATCTCCAAATATAATTATCCTCTAATTACTTAATTTTTACTTGAATTTTCTGGAAAAATAAACAACCCAGCCACCATCTTGATACCTAATTTAGCTCAACTTAAACTCTTCAAACTTGAGATAATTCTATCCAAGATAACCTATAACAAATCAAATTTTATTTAGCAAATTAAAACCAATTTTTTTCCTCTCATTTTCTCCACAATTTCAGCCACAATACACGCGCGCGCGCACACACACACACACACACACACATGCATGCATGAAAATCACAAGCCCTAGATGCTCTCAAACTCTCTTCTTGTTTAGCCAAATTCAACACACACAGGACCTCATTTTTCTCCTCTCAATTTCATCCAAGACAAGACCAAAAGTTAGCTCTCTTTCTTCTATCTTTTCTCTCTTATTTTCAGCCAAACGTAGAACCAAAATACAGCCACAATCTCCTTCTACTCATTGCTCAATTTTGCCAAACCAAGAAGAGCCAAAAGCTGCCATTTTTCTTGTTGTTTGTTTAAGAGTCCAAAACAAGGTGAAACTCTTCTAAACAACAAAACACCTAAACCTAACCATTCCTCTTCATCAAATCAGCAAACTATCATACCCTAAACCTCTCTAATACACAAAAAGGGCAGCCTCCCATCCTCTCCAAGATTTTAGCTAGCATAACCCCAAACTCCACCAAAATTGAAATCCATCCCTAATGTAAGCAACTCTTCAACTCTTCATCAACTCTTCTTCAATTCTTCTCTACTTGTACTCCTAAATCACAACTAAAAGGGATTAATTTTCCCCTATTGTTGGTGACCTTCGAACAAAGAGATCAAGGCGAACCAATCACCTCTTCTTCTCAAGTGAACTCAATCTAATCACCAAGGAGTCAACTTGCTTCTTCAATTTGTTTCACTAAGAGGTATTTGAGACTTTATATATGTTGGTTTAAATGGATTTTATTTTTATAGAGATGTATAAGAACGCTTGTATATAGCGTTTAGCATGAAAAGCATGGATGGATTGGAGTGTTGTGAACAATGGTGCAAATATTAATCTAGGTTTATACGGATTAAAAGCATTGTTATATTTTGCTATGTTGGATCTCGATATATCATATGTTGGTTAAAGATGAGACATTTTGGTTCAAATACGGTTATTATATGGATTTAATGATAGTTGAATATTCGAGTTGTCATATGGATGATTTGATTTGAATGTATGTATTCTTGATGATGAGTAGCATTACAAGGGAACGTTATGGACATAGATTAATAAATTAATTTGTTTGGATGCCATGGATGATTTATGTAAATAATGAGATCATGGGGATTATGATTATGGAATTATTAAATTCTAGCAGGCACCTTTATACATGAGTATGAGTTGGTGGTTTAGTGAAGCTATGGTTTTATATTTTAATATACGTTGGGTGAGATTTTTTCATTTTTATTTTTTGGTGAGATCAATATCCTTGTATATTGGGTGTATTACTTTAGTTAATTAAGATGGACTTATGCAACAGAGTTTCTAAGCTTTACTTTGTAAAGTTAAAGCACTCCATTGTGATTGTCCAAGATAATCTAATAATCCAGGGCCTGGGAACGTGACTCTAGAATGTGTGTTTTTTGGTAGCTTTCAATGATAAGCAAGTACATTCAAGTGAGTCATAGATTATCGGACTAGAGATCTAAGAATAGTTGATGTCTTTGAAATGGGTATTAGTATATTTATCCTGTCTCATTGATGGGTGTTACATAAAGAGTTATTTTCGTTAGTTCACCTATAGGTCAGAGACATTGCTTTAGAAATATTATTCTTGGGGTCAATATTTTCATATGATGATTAATGAAAATATTTAAAATGGTAAAATGCAGCTATTTAATAGTAAGGGCACTTTGGATTATCTGATGAGGTGCAAGTTTGACTTTTTTGATAAATTCAATGAATTTAAGACTGAAGTGGAGCGTCAAATAGGTAAATTAATTAAAACTTTGATATCAACTTGTGGTGGAGAGTACCTCCTCGATAAGTTTAAGGATTACTTGGTACATCACGATATAATATCTCAGCTAACTATGCCTAGAACTCCCCAACAGAACGGAGTAGTTGAGAGAAGAAATAGAACATTGATGGAAATGGTCAGAAACATGATGAGTCATGTGTCTCTTCCTATTTCTTTCTGGGGGTATACCTTAGAAACAATGACATATATTTTGAACTTGGTGCCTTCCAAATTAGTACCTAGGACACCCTACGAGATGTGGACTAGACGAAAGCCCAGTCTAAATGATCTCAAGATATGGGGTTGTCCAACTTATGTGTTGACAAAAGGAAGTAAGCTGGAACCAAGATTAGAGTTATGCTACTTCATTAGATATCCAAAAGGAACAAGAGGTGGATATTTCTATCATTCTTAAAAGTATAAAGTACTTGCTAGTACTAATGCTAGATACTTACAGGATGAACAAGTTACTTTCACCACGGGTTCAAGCAGAATAGAGTTAGAAGAGAAATTGGTCAATGATTTGACTTCAAGTACTTCTAATACCCCAATCTAGGAATCAAGAAAAACACTATTAAATGTTCCTATACAATCTGAGCCTCATCAGAGTGGGAAGATCACAAGAATTCCAGAAAGGTGGATCAAAGAAATCTATAATCTAGTCTCTGATAATTAGGAATAAGATCCCACTAGATATAAGGAGGCCATTGTTGATGTTGATGCAGATAAATGGTAGTTAGCTATGAATGCCAAGATTGAGTACATGTACTCAATCAGTCTAGGATCTTGTCATTGCACCTAATGGGATAAAACCCGTTAGGTGTAAGTGGGTATACAAGAGGAAGAGAGGTGTAGATGGAAAGGTTGAAACCTAGAAGCAAGATTGATTACTAAAGGTTATACTCATAAAGAAGGGATTGATTATAAGGAAACATTTTCACTAGTAGCAATACTAAAGTCTATCTGAATTCTCTTAGCCATCACATGTCATTATAATTACAAGATATGGCAAATAAATGACAAGTCAGCCTTCTTAAATGGCTATCTTAGTAAAGACATCTATATGTCTCAGCCAGAAGATTTTGTTGCTAGAGGTCAAGAATAAACGATCTGTAAGCTTTAGAAGTCCATCTATGGACTTAAGCAAGTGTCACGAGTATGGAACATACGTTTTGATGAAACTGTGAAAGCTTATGATTTCATTTAAAACGTAGATGAATCATGTGTGTATAAAAAATCAGACAGTGGCAAAGTGATTTTCTTGATACTTTATGTAGATGACATTCTACTCATTTGAAATAATGTAGGGATATTGTCATCCATTAAGCTTTGGCTATCTAGTCAATTTAGCATGAAAGACATGGGAGAAGCTAGTTACATTCTAGTTATTAAGCTTCTTACAGATAGGAAACAAAGAATGTTAGGCTTATCCTAGGCTACTTATGTTGACAAGATATTGGTCAAGTACAATAGGGATCAATGAAAAGGGGCTATCGTACCCTTTAGACATGGATTATCCTTATCTTCCAAGTAATGTGCTCAAACACTAGAAGACAAGCAGAAAATGAGCAGGATCCCTTATACTTCAGCTGTAGGAAGTCTCATGTATGCTATGTTTGTACTAAGCTAGATATCTCTTTTGTAGTAGGTATGATTAGTAGATATCTGTCAAACCCAGGGTAATCTCATTGGTAAGCCATAAAGTATATACACAAATGTCTCAAGGAAATAGGAGATTATATACTTGTATATCGTGCTGATGATTTGGTTCCTACTGGTTACACATAGTCAAACTTCCAGGCGGATAAAGATGAAAGAAAATCTACTAGTGGATATATCTTTACTTTATCTGCAGGAGCTATTTCATGGAGAAGTATCAAGTAATCTTGCATTACTGATTCTACCATAGAAGCTAAGTACATTACTGCTTCAGAAGCTTCTAAAGTAGCTATGTCTCCGGAAGTTCCTCACAAACCTTGGAGTAATACCGTATAGGAATAGGCTTGTCACAATTATTGTGACAACACTGGAACGATCTCACAATGCAATGAACCTTGAAATCATAAGAAGGGTAAGCACATAGAAAGGAAGTATCATATTATCTGAGAGTTCATCCAAAAATAGGAGATTGTGGTCGATCAGATTTTCACTGTCAACAATCTGGCAGATCCTTTTACCAAGCCTTTGACAAAAAAGGTGTTTCGCAGACACTTAGATATCATAAGGGTAGGCACTTGTGGACTTTATTAGTCTTTGTAGTGAAGGTGGGAGATTATTGGAATTGATGCATTTAAAGACTATGTATTTTGTGTAAACATATTACAATAAAATGTTTATTCATTTAATTCAGTTTGTTTCTTATATTATTGTACATTTAAGGTCCAAGTATGACAAGTAATGGTCTATGTGTTGGGTAATTCTTCACAGTAAGGTATAGACCATGGGTACTTATCATACAAGTAAAATTGAGTTTTTAGTCATTTGATAGAATTGGGCACTTCATCAAGGTAAGACTATTATGCCATGAGTTCTACTGAGAAATGGTTTACCATGAATTAGTAAGTAGTTCACTCACATCACTAGCATAAGCGTATTTTGAATACGTAGAACTGGACCTATAGTAGTGGTCTCTTATAAATTACTATGATTATAGAGACCAGACTATTACTGCTACAGCGTGGACGGATACCTTCATACTTGACTATGAGTTGGTGGTCTGACGAAGCGAGGATTTCATACTTTGATATATGTTGGGTGAGATTTCTTTTGTGAGATCAATATCCTTGTATGTTGGGTGTATTACTCTAGTTAGTTAAGACAGACTCATGCAACAAAGTTTCTATGCTTCACTTAGTGAAGTTAAATCACTCATTTGTGATTGTCCAGGATAATCTAATAATCTAGGGCCTTGGGAACGTGACTCTAGAATGTGTGTTTTTGCGTAGCTTCCAATGATAAGCAAGTACATTCAAGTGAGTAATAGATTATCAGATTAGTGATCTAAGGATGGTAGATATCTTTGAGATAGGTATTCGTATATTTATCTTGTCTCATTGATGGATGTTACATAGAGGGTTATTTTCGTTATTTCACCTGTAAGTCAGAGATATTGCTTTAGTAATATTATTCTTGGAGTCAATATTTTCATATGGTGATAAATGAAAATATTTAAAACGGTAAAATATAGCTATTTAATAGTAAGGGCATTTTGATCATTTTAATAGCCATGAATAATGTGTCTCTTGGTCCCTAGAATAGCTCAAGTTACCTCGGTGTTGTTTAGACACAATCTGGGCTTAATGGATAATTATATGAAAAAGAATAAAATTTATTCTAAGAGTCCAATTAGAATTAATTAATTAGTCATGGATTTTTATAAGGCCCATAAAAGAAAATTAATTAGTTAAGAGAATTGGCCGGAATAAATTAATTAATTAGGCTTATATATGTTGATATATATTAAGAGTCCAATTAGAATTAATTAATTGGTCTTGGGTATTCAATTAAGCCTAGAAAAGATAATTAATTAATTAAGAAGATTGGACCAATCTTGGATCAGTTTTGGAGCACAGCACCAAGCCTATTATGGCTTAATGTTTTCGGCCATTAAGGCTTAATCAAGTCTAAAGGCTGGCCGAAAATATGTGTGCAAGAGAGGGAGAAAAATAACATGGTTTTTCTGAGTTCTCTCTCTCAAGTGTGTCGTCTCTCCCTTTTTCTATGGTTGACATTTTTTCTCTTCCTCTCTAGAAGGAGAGTATCTTGATTAACTATAGAAGGAGCTTTCACCAAGCTAACCTAAGACCAAGGTAGAGACATACTTCGGATGACAAAGAGAAGAAGATTAGCAGGAGTTCTAGTTGAACAGTAGGTGCCTCCCTCTCCCCCTCCAACGCAAGAAGTTCAGTGCAACCTGTCCCTACGTTGGTTCATCCACAACCAATCAGGAAAAGTAAGTACTATCTCCTAGATGTGGCTCAGAAAACCAAAAAATTTTCCACTGTGCTTTTTTTTTTATTTATATTTTCTGTTTTGATCCTTCATAAGTATGTTAGCAAGTAATCTACGTAATTGGGTCGTATTTTCACAATAAGGTGTAGATTCTAGGGTACTAACACATAATTGAAAATTTATTTTTGATTGATTGATAAAGTTGGTCACTTTATCAAGGTTTAGATCATTACACTATGGTTTATAAATAGAGAATGATTTACCTTTAACCAGTGAGTAGTCCACTCATACCGATAGTATAAACATATTTAGAATACATAGAACTGGACCACGCAATAAAAACTTTATAAAAGTACTAAAATAAATAAAGATTGGTTTATTGCAGCTACTGCATGGACGAGTACCCTAAGACTTAAGTATATGTTGTTAGTTTAGTGAAGTTAGATTTATATACTTTGGTGTATGTTAGGTGAGGTCTTAGCGCAAGGCCAATAACCTCGTACGTTGGGTGTATGACTCTAGTTAATTAAGATAGACTTATATAATAGAGTTTCTATGCTTCATTATGTGAAAAAATCACCCTCTTGTGATTATCTAGGATAATATAATAATCCAAAACCCTGAGAAATGTGACTAAGTATGTATGCTTTATGGGTGGCTCCCAGAGATAAGTTGGTACATACTAGAAGTTATGATTTGTCGGACTAGCTATCAAAGGATGGTAGACGTCATTGAAAGCAGTGTCAGTAATATTTTCCTATCTCAATGACGGGTGTTACATAGAGGAATATTTTTGTCACTACACCTGTAGGTCGAAGACACTATACTTGTAATATTATTCTCGGGGTCAATATCTTTATATGGTGATAAATAAAATATTTAAAATGATTAAAATACACTATTTTTTAGCAGGGATAATTTAGTCATTTTAGTAGTCAAGAATAATATGTTTTTTGATCCCCAGAGTAGCTCAAATAACTTTAGTAAATTTATTTACTATATCGGCTTATTGGGTGAATTTGTTATTGGAAGAATTATTCTAGAAGTCCAATTAATTAATTATTTAGACTAGAATAAATAATTATAAATAATTGGGCTAATATAATTAATTATCTTGGATAATTTTATATTGGACCCAAGTGGTTTAATTAATTAATAAAATAGCTAATTAGATTAATTAGTTTATTAATTAATTATCTTAGGTAATTTTATATTGGACCCAAGTGGATTAATTAATTAATAAGAGAGCTATTTGATTAGTCTTGGACTAATTATTAAAGTATGGCCCATCAGGGTTTAATGGTAGCCACCATGTGCAAAAAGGAAATAAGGAAATAAAAAAAAAAAGAAAAGGAAGTGGCGGCTTTATTGTTGTTTATGAAGGAAAAGGAAGCTATTAATAGATTAAAAGGCAATGCGTGTGCCTTGTGGGTTTTGACCAAAACATTCTAGAAAATTTAGTAGCTTTCATATTTTTTCTTGTAAAACAAAACGACAGCCACCGTTTGTTGTTTTTCTGGTCGTTTTGCTTCGTTTTCCTTTAACATTTAGCTCTTCCGTTTTTCTTGTAATCTACTTCACCTTTATTCTACTTTCATCGATAGAGGTCCATAGTGATTAAGGAATACTTTGGAACGCTAGGAGCTAGCAAACGTGGTAAGTGTTTGATGCAATAGAGCTGACGGTTAGCTGGTGTTCCTGTAGAATAAGTAGATGTTCTTGCTCAACAAGCACTATCAAACCCAAACCCAACTTCGGTTGTTAAAGTTAATCGCCCTAGAAGTAAGAATTCCTAGACTTTGGCTCGGGAAAAATTTTAATTTGCTGTCTTCCACTGCATATATAATTTTTTTGCAATCCTTTCACTAGGTCCAGACTCCGAATTAGAAGGGGGTAGGTCTATTGGGGCAAGTCCACAATCGGGAGGCCAATCTCATGTGATTGAAATGAATCTTCTAACCATCCTATAAATAGAACACACAGGTCAGTACTAGATCATATACTTAAAATATAAAGTCTAAGCAATTAGGTTATTAGCCTAAACTTGGCTCTGATACCACATGTAAAACCCTACTACCTAAGTTCTCGAAAAAAAGATGGGGATGTCACCTTGTCCAAAAGACCATGGGTCTTTATAATGAGATAAAGAAAAATAATAAAGTAAAATAAATCCTTAACTTATTACAAAGTAAATGATAATTCTAGTACAAGTCTCAGAACATAGCAAAAAAAAAAAAAAAAAAAATCTTCTCTCAAAAGAAATTACAACAAAAACATAAATAGCATTCTTTAATCTCTAACATGGCCCAACCTAATGAAATCGGGTGTCTCATGAAATATGATACAAATATGTGAGAAAAATATTCTCAGTAAGTCCTATGTGTGCTTATGATTGATTTAAAAGAGATTTCATGTACTCACTTTTGAAGTCATTCATAAAAGTTGATTGCATGTCCAACACTTTTGTTTATAACAATGAGTGGTGTTTTGTACTTTTTCTCAAGAAATCACAATTATATAATTTTACACAAGAAACCACTAAAAAAAGTGGGCTATGAAACTCTGCATCATAACTCATACCATGAAACCTTGCATCGGAGTGCAATGGGTGATCGGCCCACTAGGTAGGATACTCCTCCATCTCCTTACCTAAAATTACTGGATGTCCTACTTTGGATAACAATCCACTTGGACTGAGTTTCTAGTTTGGACCAACCAAACTCACTAGAACTGTCAGCTTCTCCAAATAGAGCTTATCCCTTAAAGACAACCTCCTACAGAGAGACTTACTCTATTTTTCAAAGATTAGTCCTAGTGGTCTATCCTTATTGAGTACTTAATGTATCAGCATCTAGCTCAAGAACCAATCTCAATAATCACTTTCAAACATTTTGGTCATGCAAGCATAGTTTTTAGAAAATTTATTGAAAATCATTTTATAAATAAAAGATAGTTGCTTGGCTAAAATCTTTGCTTGTATAAAACCTTTAATGAAAATGGTCAAGCTTGCACCCAAAATAATCATCTCATTAGGATAATCATCCGTTCACAATTGACTTGCAATTCAGAGCTTTGATTCATAAAATTTAATGCAAGGACTCACTTGCAGCAGTTTAAATAGATATGTAATATCAACTACATTGATATTTCACTTTAGATAAACCCCTTATCTAAAACCATACAGTAAATCATAGTAATAATCTATGCCAATACATGGTATAGGAAAAACATTCAAATCAGACAAATCTAAGATTGTAATAGGTAATCTCATGTAGAACTATCTTATCAAAGCATAAATTCCCTAAGTAAAAATCATAGATCTCAGATTGTCTCAAATATTCATATGATCAAATCTATATAAACTAATCTATTTAACATCATATCTCAAATTAATCATATGACCCAAACATAGCATAAAGGTCTTTTCATCACATCAACACACATAAATCAACAATTCCATCTTCAACTGATAAAGATTAAACAACTAAAAGTGTAAATCCTCGATATCATATATTTAATAAGACACGCTTAGCAAAAACATAGATTAAATATCAATTTATCGTATTCCCTAGATAAATTTAGTTAAGTCATTCGAATACTATTGATAGGCTTAAGACTCACCCCTTAGAAGAGCATATCTATTATGAACAAAATTTACCCCCTTGGTGACCAACTTGATTCCATTTGAGATAAGAAGAAGATGTCTCGCCTAGATCTTCTAGGTTGACCATGTGTTTGCAGTGAAAAAGGAAAATTAGTCCATTGGTTTTGGTTGTAGAGAAGACAAAAAAGAAAGGAAAGAAAAATAAGAGATTTATTTTAATATAGCTTTGTTTGATCCAAATGAGTAATGATAGTAGGGCATGCATATGTGTTTGTTTGTAGGAAAGGAAGAGCTTTCTGCTTATGTTGATGAATGGCGTATGGTGTATAATTGGCTCAGACTTGAGAGAAGCAAAAAAGAAGAGTGCTTGAGAAAAGTTGAGAGAAACTTGCAAGGTAGAAAAGTGTTTCGGTTTTGCTCCTTTAGAGAGATGAGAGTTGCGTGATGTTATTTTGGCATTTTGTTTCATGTGTGAGTGTATAGGCTGAGTGAGAGGTTTAGGTGTTTGTGTAAAATGTTGTTTGATGAATAGTAATTAGAATAGGTCATGACTCTACCCAAATAAGAGAGTTTTCTTGCTTGTAGAATTGTGAGTCTCTCCCTTTTGCTCTTGTTGTTTCAGTTATGGGAGAGAAGGACCAAAAGTTTATGTAGAAAAGTGTATAAGTTTTTTGGATATGTGTGTGTGTGGTGTGACCAAAATTCTGCTTGAATTTAGTGCTACGGCGAATTAGTTTTGGTAGATGAGAATTCTATCCAAGAAAAAAAGATAAAAGCTTTGAGTTTTTGATAGAATAAAAGTCTATTTTCAGCTAGATTTGGTGTTGTGGTAGCAAGGGTGAATAATAGAGAGTTTCAGCTTCTAATAGTGGCTTGTTGGCTGAATTGCTCAAAGGAAAGAGAGAAGGGCTAACCGAAATTATGACAGAAAATAAAAAGTTTTAAGTGGAGAAAATTTCTGGTTTCTATATAAGATGATAAATAATTTATCTAGATAAAATTTATTCCTAGATTTTAGGTAATCTTCTTCTAAGCTTCTTAAGAGTTTTATTCAGGTACAAAGTCTCTCAAAAGTAGTGGATGAAAGGCTTTGATAAAGCTAGAATTTCAAATGCTAAACTAGAGTGAATAATTAATTCAAGATAACAATATTTCAAAAGATAAAAGAAAATATTCAAAGAAGTTTTAAACCCCAAGAATGGCGGCTGGAGTTTTCTTCCTTTAGCCATTCGAAACTCTTAGGATAAATAGGATTCTAAGAATGAATTTTGAAAAAAAAAAAATCTGATTGTATAATGGATAATCAATAGCTAATGGATAATAGAAATTAATTTAATTTTATAAGACAAGATCATAAAAGAAAATTTCCAGTTTTATTAAATAATTTTCAAGATAAATACACTCCTAGTTTTTCGGAGATAAAATCTCCAATATGGCAGCTGATCTTGAGGATTTTGGCTAAGGTAATTAGGGAGTAAATGACAAGGGAAAGGAAAACAACAAAATTTACAAGAGTTGGGATTCAAACTCAAGTCACCAAGAGATAATTCCCAAGCTTTAACCACTAGACCACAATAACTCCTGTGTCTATAATACTTAGACAAATTTCCTTCACCATCATCCCAAGCGTCTCATTTGTTAATATAAACTCTAACTTCCAAAATAATTTATCAAATCTAACCAAGGAATTACTATAGCCTTACTAGACAATCCACATACACATATGTAAATACAAGTTCATGTTGGAATGTATGCCCAAAATGGCTTTTGTATTTTAGAAATTAATAAAAGTTTCATTCATTAATGGTTGTTTGTTTACATATATTACATATTAAGGTCTAAGTGTATTAGTAAATAATCTACATGATTGGGTTGTGCTTTCACAATAAGGTATAGATTATGGGCTACTAACACATAAGCGAAAAAAATTTCTCTTGATCGATTGATGGATCTTGCACTTTATCAAAGTTTAGATCATTACACTATGGTCTCTAATTAGGGAATGGTTTGCCTTTGACTAGTGAGTAGCCTACTCACACCAATAGTGTAAGTGTATTTGCAATGCATAGAACTAGACCATTTAAAAAAGAATCTTTATAAAAGTATTAAAATAAATAAAGATTAGTTTATCATAGCTACTGCATGGACGAGTATCCTAAGACTTCAATATAAGTTGGTGGTCTGATGAAGCTGGACTTATACACTTTGATGTATAATTGGTGACGTCTTATCGCAAAGTTAAAAACCTTATACGTTGGGTGTATAACTCTATTTAATTAAGACAGACTTATGCAATAGAATTTCCATTCTTCATTACGTGAAAAAAAATCACCCCTTGTGATTTTCTGGGATAATCTAAATAATCCAGGGCCCTAGGAAATGTCACTAAATATATACACTCTTGGGGTAGCCCCCCTGTGATAAGTGGATACATACTGGAACTCATGGATTATCAGACTAGCTATCAAAGGATGGTAGATATCATTGAGAAATGTATTAGTGCATTTTTCCTATCTCAATGATGTGTGTTATGTAGAAGGGTATTTTCATAATTACACCTATAGATTGAAGACACTGCACTTGCAATATTATTCTCGGGGTCAACATTTTCATATGGTGATAATTGCAATATTTAAAATGATAAAATACTGCTATTTGTTACAAGGTATTTTGGTCATTTTAGTAGCCAAGAATAATATGTCTTTTGGTTTCTAGAGTAGATCAAATAACCTTAGTAAATTTATTTTACTATATAGGCTTATTGGAAGAATTATTCTACGAGTCTAATTAATTATTTATTTGGGCTAGAACAGTTAATTGGGCCAATTTAATTAATTAGGTTATTAATTAGTTATCTTTTGTAATTTATATTAGGCCCAATGGTTTAATTAATCAATAAAGAGCTAATTAATTAGTCTTGGACTAATTAAGAAAAACCCTAGCCCACTAGAGCATTGTGACGGCTTAAGGATTTTTAGGAAAACTAGGGAGCCACCACTGTACAAGAAAAAAAGAAATACAGAAACGAAGAAAAGTAGGCGGTGGCCGATTTGTTTTTGGGTTTTGAGAAGGAATAGGAAAGCTGTTTTTTTAAATAGGCATCACATGTGCCTGTTGTTTTGGTTGATCGAAACTTCACAGAGAAAACAGCTTTCGGTTTTCCTTAGGAACAAAACTAAGACCACCATTTTTTCTTGTCATTTTTCCTTCATTTTTTCCTGTCGTTCATCCAATCTTCTTCACCCTAGTTCTACTTTCACCAGTACAAGTCCATAGGAGGTTTAAGAATACTCTAGAAGGTCAAGAGCTAGCGAATATAGTAAGTGTTTGATGCGAATGAGCAGATGGTTAGCTGGTATACCCGGAAAACTAGTAGACGTTCTTGTTGATAAAGTGCTGTTAAACTTAAATCCAACTCCAATTATTCAAGTAAATCATCCTAGAAGTAATTATTCATAGACTTTAGCTCCGAAAAATTTTAATTTGCATATTTCCATTGCGTATTTATTTTTCTGCGATCCTTCAAGTGGTACCAAAGCCATGGTTTAACCTAGAAGCATGCTTAGGGTTAATAACCAGAAAAGGTGCTTTCTTTACTAGTAAAAAAAATATGATTTTTGTGATTGTATAGATCCCTTGTGGTTTTTTGATATGTGTAGATTTTGTGTATGCCTCAAGCATGAAGGCAAAGGCACCTGTAATTTATTATTAATCACTTTCTGTAGAATTCGTGTATGAATCGTTTTGAAAGGCATTGGCATTTGATGTTGTATTTCATTCTTATCTATGAATTCCTGTAACAAATTGGTTCTTGGATTACCATACACAAAAAAAACCCCCAACGGAAACTTGAAAAAATTTGCAGAAAAACAGAAGAAAACGGAGTGAGTAGAAGAAGAGCAAGCTGCAGCTGGCTAACTTGCGAGCCACGGCCTGCTTAGGAGATTTATCTCCCATAAGCCGCAATTGGCTAAGCTATAGCTGCGGCAAGCTTGGAGAAATTTCCTCCCAGGAATTGCCCTCAGCTTCTACAAAGCCATGGTCGGTTTTGGTTTTGTTGACCTAGAAAGCCATGCCCGGCTTCCTAGCACTTGTGATCGATTTTCGGTCTTTATGTCTCCAGAAGCAGTGACCAGTTCAAGTGAAGCTGTGGCTGGCTTGTGACAAGGTGCATTGGTTTTGACAGCTTGAAGGTTCGGTTGCAGTTTGGGCTTCTGGTTCGGGTCTTCTGAGATTTTTCCTATTTTATTTTTCTTGTAATTTGTTTTTCTTTTTGGGGCCCCATATCATAAGAGTTTATTTTCTTGCAGTGGTTTATATATGGATTTAGATAATTTTGCACAAAAATGGTTAGTAAAGGTAAAACCACCTTAGGATTAAACAAGATCATTTTTATTTTTTTTATTATTATGATGATTGATCCATTATTGGTCACATAAGTATTAAAGGTTAGAAATAGCATGTAAAAATTTATTTTTTGGAGCATGCCTATTTTATTTAATTCTGTGATCAAATGCACAAAGATTTTTGAGAAATTAATATTCTTTAGATAAAACAATTAAGGAAAACATTTTTAAAATGGAACTTAGTAATTTAAAAATAATTTCAGGGTTTATTCATCCAAAAGGTTTTATCCTTGACATGGAGAATAATTTTGAATTTAAGTATTTTAAAGTTTGTTCCTTGAAAATAGTTTTAACTTAATTAGTGAAATAAAAAAAAAATCCATAGTTTATTCTCTTAAAGGGTTTAATCCTTGACATACAAAATAATGGTTGAACTTTTTGGTTTTCACTAAAGTTAATAAAACTAAGTTAATTTTAAAGAAACGTTTTTCCCAAAAACTTATTGTCCTCAAAAGATTAAGTGGGAGAGAGATTCTAATGGCCCCATGACTTCCATCATGGATTCCTATTAGAGAATGTTGGTTTCCCCGCGTCATTTTGAGCATAAACCCTATATGATGGATTTTTACGAGAATCTAAAACTAATGGAGAAATTATAATTAAAGCCTATAATATATGTTAGTGTCGGCCAACTTATCGTTGGAGGAATTAATGCTGGATTATCTGTAGGTTGTGAAAGTAGTGACCATCCTATAGATGGAATCATTTCTGTATCATTACCTATTAAGGAAGT
This sequence comes from Voacanga thouarsii, assembly GCA_026120185.1. Lineage (NCBI taxonomy): Eukaryota > Viridiplantae > Streptophyta > Magnoliopsida > Gentianales > Apocynaceae > Voacanga > Voacanga thouarsii. The sequence continues at coordinate 505,756 of JANUWF010001246.1, read as the reverse complement.
TTAATTTGTAATGGTTATACACTTAACTTAGAAAATTGTTATCCTTCCTATGAAGCCTTGTCAATTTTTCTAAGAGCTAAAATTTTCATATTTTCGATAATGTTTTAATAGGTTAACCATATCATAGAAATAATATGATGTTTGCAAAATGTGCATTTTTATATGTTTTTCCGAAAAATTATTTTTCTGAATGAAGTTTTTTTCTTCCAAATCAATAGAAATGTTTGGTTTTAGTCTTTTGTCTATTATTCCCAAGGAGAATAAGTTAATTGGTCCTAGCTATGTGGACTGGAAAAGGAATCTAAACATAGTACTCTCTGCAGAGGATACAAGTATGTTCTGACCGACCCATGTCCTGAAATTGGAGAAGATTCCATAGACCAAGATCGTGAGACTGAGAAGGCTTGGAGGAAAGCTAATGAAATGGCTCGATGCTATATGTTCACTTCCATGTCTAACGTTGTCCAGTCTAAGCACGAAAACATGCCTACTGCATATGACATCGATGTATCGTTTTGAGCTTTGTTTACTGACAAGAGTTGGCCCACAAGGTAGGAAGCTTTTAGAGCAATCATAAACACTAAGATTGCTGAGGTGGCATTAGTTTGTGAGCACATGCTCAAGATGATTGCTTATTTCGAGAAAGCCAAGGTCCTAGGGGTAACAATCGATGCTAAGAGCTAAATTGACATGGTTCTTGAGACTTTGCCAAATTTATATTCTCAGTTCAAATTAAATTATAAAATAAAAAAGTTGAATATGTCTTTGGCTAAGTTGATGAAAAAATTCCAGGCAACTGTGAAAATAATGAAGCTTGAGTCAATGATTTTGGTTACTTATTCTGGTTCGTCTTATAAAACTGGGCCTAAGCCCAAGAAGTTCAAGAAGAAAAAGGCCCAAAACAATGTAGGGGCTCAACCTTAGGGAGTTAAACCCGGTTCGTCTAAGTGCAATGCCAAGCCTAAGGGCAAGTGTTTCAGGTGTGGTAAGGAGGGGTATAACTCCTTCGGTTTAGCAAGATAAGGTGACTCAGTAGAAGAGAGCATGGACTCAGAGTGGGCAACAGAGTACATGTATGGGCCAAAGTAGTGGGAGACTTGGACCTTTTATTTGATTGTAATAGGATTTTAGTTTTCAGTGATATTTTATATGTTTCTAATTTTAAATAGAATTTGATTTTAGTTTCAAAATTGATTTAATCAAGGATATTCTGTTTCTTTACATTCCAGTATTTTAATCAGTAGAAGTTGTTCTGGAAACATGTATGGAAACATTTTCTATGTTAATCCTATTAATTGTCAAATAAATAATACTCAGACAATACCTAATAATAAGAAGAGGAAGGCCATATCAAATAACTCTTATTTATGACATTTGAGATTAGGACATATAAATCCTAATAAAATTCAGAGTTTAATCCAAAATAGGTCTTTGGACTCACTGAAATTAGGTGAATGGCATCATTATGAATCTTGTCTTAAGGGTAAAATGACCAAAAGGTCCTTTATTCTTAAGGCGGAAAGGGCCAAGAAAATGTTATAGTTAGTTCATACTGATGTTTGTGGTCCTATGTCTTTACTTGCTAGAGGGAGTTATGAATACTTCCTCACATTCACTGATGATCACATGCATTTTAGTTATGTTTATTTGATGAGGTGCAAGTCTAACTCTTATGATAAATTCAAGAGTTTAAGGTTAAGGTGGAGCGTCAAACAGGTAAGCTAATCAAAAAGCTAAGATTGGATAATAATGGAGAGTATCTCCTTGGTGAATTCAAGAACTACTTGGCACATCAGGGTATAGTATCTTAGCTAACTGCACTTGAGACTTCCCAGCAAAATAGAGTAGATGAGAAAAGGAATAGAACATTGATGTAAATGGTTAGAAGTATGATGAGTTATTCAACTCTTCCTATTTCTTTTTGGGGATATACTCTAGAAACAGCAGTATATATTCTGAACTTGGTGTCTTCCAAGTTAGTGCCTAAGATATCCTATGAGATATGGACTGGACAAATGCCCAGTATGAATCATCTCAAGGTATTTTGTCGTCTAGCACATGTACTGACTAAAGAAAGCAAACTAAACCCAAGATCAGAATTGTGCTACTTCATAGGGCATCCAAAAGGAATAAAGGATGGATATTTTTATTATCCCCAAAAGTAAAAGGTACTTATTAGTACTTATACTAGAAACTTAGAGGATGAACAAAGTGTATCTACTAAAGTTTTGTGTAAGATGGAATTAGAAGAGAAGTTGAGTGACACTTCAATTTCTAGTATCCCAATTGAGGAACCTAAAGAGGCACAACCAGATATTCCTATACAAAATGAACCACGTCGTAGTGGAAGGATATCTAGGGTTCTAGAAAAATGGGCTGGAGAAGCCTTTATGGTAGTCTTCGACCATCAAGAATATGATCTCACTAGTTACGATGAGGCCATTACTGATGTTGATGCAGACAAATAGCAAGTAGCAATAGATGTTGAAATTGAGTCTATGTATCTTAATCAAGTTTGGAATCTTGTCACTGCACCTGAAAGTATTAAACTTATAGGGTGTAAGTGGGTATATAAGAAAAAAAGAGGTATATATAGAAAAGTGGAAACTTTTAAAGAAAGGTTAGTTGTAAAAGGTTATACTCAGAAAAAAGGGATCGATTATGAGGTTACCTTTTCACCTGTTGCCATGCTTAAGTCCATACGCATTCTGTTAGCCATCACATGTTATTATGACTATGAGATATGGTAAATGGATATCAAGACAGTCTTTCCTAATGGCTATCTTAGCGAAGACATCTGTATGATCCAGGCTGAAGGCTTTGTTCCATTGGTCTATAAGCTTAAGAAGTTCATTTACGAATTTAACCAAACATCACAAGCATGGGACATACATTTTGATGAGACTAGAAAATCTTATGGATTCATATAGAACATGGATGAACCATGCATATATAGGAAAATAAATGGCAACTATGTGTCTTTTTTGGTATTTTATGTGGATGACATTCTATTCATTGAAAATGTTGTAGGGATAATGTCATCCATAAAAGTTTAGCTATCAAGTCAATTTAGCATGAAAGATATGTGTGAAGCTTGCTACATTCTTCGAATAAAGCTTCTTCGAGATAGGAAGTAAAGAATGTTAGGCTTATCCCAATCTACTAATATTGACAAGATCTTAGCTAAGTTTAGTATGGATCAGTGTAAAGGAGCAATCATACCCTTTAGGCATGGACTGACCGTATCTTCCAAATAGTGTCCTAAGATATAGGAAGAAAATGAAAGGATGAGTAGGATTCCATATGCCTTGGTAGTGGAAAGTCTTTTGTTTGCTATGCTATGTACAAGGCTAGATATCTGCTTTGCAGTAGGCATGGCTAGCAGGTATCAGTTAAAGGGGAAGAACATGTGTAAGTTGTAAAGCATATTCTTAAGTATTTGATGGGAATGAGAGATTATATACTTATTTACAGGGCCAATGACTTAATTCCTACCGGAATATATGCCCAAAATGGCCTATGTATTTCTGTACTTTGAAAATTGATAAAATTTTCATTCATTAATAATTATTTGTTTACATTTACTACACAATAAGGTCTAACTGTGTTAGTAAGTAATCTACGTGATTGGGTCGTGCTTTTCACAGTAAAGTGTAGATAATAGGCTACTACCACATAATCGAAAAAAATTGTTCTGAATCGATTGATGGAGCTGAGCACTTCATCAAGATTTAGATGATTGAACTATGGTTTCTAAATAGGGAATGGATTACCTTTAACCAGTGAGTAGTCCACTCACACTAATAGCATAAGTGTATTTGGAATGCATAGAACTGCACCATGCGATAATAATCTTTATAAAAGTACTAAAATAAATAAATGTTAGTTTTTCACAACTACTACATGTACAACTACCCTAAGATTTGAGTATAATTTGGTGGGCTGGTAAAGCTGGACTCGTACACTTTGATGTATGTTGGTTGAGGTCTTATCACAAGGCCAAAACCTTGTATGTTAGGTGTTTGACTCTAGTTAATTAAGATAGACTTATACAATAGAGTTTATATAATTTATTACGTAAAGAAATCACCCCCTTGTGATTATTCGGGATAATCTAAATAATTCACGGCCTTAGGAGATCTGACTAAGTATGTTCACTTTTGGGTAGCTCCCTGTGATAATGGGATACATATTGGAGTCATTGATTAGCGGATTAGCTATTAAAGGATGATAGATGTCATTAAGAAATATGTTAGTGCATTTTCTTATTTCAATGATGGGTATTACGTAGGGGGTTTTTCGTCATTACACCTGCAAGTCAAAGATATTATGCTTGCAATATTATTCTCAAGGTCAATATTTCCATATAGGGATAAATAGAATATTTAAAATGATAAAATTCCTCTATTTGTTTGCAGGGGTATTTTGTCATTTTTGTAGCCAAGAATAATATCTTTTGGTCCTCAGAGTAGCTTAAATAACCCTAGTAAATTTATTTTACTATATGAGCTTATTGGGTGAATTTATTATTGGAAGAATTATTTTAAGAGTCTAAATAATTATTTATTTGGGCTACAATAATTAATTGGACCAATATAGTTAATTAATTTATTAATTAACTATCTTGGGTAATTTTATATTGGGCCCAAGGGAATTAATTAATTAGTAGAAGAGCTAATTAATTAGTCTTGGACTAATTAAGAAAAGCCCTAGCCTACCAGGGTGTTGTGATGGCTTAAGGATTTTTAGGAATCCTAGGGAGCCGCTATTATACAAGAGAAAAAAAATAAGGAAAAGAAAAGAAAATAGAAAGTAGCCAGTTTGTTTTTGGGTTTTGAGAAGCAATAGGAAAGCTATTTTATTAAATAGGCATCACATGTGCCTATTGTTTTGGTTGACCGAAACTTCACAAGAAAACAACTTTCAGTTTTCCTTTGAACAAAACCAAGGCCATCGTTTTCTTGTCATTTTTCCTTTCTTTTTCCTTTAACATTTTGCTCTTCTATTTTGCTTCCAATCTTCTTCACCCAAGTTCTAATTTCAACCTAAAATTCCATAGGAGGTTCGAGAATTTTTTGGAAGGTCAAGAGCTAGCAAACGTGGTAAGTGTTTGATGTAAAGGAGCCAACGATTGGATAGTATACTCGTAGAACAAGTAGACGTTCTAGTTGATCAAGCACCATTAAACTTAAATCCAACTCCGATTATTCAAGTAAAACACCCTAAAAGTAAGTATTCATAGACTTTGGCTCTGGAAAAATTTTTAATTTGCATATTTCCGCTGCATATTTATTTTCTTGTGATCCTTCAAGTGGTACCAAAGTCATGGTTTAACCTAGGAGCATGCTTAAGGTTAATAACCAGAAAAGGCAGTTGCTTTACTAATAAAAAAATATGATCTTTGTGATTATATGGATCCCTCATAGTTTTTTGTATGCGTGGATTTTGTGTACGCCTTGCGCGTGGAGACATAGGCACCTATAATTTATTGTTAATTGCTTTTGTAGAATTTGTGTATGCCTCGTTTTAAACGGTGTAGGCGTTTGATATTGTATTTCAATCTTATCTACAAATTCCTATAACAAATTGGTGCCTGGATCAACACCCAAAAAAAACCCCCCAAAGGAAACTTAAAAGAAATTATAGAAAACGGAAGAAAACGGAGTGGGTAGAAGAAGAGCCAGTCGCCACTGGCTGGCTTGCTAGTTGTGGCCAGCTTGGGAGATTTATCTCCCATAAGCCACGGCTGGGTAACCTATAGCCGCGGCCAGCTTGGCAAAATTTCCTCACAGGAACCATGCCTAGCTTTTACAAAGCTATAGCCAGTTTTGGTTTTCTTAACCCAAAAAGCCACGCCCAGCACCCGCAACCGATTTTCAGATATTTTTTGCAATTATTAGCATTATCATTGGCAGTTATTTTTTGCACAAATAATTGCGATGAAACATTGATCGACTATTTATTTCACTTTTTAATTGTTCGATAATATTTTTCATCACTTGCAATTTCGTCACTAAATAGCAATCGATATATTATCACTCACTATTCAGTCGCACTTTGATTTAAAATTGATTTTTTATTTTTTCCTTATATTTCAGTCGCAAGTTGGACAATGACCTATTAGTGACCAAATTTGAAATCTAATTGCTTTACTGTTCTTATTATTTGTGGTCACTAATTGGACAGTAATTAGCTACTAATTAATTGATAAAAAAAAATAGAAAACGAAATCAATGTGTCACCATTTGCATTTCTCAAACCCTCACAACAACTACTATTTCTCTGTTTTTCATCCTCCCATCATTCCGATAACCATATTTCCATCAACTATCCTTCCCACAACCATCTTTCCATCCCCACTCTTCTATTGACTATTATTCCTGGTTTCCACTATTGTGGCAACTCCATTTCCTCCACATTTCTCTAATATTTGCTTGGCCTGTTGGAAGCCTTCACTGCCAATGAATCAGCTCCATTCTATCCCATTTCTGGTCTGTTGAATTCTCCCCACACCTCTTATCTCAACCACTCTCTGACTTTTGTTATCTTTCTATAGAATTCAAGCATTATTCTTGTTAGCAAAAATCATTGGCATGAGTGGCTGTTGGATTGTATGCCCTCTTAGACTAGGTTTCTGATGTAAAATCGAATTATTTAATAAAAGAATTTATTTTCAGAAATTGTTTGTGAATTTACTTTTTGTTTGTGCACGATTTTCATTTGGAACAGACCCATTGTGTTTAAATAAGTGATCCAGGTGAATGGTGGTCTTTCACAGTAAGGTATGGATCACGGGTTATTTAACACATAAACATTTGTTCTTAACCTATTGATGAGACTGGGAACCTCATCATGTTTAGGTTATTATGTTATGAATTCCAAATGGGGAATGGCTTACCTTTAGCCAGTGGGTAGTCCACTCACTTCATGACATAAGCGTATTTCGAATACGTAGAACAGGACCTGTAGTAGTGGTTTCTCAAAGTACTATATGGTAGAAACCTAGACTACTACCGCTACAGCGTGGACTAGTACTCTACAACTTGAGTATGAGTTGGTGGTCTAGCGAAGCTGAAAGCATATACTTTGATTTGCTGTAGTTGAGGTTCTATCATAGGGCCAATATACTTGCATGTTGGGTATGTGTGACTAGTTAGTTAAGACAGACTTATACAAGATAGTTTCTGCACTATATCGCCACTTGTGGTTATCCGAATGGTCTAAATTATCCAGGGCCCTGGGAAACATGACTTGGATGTTTGCTTTAGGGTAGCTCCCTTGGAAAGCGGAAACACTCCAGGAAGTCGTGGATCATTGGACTAGAAGCCTAAGGATGGTAGATGTCATTTAGAGGGGTGTTAGTACACTTCTTCCTCTCTAAATGTACGGCGATGTGTAGAGGGGTATTTTAGTCATTTCACCTGTAGGTCGGAGACTTTGCGAATGCAGTATTATCCTTGGGGTCAATATTTTCTTATGGTGATATTAGGAAATATTTAAAATGTAAAATACAGCTATTTATATAGTAGGGGTATTTTGGTCATTTTAGCAGCCAAGGCGATGTGTCTTTTTGGTCCTCGGGATAGCCCGTAAGTCCTAACTATTTTTGGGTTGAGGATTTGGTCTCAGTTGAAGAGGATTTTATTTTATTTTGTTTTATTTTATTTTATTCAGGAAGTCTAATTTATTATTGGATTGGAATAAAATTATTAAATAAATAAATAAAATAGGAGTTGAGAGAAATTAATTATCTAGTTTATTTGGTTAATTAATTATTCAGGGCCTAGGTCCAGTATGAATAATTAAGAAATTAACATGGGCTTAAACTAGGGGAAATAATTAATGTTTAATTATTTATTGGGTTATTTATGTAGGCCCAAGAAATAAATAATTAAAGATTAATTATTATGGTTCATTTGGGCTCATCAATTATTTATTGGGTTACTTATGTAAGCCCAGAAAATAAATAATTAATATTTATTATTTTGGGCCTTTTGGGTCCAAGAAAAATAATAAATATTTATCTGGCCCAATAGCTTGGACCTTAGGGTTTTTTCCAGTGATGGTTAAGAGGAGTTTAAGATTAGGCCAAACTGTTTCTCAGGATAACATCCGGGTATTTTGAAATCCCGGGGATATGCTTATCAGAGATTGAGAGACCTAATTTTGGCAAAACATAAACAACTCTTTGAAAAGAAAAAAAAAACCCTAATCATTTTCCTTCCCAAGCAAAGACTCACGTGAGTCTCTCTCTCTCTCTCTCACAAAAGCTCTCTCCTTCTTCTTATTTTTCCCTTGTTCTTTGCTAACCAATAGCGAACGAACCAAGAAGAATTGAGACCCTTCCTCTTCACCATAGTGTTCACCGACTAGAGGGTAGGCTGAGGAATATCCCGAGAGCTGGAGAGCTAAGCATTAATGCAAACAAGACGCAGTCGAAGGCTAGCGGGTGTTCAACCGGAAGCTCCTTCAACTGTGCAAAGCGAGGCGATTCCAGCCGTTCAATCTGTTCCTACGCAACCTAGGAGGGTTAAGGAACGCAAAGGTATGATCTTCACGCTTCCGCATGGCCTTTATGGCTCGCGTATAAATTTTTTTTGGTCTCTGTTTTTATCCGTCCATGGCTCCCTGTGCTGCGTTTTGTCCATCAGTGGCTTACTGCTAAAAGATAGAGTTGGATTTGCTTAGAAATTGTAAAGAAATAAGGATTACTTATTGATCTTTGTCATCTATTAGAAAGATTTATGGGTTTTTCTAAAAACAACTATATAGATTTTTCTGGAAGGATCCATTTGTAGAGGTAATATGTTCAACATTTTGACACTGATATGAAGCAAAAAGTTTTGATTTTAAGCTTAGCTTGAAGTTAAAAATGGATTACTATGAATAGTTGCAATTTCTCAATTTTGATTAGGCATTGTTCTAGTTTGATCCTCTAAGATATAGTTTAGATATTCCCCTATTATTCTCTTTGCATTATTTCTTAGCTCAGGTTGTTTTGCTTGCTACTGGTTCATTTTTCAACAATAGTGGTTTAAAACTGATTCTAGGCCATGTAAATAGCTTTGAACTATTGTTCTTGAATAGGCCTTTGAATAATTTTCTTGCAGTTTGAGGCTAGAAAATGAGGAAAGGAATTTCAATATGCATTTATATGTTAACATCTTTTTGATTAAGCGTTCAAGCTCTGTCATAGGCATCTTCAATTAAACAATGACATTTGATCTAAAATTAGTTTTGGTTGACTCATTTACATCTTTACATCGACAAATGGATCATTTCGATTATTAAATAGATGGCTACCTATCTTGCTAACCTCTCATCCATTTCTTCCTTTCCATCACTCTACTTTAGTGTTGTTGAAATTGTTCTTACACATATTTCCATTTGAACAGAATCCTAGAACTTGTTACCAAAAAAATAGTGCTTCAAAGCTTCTCTTTTATGTTAGAAGGGAGCGGGAGAAGGGGGAAGTAATTTATTGCTAAGGTGAGGCATATCCATTGTTTTCATATACCCATCAAGTTTATGGTGATGAACCTAATATGTCAATGGTTCTCCCTTCTTGGATTATATTTCTTGTAATGAAATTAATTATGGTTATAGGCTTTGCTTTAATGGTGAATTCTAATGCTTGTCATTTTCACATATTTGTTTGATCTTAGAAATTAAAACCAACTTCCAAATAGCTTAGGATTTATTGCATTTAATTCGGTCTACGAGGTAAAAGTTGTCTATGTGGCTCCCATTCCCAAAAGGAAGAAATGAATTGTACCAGTTTCACAAAGCCATAATGGAAGTTTTGACTTCCCCAGTTAGGTTATGATATGGGCCCTTTTTTAAACCATAGTTTTAATTAAGGAATTTAATGGAATTTTACTTCATGTATTAGTTTTCTTTGTACTAGAATTTTATGATTATGAAAGTTTATTCAAAAGCTTAGGGATTTATATTAGAATCATGTTATTCTATTTTTAGAATCATTAAAATTTGAAAAAGTGTACAGTAGAAAAATGGAAACACGATGAAATTGCTTCATGCAAATTCTTGCATATGTTGTGAGTGGCTTCTGGGGAAAAGAGGGGATGACGATGACTACTGGCATTACTAGGGGAGATGAATAAGCAAAAGAAAGGAGTTGCAATGGCATGGGTTAGGAGTCGGAGGAAAATTAAAAAAGACTAGCAAAATTCCTTTTTCGTGGTGTCTCTTGTGGTGATGTCTTCAACGACAACATAGTAATAGGTAATTTGAGAAAGAAGTGTTCATAAGAGGGAAAACAATAACAAGAATTTTTTAAAAAATTAAATAGGGGGGTAAAATATTTATTATAGAAAAAATTACCTTAAAAAGAAGAAAATAGCTTATATGAGTTTGAGGGTGAACTATTGATAAGATTTTTAAGTAGCTTTTGTAGTAGCATTTGCAAGAACAAAAGGAACAAATGCAATATATTTTTTAATATAGAGAAAAAAAAAGAACATAAGATAATACCTTTTCCCTATAAGCCAAGAGCTCCAATAGATCTACCCATTAGAACCCTAGATTTATTAGATTTAGGGCCACCATAGTAATACCTTAATACCCTTGACTCTATTAGTGGTTAAGAACAAGAAGGATAGAAGATCGTGGTCACTCAAATTAGTAACAAACTAGAACCCTAGACAAACAAGCAAATAAAACCCTTGAAATGATTACCAAGTTGAATTATCCCTTTGATTTTTAGAGACACTTACACAAGGATAGAATAAGTCCTTAGGTTGGTCTTGGATTTGAGGAAGAACTTCATGGTCTAAAGCTTCAAGAAGAATAATCTTCTTTCATTTATGTTGTAAAATATGATAAATCATGTTTATGAAGCTTGGAAAATGGTATATCTAAAAAAGTCTCTGAACTTAAAATAATTAAGTTCCTAATATTATAAAATGGCCTAAAATACAAAAAAAAAAAAAAAAACAAGATAATTCTCTTAGCATTCTAGAGTTGAACCGGTGTTAGATTATGTAAGGGAGCTAACACTGGTTCTGTTTTGGGAAAATAGTTACCTGAATACTGTTCAAGCCAATACCAGTTTGGGTGCTAAAGCCTACACCAGGTTGCCACTGGATAAGTAGTAATTGACCTGCACATCTTCACTTTCTTGATCTCTAATTTCTCTCTGACATTGCTATGGAGCTGAAAGTTTTGATCTTAAACTTTTCTTTAAGTTAAAAATGGATTGTTGCTATAAATTGTTGTAGTTTCTTAGTTTTGATTAGGCATTGTTCTGGTTTGATCTTCTAAGATATAGTTTAGATATTCCCCTATAATTCTCTTTGTATTATTTCTTAGCTTAGGTTGTTTTGCTTCCTAATATTGGGATGTATGCCCTCTTAGACTAGGTTTCTGATATAATTTTGACTTGTATTAATAAAAATATTATTCTCATAAATTGTTTTTGAATTCTTCTTTCTTTTGTGCATAATCTCATTGGAAAAGATCCAATGTGTTTAAGTAAATGATTCATGTGAATGGAGGTCTTTGACAGTAAGATATAGATCATGGGTTACTTAACACATAAACTATTTTTCTTAATCGAATGATGAGAATAGAAATCTCATTATGGTAAGGTTATTGTGTTATGAATTCTAAATAGGGAATGACTTACCTTTAACAAATGAGTAGTCTTCTCATTTCATAACACAAGCATATTTCGAATACATAGAACTGGACATGTAGTAGTGGTTTCTAAAAGTACTACGTGGTGGAAACCTAGACTACTACCGCTACAGTATGAACTTGCACTTTACAACTTGAGTATGAGTTGGTGGTCTGACGAAATTGGAAGCGTATGCTTTGATGTACTATAGTTGAGGTTCTTTTGTAAGATCAATGTACTTGTATGTTGGGTATATGTAACTAGTTGGTTAAGATAGACTTGTACAATATAGCTTCTATACTATATCACCCATTGTGGTTGTCCGAATGATATAATTATCTAGGTCCCTAGGGAACATGACTTGGATATTTACTTTAGGGTAACTCCCTTAGAAAGCGAAAATATTCTAAGAAGTCGTGGATCATTGGACTAGAAGCCTAAGGATGGTAGATGTCTTTTAGAGACGTGTTAGTACACTTTTTCCTCTTTGAATGCATGACAATGTGTAGAGAGGTATTTTAGTCATTTCACATGTAGGTCAGAGACATAGCTAATGTAGCATTGTTCTTGAGGTCAATATTTTTTAATGGTGATATTATGAAATATTTAAAATGTAAAATACAACTATTTATATAGCAGGGATATTTTGGTCATTTTAGTAGCCAAAGCGATTTATCTTTTTGGTCCTCAAAATAACTCGTAAGTCCTAATTAATTTTAGGTTGAGGAAATAGTCTTGGTTTAAAAGGGTTTTATTTTATTCATGAAATTTAATTTATTATTGGAATAGAATGAAATAAAAAAAAGAGATAAATTAAATTAAATTTATTATCTGGTTTAATTAGTTAATTAATTATTCAAGACCTAAGCCCAAATTGAATGATTAGAAAATTAACTTGAGCCTAAACTAGATAAAAAGGCTTAAATAATTATTTTGATTCATTTGAGCTCATTAATTATTTATTGAGTTATTTTATAGGCCTAGAAAATAAATAATTAATGTTTATTATTTTCGGCTCATTGGGTCCAAAGAAAATAATAAATAATATTAATAGTCCAATTGTGAAACCCTAGTCAAAACCAACCTTAGAGTAAGGGGGTTGGGATGCATATCATAATTTATTACATGTTCAAATATATTTTTAAATGATTTTCTGTGCTTTGGATTTGAGTTTTATTGTCTCGAAGGCTTGGTTTTGAGTATTGCTTGAGAAGGGCAAAATAGTAATTTTTTGTTGAGGTAGAAAAAGGGAGATAGCTTGAAGATTGAATAAAAAAATAATTTATAGAGGGAAAATAAGAACAATAGTTGTTGTGGTTTAGTGGTTAGAGCTTTGGGATTAATTTTTGAGGTCAAATTCCTTCATAGGAGCTTGGGCTTAGTTAAATTTTATTTTTGCTTGGGAAGTAATAATTTCGGCCTTATGTGCTTGGAGTAGGGTAGAGAAGTTGTCCTAAGAGAGACATGTTAGGAGTATCCTCATTCTACTCCTTTACCCTACACAAAATTCCTAAGGGGAATTCATTTCCCCTTGATCTTTAATTTTCCTTACTTCTCAACTCATTAGTTTGATCAAGTTGTTCTAGCCATTTTCTTTTCAGAAATTTCAGTAAAGTGCTATGGCTTTGTAGGATCAAAATGTTTTAGTGAAAGACATCTTATAGTCTGAAAATGTGAAAGAGTTGTGGAAGATTCCAAGAGGATAAATCCCTCTAGTGAACTGGCTAAAAATTCACTCTAGTCAGGTTCATCTTCCTTCTTAGAATGAACTGAAATTTTCCAGCTTCTTGTGCCTTCAAGGTGTCAAGATTCTTAGCTAATACTCCCTCCCAAATGCTTCCAGAAAAATGGTCTTTTGGATCAGCTTGCAACCTGAATTTCTCCAGCCATTTTCGGACTGTACAAAGATGGTGCAAAACCAGGAAAATTCTTGGGCAAATGTGCACCTTTGGGAGTTCAAAACCAAACTGTTTTCCTCCAGATTTTGTTCAACATCTTAGCCATGTTTTTCCTCCATGAAGAAGGCTGGAAACCAGCCTTGAAAGCCCCTAAAATTTCCCTTCAAACTCTCTGCAAGCTGGCTGGAAAATGGCAGCCGAAAACTGCCTAGGAAAAATTCCAGCCTGCGAAAATGCTATGCAGGATGTTGTCCAGCTTTGTTTCCTAATTCTGTCCTAGCCGAAACCCCATTCTTGTTCTGCATAAACCACCCTTAAACCTTCAGTAATTGAGCTCCATTATCTCCCTTAAGCTTCTGCACGAAGTACAGACATGGTTGCCCAAAAATCTCCCCAACAAATCCCTGCAATCATGCGTGATTGATTACCAAAATTGCAGCCACCATAGTTTAGCAACCTTCCATAAAGTATCCCTCAAATAACCAGACTTTTTCTTCACCAATATGCTCCTTGTTTTCAGCCACCATAAGCCTCCTTAAACCAGCTTTCAATCAACCAAAATAATGCTCAAATAGTCGGCCATGGCAAACTTCTAAAGCTCTACAATAATCAAGATATTCTTGAATATTTAGTTTTCAAATTTGCTTCCTAAAAATATTCTTCAAGGATTTCAAGAACTAGCCTTTCCTTTTCCTTCCAAACCAGAGAATCATCTTCCTAAACCCTATAAAAAATTCGGCCAGCCCTAATTCTTACAGAATTTCGGCAGTTGCAAAACAAAAACCTCTCAATTCCCTCCAACCTTTAAGAACACACACAACACACCAAGAACACCTACTCCTTCCTTTCACTTAATACCCCTCCAAACCACTTCAAACCTTCTCTAAAATTTTCAAATTTAACGTACTCACTACCGTGAGTCCATTAACACCATTCTTAACACCAAACTCCACAAACCAACTTGCTAGTTTGGATAAAAAATCAGAAAATTCTGTGAAGGCTCAAGAACAACTTCAAGGTAGGTTTGTTCTAACAACTTCATCTTCTCCAATCTTGATCTCTAGTGAAAATATATATGAATAAACATGCTAATGGTCTCTCTCTCTCTCTCTCTCTCTCTTCCTCTCATGGCCGAAACTCTCTTCTCTTGGCTGGATGGCTTCTTCTCCCATGGCCATGTTTTCTCCATCTTCCTTGGACGAATTTAGGCATCTAGGAGTTTAGATCCATTCAAAACTCCTTCAAGGTATTCCTCGACCAAGTAAGTCCCTTCAGTATTTCTTTTAAATTCTAGATTCATGTCTCTAGGATGATGTTAATAGTAGGTGGATTGTGATAGGAATTGAGTATGTATTGTTGAGATTGAAGCATGAATATATGTATGATTGTGAAGGAGATGGGATTTATGCATGGAAGGATTATCTTGGTTGATTGTATGATGCTTTGAGGTTTGATGTATGTCTCCATGTCATAGGTAGTATTTGTGATGAAGTATGCTAGAGATTGCGTCACCTTTGGTGAATAGGATTTAAATTCATGTTGGATTATTGAAGCCATGATCATATTTATGTGCATGATTTAGATGATTTGATGAATTGAAGGATTGTTTATGTTCTTGACTGTGGTTAGCCATAGAAATTTGATCATGATCTAGTGGTCTCTAAGCTAATTTTTATTTCATGAATAAAATATTTAATAATATAATTTTGCTAGTAATTTTGAAAAAAAAAACCCTAGGAATGGTAGATTTGGATTATTATATATATAAAGGATATTTTAGTCAAGTAAATAATAATTTTTTCTAGAAAAATAAAATATATAGATATTATTTAAAATATTGAAATCAATTAAAGCCTTTTATGGAATTAAGTATAATTAGTAAAATATTTATTACTAAAAATTTTATTATTATATTTTAATCAAAACCCATTAAGAATTTATTTATTATTGTTCAAGCAAGAATCATTAAATTAATTTTCAACTAATTTTAGCTATCAAATATTTTCTAACAACTAAATTATTAATAAATCATTATTTTACTTAATACTACCTAGGACTCTTGATCAAATAAACTCTAAATTTTTCTTAGAAAGATTTAAACTTTCGACTTATTAGAATTTATTTCCCAAATCATTAATAATTTTAAATATCAAAATTAGGCTCAACTTATAAACCTATTTATTTATTGTTTGGCCTTAAAGCTTGGGACACTAGGATCATGGTAGTTGAAAGTTGAGTTGATTTAAAATTGAGGAAGTGGATTGTGGCTTGAAATTGATTGTGATTTGTATTTGCCCATGCAGGGCTAGTTCAGCTGTTGGAGACCTTTTATTGTGAGCAAGAATCAGATAAGCTTCTACATAAAACCTGATTGAGGAAAAGTGTTTAATTATGGCAAGCCAAATGTAGAGTGCATGGACACTCATCTTTGTAAAGGCAATTGAGGGTTGTCTCCTGTCTTATTTCCGTCAAACAAATTATTTGAAAACCAATAAGCAGATTTATTCAAACTCAAAACTCTTTCTAGAATTGATTTTGACAAAGATTTTGGAAACCCTTAATTGCCATGTTCAAGTAGAACTATGTTTTGTTCATTTTTTTTCCCAAGTGGGATATGTTACATTGAGTACTCAATAAGGGTGGACTACTAGGGCTAGTCTTTGAGGGGTTAGGGTAAGTCTCTTAGTAGGTGGCCACCTCTGAGGGGTGAGTCCTTCTCGGATGAGACGACAGTCCAGTAGGTCGTGCCGATCCGAGCTAGCAGTATTCTTTTTCAGTCAAGTGACTGTGTTTTGCCAGAATGGACACCCGGTTGTTGTTTGGGTATAGAGAAGGAGGAGTATCTTGCCCAGTAGGCCGATCACCTACCTTTGTCAGTCTACACAAAGTGTGGCATTCTGACTGGCGGTATGCACAAAGTGTGGCATGCTGACCATTCGGTTATGGGGCCCAACGTGTGGTAACCCGTAATCCTTTCTTTCGAGTTGTTGATTTTCTAAGTTATTTATGGCTAGAAAAGCCAAAACACCACTCCTGCTTTTGACGGATGCTTATTGCTTGCCAGTGATCTCTTATAAAGAATTTTATACTTTGCATTCATGAACTGTTTTCACCCAACACTTAAACACACACGGACTTACTGAGATTTCTGTCTCACCACCATTTTTACCGTGATTTCAGGTCGATCCTGCTGTGGGGATGAGTAGCTAGATTATGCCTGCTTTGGAAGATTTTCTGATGTTTTATTTTTGCATAATGTTTTGGGGAGATGAGAGTGGATAAAATTTATTATGGATTTGATTTTGGTATTCTCAGATTTATTCTTGGATTGATGTTTATTTTTGGGATGTAATAAATTTTAAGTTCAAGTATCTTTTTTTACCCCGTTATTTTATTTGTGTAACCTAGTTATAAAGACCCCTTGTCCTTTGGACGGGGCGACATCCCTGGCCCTGGTGGGCCTAGGTAGTGGGGTGTTACACCAATAGCTTGGACCAAAGGGATTTTTAATTCACGGAAAAAAAAAAGTTTAGGCTAAGCTAAACCTCTTTTGTTGAAAACTTCCGGGTGTTTTGAAATATCAAAACCCCGGTGTTTTAGGTTATCAGGGGTGAGCCGTGTGTTTTGTGTTAACATAGATTACACACGAAGATAATAATAAAAAAAAAACCAGTAGCCTTGTTCTTCTTCTCTTTCTCTCGTTCTTCTTTTCCTGTGTTTTTCTGGATTTTGCCAATCAATACCAAACGATCAAGAAGCCTTTGAGACTGTGATTTTCCTTGCCTAAGTTGTATCACCAATGAGCAATAGGCGGTGGAATATTCTAAGTTCTCAAGAAGCTTCAACATTCATGCAAAGGAGACGAAGCAGGAGGATCACAGGATTTCAACCAGAGGCATCAACAATCTCGGAATCATCATCATGTGGAGAAGCTATTCCTATGGTCCAATCGCCTTCTTCACGGCTGAAGAAAATTACAAAGCACAGAGGCATTAGTTTTTTCCTCCCTTTCGCTATGTTCTGTGTTTTGTTTTTCACCTCTGTTTGGTGCATGCATGGCTTTCTGTGTGTTTTTTTTAGCTTCAGCTACTAATTCATTTTTTAGCAGTAGTGGTTTAAAGCTGATTTTAGGTCTTGTAAATAGCTTTAAATTCTTGTTCTTGAATAGGCCTTTGAATAATTTCCTTGTAGTTTGATGCTAGAAAATGAGGAGAGGGATTTGAATGTGCATTTTAGAATGCATTCATATGTCGAAGGTATCTTTTTGATGAAGTGTTCAAGCTTTATCACAGGCATCTTCAATTAAACACTATTATCATATCTAAAATTAGTTTTGGTTGACTCATTGACATCTTTACATTGACAAATGGATCATTTCTATTGTTAAATAAATGGCTACCTATCTTGCTAACCTCTCCTCCCTTTGTCCCTTTCTATCTCTCTATATTAGTGTTGTTGAATTTCTTTGTACATGCATTTCCATTTGAATAGAATCCTAGTTCTTGTTACCAAAAAAAATGGTGCTTCAAATCTTTGGTTTTGTGCTAGGGAGGAATGGGAGGAGGAGGGGGAAGCAATTTATTACTAAGGTGTGGCATATCCTTTGTTTTCATATACCCATCAAGTTTATGGTGATGAACCTAATATGTTATTAGTGCTCCCTTCTTGTATTACATTTTTGTTAATGAAGTGATAGGGGCTAAATTCATCATTAATTTCCTAGTTATTTGAGGATATTTTGTGATACATTTGATGCAATAACTAGTCATATTCCTTCATATTTGATATTTTACCATTGGAAAGGTATTTTGGTGTTTGTTGCAGAACGAAGGAAAAAATAATGAAAAATCGTCGCCGTCTAGTGCATGGCCGGCCAACTCAAGTCTGGATGCAAGGGAAAATCAGCAAAAAACAGAGCATGGTCGGGCCAACCAGAGCACTGCTAGCGCCAGCCAGCACTGGCCCCACGTTGCCCAAAGCAGCTAATTTTTCCTGATGCACACGGATTTGGGAATTTCATATTAGTTTTGGTATTTTCCAACTTGTACATAGTCTAGAACTCTTAGGAAACGAATTTTGGCATATTGGGAGCCTATTTAAGCAAGGAAAACACAAGATAAACTTGTGAATCAAAGGATCAAAGCTGCCAATTAATCACAAAAAAAGAGATTTATCACTCAGAGGGGTATTATTCAAGAAGATCTTCAAGGGAGAAGAAGGAGGGCTTATCTATGATTTCTTTCTTTTACCTTTGTTTCCTTTTCTAGAACAATGATGTGATTAATGTTTTCATTGTAATTTGACAATATTTTGGGATTCATGATTTTTGAGTTAATTTAGTCTTTTGATCAATTAATTATTATTCTTGATATTTGATTACATGTTTTTAGTAAGGAATTGATTGATAGATTATTCTTGTTAGCTTGCATCCATAAGAGGTTAATACTGTTTTCAATTTAATAAATTTCGTATTTGTTATCTCTTAACTTTCTTGAAAATTGGGTTATTTGTCAAGAACTTGGATAGTCAAAGATTAGTTGATGATTGCTAGAATATAGATTGATTGGCTAATTTCATATTTTAAATCACATAGAATATAGGAATTTATGTAAGGATTTATTTTTAATGCATCTTTTGGGTAAATTGGTTTAGACAAAATATGTTCACTAATTTAATTAAAAGATAGTGATTCTATGGATTACAAATGAAGTGGGTCTATTTTAATTCCATTGTGATACAAAGATAATAATTGATTGTAATACTTTGCTAAGTAATTCATTGCCATGTCTTCAAGAATATTTATGTAAATTGTATATTTTTTCATCCTTAAGTTGTATATATTTTTCTTTATTTTTCTTTTTATTCTGTTATCACTTTCTTAGGCCAGTTAAATAATGAATGAAAAGTAACTAATGGTAGTTATTCCTTGAGGATCGATACTTGTTAATTCCCTACATTATGCTTGCGATGAGTGTACTTGCTCATATGTGTAATTTGGAGATTAATATTTTAATTAAAACTTAGCTAGGGATGGATTTAAATTTGTATGATTTTTATATATCCAAATTCTACGCATAAAGTTTTTGGCACTGTTGTTGGGGAACAATATCATGAAAGTTTGGATTTCATTGATTTAACCATGTTTTTGTGTGTGTGTGTGTGTGTGTGTGTGTGTGTGTAAATATGTTTATATGTTCTTTGTGTAAATAAGTGTCATATCATGTTGTATGTGTAAATGTACTTTAATTAACTCATTCAGTGTATGTTGTACTTTGAATGATAATTATGTTAAATTGACTATTTGTAAATTCTTTAATCTCATCGGCTTATTTTTCTTGTAGTCTTAGCGCTTAGTGTATGACCCAACAATTCCAAGGAAAACCAGTGGATTTTGATCCTGATATTGAA
The DNA here is from genome assembly GCA_026120185.1 of Voacanga thouarsii. Lineage (NCBI taxonomy): Eukaryota > Viridiplantae > Streptophyta > Magnoliopsida > Gentianales > Apocynaceae > Voacanga > Voacanga thouarsii. The sequence goes on along the minus strand of JANUWF010001246.1, from coordinate 485,812 downwards.
AGAACTTTGACAAGGATTCAGAGGGCACTCAGGCAAAAGGATAAGTGCGCAAGTTCAACAGGAGATATGGAAGTTAACCAAAAAAACAATAGTAATAATGGTGGAAATAATAGGAGGATCATGGATGACTTTGTTAAACTGGCAATTTCAGGCACAGACTCGAGCATCACTAGACCTAAGGTGGAGGCGAACAATTTTATGATCAAACCCAACATTATCCAAACAATCCAGAACATGGTACAATTTGATGGGTTACCAGATGAATACCCTAATGCCCACCTTGCTAGTTTCTTAGAAATTTGTGATACCTTCAAGATGAATGATGTTTCGGAAGATGCTATAAAGTTGAGGCTTTTTTCCTTTTTCTTTAAGGGATGTGATAGGGGCTAAATTAGTCATGTTTTTCCTAATTATTTGAGATTCTTTTGTGATACATTTTGTTCAATAACTAGTCTATTCTTTCATATTTGAGATTTTACCTTTGGAAATGTATTTTGTTCATTAGTTTATATTTTTAAGGTAAAACGAAACAAAAACGTTACAAAATAGATTAGAGGCGGTGTTGGCTAAGATAGAGGAACTAGCGCTGGCCATGTATTGTTGACACAAACTTTGAAGTGACGGGAAATTGGTGAAATAGAGTATGGTGAAATAGAGTAAAACAGAGTGGAACTGGCGTCGGCTCCAAGAGTCAAGGTGGCACGGCTGCATTCTGATCTTCATTGTGCAAAATTCGGAGAAAAATCGGCGAATGAGTAGAGAAGCATAACACAATCAGCGCCGGCTCTGAAAGCCAAGGCGGCACCGACTGTGCCCTGAAGATAAGGCAGTACTTGATTTTTTTTACACGATTTTTGGTAATTTGTGGAGTTTTAGTATCTTCCAACTTTTACTCGGCCAAGAACTCTGCACCTACGAGTTTAGGCACTTCCTAAGCCTATAAATTGATAAAAACACAAGGGAAAATGAGAGAATTCATTGATCATCATAGAAAATTACTCAATCAAATGAGGAGTTTTTCAATTCAATGAGGGTTGTACAACAAGGTCTTCAAAGGAAAAAGAATGAGGCTTGTCTATGAGTGCTTTCTTTTACTTTCTTTTCTTTTTCTTGAACAATGATATGTTAATTGTTTTATTGTAATTTGACATTATTTTAGAAATTCATTATGTTTAGAGATATTTGATCTTTTGATTAATTGGTTGTTCTTCTTGGTATTTAATTACTTCGGTCGATTACGAGATTGGTTGATTGTTACTTTCTATTGACTTGCTTCAAAAAGGGGCTGATGGTGGTTTCAATTCATTAGTTTCATATTTGTTGTCTTTTAACTTGCTTGAAAAGGGAGTTAATTGCTAAGAGCTGGTAATTAAAAGTTAATTGATGTCTACCAGAATATGGATTCATTGGTTAGTTTCATGTTTTAAGTTTGCCAGAATATGAAAATTTAATCAAGGATTATGTTTAATACATCTTTTAGAAAAGACTGGTTGAGATAGAATATCTGATACTAAGTTACCTAGGAGATATGGATTCACGGATTGAAAAAGAAGTGAGTCTATCTTAATCATTCATGATGCCAAGGGAATAATTAGTTATGATAATGGTTGAGTTCTTTAAGATCGTGTTTATCTATATAATAGTTTGAGTTGCATACTTCTCCATCCTTGAAATGTATTTACTTTTATTTTATTTTATTTTATTTTCCTTTTTATATGTTTTTCACTTTATCGAGTCGATTAAACAATGAAAGAAAGGTGATTAATGTCTACTTGTTCCTTGAGGATCGACACTCGTTTGAACCCTATGCTCGGTTAATGATGAGTACGCTTGCATATATATGTGATTTGGGTTGGACGTTTTAATTTAAACTTGATTGGGAATGTGCTTAGTTTTTGTATGATTTTTACACCGAAGTCTGGACACATCAAGTTTTTGGCGTTGTTGCCGGGGATAAATCTGTGTTTATTGGTTTAATAATTCTTTCCTCTTGCCAAAAAAATCAAGTTTTTGCTACCGTTACCGGGGAACAATAGCATGAAAGCTTGGATTTTATTGATTTAACCATGTGAATATATAAATATGTAAATTATGTATAATTGTTCTTTTCGCAAAAAGGTGCCATCTTTTGTATCTCATGTATTCTTGTACACCTTTGTATACCAATGTAACCTAACTTACTAACCTTGACCCTGTTTTATTAACTAAATTTTTCTTCTTTTCATTTTGTTATCTAACTTTCTGCTTGTCTTTTATAGGTATAGGCCATGGAAAGCAGTGAAGTCATTTTTGCTGTTTGGAATAATTTTAATTTTTGTCATTTTGTTTTCTTCTTTTTATCGTGTTTTTATGAATTATATTGTATGATTCATCAGTACTGCATTTTTCATTCAAAAAAAAAAAAGCATTAGTGTATGGATGGACACAATTACAAGCTCACATTGATGTTTTTAGTGAGACGTCATTTGAAGCATTAGTGAATTCTTTTGTTGCCAATATAAATTCATCAGTTCAGGGTATGAAGAAGCTTCCCAACGATTGTGCGATCAAAGGAAACAATTAGTTAAGATTGTTGAGGAGACTCTTGAGTTCATGCTAGCCCATACACTTGAACCAGAGAATCTCCAAGGAGAGGAGAGATGCTATGAGGGACAATTATCCAGTATGGGAAGGGAGGTATTCAATTCTTCACTATATGCTAATAATCCAAATCTCTCTTTGTTACATGATTTCTTAGGTTCCTCTCTTTCTTGGAGAATATGGGTCCAAATAATGATGTGTTGACTTTAGCATACTTCAAGGAGTTGGATCTTTCAACACTATATCGTAAGAAGTCCTTGGAGGATGATGGAAATTTCTACCTTTCACCCCATTCAACGGGAGGTAGCTTACTATTTGTAGATGTGTCGAAAAGTAAGGATTTCTTGATCCCATCCTTAAGAACTCAATTGCTAAGTTTAAAAGGGGTATTTTAAATTGTAAAAATTCTTTTGAAGGGTTAATTGGTGATTTCAAAGTTGATGCATCCCTTAGATACCCTGTGCAGTCATATGTTGGAAAAGATATTTATGCGTCTAAAGGAATATTAGAAAATGAGGTTTATATGTTTGGCTAAGACAAATCGTTTTCATAAACCTTCCATTTTTCAAAATCCTCCATTCTCCTTTCTATATTCATATGCTTATCTTCTATTTTGAGCTTTAATTTCTTTCCAAAAGGTTTGCTGAAGAAGTATGATGGGTGTAGAGAGTTTTTGTTTTATTTTTATTATTTTAGCCTTTTTCTTTGGTTTGTTTTCTTTTAATTAGGTATGTTTTTATTTTATTATTATTTTTCGTGTGCTTTTATTTGTGTTTTGTTTTATAGGCATAAAGTCCTCTTGGACAAGCCCTACTCTTTACATCAAGTTTGGATATCTATTAGAGCATTATTGCACTTGGATAGTATTACTTACACTTTCTATCCCCTTATTATTTTTAGTCCCTTTGGAAATGTTTTCTTGTGTTTAATTTTTGCCAATGAGGACATTGTCCAATTTAAGTATGGGGGAGTGGTTTGGTGATCTACTTTGTCCAAGTTTTTATCAATCTTATTGTGAGCACAATGAATGGGAGTTTGTTTTTCTTATCTCTTCTCCTTTTTATATTTTCAATCCCATGGTATGGTTAATTCTTTGTTATATTTATTTGGCGATTGAGGACAATGTCCAGTTTAAGTGTGGGGGAGTGATTTGATTGACAAGTCTTCTATACATATACTTTAGCCTTCTTAGGAGCAAATTTTGAGCGAAAATTTTTCAAAAATTTTCAGACTTTCTTTGAGATTTCAAGCTATATCTTTAGTGCATGTCTTTATGATGGATTATAGAGCATATGTTCTACATCATTTATAGCTTATGTATGACTTTTTGCACGCACTTGGATGAAGTAGTTCTTGATCTAATGCTTTGCATTGTTCTTAAACCTGTTTTTCTACTAAAATTCATGGAGTATTCTAGAACTTACTTGAATAGCTCTCGAGGCGAAATAAGAAAGACAGTCATGATTTAACTTAGGGATGACGGTAATAGGCATTCCTTGGATAGTTTGAGCTTTTCAAGCCTACCTATTTTCATAACATCCTTAGTGCCTATTTTGAGCCTAAATTGTTGATTTCTTTTTTGAAAACCCTTCACAATATTTTGTCAATTGCTTATTGCTGAGAGTTTGAATAATTTCTCAAATCTTTATGCTCTTGAAGGATGAAAGTATATGTATGAGAATATTGAGAAAGAATGTTGGGATAAAGATAATGACTTGTTACTTTCAGTCATGGATCAATACTAAGTTGAGCTGGAAAGAGGAAAGAAAGCAAAGAAAGAGAAGAAAAAGAATAAAGGGATTGAAAAAATAAAAAAGAGAAAACAAAAAGCTGCCAAGAAGAATTGAAAGAAAGAAACTACGAAAAAAAAAAAAAAACAGCAGCAGTGAAGGAAAAGACAAGTGAAAGAAGAAGAAAAGGAAAAATAACAAAAGGAATGGTGATTGAGCTGTAAAAGTTAAAGTTCATATTAAATTACTTGACAGCATTACTGGAAAATTTGAGTGATCTTGTGAAAAAAATAGAAAAGAGTTGATGGAAAAAAAACAACAAGAGAAAAAAAATGAAGAATTTGCTTGAGTGGAGTTGAAATTGCTGAATAAGGTTATGGCTTGATTGATTTTTGGAATAGGAGAGCAAGAAGAGTTGAAAATTATTGATTCACTTTGTTTATCCTTTTCTTGCGAACTCTCAGTTTCTTTGATTTTTGATTCTCCTATATCCTTCGTTCGATAAGTAACATTACAAGCCTTTAGCCTTATATTACAAGCTTAAAAGTCCTACTTGATCTAAGTAGAATCATGATGTGTCTCGGATTAGTGGAGAGAGTGTATGAAAAGTAAGCATATGGAATGCATATTCTTTTTTAACTAAATTTTTTCCAATGGTTTGAGGATATTGTGAAGTATTTTGATGGTTCTACTAAGTCATTTATTACTAACACAAGTATTGCATTGGTTGTAAAAGATGTAGTATCATGTGTTTTATGTTCTTGAATGAAGAAAGCGTTAAGGATATTGTTTTGAAATTGATTGAGTGGTTTGTTAAACCTTGTGTTTTCCTACTTGTTCTTGATACTTTGCTTGAGGACAAGCAAAGAGATAAGTGTGGGGGAATATGACAGGGGCTAAATTAGTCATGTTTTTCTTAGTTATTTGACGTTCTTTTGTGATACATTTTATTCAATAACTAGTCTATTCTTTCATATTTGAGATTTTACCCTTGGAAAGGTATTTTGTTCATTATTTCAGATGTTTAGGGTAAAACAAAACAAAAACGTCGCAAAACAGATTAGAGGCGGCATTGGCTAGGATAGAGGAACTAGTGCCGGCCATGCACTATTGACACAAACTTCAAAGCGATAGGAAATTTGGTGAAACAGAGCAAAATAGAGTGGAACCGGCGCTGGCTCCAAGAGTCAAAGCGGCGCCAACTGCATTCTGGTCTTCATTGTGCAAAATTCGAAGAAAAATCAGCGAACGAGTAGAGAAGCAGAACACAACTAGCGCCTGTTTGACTTGCTTGAAAAAGGGGCTGATGGTGGTTTCAATTCCTTAGTTTCATATTTGTTGTCTTTTAACTTGCTTGCAAAAGGGGTTAATTGCTAAGAACTGATAATTAAAGGTTAATTGACGTCTGCCAGAATATGGATTTATTGGTTAGTTTCATGTTTTAAGTTTGCCAGAATATGGAAATTTAATCAAGGATTGTGTTTAATACATTTTTTGGGTAAGACTGGTTGAGACAGAATGTGTGATACTAAGTTACCTAGAATAGAGAGATTCATGGATTGAAAAAGAAATGAGTCTATCTTAATCCTTCATGATGCCAATGGAATAATTAGTTATGATAATGGTTGAGTTCTTTAAAATCATGTTTGTCTACACAATAGTTTGAGTTGCATACTTCTCCATCCTTGACATGTAAATACTTTTATTTTTATTTTATTTTATATTATTTTTATTTTTTTTTCGCTTTATCGAGTCGGTTAAACAATGAAAGAAAGGTCATTAATGTTTACTTGTTCCTTGAGGATCGACACTCGTTTGAACCCTATGCTCGGTTAATGATGAGTACGCATGTTCATATATGTGATTTAGGTTGAACGTTTTTATTTAAACTTGATTAGGAATGTCCTTAGTTTTTGTGTGAATTTTACACCCAAGTCTAGACACATCAGGATAGAACCAAATCACGGTTAAAATCTTTACTAGAAAGATACATCACTACATGGAATGGGCTAGCTAAGAAATTTTTGGCAAAATACTTTCCCCTAGCCAAAACAACCAAACTTAGGTGATGCGTAAATTTTGGGTGTTTATAAATCATCAAATTTAAATCCATCTCTTAGTCAAGTTTTAATTAAAATATTAATCCCAAAATACATATATGAGCAAGTATACTCATCGCAAGCATAATATAAAATACACACTAGTCACTTTTCATTCATTGTTTAACTGACCAAATAAAGTGATAAAACTATAAAGATAAGAAAAATATTTACAATTCAAGGTGTAAAAAATATGTAATTTTGGACAAATGTTTTTGAAAATATGACAAAGAATCACTTAGCACATATCACAATCAATTATCATCTTGGTCTAATGAAGGATTTAAAATAGACCCACTTCATTTGCAATCCATGGAATCACTATCTTCTAGTTAAATTATTGAAAATATTATGTCTCAACCAATTTATTCAAAAGATACATTAAAATCAATCTTCATATAAACCCCTATATTCTAGGTGATTTAAAACATAAAACAAGTTAATGAATCTATATTCTAGCAATTATCAACTAACCTTTGATTACCCAAGTTCTTAATGATTAACCCTTTTTTTAAGCAAGTTAAGAGGTAACAGATATAAAATTAATTAATTAAATTCATTACCAACCCCTTTTTCAAACAAGTTAATAACAAAAATCAACCAACCAACTCCGTATACAAATCAAGTAATCAAATCTCAAGATAAAATAATTAATTGAATAAAATAGTAAATTAACTCAAGGAATCATGAATCCTAAAAATAATGTCAAATTACAATGGAAACATTAATTACATAATTATTTAAGAAAAAAAAAATAAAGTAAAATAAAGTACTCATAGACAAGCCTCTTTTTTCTCTTTTGAAGACTCTATTGAACAACCCTCATTAATTTGATGAATTTCTCCTTTAATGAGTGATTTTCTGATTTGCTCCTTGAATTCACACTTTATCTTGTGTTTTTTCTTGTTTAAATAGGCCTTCTGTTGGGTATCTCAGGCTCATATCCTATATGGTGCAGCAGAAAATAAAATGAGATACCATCCCAGAACCCATCTATATGTGGAAAACAAGACATAATGAGGGTAAAGGTAACAACTTTTACTTTTACATGATCGTCCGAAGAACAAAATTTTCTTCTTCAAGTTGAGGCGCGATCCAGCAATCCTCATGATCAACCTCCACGTGAGTTGAACGTCTACTCACTATAATCACAGTGTGTGATTATCTCTAATAGTAATCCACACAGAGGAATACTCAAGCACCAAAATTTTCGTGCTAGCAAAAAGTAATGGCGGCCAGTGTAACACCCCACTACGCAGGCCCATCAGGGCCGGGGATGTCGCCCCGTCCAGAGGACAATGGGTCTTTACAACTAGGTTACATAGAACAAAATAAAATAAGGACTTTAAAATTAAACTTATTACAACCCAAAAGATAAATACTGGTACAAATCCAAAATAAATTGTTTGCAACAATCTGTCAAAACGTCACATAAAGAAAATAACATGAGTCTTCAAAGCATAGGCAATAATCTAGATAATGACCTCCACAGTAGGATCTTCCTAAAAACATGGCATAAAAGATGGTGAGTAAAAATTTCAGTAAGCCCGTGTGTGCTTTGAGAGTTTCAGGTAAAATAATTCATGTATGCAAGTTGTAAAAATTTCATAAAGAGAAGTGCTGGCAAGCATTAAATAAGTATTGAAATTAAGAGTGGTGTTTTACTTTTCAAACCACACATGTGCACAATAAATACAACCACTCAAATTACGAAAATGCTAGGACAAAGCTAAAGGTAATAAAAAGGACAAGAATTCCTCCAAAACTCTTTCTAGGACACAAGGATAAGATTAGGACATTCTCTTGATGTCTCCCCTAAGATAACATTGCTTTTTTTTTTTTTAGGAATGCAAGAACAAAAATTCAAACTTAATTAAGATAATCATGATAAAATTAAATGATGGGATTTGAACTCATGACCTTAGAGATTAATTCCAAAGCTCTAACCACTAAACCACAACAACTGTTGTTCTTATTTTCTCACCCACATATTTTTCTTATTTAATCCTCAAGTTATCTTCCTATTCGGACCTCAAGCAAAATTACCATTTTACCATTTCTACTCAATAAGCATAACTAAGCCTTTTAACTTATAAACCACAATTCTAAAGCATATACAATCATTCAAATATATATATATATATATATTCATGATATGCATCCGACCCTCTTACTCTAGGGTTGGCTTTAGGTGGGGTTTCACATCCTCCCCTCCTTAGGAGGATTTCGTCCCGAAATTCAGACGTACCTCTATCTCAGATTGGGATACTTTCGCTTTACCCATTCTTCTGTTTCCCATGTAGCATCTCGCATGCCATGATGCTCCCACTGCACTTTTACCATTGGAATCTGCTTGTTCCGAAGAGTCTTGATACCTCGGTCCAATATCTTTACGTGTTTCTCCATATAGCTCAAGTCGGGTTGCAACACCAACGGCTCATTATTCAAAACATGTCCGGGATCAGCATTATACTTCCTCAACTGCGAAACATGGAATACGTCGTGAATTCCTGTCAACCCATCTGGCAAATCCAATTGATACGCCACCGGCCCAATTCTCTCTTTTATTGCAAACAGTCCCAGATACCTCGGACTCAACTTTCCCCCTTTTGGATGTTTCAGGATCCCCCTATTTGGTGTCAGTTTTAGTAACACGCTGTCTCCCACATGAAATTCTAACTCCCTCCGCCTATTATCTGCATAACTCTTTTGTCTGCTCTGGGCTGCTTTCAACCTTTCCCTAATTAACTTGACCTTGTCCAACATTTCTTGAACATAGACTTCTCCTGATTTACTTATGTGACCATCCTCTGACCAACTCCAGTATAGTGGCACCTGACACTTACGTCTATGTGGAGCTTCATACAGTGCCATTCCAATCGAAGCTTGATAACTATTATTGTATGACAACTCGGCATACGGCACACTTTCGATCCACTTATCCCCGAAATCCAATACACCGGCTCTCAGCATATCCTCCAATATCTAAATAACCCTTTCTTATTGTCCATTGGTCTACGGATGCGCCATCGTACTGAACTTTAGACTAGAACCCATCGATTTTTGAAACTTGCCCCAAAATCGGGATGTAAATCTCAGATCACGGTCGGACACAATACTTGAAGGTACTCCGTGTAATCTGACTATTTCCTGCACGTAGGTCTGAGCCAACTTTTCCATTGAATCCTTTACATTCACAGGTATGAAATGCGCCGACTTGGTCAATCGATCCACCACTACCCATATGGCGTCTTTTTGGTTTCTTGCCATAGGGAGTCTGGTAACGAAGTCCATGGTCACCTCTCCCATTTCCATTCCAGTACTGGCAACGGTTCTAATAATCCTGCCACCTTCTTGTGCTTTGCTTTGACTTTCTGACAGGTTAGATAAACGATTTGAACTTATTAAATCAAAACATATACTATCAATACTTGCCTAAACCTAGTCTCTGATACCACTTGTAACACCCCACTACCTAGGCCCATCCGGGCCGGGGATGTCGCCCTGTCCAGAGGACAAGGGGTCTTTATAACTAGGTTACATAGAACAATATAAAATAAAGACTTTAAAATTAAACTTATTACAACCCAAAAGATAAATACTGGTACAAATCCAAAATAAATTATTTGCAACAATCTCTCAAAACGTCACATAAAGAAAATAACCCGAGTCTTCAAAGCATAGGCAATAATCTAGCTAATGACCTCCACAGCAGGATCTTCCTGAAAACATGGCATAAAAGGTGGTGAGATAAAAATCTCAATAAGCCCGTGTGTGCTTTGAGTGTTTCAGGTAAAATAATTCATGTACGCAAGTTGTAAAAATTTCATAAAGAGAAGTGCTAGCAAGCATTAAATAAGTATTGAAATTAAGAGTGGTGTTTTGCTTTTCAAACCACATATGTGCGCAATAAATACAACCACTCAAATGGGTAGCCATGGGTTACCACACGTTGGGCCCCATGACTAAATAACGGTTATAATGCCACACTTTGTACAAGCTGACAAAAGGTAGGTGTACGGCCTACCGGGTGAGATACTCCTCCATCTCTACACCCAAACTTATCAGTGGTCCATTTCGGGAATACACAGTCCACATGACTGAAACTTGCTAGCTCGGACCGGCATGACCTACCGGACTGGCATCCTATCCAGGAAGGACTCATCCCTCAGAGGTGGCCACCTACTGAGAGACTTACCCTAACCCTTCAAAGACTAGTCTTGGTGGTCTACCCTTATTGAGTACTCAACGTTGATTGTCCCACTTAGGAGAAAATTGATCACACATTGTTTTATTTGGAAATAGCAATTAAAGGTTTCTAAAATACTTGTCAAAGTTGGGTTTCCGAAAGAATTTAGCATTTTGTGTAAAACTGTTTGTTTGATTTTCAGATGATTTAGTTGACTGAAAAAAAGGACAAACAGTCCTTAATTGCCTTTACATAAGGAATGTCCATACACATCACATTTGGTTTGCCACAGTAAGTTTTGGTCTTCGAATGATTCCATGCAGGAACTTACTTGATTCTTTGCTTGCTCAAATTCAAGAGTCTTCCAAGGCTGACATAACCCCTCCTGGGGTAAACACAAAACATAAGGTTACACTCAAGCTAAATTCACTTACACAAGTAATCCTAGTTCAACTTATTACCATCACATCCCTAATGTCCTAAGCTTTAAGGCTAGCTGATAAAGAATTTTATAAAATAAGTCTAGTTTGATAAGTTAAAATAACTTGGGGTTGTAAAACAATTGCTAACAAATTATAGACTCAATTAATAATTCTTGAGTGTTATTATTATTAAATAAACTAAGGTTTGACTATTGAATAATATTAAGCCCTAAATAATATTAATAAATGGTATTTTAAAATAGCTTTATTGTAAATAAATAATAAATTACAAATAACTTTTAATTAATTTTTAAATATATAATAAATAATTAGTAATAAATAAAATTAATAATAAATGAATTATTTTAAAATTTTAATTGATAAATAACAAATAGATTTTAATATAAATAATATTTAGGAATATAGGTAAAAGTTTTAACTAGGGCCTACAAGGTCATTAATTAATTCTAATATTTTATTTATTATTATTTATATAAAAGATTTATCTATTATTATATATATATTATTTTTAATAAAAGATTTTATTTATTTGATAAATAAAATATTAATATTCCAATTAATAATCCAATCCAAATCTTCCTAGAGTTTTGAATTTTATAGAGAAAAATATAGTAGTAATTCTAATTAAAGTAATAAAATTTGTTAATAAAAATAACCTAGACTTAACAAGAAAATAATCTCTCACCATGATTTTCCTATTGCTAGAAGAGATTCTTAAACACATTCTCCAACATCAAATAATAAACTAATCCATTCACGAACACATGCTTGACTTAACACATACTATCACAAGGCTAACTTCCTTCTAGGCATAATCATCATTAATGGCTTCAATGGAAAATAGAAAGATAAGAGCCTAATCACCTTTGGTGTCATGATGTCTAACATGCTTTAAACATCCATAAAATTCATCAAGGACGAAGAACATACATTGATTCAAAAGGAAATACATACAACTTTGTCATATACATCAATCATCATGTCTTAACTCCATCCCCTTAATCCATATGCATATACTCAATCCCCCATTCATATTCTATCTCCCTATCACCTCCTAAGGGACATGATTTCAAAATTTAAAAAGAAGGTTTTGAGAATAATTACTTGATTGACGAGTACCATGGTGAAGACTAAAGAAGGTCCATGCGCGACGGAGAGTCTGGAGTGATCCCACAGAAAAACAGCCATGGTTGATGGTTGATCAACCATTTCGGTTGGAAGAGAGAGAGAGAGAGAGAGAGAGAGAGAGAGAGAGAGAGAGAGAGCATTAGAAAGGTATATTGAGAATTGAATAGAAGATGATGAACAAGAAGGTTGTTCTTGATTTACCTTATTGATGTTCTTGAGACCTTCAAGGAAAAAGTCGATTTTGATCCGATTGAAAATTCTTGTTGGCGTGGTTTTGTGTTATAAATACTAGAAATGAAGTCTACGGATTAAATAGAAGTGATCTGGAGTATTTGAGAGTGATTGGAGGTGCTTAGAGTAGGTTTAGGCTTGAAGAAGTTTAGTGTGTGCTCTTGGCGTTCTTGGTGAAAATGGAGAGAGTGTGAGAGAAATGCTACACAAAATCTGGTAGGGTGCTGGCCGAATGGTCTAGGGTGAATAGGAGTTTCAGTTTTCAGCTTGTGGGAGAGAGAGTGATCAGATTTTTTTTTTTTTTGAAATTTAAATGGAGGAAGTTGTGGAGTTGTTTAAGGTAGGAGGTTAGCTATGGTGTTTGATCAAGGAAGGTGTATATGCTCTTCAATGGTGCCAGTTGAACTAGCTACCTTTGCTGGAATGAATGGAGCTTGTTCAGGTTAGAAGGTTGGCCAAAATGCAGTCTATGATGGCAGAGAAAAATCTGGTTTATTAGTTTGATGCAAGAGTGATTTAATGGAGTAAAATTCTGGAATTATTTTGAAGTTCAAAAAGAGTTTGGATAGAGTAATCTTAGGAGGGTTTTGAGGTGTGGTTATGGAGTCCATGTATTCAAGATAAGTGTGAAGGTCAATGATGTTCAGTCCATGGCTGAACAAGGATCAATTTTACAAAAGTTGAAGGGTGATTTTTAGCCTAGGCTTGAAGGAAGCAAAGCTAGAGAAATTCTAGTTGCAAGTGGTTCAAAGTTTCGAAGATTGGTGAAGAATTTCTGTGCAGAATTTTCGCACTTCTGCAGCCCGATTTGCAGCTGGTTCTTGAGGGGGTTTGAAGGTCTTTCAAAGGTTATTTTCCATCCTTCCTTCTAGAGAAATACAGAGGAGTTTTGCTGGCTTGAAGATGGACTAAAACAGCTTCATTTTCTTGATTGAAAGCTACGAAATGCCCAGAATTTTTTCCTGGTTTTGCACAGTTTGTGCAATCCGAAAATTGTACAGATTTTCCAGCCTTCAAGCCACATGAAATGACCAGATTTCTGGTAGCAAATGAGTGGGTTTACTGGCTGAATTTTTCAAAGAGATGGCCTGCAAAAAATCGGGAAAATTTCCACATTTTCCTTCACTAAAATATGAACAACATGAAGGTGAATTTGAAGGTTCTATCATGGTGATTGATTTCTCTTGGAAACCCTTCCTATTTCCCCTCCTATTTTCGGCCAACCTCCATCCTCCAAGATTGATTTTTGAAATTCAAGGATGAGAAATTATCACAAAATTTTTTTTGGAACCTAAAAGAAAAGATTTAATGGATTCTGGTTCATTTGAATTACGAAAATGCTAGGACAAAGCTAAAGGTAATAAAAATGACAAGAATTCCTTGAGAACTCTTTTTAGGACACAATGATAAGATTATGACATTCTCTTCATGTCTTCCCTAAGTTAACATTCCTTTTTTTTTTTTTTATGGAATGCAAGAACAAAAATTCAAACTTAATTAAGATAATCATGATAAAACTTAAATGATGGGATTTGAACTCATGACCTTGGAGATTAATTCCAAAGCTCCAACCACTAAACCACAACAACTGTTGTTTTTATTTCATCACCCACATATTTTTCTTATTTAATCCTCAAGTTATCTTCCTATTTGGACCTAAAAAAAAATTACCATTTTACCCTCTCTACTTAATAAGCATAACTAAGCCTTTTAACCTATAAAACACAATTCTAAAGCACATACAATCATTCAAAAATATATATATTCATGCAAAATATTATGATATGCATTCCGACCCTCTTACTCTAGGGTTGGCTTTAGGTGGGGTTTCACAGCCAGTGTTTAAGATCAAAATCGAGAGAGAGAAGAGGAAGAAAGAGATCGTGTGTCTCAGCTAGGGATTTCGTATGTCTTCCCTTATCCCTTTTGGGTTTCGTGCATATCATATAAGTTACACGAAATTTGCCTCCCAAATCTGAGAATTCTAATCCTATTAGAATTCCCTAATTGTAATTGGAAACATCAAATTCTCACAATTGCAACTTGTACCACAAATTATAACTAATTATAATTTGTCAACAACAACTTTTCTTTCTCTCAATCAACCCCACAATGTTATCAAATAACATCTAGAGTATATAATCCTCTATTGTGTGTGACCTATTAGGTTTCCTAGTTAATTGGTAGAGAACATGAATTAATCCAAACGTCTTTGAGATTAATAATCCATAATTAATTAGAATTAATCCTATTAATTCTAATCAGGATTGGTTTATTAATTCATCAATTAATACACCCATATTCCCAAATCGTGAGCAGTATCTAGCAACACATCATGACCACCCAAGAGTCTAGGAAGTCAAGTGGCTTGACATGAACCCTTTAATAACAAACTTCAGTGTAATTAACTTCTTTCACTATACAATATCTCATTCGATTTGGAGTACGGAATTAGTGCCAACTCTCTCCAGAATTAATTCTGGCCCGAGTACAATGGTACTTGTACCAGGAACCCACTACTCTAGATGTGTATCAATTGGAACTATTTTCAATACACAATTGCCTTGGCCAAGGACTTTCGAGTAGTAATTCCTACAAGTGGCCGTGAGATATTCGTCCCTACTATTAAGAGTGGTAAATCCTTTATTGACACTCTCAACTACTTTCGTTTACCTTACCATGTACCCAAAATCCATCCCATAGGCGGCCCTCGATTGAGCTCCGAAGATTGGAATCAAAGTACAAGACCCAGCAAATAAAGTACCTTGGAGATTTCAAGTCTAAGGATACTTACATGTTTACTATATTGAGATTATATCATCGGCACTAAATAGTTATCCATGTGACTATCTCAAAGCTAAGTCATCCAATGAACTTGTTCCATTAACAAGCATCCATGTGTTATCTTTGAGTATCTTAATACTCACAGTTATGAGAACCACCGCCTGATCAAATCAGGAAGTCTAACACAAGCTAGTCTTAACGCATTAATGATGTCCTATCTCATTAATACTATGACTATGGACTATTTAAGTACTAACACCATCTAGTATAGTAGGAATCTCATATCATGATCTCTATCATGATTTCCTTAACATAGTGTTGCACTAGGGACTTTATCAAACTGTTATATTACTTAAAGTAAACAAAAAAAACTGTAAGATATATAATGCCTTTTATTAAAATATAATGTGTCATATACAATGTACAAGTGATTGCCTTTAGGGCACAACACTAACAAACTCCTACTTACATTAGAGCCAATCATTCATGTATCTAATACCAAATGACTCAACATGACAATAATGTTTCTTCTGGGATAGTGCTTTCGTATGCAGGTCAGCTATGTTGTCATCCGTGGGAACTCTCTCTATCTTTACATCATTCCTATCTATGATCTCTCGGATCAGATGATAGCGTCGTAGTACGTGTTTGGATCGTTGGTGGGACTGCGGCTCCTTTGCTTGTGCAATGGCTCCGTTGTTGTCACAATACAAAGTTATTGGACTAACAACACTGGGAACCACACCCAGTTCCGTCACAAACTTCTTGATCCAAACAGCGTCCTTAGCTGCTTCAGAAGCAGCTATGTACTCAGCTTCTGTCGTAGAGTTAGCAATAGTCTCTTGTTTGAAACTTTTCGAACTTATCACCCCTCTGCACAACGTAAACAAGTAGCCAGATTGTGATTTGAAATCATCTTTATCAAATTGAAAACTGGCATCAGTATACCCGTTTATTTTCAAATCACCTTCTCCATATACTAAGAACATATCCTTAGTCCTTCGTATGTACTTAAAGATGTTCTTTACAGTCACCCAATGACCCTTACCAGGGTCGGATTGGTATCTGCTTGTCAAACTGATAGCACAAGATACATCGGCCGTAATACATATCATAGCATACATGATAGATCCAACTGCTGAGGCATATGGAATCTTACTCATGTGATCCCTTTCAACTTGTATCTTAGGAGACATCGACTTTGAAAGGCTTACACCATGTGACATGGGCAAGAATCCCTTTTTGGATTGATCCATGCTAAACCTCTTTAGCACTTTATCTATGTATGTAGACTGTGAAAGACCAAGTAACTTCTTGGATCTATCTCTATAGATCCTTATTCCAAGAACATAGGTTGCTTCACCAAGGTCTTTCATGGAGAATTGTTTAGACATCCAAATTTTAACCGTTTGCAAGACAGGTATATCGTTTCCTATTCGCAATATGTTATCTACATAAAGCAGTAAGAAAATGATTGCACTTCCACTAACCTTCTTGTATACACAAGGCTCATCCATATTTTGAATGAAACTAAACTCTTTGATTGTTTCATCAAAACGGATATTCCAACTTCTAGAAGCTTGCTTAAGTCCATAAATAGACCTTTGCAGCTTACACACCTTTGTGCCATCACTGGACGTGAAACCCTCAGATTGTGTCATATACACTTCCTCAGTCAAATTTCCATTTAGGAAAGCTGTTTTAACATCCATTTGCCAAATCTCATAATCATAATGAGCAGCAATGGCTAGGAGTATCCTGATGGATTTCAATAAGGCTACTGGCGAGAAGGTTTCATCATAGTCAATACCATGTTGTTGATGATAACCCTTCACCACTAGTCGTGCTTTATAGGTAACTAAGTTACCATCCATGTCCGTTTTCTTCTAGAAACCCCATTTGTATCCAATAGGTTTAATTCTTTTGGGTGGATCAATCAAATTCCATACTTGGTTGTCGTACATGGAATCCATCTCTGACTTCATGGCCTCAAGCCATTTGTCAGATTCTGAACTATTCAGAACATCCTTGTAGGTAGTAGGCTCATCTTCATCTATGAGCAATACGTCATTATGGTCATTAATGAGAAATCTATATCTCTCAGGTGCCTTACGTATCCTACTAGATCTATGAGGTTCTTGTGCCTTAGAAGGTTCATCTATTCTCTCAATAGATGTGGAGTTAGATAGTTGATCCTCGTTTGTTTGATCTTTATGAACTTCACTAAGTTCAATCTTACTCCCACTGTCCCCCTTGAGCATGTGCTCCTTTTCTAAGAAGACAGCATGCTTAAAAAAAATAATTTATTTTCAGAGAGTTGATAGAAGTAATATCCAAAAGATTTTTTTGGATATCCCACAAACAAATACTTGTCAGACTTATTATCAAGTTTATCTGACTATGGCCTTTTAACAAAGGTAGGACAACCCCATACTCGCAAGTGAGATAACTTTGGTCTTTTACCAAAGAACATCTCAAATGGGATAGTATCAACCAATTTTGTCGGAACTCTGTTTAGTATATAAATAGTAGTCTCTAGTGCATACCTCCAAAACGATTTTGGTAGGCCTGCAGAAGCCATCATGGTTCGTACTATCTCTAGAAGGGTTCGATTCCTTCTCTCAGATACACCATTATGTTGAGGCGTATGTGGTGGAGTCCATTGAGATAATATCCCATTATCTCTAAGATAACTCAAAAACTCTTGACTCAAATATTCTTCTTCTCGATCAGATCTTAGAGTCTTAATACTTTTGCCAAGTTATTTCTCTATTTCATTCTTGAAGTCTTTGAACCTTTCAAAGGCCACAGATTTGTATTTCATTAAATACAAATACCCGCATCGTGAGAAATCATCGATAAATGTTATGAAATAGTTATAACCTCCTCTTGCTTGTATTGACATTGGGCTATATACATTAGAATGTATGAGTTCTAATAACTCTTTAGCCCGTTCTCCTTTTCTTGGAAAAGGAGTTTTAGTCATTTTGCCTAGTAAACAAGACTCACATGTGCCATATGATTCATAATCAAATGACCCTAAGTCACCAAGCTTGTGTAACTTAGAAATACGATTTTCATTTACATAGCCCAAATGACAATGCCATAAGTAAGAGGTGTTTGAGTTATCTATTTTAGGTTTCTTATTGTTTATATTAAGAATTGGATTGTCCAAGTCTAGAACATATAAACCATTAACCAAAGTTGCTGAACCATAATGAATATCATTCAATGAAAAAGAATAACATTTATTCTTAAATATCAAATGAAATCCACATAAGTCTAAACACACAACTGAGATAATGTTTTTCATTAAAACTGGTACATAATAATTGTTTTCCAGTTCTAGAATCAACCCCGAAAGCAGGTTTAGCTCGTTTGTCCCACATCAAGTGCAGCAACCTTTGCCCCATTTGCAGTACGTAGGTCAACGTCGCCTTTCTTTAGCCTTCTACTGCTCTTTAGTTCCTGCAAGTTATTGCACACATAAGATCCACATCTGGTATCTAATACCCATATCTCATTTCTAAAAGCAGTATTTATCTCAATCATAAACATATCTGGAGAAGAAGTAGAAGTGCTTCTAAGCTTCTCCTTCTACTTCTTGTCCTTGATGGTTTCCAAGTAGGCTTTGTAGTTGCGCCTCCAGTGGCCCATCTTCCCACAATGATGGCATGGGCCCTTGGTAGCTGCGTCCTTCTTGTTCATACCACCTTTGGGCTTTATGGGAGCATTCTTCTTCTTCTTTTGAACTTTCTTCTTAGAAGAGAAAGATTCTACCATTAAAACCGCATTGGAATCCCTCTTCATGGAGGACTCCGCAGTTTTGAGAAGATTGATCAACTCAGGGATAGTGGACATAATCTTATTCATCTGATAATTAATCACAAATTGTGAGAAACTAATACGCAAAGACTGAAGAATTAAGTCAACACTTAAGTCATGGTCCATTGTAAACCTGAGAGATCCAAGCTTCTCTATCAAGCCCAGAATTTTCAGCCCATGAGTGGCCACAGAAGAACCCTCTGCCATTTTACAATGAAATAGTTGCTTCGAGATATCATATCTCTTAGTTTTGGCTTGGGCATCAAACAGTTCTCGAAGATGTAAAATGATTGATTGAGCATCTATATGCTCGTGCTGTTTTTGCAACTCAGGAGTCATGGATGCCAGCATAATACATGATGCTGTATCACTATTCTTCTTATGCCTCTTATGGATAGTATGATCATCAGTATGAGCATCTTGGGTTGGTGGTGATGGAATAGGAGCATCTAGCACGTAGAGCAACTTTTTCGATTTGAGAACGATTCTCAAATTTCTATACCGGTCGAGATAGTTTGATTTGGTTAACTTCTTGGTTTCCAAAATGCTACGTAAGTTCAAGTTCGTTGACATGATGCAAGTGACCTAGATGTAAAGATAGAGAGCATTAGCTACTTGTAGATGCACATGAAATTCAAATAATTAGGACTTTAATTAAACGCATTTTTACTCCACTATTTACTCAAACCAATAGCCCCCACTACTGATTCGGGAAAGCCCGTTGGAAGCTTTCCTAGTGAACCGATATCCAAATTCCTCAAGAATAACTTTGGGTTTGCCCAACAAGCCACCCTTGAGTTCATTGGTAGGTATCCAATACCAATTACATCATATTTAACTACCGGATCATTGGGTGATTAACAGCTTTTAATCTTAAAGCCTTTTGGGCTACCCCAACTTTTCCTCTAAATTTCTTTATGCTTGAGTTTGCCCAACTGGGATAAAGAATTTAGTTAAACCTGACCCATTAATCAAGAATTTAATTCCATAGCTTGAACATGCCCAATGTCAAGTAGGCTTGGGTTTGCGCAACAACCTGGTCTCGAAAAGGACTCTCGTTCTTACTATATTAACAGAAGGAATTAGGTTTAATATTAATTGAGGGATTTGTTCCTTTTAGTCATTTCGTTGAATGACATGCATAAAAATCAATAAATCACATAATTCATAATCATGGTAATAAAGCAATTACATGGTATGGTTATGGACTTTACCCTAAATTAATTTCTTTGAGCCATAAAAGAAATTAATATAGTTAACCCTATGTGTTCATGCATGATTTAAGTAGAAGGTCTTACATCATCGCCTTGTTTTGGTTGCCATCTCTAGAATAAAATAATTCTACTCCTATCTAACCTATGTAAACTAATTACATAATTTCCTAAAGAGAGAAAACCTTGAGTTACATTCGAGGGGAGTTAGATGAGAAGAGAATTACACAAGAATTCTAGAGAAGGTAGGACACGCAGGCCCTATTTCATAAAAATCAAAACTGTAAAATGCAAGAACATATATAATTGGTTTTAGTCCATAACCATTCAACATGCCATTGACTATGGTTAAACAAAATAAACATATATTTTTAATATTCCAAAATCACTATTTTGGAAAAATAAAACAAATTCTAAAATCTCCAATTTAGAGAATACATCAATTTTAGATTTTCAAAATCATTATTTTGAAGAACAAAATTGATTGTCTCAAAACTAATTTTGAGAAAATGCTTTTGGGTCCCGTCTCTCATCAAATGAGGTTTTTCCCTTTCAAAATTCTATTCCGATTTTTTTTTTTTTAAATAGATGGAAGTCGCAAGCAGAGCAGAACCGTTGACGGTTCGGAAGCCGGCGCCGGCGCCGGCTCTGTTTTGGTTTCCAAAAAAAAATTTCCTTCCAAAAATGATTTTCGGATATCGTGAACAGAATGCAACTGGCGCCGGCTTGGAGGCCGGAGCCGGCGCCACCTGTGTTCTGCTACAATGGCAACGATTTTCAAAAAAATCCAGAAACAATTTCTAGTACTTTCTTCTTCTATAAATTTTCAGTCAGAACAATTCTCAGTTGTATTGTCTATTTTGAAGCTATAAACAACAACCAATTTGTTAGTTTAAACAAAATCAAAATAAAAAATTAAGATGAAACGGAGGGCAACATGTAATACCCCGCCCAAAAACCACCTTTGACTATGGGAAAAAGTCATGCATTGCATAGCATCTTGCATTTTATGTGGTAGCTAGAATAATTTTATTTGCATGGATGCATGTGAATTTTTCCGTTACTCTTGCATTTGAATTAATTGACGTGAAATAGTTGTGTTGTTAAATATTTGGTTAAGGGAGGTTTGGTCGAAGATTTGGAAGGATGAGTATTGGGGTGATAAGAACTTCTTGTAGAAAAAATTAGCATTGGAGTTGTTTTGGAATAGCGGGGAGGTTGGTGATTTCCTTTGGTGACCCGAGTTCGAATCCTACCTTTTGTGAAGTAAGTTTCTCTTCTTAAAATTCTTTTCTTTAGACCGTTTCTTATCTTGGCCGAAAAAGAATCTAGCTATCCTAGAGAAAATTTTAGTATTTTTACTCCAAGGAAATAAGTCTCTATATTTATTTCCTAAATTGAAGGACTTTGATGTGAATAAAGTTCACCTTTAATTTTCAGCTTGTGTTCCTTAGGATTTTCGAAAAAACCCTAGCTAGTAATTAAAATATTAGCTTGATTTTAGTTAGATAGATGTTGCCATGGATAGGTGGAATTAATGAATCCTTTTCCTAGTAGGAAATCTTGTTGATTTTAATCCTAGAATGTTAGCTAAGAATCTGGAAAAAAATTCCAGCAAGTGCCGCCACTTCTTGGACGACTTGTACCTTAATCCAAACTCTTCTAGGACTAGAGGAAATCCTATCCAAATCCTTGATAAAACCATATTTTATTTCAATCCAAATTCAACTAGGATTTCTTCCTTTTCCTAGCTGAATTTCGGCAGCTTTGTATCTACATAAGCTGTCCGAAATTCCAACCAACTTTAGTTACAATCCAACTCTGAAAATCCTAGCTCAGAATACCTAGAACACTCCTTAATAATTCAACTACCCCAGCTGCACAAAACCAGAATTTCTATCACCAAAAATTACTAATTTTCGGCAGCTTGGAAACCAGAAAAATTCGGCCAGCTTGCACAGAAATTTTCGTCCAGCTGTGCACTCCAAAACACACGAAATTTTGCACTCCAAAACCTACCAAAACGCCTTGTTGATTAAGCCAATATCAGCGCCCAAAATCCTCACCTTTTCCCTGGAAATTTCGGCAGAATTACAGCTTGAACAATCCAGATTTTATTCTCCTCTTGTTCAGCGATTTTCACAGCACTTGCGCAGGATTTTCAGTCAACAAAATTCACTCAAACTCTTCCTTGTTTGGCCCAAAATTCTGAACACATTCAACCCTTCCTTTGAGCAGTGTTTCGGCCAGCTTAGAGGAGCAAATTGCAAATTTTTTCCTTCCATAAAACTCCCCTAAAATTGGCAGCAAGGAGGCGCGCGCAAGCTGGAAATTTCGCCTTTGCTGTCCAAGTAACCTAAAGCCATTAGGAGTCTATCTAAATACCACCATCTAACCCTAAACCAATCTTCTCCAACTTTAAATCATAACCACCGTTTACCCTCTCCATTCTACACGAAAATTTCAGCAATTTCTCTTTGCAAATTTTCAAAAATACTAGAGTTGTTCCAAAAAAAAATCGAACACACCTTAAGGTAAGCACAAATCCTTTCAACCTCTTGATGTCGTTTTCTCTAATGATTCTTTTCTCTTTCTTCTACCCTTAAATCACGCCCTATAGAGGCTGATTTCCTCTTCTTCCTAAATTTTCGGTCAAGTGAAGCAAAGGAGGTAGCTTCTCTCTTCTTCTCAAGCGAACTCAGGACGATCACCATAGGAGCATCGAAACCTCATTACCCGGTAGTTGCAAGGTAAGGGAATACCCTCCCTTGATGTCGAAAGTAAAGTGTAATGGTGTTTATTAGCAAGATAAACATGTGGTCGTAGTATTTGATCTTTGGGGATTGAATAGTTTACTTGGAATTAAATAGGAGATGGCGAATTGTTATGAAAAAAAAATGGGATTAGAGCTTGTTTGAATTGATTGAGACCCTGATCATGATATTATATGGTTTAGATCAGGAGGATAATTGAGGAAAGGCAGCTGTGAATTTATCGCATTTATCTGAGGAATATCAAGTAAGTCCTTGCATAAACTCTTTTATTAAACGTTGTGATGGTAAGCCCTTTTATAAACTGTTTTGTTAAAGGTTGTGATGGCGAGTCAATGTTGTGAAGTTTTGCAAAGCTATTGTTAAACTATGTTTGCTTGGGTTGTAAACGTGGATATTTATTCTTTAAACGGTTTTGTCAAACTAACGATTTTAGCAAGAAAACTATTCTTTTCCTTAAATTTTTAGAAATCTCTTTTAAAGAAAACCACGTTTTACAAAGCCAAGGTTTGAAAATATTTTGAATCAGGAATTGACGGATATGTTCGTTGAGTACTCAATAAGGGTAGGCTAACAATACTAGTCTTGGAGGGCTAGCATAAGTCTTCTGGCAGGAGGCCACCTCTAGAAGATGAACTCTGCTTGAAAAGGCGACAGTGTTGGTTGGTCAGGCCAGTTCGAGCTTGCATTATACCTGAAAGGTATTATTTATTTTCCCGGCATGGACACCCGAATGGTTTTGTTGGGTGTAGTGATGGAGGAGTATCTCACCCGGTGGGCTGTACACTCACCTTGATCAGAATGCCCAATGTGTGGTAATCTGGTCCGGACAAGGTGCACAAAGTGTGGTGCCTTGGCCAATTTGTTCTGATGTAGCCCAACGTGTGGTGACATGACTTTTATCCGAGTGGGGGATTTATTTTGTACAAAGTGTGACAATGAGAAAAACCCACTCCTTGCGAAAAGAGATTGTTTATGACTTGCCAAATTATTTCTACAAATATTTTACACTTTGCATACACATACTATTTAAAATACCATGTGCACACACAGGACTTACTGAGATTTATTCTCACACTATTTTACACCATGTTTTCAGGAGATAGATTGTGCTGAGTTAGCGGGGCATGTAATAGTTGGAGCTTTTGCTATTTTCTCTATCCGTTCTAGGAGACATTAATTGCTTATGCTTCTAAACAATATTTTGTTTTATTCCGTTTTGCTCCAAGTTGAGCCTGATGTAATAAGAATATTTCTTTATTTATCTAAGTTGATCCTTTTGGAGATTGCCTTTATATTTTATACCTCGTTCTAAAGACCCCTTGTCCTACGGGACGGGGCGACATCCCCGCCCTTTTAGGGTACGTAGTCGTGGGGTGTTACACAACATCCATGTTGCAAGAAAATATTTTTCTGCAGAAATTTTTCAGCACCAAAGAAAGCATCTTTTTGAAATACTCTGTGACTATAACACAATCATATAGTGATACGGACCCAACTCATAAAGATTGAAACGATTTTGACTCGAGTGAAAACGATTTTCACAGCAAACAAAGATAAACACGAAAACAATTTTTCATTCCAAAACAATGTCCGTAGACTACACATAGCATGGCTCGTATCATATACGGCGCAGCAAAAAATAAAACGAGATACCATCCCATGACCCATCTATGTGTGGAAAACAAGACATAATGAGGGTAAAGGTAACAGCTTTTACCTTTGCGTGATCGTCTGAAGAACAAAATTTTTTTCTTTAAGTTGCGGCGCAATCCAGCAATCCTCGTGATCAACCTCCACGTGAGTTGAACGTCTACCCATTATAATCACAGTGTGTGATTATCTCTAATAGTAATCCACATAGAGGAATACTCAAGCATCAAAATTTTTGTGCTAGCAAAAATTAATGGTGGCTAGGGTTCAAGATCAAAATCGAGAGAGAGAAGAAGAAGAAAGATATCGTGTGTCTTGGCTAGGGATTTTGTGTGTCTTCCCTTATGCCTTTTGGGTTTTGTGCACATCATATATGTCACACGAAATTTGCCTCCCAAATCTGAGAATTCTAATCCTATTAGAATTCCCTAATTGAAATTGAAAACATCAAATTCTCACAATTGCAACTTGTACCACAAATTATAACTAATTATAATTTGTTCACAACAACTTTTCTTTCTCTCAATCAACCCCACAGTGTTATCAAATAACATCTTGAGTATATAATCCACTATTGTGTGTGACCTATTTGGTTTCCCAGTCAATTGGTAGAGAACATAAATTAATCCAAATGTCTTTGAGATTAATAATCCATAATTAATTAGAATTAATCCTATTAATTCTAATTAGGATTGGTTTATTAATTCATCAATTAATTCCCAAATCATGAGCGGTATATAGCAACACATCATAACCACCCAAGAGTCCAGGAAGTCAAGTGGCTTGACATGAACCCTTCAATAACAAACTTCAGTGCAATTAACTCCTTTCACCATACAATATCTCATTCGGTTTGGAGTACGGAATTAGTGCCAACTCCCTCCAGAATTAATTCTGGCCCGAATACAATAGTACTTGTACCAGGAACCTACTACTCTAGATGTGTATCAATTGGAATTGTTTCCAATACACAATTTCCTTGGCTATGGACTTTCGAGTAGTAATTCCCACAAGTGGCCGTGAGATATTCGCCCCTACAATTAGGAGTGGTGAATCCTTTATTGACCCTCTCAACTACTTTTGTTTACCTTACCATGTAACCAATATCCATCCCATAGGCGGCCCTCGATCGAGTTCCGGAGATTGGAATCAAAGTACAAGGCCCAGCAAAGAAAGTACCTTGGAGATCTCAAGTTTAAGGATACTTGCACGTTTGCTATATTGAGATTATATCTCTAGCACTAAATAGTTATACATATGATTATCTCAAAGCTATGTTATCCAATGAAGTTGTTCCATTAACAAGAATCCATGTGTTAACTTTGAGTAGCTCAATACTCACGGTTATGAGAACCACCGCCTAATCAAATCAGGAAGTATAACACATGCTAGTCTTAATGCATTAATGATGTCCTATCTCATTAATACTATGACTAGGGACTATTTAAGTACTAACACCATCCAGTGTAGTAGGAATCTCATATCATGATTTCCTTAACACAGTGTTGCATTAGGGACTTTATCGAACTGTTATATTACTTAAAGTAAACAAAAGAAACTGTAAGATAAATAATGCCTTTTATTAAAATAAAATGTGACATATACAATGTACAAGTGATTGCCTCTAGGGCACAACACTAACACCTTCAAGATGCTAAAATTCGTTCCCTAAGAGTTCTAGGCCAAATATAGATTGGAAAATACCAAAACTCTTGGAAAATTACCAAATCCGTGCCAAATTGAAAAGTTCGCCGACATTAGGCAGGGTAGAGCCGCGCCAACGGTGCTCTAGTATGTCCGATCATGCTTTGTTTTTTCCCCAAAAATCCCCTGTTTTGTCCAGATCAGACCGGCACCTGTTCTGTGGCCATGGCCGGCGCTAGCCGTGCTCTGACGGCAATGATTTTGTTATTTTTTTCATCATTTTCTACAATAAAATTTCAAAACATCTTTCCAGGGTAAAATATCAAATATGAAGGAATATACCTAGTTATTACAATAAATACATCACAAAACACCCTCCAATAACTAAAAAAATATAGATGAATTCTGACCCTATCATATTCCCCACACTTGAACCTTTGCTTGTCCTCGAGCAAAACCCTTAAACAAAGAAAAACAAGACATCCTTTCAAAAAGTTCACTTAGAACAAAATCATTACTTTTCAAACTTTAGAGATGTCCTTGTCATTCTTTCAACCCTTTGAAATCATTCACAAAACACAATACTAAACAAGATATATCAAGGCCCTTGAAGTCGAATTAAACAAGTTTATACGCTAGTCTAAAAATATTATTTCACCTTTCAAGTAAAAACATGGACAATATGAATCATACAAGTCAAGCTATCTACCAACTTAAGTATTATGAGTCCAAAAATTTCATAACTTAAGTCATGTTTTGAGAAAAAACACTCCAATTTTTTTATCTCAATTTTTTCAATAACTTAGGAAATTGATAGCCTCAAGTGCATTAATTTCTCTTCACACACCATATTGGCCCCCCTTATAGTCATCACTCTTCATTTTTTTTCAACAATCTTTCTTTTTTTCTTTTATTTTTGGGAATTAATATCCTCAAGAAAGTGGATTTCTCTTTACTATATGTATTGTCCCCCATAATTAAGCAAAAAAATCATTCTCAACCAATCACAATCAACTCATTTTTTCTCAATTGTCAACTCACAAAAATTGTCCACTTTCCACAATATATTTTCTTATTCCTCATTATAACTCAAAGTAAAGCAAAATTCAATCCCATAATACAAGAGTTAGCCAACTACAAACCATATTCCTCACATTATCCATATTTGAACTAGATTAGTCAAATAATGCTCAAATACTAATGCATAAATAAGACTAACCCAAATTCTCAAGTTTTAACATATCCCATCCAATAAACCATTTTAATGATAAAAATCCACCTAATGAATGACATATCTTATATCTAAAGAAGAAAAATAATCACAACCTTACAAAGGCCATGAAACCACCCAAAAAAAAATGAAAATTTTTTAAAATATATGGAAAATACTTTCAAAACTAAATTCTCCCCCATATTTAAATTGAACATTGTCCTTAATGGCAAAAAATATGACAAAGAAAGCAAAGCCAAGGGGCAAAAATAGTTAAAGAAGAATAATCAAAAATAGAAAATACTCCCATTGCAAATTAACTCCAACATGTTTGAATTCATCACAAGGAAGCATAAGGGAAATTGTACCTAAAGCGAAAAAAATAGAAACACAAACAAAACCTTAAATCTAGAAAAAGAACAAGAAAAGAAAAATAAAGAAAAAAAGACAACTAAAAAGAAATCCTAAGAAAGGTCATGAAAATATATATAAAAAAAAGAAAACTAAAGAAAAGAAATACAAAGTAGTGGGAAAAATACTCAATCCTCATCATCATGATCATCCCTATCATCATCTGCTGCATCATTTGCCTCATGGCTACCAATGCTTTCTTGAGTGCCAGGAAATCTTCGCATCCATTGCACCCATTGTTGTTCTTGAGCATTTTGCCTTCTAGTGAGGGCAGTTATGGATTCGCACAGCTGTCACAATATCTCCATTTGAGTTTCCATGCCAACTCTCAAATGTCCTAATTGGCCTCGCACCTTAACCTTAGAATCACCCCTAGATTGGGTTTGGGAACTACTAGCACGAGCTTGAGGTCGTGGTGCAGGATGCTCTTCTTATACAGGTGGAAATTTGACTTGTCCTGGCTACTGCACATCAAAAGGTCGTAACCAACACCTTACCTCTGTACTGTACTGATAACCACAACTAGTGAGTGTTTTCTCAGCAACCATGTCACACCCTGTTGTGGTTTCAATAAGCTTCCCCTTTAAGCTAATGCTAAAGGCTTCAAGAATTTTCATTAACACGAGGGGAAAGACAAAGGCTTTGGTAGAGAGGTGAGAATAGACCACATCCCGTATAGATTGAATGATTAAAGGAATAAGCGAGATGGGCTGAATGTGCATCATCCTATGGAGAATATACAAGCTAATCACATGGGACTCATTAAACCCACTAGCTTTTGGAAAACATTATAAGCAAATATATAGACTAGGGCACGTAGGCTTGCTTCAAAATCATTGTTAAAGTAAAAGCCGACTTGCCCTACGGGACCTAGATGAAAAAACCTCAAGGCCACTCTAGTATCACTTACTTTCCACTCAGAATTAGACAATATCTTTTGGTTATTGTGATCTACAGCTAACCAAGGACCTTCGTCATTTACACGGAGGATGGAAGCTAATCTCTCTCTATCCAGAAAAATAGGAGTGCCCTTTACTCTAGTCTCAATAGTCTCAAGATGGTTAGTGCGTTTTTAGACCATGTTAGCATAAAACATTTTTATCAGAAGAGGGCAATAGGGTCCTTTTAGCTGAACCATTGGTCCCTACCTCAACCCTCTAAACATGATGCCCAACTTGAGGGCATGGTCTAATGAGGGTGTGAAGGGGTGTTCTACTATAATCTTATTGGCAGTCCTCTTCGTGTACTACTCTTAGCAGGTTGAATCAATGAAATCGGTCGCGTATATGAATAATGGGTATATGAAAAGTATGAGTAGAGGAAGATGAAGCTCTAACCCGTTTAGATGATTGACCCATCTCTCTAGGCATAATGAAAAGATACGAAGATGGCTAATCAAGAAGATGACTACATTACCACCACAATGTCACAACACTCAATAGAATCAAACCACCACAACACAATTTCACACATAATCCCACACTCCACAATGTTTAATCAATAAAAAACAACTGCAATCCACAACAACAAATAGCCTAACCTCATTTCAAAACCTACAAGAACAACAATAGAATGCCACAATGTAAACCATAACATGTTTCCCAACGACCGCACAACCTGATTATAGCATGAAAAATATATCCATATCCTAAGTTAAGAAAAAAGACTATGCACATTATCCAATCATCACGAATGCCTCAACAAACAATTGCCATAACCAAGAATATACCACTTAGGATCATACCGTGAACATGTAGTTGTAAAAATAAGCCATGAATCATATTCTCATGCTATTCTAGTTATAATAATGCCATGAAGAGAATCCAATTCAACCATTAGTTCTAATATATGCAGTTTTCGGCAAAAAATATGCCTAAAAATAGGAAAATTCTAATTGCAAGAATTTAACTATAGGAATGCAAGAAAAATCATACCTTCATGTTCTACAATGCATGGGCAAGCAAAAGATGCAATCTTTTTTATGAAATCCTTGCTTGACAGGAGGGATTTGAAAATGGGTTTTGAAGAAAAAGTGGAGATTTTTTGAATTTTAATCAGTAGATTCAACAAAAACAAGAGGATTTTATGTTGGATTAATGTTTTTGAAGGTAAAAATAGAACCGGTGGTGTTTAAGAGTGTAGAAACAGCGTCGGGTTGAGAGAAAAATTGAGAGAAGTTGATTGGTTTGAAAACAAAATGGCCAAATCGGGCACTTCAATTCTGCTTCCCAACAGGAGCCGACACCAGCTCCGACTCTTTGCGGCCGGGCTGGCGCCATCCTTGATCTGGGCCAAATTTTTTTAAAATAAATACTAGAAATAGAAAATTAGAAATTACAAAATTATGAAGGAAATTTCATTAACCAAAAAAAGAAATCATGAAATTAAATGGAAGCACATAAGGATTAAATGGATGTCCCAAAGTAAAAATAATAAATCAATAAGGATCATTTCTTTCGATAGTCGAGATCACGTGGATTGGTCTCAGTCTTGCTCGGAAGGGATCCCACTTGACGATCTCCAAAGAGTTTAGCCAGTTGACCAATTTGATTCTCAAGGTTGCGCATGGATGCCTCCAAGTTTCTTGTGGTTGCATCCACTCCTTGAAATCATGTTTCTGTACCATTTACCAATTGATTAACCAACTCCTCCAATGATGGCTTAGCCGGTGGGGCATTATAAGGCAAGGGCGGTTGAGTCCTTTGAGTCCTATTCTAAAATCAATATTTTAGAAAAAAAAATTAATTTTAAATTTTCAAAATCACTATTTTGAAAAATAAAATTGTTTGTTTCAAAACTAATTTTGAGAAAATGCTTTTGGGTCCCGTCTCCGGTATCGAAAACTGTGGTCCTGGTTTGGAAGCCAGAGCCGGCGCCAGCTCTGTTCTGGTTTTTTTTAAAAAAATTATCTTCCAAAAACAATTTCTAGACATCACAAACAGAATGGAATTGGTGCAAGTTTGGAGGCCAGAGCCGGCGCCGACTGTAGTCGGGAAGTAGCTGCGATTTTTTAGAAAAATTTTCCAGAAACAGTTCCGAGGAATTGATGTGACCACGAGAAACTTAGAGGAGTCCATATGCAACCTTGAGGGTCGAATTGGACAGTTAGCCAAACTCCTTGGTGATCGTCAACCAGGTGTTGGGTATCTCAGGCTTGTATCCTATATGGCACAGCGAAAAATAAAACGAGATAACATCCCAAGATTTGCATGTATGTGGAAAACAAGACATAAAGATAATAAAGGTAGCAGCTTTTTTCCTTTGTTTGATCGTCCGAAGAACAAAAATTTCTTCTTCAAGTTGAGGCATGATCTAGCAATCCTCTTGATCCAACTTCACGAGAGTTAAATGTTTAACCACTATAATCACAGTGTGTGATTATCTCTAACAGTAATCCACATAGAGGAATACTCAAGCATCAAAATTTCCTGTGCTAGTAGAAAAAGATGGCGGCTAGGGCTATTCTTCTTCAAAAGAAGGACGAGAGAGATAGAAGAGAAGGGGTTTTGTGTCTATTATTTTTCATGTGAATTACCCTAACTCATTAGGATTTCGTGCATATCCTATTATATCTCACAAAATCCACTGAAAATATGGAATTCTAAAACAATTAGAATCCCTTAATTGTAATTGGAAACATCAAGTTCTCACACAATTTGGACCATAAATTATAACAAATTATAATTTGGCCACAACTCCTTCTCTGCCTCTCAATTAACCCCACTATGTTATCAAATAACATCTTGAGTATATAATCCTCTATTATGTGTGACCTGTTAAGTTTCCCAGTCAATTGGTAGAGAACATGAATTAATCCAAACGTCTTTGAGATTAATAATCCATAATGAATTAGAATTAATCATATTCATTCTAATCAAGATTGATTTACTAATTCATCAATTAATAAACCCACATTCTCAGATTATGAGCGGTATCTAGCAACACATCATGACCACCCAAGAGTCCAGGAAGTCAAGTGGCTTGACATGAACCCTTCAATAACAAACTTCAGTACAATTAACTCCTTTCACCATACAATATCTCATTCAGTTTAGAGTACGGAATTAGTGCCAACTCCTTCCAGAATTAATTCTGGCCCAAATATAATAGTACTTGTACCAGGAATCCACTACTTTAGATGTGTATCAATTGGAACTATTTCCAATACACAATCGCCTTGGCCAAGAACTTCTCGAGTAGTAATTCCTACAAGTGGTCATGAGATATTCGCCCCTACTATTAGGAGTGGTGAATCCTTTATTGACCTTCTCAACTACTTTCGTTTACCTCACAATATACCCAATATCCATCCCATAGGTGGCCCCCGATCGAGCTCCAGAGATTGGAATCAAAGTACAATGCTCAACAAACAAAGTACCTTGGAGATCTCAAGTCTAAGGATACTTGCATGTTTGCTATATTGAGATTATATCACTGGCACTAAAAAGTTATGCATGTGATTATCTCAAAACTAGGTCATCTAATGAACTTGTTCCATTAACAAGTATCCATATGTTAACTTTGAGTATCTCAATACTCACGGATAAGAGAACCACTGCCTGATCAAATCAGAAAGTCTAACACATGCTAGTCTTAACGTATCAATGATGTCCTATCTCATTAATACTATGGCTAGGGATTATTTAAGTACTAACACTATACAATGTAGAAGGAATCTCATATCATGATCTCTATCATGATTTCCTTAACACAATGTTGTACTAAGGACTTTATCGAATAGTTATATTACTTAAAAGTAAACAAATGAAACTGTAAAATAAATAATGCCTTTTATTAAAATAAAATGTGTTATGTATAATGTACAAGTGATTACCTCTAGGACACAACACTAATACCAGGATCACTGCCAAGTAACACGAAAACTACCTACAGGACCAAGACTATAGGAAACGCTAATTTTGAACTGCTTTAGTTTTTTGCTGAACAATCTTTTTAATTCTCATATGTTTTCATTTATTTAGCTAAGAGATTGCATGCTTCATATGATTTCGTGTTCTTTTGTCTTTATTTATATTAAAATACATCCTTGAAAAAAAAAAGTGATTTTTTCGGTCAGAGCTGACCTGGCGCCGGGCCCAACCCGTGGCCCGGGTGCTGGGTTAGCACGACCCAACAGTGAAGCACGGGCAGAACAGGTCTGGCGCAAGGCCTGTTCGGCCACCACACTAAAAACGGCCCTCTTGGCCATTTTTGTTCAAAAAAAACTTTCACTCCTTTCTAATTTTCTCTCAACCCATCGCCGTCTTCACAACACCACCAGATCACTTTTTACACCTCTAAAACACAAAATCTTCACTTTGTTCTTTAAAGTTTAGATCAAAACAAGGAAAAATCCAACCTTTTCAGCAAAACCCATTTTCAATCTTTCCATTGGGAGCACGATTTCTTCAAACTTTTTGCATAGAATCATTGTCCATGCATTAGAGATCATTATGGTATGAATTTTCTATACTTTCTAGGGTTAAGTTTTTTCTTATCAATTTTGGGTAATTTTCTATGAATTTTTTGGCAAAAATTCTTGAATATTTTCTAGTGAAGAATTTGATTGTTAAGTTTGTTTTCTTTGAGTTTGCATTGGCAAGGAAATATTATGGAAGCTGCTTTATGATTAATGCTATTGAAAATTTACACCTTTTTTAGAAGTGATTGAGCATGTATACTTTGCAATTAACTTTTAGGATAAAAGATACTTGTTCAATATTTCACTTAGCCTTATGTTGATAAACATTACATTATGATATAAATGGTATGGCTGATTGAGCATTGTAATTTTAAGTTGAATATGGTTTCTTTGTGCAATATTAAACATTGTGGATTTGATCAAACTGGTTGATAAGGTGTTTGGATTGGCATATGTCTTATTTTCTTGCAAGTTTGTTGGAGGGCATTGAGTGGAGTTTATTGATTATCTTGAGGTATTTTGTGTTGAGTGGTGGTGGTGTTGTATGGTGTGGTGATTGTGAGATGGTTGAGAGTTGAACATTTGTTGTAAAAAGTGAGTTGAGAGCCTCATATATTTCTATTCTACCATCTTTCTTCATCTCCCCCCCCCCCCCCCAATCAAATCTAGACTAGACGACCTAGAGGGTTAGCACTGGGGGCTAAGAGAGCCTGAAAGGCATCTTCCTCCACACCTTCCTTCGAGCTTTTACTTACCCAACCTATCTAATTTTCTAATCTTATGTACCAAATTTGGTATGACATGCAGCAACACAATAAGATTATAGTAGAAAAGCGATACAAGCCGTCTTTAGACAATTCCTTACAACTTTGTACTATGTTTAAGACCCTAGGGTAGGAGCCCATCGTTAGAATAGAAGGTCCTTATTGTCCTATACGCGTAGGAGAATTTTATGCCAACATACAAGACAAAAAGAAAAATACTCTCCAAGTCATCTCTACCATGATCAAAGGGATTCCTATTGAGTTTAATAGGGCTCAACTAGCTAGAATTTTGGGAATCCCGGATGAGGGATCGTGAATAGCTATGGACCATAATAACCAAAATATCATCTCTGAGCTTACTTGGGATGTGGGGGCTATAAAGGCTAGTTTTCATATGAGGAGAAAAGGGGAAATAGTTTAATATCAGTATTACTCCAATAATGACCTTAAGGCTCAATGGTGTGACCTAGTCTATATCTTTGCTTTCAATGTCTATCCCAAGGCTAGTGGCTTCAATGAGTGTCGGATCCTTGACCTTTATATTCTAGATAAGATGAGGAACCATGATCTAATTCCCCTTACCCTAATTATTATTAACTCTATGAGTGAGGTTGTAGCCTCTAACATTGCAGCCAAAGCCTTCAAATTCCCTTTGGTCATTATGCCTATTTTGAGAGACTTTTGAGTATGACTAGATAGAGAGTTGAGTAAATCCACTACTAACTGCGACCTCATGATGGAGCATACTTTGGTTCAGTGTGGGTATCGCTATGATGAGAGGGCCAAAATGTGGAAGAGACCATATGAGGTGCAATACCTCAGAAGGGAGGAGCTTTCCCCTGATAAAGAGGGGGAAGAAGTGCCACCTGCTAGACCAGCCCCTCGTGCTACTAGCTTTCATTCACGCACTGATTTTGAGGCACTAATAGACGCATAGATGGAGAGCCAGTGACAATCTTGATCTAGCTCCATGATTCCTTTGCCAACATTCGTCATCGCCAGGATGTTCAAGATCAGAAGTTGGCCACTTTTATCCCACACGTTACTGGTGCATCTTCCAGTCGCGGAGCTGCCAATGATGAGGATGACTCTTGACTCACTCTTTTGTATTTTATTTAATGTTATTTCTTTTTATTTTAAATTTTAATGTCCTTTACAAGCTTGTAGGTATCTTTTCTTTTCTTTTTCATTTCTTTTATCTTATTTTTTACTTTCTTTTTCTAGATTTATGCTTTTTTTTTTTCTTTTGTTTCTTTTCTTTTAGTAGGTACTCTTGTAATAACCCTTCTTTGAGGTGGATTCACACGTGGTGGCACGACAATATAATGGAAGTATCTTCTTCACTTTATTCTTCTTTTTTATTTATCTTGGTCTTCTTGGCTGTACTTTTATTATTCTATCTTTGGCCATTGAGAACAATGTCCAGTTTAAGTGTGTGTGTGTGGGGGGGGGGGGGGGGAGAATAAGGTTGAAGAAGTTCTTTTCCATATTATTTGGTGAATATATTTTGTGTTTGTGATTAAATTTTCAAAAATATTAGTGGTTTCATTGTTAAGCAAGGTTGTAATTCTTTTTCTTACTTGGATACGAGTTTTGTCATTTATTAGGTGGAGTTTGATGAAATTGGTTTTATTGAAAAAGATATTTGTCAAGACTTGAGAATTTCGATTAATCTTGTTTATGCATTGTTGTTTAAATATTATTTGACTTATCTAGTTGAAATACAGAAGATATGATGAATATGGGAATAGTTTATTAGCTAACTCTTGTATTATGAGTTTAAATTTTGCTAGCTTTAAGTTATGATGAAAAAATGTGATTTGAAAAAGATCTTTAAAAGGAAAGATTGTGGAAAATGTTGAAAAATTTTTTATTTGAGTTGGGAAAAAAAAACACTGAGTGGAAATAACGCTATTGTTGGTGTGAATTGAGAAAAAAAAAATGCTCTTATTGATGATCGTTAAAGACCTTTAGCAGAAAAGGAAGTCAATATGGGAAGAAGTAGCAAGTGAAATTGATGCACTCTCTTTAGGCTATCCCGAAGGCAAAAAGATAAGAAAGAGCAAAAGAAAGAAAGAAAGAATTGGTGAGAAAAAAAAGATGAGTGATGATTGAAAAGGAGGCCAATATGGTGTGTGAAGAGAAATCTATGTACTTGAAGCTATCAAATCCCTAACTCATTGAAAAGCTTTGAGAGAAAAAAATTGGAGTGCTTTCTTCACATCATAACTTCAGTGTGCAATTTTTAGATTTATAATGCTTGAGTTGGTAGATGGCTTGACTTATGTGATTCATGTTACCTATATTTTTAGTTGAAGAGTGAAATAATTTTCTTAGACTAAGGTATACACTTAATTAATTTGACTTCAAGAGTTTTGTAATGTCTTGTCCAATATTTCAAAGTTTGAAATTATTTTCAAATGGTATGAATAACAAGGGATGTATCTAAAGTTTGAAAGGAAGACATGATCTTTGCTATGATGTAGAAACTTTTGAATGAGGAAAAAAAAAATCATGTTTTCTTGATAATTTTTCTTGGACTAAAATATTTTGCTTGAAGACAAGCAAATGTTCATGTGTGGTGGTATGTGATAGGGGTTAAAATCACCATTCTTTTTCTAGTTATTTAGAGTGTTTTAAGATACATTTGTTGTAATAACTAAGCATATTCATTCCTATTTGACATCTTGCTTGGCAAAGGTGTTTTTGACAAATATATGTAGATTTAAGATAAAATCGAGCAAAAAATGCACGCAACTAGAATAGACCTGGTGCCAGGCCCAGCTAGTAGACCAGGCACCAAGTCCATTCTGCTCCAGTAGTAGAATTTAAGCAACCTTCAGGGGTTTCTCAAAACAAACCTAGCGCTAAGTCTGGTAAGTGCACCTGGTGCTGGGTCCATTCTGTCTGCCAAGGAGAGACAGCAAAAAATAGAGCAAAAACAAAGTGCACCTAGCACCAAGTGGGTCGAAGGTGCTCGACTCCAAGTACGCTCTAGAGGTGGAAATTCTGTATGCGAAATTAGGGCTTATATAATGATTTTGGTATTTTCCAACTCCTACTCGACCAAGACTTCCTTAGCAACAAAATTGGCATCTAAGAGGCCTATAAAAGCACAAGAGAACATAAGGATTTGATATACAATATAGAGAGGCGAATTAAAGGGCATAAATTCTTATTCTCTCATTGAAGGATAAGTTCACCTAAGTCAAGGAGGATTGTTCAAGGGAGTCTTCAAGGAAGAAGAAAAAGGCTTGTCTATGAGTGCATTATTTTCTCTGTCTTCTTTTTCTTTAGCAATGATGTATTCAAAGCTTCTATTGTAATTTAACATTATTTTAGGATTCATGATTTTGCGTTAATTTAGTTATTTGATCAATTCCTTGTTATCTTTCGTGTTTGATTACTTGATTTCATTAGTTATCGATGCAAGTTCTTCTAATTGAGTTCGACAAAACGATGTTAGGAGTTTAGTTGCATTGATTTCATATTTGTTGAATCTTAATAGATTTGAATGATGAAGTTAGGATTTTAGAACTAAGTGATCAATGGTTAAGTTAATTTCGCCTTAACATAAGGTTATTAGCTAATTTCATGTTTTTAAAGAATTGAGAATCATGCATGTTTTGGTTAGGATGGCTTGATTGACAAATCTACTAATTGAATCAAGATATGAATGATGAGCTTAATGCATGTTTTGGTTATATTAGCTAGATTAACAAATCTGTTAATATGAATTAAAATATAGGATTCCATGGATTAACAAACGAAGTGGAATTTACCTAAGTAAATTCATGACTTGACAAATGATTGAATTTTACTTTGCATTCCTTCATGATTCCAAGATGATAATTAATTGAGAGAATTGCTAATTGGTTCATTGTCATGTTTTCTAGGATACTTGCGTAAATTTCATAAACTTATATCCTTGAGTTGTATATATATTTCTTTGTTTTTCTTTTTATTATTTTCTCACTTTATTTTGGTCGGTTAAATAATGAATGAAAAGTGATTAGTGTGTACTTGTTCCTTTGGGGATCGATACTCATTAATTCCCTATACTAGACTTGCAATGAGTATACTTACTTACATGTGTATTTTTGGATTAATGTTTTAATTAAAACTTGATTAATGGATGTATTTAAAATTGATGATTTTATATACCCAAAATTTATGCATCAACTTGATAGTAAAACCCTATAACAAATAGAATGACTATTCTTAAATTAACCCTGATCGATTATTTTTAATGGAACAATAATAAATTAAGATTAGTATGTTTGTGACTTGATGGCTATGTTTTACAAGTCATGGATATATAGAATATCAAGTTAATACATAAATAAACGTTAGAGAACATTGTATTAGACATGACCCACTGTGAGAGTACTTCGTGGGACATGTCATAAGTACTTTCTAGCCATAATGATATTAGAAGTCCTTTAACCTGAATTCATCATAGTTTTCTACTTGATAAAGTATATATCTTAACGTTGTCTAAAGTTGTCTTTAATTAGATAATAAATTTAGACCACTATTAGATATAGAATAAACCAGGCAGAGGAATATGATTGATAGTAAAGGAATTTATCCCTCTTATTCTTGGGAGAGATGTCCATGAGTCTCTTGACAATTTAGAATGTTAAAATGCATGATCGTGCTCAAATATATCAATTTAAGATATTGATATCATTTGTTTGAAAAGTCTACTATGAGATCAAGAAATAGTTTATTAAGATTAATAAGGATGACATGTTTCATACCTTATATTTAATTTGGATATCGTGTGACAAAAGAACTATACATATAAAGTTATGGTTTGGTTCAAAGATATCACTAATCTTCATTTAACCTGGATAGTTATAATATTTTACTAGAAATCGCTTATAACTTATGGATCATTTAAATGTGATTTAGGCACACTGTCAGTGTTAAATGAACCTATAAGGTCCACATTAAATGAACACGTTAGGTAATTTTTTTGTTGACCAGGTACAATGTATTTGAAAATGTGCCTAGGTTCTTCAAACCTAGAAAATGACTAGATACAAAGAATCTGAAAATAGATTATAAGAATCTGACTCGGTAAATTAATTAGTTAAATTACTGAGATAATGGCATAATCTTGTCATATCCTTTTAAAATTAAAATAAGATATGCTAAGATATGATGAGAGTTAGATCAAAGAAGTTCGTGTGGTTTTAAAAGAAAACCCTAGCCCTCTTCTTGAAAAGGCTCCTTATAAAATTTTTGTGCCTTCATAACTAGAAATTTAGCCATTTAAAATCCTAGGCGCTAGCACTCCCGAGTAAGGAACTATGTTCACCATGTGTATTTGATAGAAGATGTTCGCGTGTTGCAGCGTCTGGTGATAGTCCGAAGTGCACATACGCCTGGAAATCTGAAGGCAGAAGTCTTGCTTCTAGCAATATCAAGGTAATTCTATAAACCCTTAATCAACTTAAATCATTTAGCTTAGATCTTGGAAGGGATTCGTGGATGTTTTTCGCATTTCAGAGTCCACGAATTCTAAGGTATATATCAATAGAAAACTTATATCCATAGCATCTAATTTAGTCATTGGATCCAAAACACTTTCAATAGCCATCAATAAATTGCATTGCCCCTAATATTTGTCAATTTTTTCTTTCATAGGCTTTGCCATTTAACTCACAAAAAAAAAAAAAATTCATTATCATGTGTTGCCTTATCAATTTCTCTATTCACCCTATGAACTTCAGCAAGATATAAGTTAGAAGTAGGATAATCACTACCTGAGATGCCATTTGTGGCATCATTGATTATATATAAATATAAATAAATATGTGTGTGTTTGGGTATACATATCCATCGGTTCCCGCAACCAACCCTTTATTATGATTATGTCTTTCTTTCTGAAGGGCTTGCGGTTCAATACACCAAAAGCATTCAGTGAACTATTGGAAGCTATCGAGAAATTACCAAATGCTGACGGTGACAAAGGTTACCGGGCAGATATGGCAGGGGTTACTGGGAACCATAAGGTTCCCAGAAGATGACGTTCCCTTTGTAAAGTAGGCATTTTGCTAACTAATTAGAGTTTACATGAAAAGGATCAAGAAAGAAGACATATCCAATGAGTAATTCAATCCCTTCCCACTCACACAGGTTCTTCTATGGAAGAGCTTCCCCATCTTATATATATATATATATATATATATATATATATATATATATATATATATGTATATATATGTGTGTGTGTGTGTATAAATAAATACATATATATATATACATATATATATACACATAATAATATATATATATAAACATATATATATATATGTGTGTGTATATATATACACACATATACACAATATATATGTGTGTGTGTGTGTATACACACACATATGTACACATATATACACACATATATCTAGACACAGATGTGTGTATATATCTATGTCTATATATATGTATATATACATATATATGTGTGTGTGTATGTATTTATGTGTATATATATACACATATATACATATATATATACACACACATATGTGTATATATATGTGTATATATATATATATGTATGTTTGTATACATATATATTTTATATGTATGTATGTATGTATGTATGTATACACACATATACACATATGTGTCTATATATATATATATATCTCTCTCTCTATATATATATACATATATATATGTGTGTATATATGTACACACATATATATACACATATATTCTTGTTTTTAGTTGATGATGATGAATTCCATACGGATCTGATCTGAAATTATTAGATCTGTGAATTTTTCAGTACATCTTGTATAGATCTGTGAACTCTATGTCAGATCTGTTGAGATAAGGAAAGAGGTCTGATTCTATCAAATCTACTCTATGAGTTGTTTAACTGAGTTATAAAAGCTGCTGTTGAATTGAGGTTGTTGATTGACTTGGGACTTGTATGAGATGAGAATTTATTCTCCTGGCCTTATCTCTCTCAGATCTTATATTTGACTCTATAGATCTATCCTCTATTTACTCACTAATGTTCATATCTATTATGCTCACAAACAGATCTCCATGTTTTACATTATAACTAACTGAGAACTTGAATATCTTTCTTATGGAACTTGACGGTAATTATCACCAAGTTACGGGAAGTAAGTACATCCATCTGTTTTTCATTCATTTTATTTAACTATTTTTCTCAAAGATTTGCATCATGGCTTCCTTCCTCCACCCATTTTCCAGATCCAATCCGTCCTCTTCTTTCTCCAACGCTTTTTCTCAAAATTCTTCAAATTGAAGGAAGAGTTTAATTACTCTAACCTTCAACAATTTATTGACAATTGGAAAATCCCCAAGTTTTCTCCCAATAAGATTGATAAATCTCCCAAATGGTCACTTACTAGTGACTATGTCATCAGGACTATTGAAGAAACAGTTCAAATTGATTCTAACTGCAAAGAAATTAGACTTCTTTCTGCCAGTGCAATCCAACGTTTCCAATAAAAATATAATTATCTCCATTTTAGACTTGTCCAAATTGCAACCAAACTCCTCTCCAGAGAAGGACTTGATACTTCTCTTCTCCTATGTCTCCGGGATACCAGATTTGTAGATTTTAATAATTCACTCTTAGGCATGGTAGAAACTAGCCTTTGCAGTGGACCAGTTCATTTTGATTGTTTTCCAAACTTTACTATATCTCTTCGAGATCTAAATATATTGTATAGTCTAACACTCCATGTCCAAACTACCAATTACAAGATCAAAACTGGTTCTCTTCCTGTTGCTATCATTTATATAATTCAGTATAAGGCAATGACTTTTGCTTTTAATACGGTGCTATGAAAACATCAGACAAAGGAGAAACTGTTCTTTTTCAAACTGATTTACAAAGATCTCATCTTTCAACTCCCAAGCCTATTTCTTGGAATCAAGTCTTCGTTCCAATTGGCTTCTAACTGAAGCAGCTCCTTCTGATAAACCAGAAAATTCTATTGTATCAGAAATCAGACAATTCTCCTGTGGATCTATAGAAACTACTTTCCAAAGATCTCTCAGCCAAAGGATTTCATATCCCCAATCTATTGCCTCTTTATCAAGAATCCAACCACCTCGACATTCAGTATCCTCTGTAGCTACCCATCTACAAGGTATCAATCTCGACTCTAGGATTCCACAAGCTAGGTATGTTGCCCGGCCTAAAAATGATAATACTAAGATAGATTTACCTACCTCACCTACTTATTCTGCTATAGCAGGAGAACTTAATATTCTTCCGATTGATGATAAAGAAGTACAAAATCTTATTGTTATTGACAAAATCAAATTAAGAGAAGAATTTTATTCTCTTCCAAATCTTTCTAAAAGAACATGGTTTTTCGAAAACTTTCAAGGATCTGACCAACAGAAAGTTCAGGATTCTTATTATGAATGTTTAAATTTAATTCAAAAGAAAATTAATTTCTTTTTATGGTTTGAAGACTATGCTGAAGTCTATAATATTAATTATCATTTTGCTTCTTCTGTTAATGTTTCAAAATTATGGCAAACTGCCCAGGGACAAAATATTTCTGCTGAATTTCCCCTTAGTCAGAAATTCAAAATTCCTTTTGGAGCTGAACAAATTGATGCCTGTAACACCCCACCATTTTACTTTCAGTTGGTTACTACCTGTAATAGGATGAAAATTTATATCAATGGCTAGAACAAAA
Source organism: Voacanga thouarsii (assembly GCA_026120185.1). Lineage (NCBI taxonomy): Eukaryota > Viridiplantae > Streptophyta > Magnoliopsida > Gentianales > Apocynaceae > Voacanga > Voacanga thouarsii. The sequence goes on along the minus strand of JANUWF010001246.1, from coordinate 443,006 downwards.
GTTGATCGGTGTATTGAGACGAACACTCTGGAGAAATAAAATTTTGTCGTGACCTGGATGTAATTATTGGATTTGTTTTACCCAAACCCTAAATTTTTGGAAGGCTATTAAGATTAAAAGAATAAGAATTTTAGGGTACCCTAGAAAGAGAAATTGATCAGTGCAATGAGGCGCACGTTTTGGTGCGAATTATGCTACACGGGGTATCGAGGGCATTTTCGTCATTTTGACCGCGCTCGCGACTTTGACCTCAAATTTGACCAAGTAGAGAGGAATTGAAGAATGTAAGTGTTACCAATGGATTCAATGGAATTTTTGGAGTTGGGTAGTGAAATAAAATATTTTTCATTACGGACCCGATTTTGGTCATTTCTGAAGAAAATGAAAAATTATGGTTGGAAATGGGACATGTGGCTTCTTATAATTGGTGGATGAAAATAAGTGTCATTTAGTGATTGTTTAATGAGGTCAAGTGTTTCTATTTGATTGGTTGTTATAATAAAAAAAAAAAAGAAGAAGAAGAAATAAAGAAGAATGGCCCACAAGAAATAAATAAGAATGGTTCACAAGAAATACATAAGGATGGCCCACAAGCATGAAAATTTTGACCAAGTTGGACCACCTTTTGACTTCATTTGACCAAGCTTAATTAATCTAATCTTGATTTGAGTAAGTTAATCAAGGTTGATTATGCATGGCCATGCAAGATTAGAAAATATCTATAATGTTCTAAGAGTTTCTACCTTTTTCTATAAATTTCTTTAAGGTTCTAGAGCACTCTAAAGTTTTCCATAAGTTTCTACTAGTGATGAGTCATCACCTAAAGCTTTCTAGAAATTGTGGTTAATCATTCCGTGTGTACCAATTACATTTCAAAGCTTCCTACTCAAGAGTCCTACATAAGCCATGACAAAAGCATGTGATGTAAGGCATTACATAAGCAAAGCTTCCTATACAAGCCTTCTAACATCTATAAATAGGCCATGAAGGCCAACTAAAATGGCTTTAGATAGCCAGAATTTCGGAGCAAACAATAGAGAAAAGGGAGAAGAGAAAAGAAAAGGAAATAGAGAAGAAAGAGAGGGAGAAACCGGAAATAGAGAGGAGAGAAAGAGAGAGAGAGAAAAGCAAGAAGATGCTTGGACTGTCCAGCCTCCAAACGCAGCAAATAAAAGGTAAAGATCTACCTTACTTGAAGTAAAGTTATTATATAAAGCATGGAGATCATTTTGGTATATATATTGTGAGAAGTTTATGTGTGATAGTTAGGTGAAGTTGTATGAAAGCTGTCCTTGTGTGCAGAAAATTCTGGGAGGTTTTATGTTCAGTAAGTATGTAACGTTTCTGGATTTGAATGAAGCAGGCATATATATTTGTAGCTAAGGATCATAGAGACATTTTAGAACAAGTTTGACGTTAATCGGATGTACGGATCAAAAGTTATGGTGAAAATAGTAAAAGGTGCCAAATCATTGACGGGATTTTTACTACTAGAACTTTGTGTGCAAAACTGAACAGAATGGACAATTGAATTGGTACTCCATGAATTGGAGCTAGTAAAGGAATGTCTTAAGGATATTTTAAAATTGGTTTTACATCATTTGGATTTGTGGATTAAAAGTTATGGGCAAAACAAGTTAGGGTGTCAAACTGGAAAATTGCAGAATGTTAAGGAAAGAATGAATAGTGAAACTAAGTCAAAACTACTGAGGCTGTTTTTGCCCAGTACCGTGATGATGGAACCAGAAAACTAAAAACAGCCTATACTGAATTAAATTTAAGAGTCTCACGGTCATTTTGGTATATCATGGAGCCAAATTAGAGCTGTAAATTAAAAGTTATGTGCAAAACAAAATGGTGTGTCAAACTAGTGAAATTCCAGAAAAGTATTCCGAAAATGAATGGACTTAAGAGTGATTAATTATGTGATTTTGGACAAAAAAATTAGGGAAACATGAAGTGAAGCCCTTTTTTATGAAGTGAGGAAGGATGTGGAAAAAGTAAAATGAAAGAATTGATCAAACGATGGAAAAACGATGCGAACGAATGTTGAACATTTTTCCTAAGCATCGGCTAATCGTCGGCCCCAACGGCTAAACGACGGATGAACGTCGTCTAACCGTCGGGCACGTCGGCCGGACATCGGCTACCTGACGGCTATTTTTTGGCCAAACACCAATTGACCTAAAAGCAATGTTTGGTGTAAGTTTAGCGACAAACAGCTAACGAAATGTCAAAAACGGTAGGAACGGAGGTTAGACGGTCGTGAACGGAATGAAAGGCTTAGGACACGAGGCGAGTCCCATTTATTTCTAAACCTTTTTAATGGCTAGTGTGCTTTGATTTTCTATGAAATGCTATGTGTTGGGGATATTCCCTAGAGTCAATTTGTACTCATACTATTTTCATTATGTTTTATATAATAATATGAGGCTTTCCTTTCCATGAATAGTGAGTTTTGTTTTGTTGGTCATCAAGTACGTGACTTGATAGTAAAACCCTACAATGAATACAATGACTATTCTAAAACTGTCCCTGATCGATTATTATTATTGGAATAATAATAAAATAAGATTAGTATGTTTGTGACTTGATGGCGATGTTTTACTGGCCATGGATATTTGTGATATCGGGTCAAGACATAAATAAATGTTAGAGAACATTGTATTGGACATGACCTACTGTGAGAGTACTTCATGGAATATGTCATAAGTACTTTCTAGCCATAATAATATTGACAGTCCTTCGACCTAAATTCATCATAGTTTCCTACTTGATAAATTCTATATTTTGACATTGTCTAAAGTCGTCTTTAACTAGATAATAAATTAGACTACTATTGGATATAGAATAAATCAAGGAGAGGAATATGATTGATTGTGAAGGAATTTGTCCCTCTCAGTTATAGGAGAGATATCCATGGGCCCCTTGATGAGATAGACTGTTAAAAATGCATGGCCGTGCTCAAATATATCAATCTAAGATATTGATATCATTTGTTTGAACAGTCTACTATGAAATCAAGAAATAATTGATTAAGCTTAATAAGGATGACATGCTCCGTGCCTTATGCTTAATCTGGATATCGTGTGACAAAAGGACTAAATATAAAATTATGGTTTGGTTCAAAGAGATCACCGATCTTCATTTAACCTGGATAGTTATAATGTTTTGCTAGAAACCGCTTATAACTTGTGGGTAATTTAAATATGATTTAGGCACACTGCCAGTGTTAAATGAACCTATAGGGTCACACAATAAGCGAACTTGTTAGGTTATTTTTCTGGTGACCAGGTTCGATGAATTTGGAAATATGTCTAAGTTAATCGTACTTAGAAAATTTACCAGATACAATGAATCTGGAAATATGTCCGCATTCGATGTATCTGGATGATGTCCAGATTATAAGAATCTGACTCGGTAAATTAATTAGTTAAATTACCAAGATAATGGCAGAATCTTATCATATCAGTTTTAATTTAATTTGAATTTAAATTAGAATATGATAAGATATTATTAGGGTTAGACTCTAAGAGGTTCGGGGGTTTTTAAGAAAACCCTAGCCGTCTTTTCAATAGTCCAATTTTTTGGTTGAGAACATTCGTGCCATTCTCTACCAGAAAAAAAAAAACCTCTCAAACCCTAGGCTCTAGCACTCCTCGGGTATCGAGTGAGTTCGCGGTGTGTATCCGATAGAGGACGTTCGCATACTGCAGCGTCTGGTGATTGTTCGAGTTGAACGTACAACAGCGCAATCAGAATCGAAGGATTTCGATTACAGCAACCAGAGGTAATTCTTAAACCTTAGATCTTCTTAATCGTTTACTTGGGTCCTCGGGAGGGATTCGTGGATGTTTTTCGCGTTTAGGAGTCCACGAATTCCAACACTATGTTTTATGCCATTTTGGAAATCCTCAAATATGTTTAAGGCTTACATGAGAAACATTTGCATTTATGCTATTTTGGACTCGAATAAATTTCATATTCAGCTTTCAAACCTTCCTAGATGTTTAAAACATGAATTTGTGAATTTAGTCTTTTTCAGATTAAATATTTGGGATTTCTGAAAAATGGTAAATTTTGAAATCGGGTATTTGGAGAATAATCCAAGTATCCTTATTGGAATATTTTATGAAAACTCTTGGAACTCGGGTATTCGGTAAATGACCGAAATATCCTTATTGGAACGTTTGTGAATATTCTTCAAATCGAGTAAGGGTAAAATGACCCGGATACCCTAAAAAAGTCTTTTGAAATCTAGCATGGGTGAAATGACCCGAATACCCTTGGAAAATGACTTTTGTGATCAAATAAGGCCCCAGACAATAAGAAATGTTATGATTTGAATATCTTGCAGGATTGGATGACCTTCTTGCCTGATTAGTCAGATGGGGTTGGTGTTGTTGCGTTGAGTACTCAACAGGGACTTTGCTCTTTGTACTAACCCATGTTAGAGATAGATGACCCCAAGTAACCTGATCAGTTCTGGCGATTATCTTACTCCAAACAGGGTGAGAGGACATTGTGACAAGTCGTCCCTGGCTAGCCGTTGTGAGCCCGGCAATTGCCTGTTGATTATGATTGGTGGGTTGTTCACATGAGACCGAGCGGGGACACTTGGTGTGTTCAACCCCTTGCCACCTCGATGGTGATTGACGTCAGGATTGGGACCCCTGGCTTATGGTGGCAAGTAAAAGATCCCTAAGTGCACGGTGAGGTACATTGGTACGCTGCTCACCCTTCCGGCATGACACGGGTGATGTGCTGTAAGGCACAGTCCCTGGCACAAGAGACCGTGTAGTCGAAGGCGAAGTTCTTTGAACTTTGCACGCGGGTCGCACTTCTAGATGGGGAAGAACCCGCATTTATTGAATTGGGGGCTGTGTGTTTGAAAATTACTATTTTTCGAACGTATATGATAAAATGACCTGAATTTATCAATTATTGCTATTTTCCTTGTAATATAATTTACTTCAGCAATGATTTTGAAAATCGACTCTCTTTGAAGGGAAACACTGGCATACACACGGGACTCACTGGGTGATTTTTCACTCACACGTGTCTTTTATCTTACTTTTTTTGTAGGATTCGGAATTGGAAGAACCTACGGATAGAGGATGATACCACAGTAATAGCAGAATAGGTCCAGATGTCTCCTCTTTGGACCTTATATACTCTGTTGATTATTCGTTTTAAAGACCCCTTGTCTGGGTATCTGGACGGGGCAACACCTAATATTGGTATGCTTCCGCTGTTACCTTCAGTAGGGGTGTTACAATGCCACTCCTTTTAAAAGGAAAAGACAATGACAATGATATATTCTGTCCAAAAGACATTCAAAATACTTATGAACAAAATAATTATACAAACAAATATTTGCAGACTATTGGTGAATATTTGATTTCAAAACCAAGTATTTCTTCAACTCCGGTTATTCCTAAGTCTAGTACTTTTTCACCTTTAATCCCTTTGTTCCGACCTTATAAGATTCCTCTCCAGTATAGGAAAGAACTCAATAGGAGAACATCAGACAAACCAATTCTCACTGATCTCTAGCGTAGAATAGCTTAAATTGAAAAGTCAATCATTCCAGAATCTCCTGAACAGGTTGGTTCCAAAAATTTTATTTCTATTTTAAATCAAAATGATTTTGATTTTGTTTCTGATAATTATTCTGATGATAGTCTAGAATCTCCTTCGAACCTTGGTGTTAACCTGGGAAAATTGCTTCCTCTACAACTTGGCATCCTTCCTCTCCTATTGAATTGACATTCAAATTGGAAAACTTCTCAAAAGTTGTACTATCCTAGAGCCACTCATCCAGATATTGCCCTTGAGGAAAGTCCCAACATTCTTCAAAACTGTTACAATGCTCACAACATCTATGAATGGAACATAGATGGTCAATCTAAGTACAACATTATGTTTAAACTTCAGCAAATGACCATGGTAGCCACTGCTTATTGCACTATTAATAATTGTTATGATCAGCTTGCAGCTCATGTTCTTGTAGTAGGTTTTATAGGATAACTTAAAGGTTGGTGGGATGAAAATCTCACTGAAGCAGACTAGCATAACATTTTTCATGCTGTCAAAACTAACCCAAATGGTCAACCAATCCTTCAGGATGGAGAACCCATTTCTGATGCTGTGTCAACCTTATCTTCACCATCACTGAAACCTTCATAGGTTAGGTAATCCTGGAATTTTCAAAGAAAAGTATACTGAAATCCTGAACAACCTTAAGTGCAAAACCTTATCCGATTTCAGATGGTATAAGGATACCTTTCACACTAGGATCTATGAGAGACCTAATGGAAACAGCCATTACTGGAAAGAAAAATTCCTAGATGGGCTTCCAAAATCCTTTCGTAATCTTGTTCGTGCAGAACTCCAAACCAAGTAAAATGGTGTTGTACATTATGAAACCATTACCTTTGGCCAATTAACCAGCTAAATCCAACAGGCTGCTCTCAAAATCTATCATCAAGATAAGATGCTGAGATAAATAGCTAAAGATCGTGCCCAGCGAAGTAAAGACTTAGGCACATTATGTTAACAATTTAGACTACCCTCATGTAGTACCAAAACCCGTAGGAAACATAAACAATCTTCCTATAGACCTCCTCACCTTAGGAAAAGGTTTAATAGTTCAAAGAGGCCAGCACTTCCTGCTCCTCCTACAAAACCTTACAATCCATATAAAGCTACCAAGTTTATCTCTAAAACTAAAACCATAGCAGCCCAGCCTAAAATAGTTATCTGTTTCAAATGTAACCAACCAAGTCACCTTGCTCGGTTCTGCAGAGTTCACAAAAGAATCCAGATAATGGATATTTTAGAAGATCTTAAACAGTCTCTTAACAATATTCTTTGCCTAAGTGATACTTCTTCGGATTCCTCAGATGCTGATGATGAACAACAATTCAACTAAATTTAGGAAGATGATATTCCTTCTTCTTCATCTTTTGATTCTATAGAAAATGATCATTTTATCTAATATGATCAACCAATCATCAATACTCTGACAATAAAACCGGATCTTCTTCTTGAACTGATCAGTAAGCTTTCTGATTCTGCAAACAAAAAGGAGTATCTTAAGCGATTCAAGCAAATTCCTCATCAACCTTCTTCATCAAATTCCAATCCTTTTTCCTGACATCTAAGGATTGCCAACACCTACAATCTAATAAATATCCTTAACAGGTTTCCTTCGAAACCTTCGACATCTGTTACTATTCAAGATCTTTAATCTGAAATTGCTCTTCTTAAGGAAGACATCCGAGAAATTAAATCTTCTCAACAATTAGACCGACTAGTTCTTCAAAATCTCATTTCTCAGAAGAAACTAGAACAACCAATATCAGAATCTACTAATACAAATTTCCTTAACTATCTTTCAAAAATGTCTATACAAATGTGGTATGTTTGATTCACTTTGGTTACTCAAAATTCTCTAACTTTAGAAAGTCCAGCACTTGTTAATGCTGGAGCTGGTCTCAACTACATTCAGGAAGGTCTCATTCCTACAAAAATTTTTGAAAAAATCAAAAAACTCTCTGCTCAGCTAGTAACACCCCACGACTACGTACCCTAAAAGGGCAGGGATGTCGCCCCGTCCCATAGGACAAGGGGTCTTTAAAACGAGGTATAAAATACAAAGGCAACCTCCAAGAGATTCAACTTAGATAAATAGAGAAATACTCTTATTACATCAGGCTCAACTTGGAAAAAAACGAAATAAAAACAATTAATCATTCAACAGCTTAAACAATAAATGTCTCCTAAGCAAAGATGACAATAATTAGAAAAGCTTCAACTATCAATGCCCCACTGACTCAGCACAGTCTATCTCCTGAAAACATGATGTAAAACAGTGTGAGAATAAATCTCAGTAAGTCCTATGTGTGCACATGGTGTTTAAAACTGTACGTGTATGCAAAGCGAAAAACATTTGTAGAAATATTTGGCAAGTCATAAATAATTTCTCTTTCGCAAAGAGTGGGCTTTCCCATAATCATACTTTACACAAAACAATCATCCAGTCGAATAAACAGTCATGTCACCACACATTGGGTTCCATGAGAACAAAATGGCCAAGGCACCACACTTTGTGCACCTTGTCCAGACCAGATTACCACAAGTTGGGCGTTCTGATCAAGGTGAGTGTACAGCTCATCGGGTGAGATACTCCTCATTCTCTACACCTAACAAAACCATCTGGGTGTCTATGTCGGGAAAATAAATAATACCTTACCAAGTACACATGCTAGCTCGGACCGGCCTGACCAACCAATACTGTCGCCTTTTCAAGCAGAGCTTATCTTCTGGAGGTGGCCTCCTTCCAGAAGACTTACTCTAGCCCTCCAAGACTAGTATTGTTAGCCTACCCTTATTGAGTACTCAACGAACATATTTGTCATTTCCGGATTCACAATATTTCCAAACCTTAGTTTTGTAAAATATGGATTTCTTTAAAAGAGACTTCTAAAAGTTTAAGGAAAAGAATAGTTTTCTTGATAAAATCGTTAGTTTGACAAAACCGTTTAAAGAATAAATATCCACGTTTACAACCGAAGCAAACATAGTTCAACAATAGCTTTACAAAGCTTCACAACATAGACTTTCCATCACAACATTTAACAAAAGAGTTTATGTAAGGACTTACTTGATATGCCTCAGATAAACGAGATAAATTCACAGCTTGCTTTCCTCAATTATCCTCCTGATCTAAACCATAAAATATCATGATCAGGGCTTCAACTAATTCGAACATGTGCCAAACTCATTTATTTTCATAACAATTCACAATCCCCTAAGATCATGTACTATGACCATAGAATGAACAAGGTAATAGACATCATCTACTACCTTAAACCTTAATTCCGGCATTAAGGGTAAGTATTTTCGTACCTTACAACAACCGGGTAGTAAGATCCCGATGCTCCTATGGTGATTATCCCGAGTTCGTTGGATTAGAAGAGAAAAGTTGTCTCCTTTTTCCTTCCTTATGACCGAGAATGCATAAAGAGATGAAATCAGCCTTGAGATGGCGTGATTCCAAAGAAGAAAAGGAAGAGAATTGAAGGAAGAAAGGAATTAAGAAGTTGAGATGGTTTTTGCTTACCTTGGAGGGTGATCGGTTTTTGCTAGGTGTTGTTCTTGAGGTTTTCGAAAATTTGCTGTGGAGTTCTTGCTGGAATTTTTGTGTAGAATGGAGAGGATAGACGGCTACAATGATTTAGAGTTAGAGAAGAGTGGTTTAGGGTTAGATGGTGATGTTTAGAAAGACTCCTAATGGCTTTAGGTTTCTTGGACAGCAAGGCTGAAAATTGCAGCTCACGAGTGCCTTCTTGCTACCGACTGTGAGAGGATTTAAGGGAGAAAATATTCTGCAATTTTGTTCCCTTGTGCTGGCCGAACTATTGCTCAAGAGAAGGGCTGATTGTGTTTAGAATTTTGGACCAAACAAAGAAGAGTTTGTGAAGGTTTTTAGGGCTGAAATTTCTGTGCGCGTGCAGTAGTTTTGCTGTGCAAAATTACTGAACAGGAGAGGTAGAATTTTTGGACTGTTTTAGCTGTGGTTCTGTCAAAACTTCCAGAGAAAAAATGAGGGTTTTAGGCGCTGAAAAATAGCTTGATCAGCTAGGGTTTTTCGGTGTGTTTGTGTGCAGAATTTCGATTGGAATAGGAGTACAAGGCTGGCCGAAATTTTCTGTACAAAGCTGTCGAAAATCCTCGTTTCCCAGCTGGCCGAAATTCTGGAATTTGTGTGAGTAAAATCTGGTTTTGCACAGCAAAGATAATCTGAATTGATGGAAGATGTTTTAGGGGATTTGAGCTAGGGTTTGAAGGGTTGGATTGTACTTAAAGGTGCTGGAATTTCGGACAGCTTGTGTTAACACAAAGCTGCCGAAATTCTGCTAGGTTTAGGAAGAAAATCCTAGTCGAATTAGGATTGCAATAAAAATCTGATTTGCTAAAGGATTTAGGATAAGATTTCCTAGCTTTGGAAGAGTTTACGTTGAGCTAAAATTCCTCTAAAAAGTGGCGGCACTTGCTGGAAATTTTTTTCCAGATTTTTAGCTTAGGTTCTAGGGTTAAAATCAACAAGGTTTTCCTACTAGAAAAATGATTCATTAATTCCAACTATCCCTGGCAAGATCTATCTAGCTAAATTCAAGTTGAAATTTTAATTATTAGCTTGGGGTTTTTCGAAAATCCTAAGGAATAGAAGCTGAAAATTAAAGGTGAACTTTATTCATATCAAGGTCCTTAAATTTATGAAATAACTATAGAGACTTTATTTCCTTGGAATAATGACACTAAAATTTCTCTAGGTTTGCTAGATCTTTTTCGGCCAAGACATGGAAACTCTAAGGAAAGGAATTTTCAAGAAGAGAAACTAACTTCACAAAAGGTAGGATTCGAACTCGGGTCACCAAAGGAAATCACCAACCTCCCCGCTATTCCAAAACAACTCCAATACTAATTTTTCCTACAATCAGTTCTCACCACCCCCTAATACTCATCCTTCCAAATCTTTGACCAAACCTCCCTTATCCAAATCTTTAACAACACAACTATTTCACATCAATTAATTCAAATGCAAGAGCAACGGAAAAATTCACATGCATCCATGCAAATAAAATAATTCTAAACTAGCACATAAAATGCAAAATGCTATGAAATGCATGACTTTTCCGCATAGTTAAAGGTGGTTTTGGGCGGGGTATTACATCCCCTCCCCCTTAAGAGAATTTCGTCCCGAAATTCAGATTTCATACCCTTCGAGCATATCCAGATACTTCCATCTTAACCATTCCTCCGTTTCCCACGTTGCATTTGTGCTCCATGATGATCCCAAAGTATCTTCACCATGAGTATCTGCTTGTTTCGAAGCGTCTTAATATTCCGCTCCAACATCTTGATGGGTCTCTCCATATAACTCAGATTTGGTTGCAACTCCAACGGTTCTTCATTGAGTACATGACTCGGATCAGGGTTGTACCTCTTTAATTGAGAGACATGGAATACATCATGCATCCCGGTTAGACCATCAGGTAGATCCAATCGGTAGGCAACCGGTCCAATTTTCTCCAATATCGGGAACGGTCCCAAATACCTAGGACTCAACTTCCCTCATCTCGGATGTTTCATGATTCCTCTACTAGGAGTCAACTTCAAGAATGCACGGTCACCTACTTGGAACTCCAGTTCTCTTCTCCTAGAGTCTGCATAGCTTTTCTGTCTACTTTGCGCTGCTCTTAGTCTCTCTCGGATTACCTTGACTTTGCCCGTCATCTCCTGAATGCATATTTCACCAGTCTTCTTAACGTTCCCCTCTTCTGTCCATCCCCAGTATATCGGTACTTGGCATTTTCGCCCATACAATGCTTCGTACGGCGCCATTCCGATGGACGTCTGATAGCTGTTGTTATATGCTAACTCCGCATGCGGTAAAGACTCAATCCACTTATCTCCAAAGTCCAAGATACATGCTCGGAGCATGTCTTCCGGTATATGAATGACTCTTTCGGATTGACCGTCTGTCTGCTGATGAGCAGAGGTGCTGAATTTCAGGGTCATGCCCAAGGACCCCTGGAACTTACCCCAGAACCTTGAAGTGAATCTAGGGTCCCTATCCGACATAATGCTCGACGGTACACCATGCAACCTTACAATTTCTCGGGTATATATCTGAGCCAACTTTTCCATCGAGTCCCTTACGTTTACCGGTATGAAGTGCACTATCTTGGTCAATCGGTCCACTACCACCCAGATCGCATCTTTGTGTGACTTGGTCATCGGAAGGCCAGTCACAAAGTCCATGGCCACCTCTTCCCATTTCCATTCGGGAATCGGTAACGGTTGCAGTAACCCTGGAGACTTCTTATGTTCCATTTTAACCTTTTGGCATGTCAGGCAGGTTGACACATGCTGAACTACATCCCTCTTCATTCCAGTCCACCAATATTTCCTCTTCAAGTCTTAGTACATCTTTACCTCTCCAGGGTGTATGGTATATTTGCTCTTGTGCGCTTCGTCCAGTATCCTCTTCCTTAAGTCTTGGATGTCCAGTACACAAATCCGGTCCCAAAAGTATAATACCCCATTCTCATCGGTCCGGAAATCGCCTCCTCCTCTCGCAATCTCTTTCTCCTTGAAAGTTTGAAATTCTGCACTGCCTAGTTGACCTGATACAATTTCCTGGTCCAGATCGGGTTTCAGGGTCAAGTTGCTCACGCAGATCTTCCTCTCTTGCACTTGTGCCTCTTTCTCCAGGATATCCTGGACTGCCGACACCTCCTGTATTCTCAAGTGTGCCATTTTCACCTTCCGACTTAGAGCGTCTGCTACCACATTTGCTTTACCCGGATGATAGTTCATAGGGCACTTACACTCTTCCAGGAACTCCATCCACCTACGCTACCGGAGATTCAAGTCATTTTACGTGAAGATGTACTTCAAACTCTTATGGTCATTGAAAACTTCATATTGCGCACCGTACAGGTAATGTCGCCATTTTTTCAAGGCGAACACTATAGCTGCTAGTTCCAGGTCATGCGTGGGATAATTAGCTTCGTGCGGCATTAGCTTCCTAGATGCATAAGCTCTGACTTTCCCTTCCTGCATCAGCACAACTCCTAGTCCTTCCTTGGATGCATCTGTATAGAGTGCATAGGGCTTATTAGCCTCAGGCAGACTCAGCACGGGTGCTATAATCAACCTCCTCTTAAGTTCTTGGAAGCTCTTTTCGCACTTCTCACTGCAAGCAAAAGCAACATCCTTCTTCAACAGTCGCGTCATTGGTGAAGCCAGAGTAGAGAAATTTTTAATGAAATGCCGATAGTACCCGGCCAACCCAAGGAAACTTCGTATCTCGGTAATGTTCTCCGGTTGTTTCCAGTTAGCTACGGCTTCCACCTTGGCAGGGTCCACTTTGATCCCCTCTTTGGATATCACATGACCAAGGAAAGATACCGAGCTCAGCCAAAACTCACACTTACTGAACTTGGCATAAAGCTTGAATTCCCTCAGCTTCTCTAGGACCAATCTTAAGTGCTCCACGTGGTCCTCTGGATTTTTGGAGTAGATTAAAATGTTATCGATGAATATAACCACGAACTTGTCTAGGTATGGTTGGAAAATACGATGCATCAAATCCATCAATACTGCCGGTGTGTTGGTTACACCGAATGGCATTACTACAAATTCGTAGTGGCCATACCACGTGTTGAATGCAGTCTTAGGAATGTCTTCTTCTTTGATCCTCACCTGGTAGTATCCTTGTCGTAGGTCCAACTTCGAAAAGCAAGCGGCGCCTTGCAGTAAACAACTCATCGATCAAGGGTAGAGGGTACTTATTTTTTATCATTAGATTATTCAATCCCCGATAGTTAATGCATAGCCTCAAGGTTCCGTCTTTCTTCTTGACAAACAACGCCGGGGCTCCCTACGGCGACTTACTCGGCCGGATGTAGCCTTGCCTTACCAATTCCTCCAATTGCTCATTTAACTCCTTCAGTTCCGTCGGTGCCATCCGGTAGGGGGTTCTTGACACCGGTTCCGCTTTGGGAATCAGATCCACGGTGAACTCAACTTCCCGCTCAGGGGGTAGGGAAGTGAGCTCAGCAAGGAAAACATCCGAAAAGTCTTTTACTACCTCCGTACTTTCCAAGGTACACTGGTCCTTAGGTTTGTTCAGGAGGTACGCCAAATATCCCGTACATTCTTTCTTGAGTAACTTCCGGGCTTTAGCACTAGCAATAAGAAATTTCAGTTCATTCGTTCGCTTGCCGTTGAATTCAATTACATCCCGTCCAGGTCTCACAAACCGCACCGTCTTGATCTTGCAGTCCACACGAGCTCTGTGTTTCGACAACCAGTCCATGCCCAAGATCAAGTCATAATCATCTATGGGCGGGATTATAAGGTCAGCCTCTAGAATCTCCTTCCCTACCTCAACTCCACAACTTCCCATTTTCTTGCCTGCTTCCACCACCTTTCCCAAGGGGGAACTAACTACTAGGGTATAAGGTAGCTCATTTCCTTCCCAACCGAGATGTGATACACACACTTTACTTACATAAGAGTATGTGGATCCTGGATCTATCAGAATATTAACAAGACAACCTTGGATAGAAAGGTTACCTTCAATCACGGCGGCATCCGCTCCGACTTCCTCGCGGTTCAGGGCAAAAACTTTGGCCTTCACCTGAGGCTTCTGGCCTCTCGCTCCAGCTGGTCCAGCAACGGCGCCTCTATTTCCTCCTATTGGTTGGGCCGGCGCGGTCTGCTCAATCCTTAAGGGTTTGGGGCAAACGTTTCTCAGGTGTCCCGGGTCTCCGCAATTGAAGCACCTCCTCACACCCCCATTACCCCAGCAGTTTCTTTGGGTGGCCTCGCTTCCCGCACAGCCGGCAATTCAGGTTGCCTTGCATCGGCCCTACTACTGGTACTCGAGGCTGCTTGCCCCGATTTCCCCAAGGCATAAAGGCCGTAGGTCACTTATTCTCGGAAGGCCTCATAGGTGGACGATTCGGTTGGAAGGGTCTACTCACCGGTAGATGCCGATCTTCATTTTTTGTCTGGGAAGCTGCGTCCATGGCGGCAGTGTACGATGTAGGCGGTAATGGAGCCACTGCCTTCCTCAACTCTGGCCTAAGCCCTTTCACGAATTGCCGGGTGCGCTTCTGCTCCATATGTAGGATTTCTAAATTAATTAAATAGATTAAACGCAGCGGAAAATAGCAAGAAATCTAAGCCATGGATCACGGGTTTGCAGTACAAATGGGAAAAAGAGAAGATCACGCTTATTACCTCTTAAAGCCGGAATTTTTGAATTTTTCTTGTTCCAAGAACGTAGGCGCGATCCAGATCACAAAACCAGTTCACAACAGCTCAACTGAAGTCCAAGAAAGAACTTCCTCTAATAATAATCCACACAATTCTGTGCTAGTCGAATTTAGGAGGCTAGGGTTTGATTAATAAGAGAGAGACGGCTAGGGTTTGATCAAGAGAGTGGCAGAGAAACGGTTTCTCTGTTATTGTGTGAATAGTCTGTGTCTCTTACCCTAAGGAAACCATTTCCTTATATTTATAGATTTATAATTACCGTAAATTGTAACTTAGTCCTTCAACATCCAAATGTCAACAAATTGGTCCTTAAAGTTTACTTAATTACAATTAGGTCCCATGAATTATAACAAACTTATAATTCACCTATAAATATATTCCATTTTCTTAATTAACCCCACAATATTATCAAATAATATATTTGAGCATTCAAACCTTTGTTGTGTGTGACCCATTAGGTTTCCTGGTCTTATTGGTAGCATAATATGAATTAATTCTAACAATATTAGAATTAATAATCCTTAATAAAATAAAGGATTAAATTTATTAATTCTCTAATTAATAAATCCATATTTAGCATATCAAGAGCGACATCTAGCAGTGACTCTTGACCACCCAAAAGTCCAGAAAGTCAAGTGGCTTGACATGAACCTTTCAGTAACAAATTATCAGTGTAATAAACTCATTTCACCATACAATATCTCATTCGGTCTAGAGCATGGAATTAGTGCCAACTCCCTCCAGAATATTATTAATTCTAGCCCGAATATTTTAGTACTTGTTCAAGAAATCCATTACTCGATATGCGTATCAAATGGAACCATTTCCATCACATAGTCGCCTTGGCCAAGGACTTTATAAGTAATGATTTCTACAAGTGACCTTGAGATATACTCTCCTACTATTAGGAGTGGTGAATCCTTTATTGACTTTCTCAACTATTTTCGTTTACTTTACGTTGTACCTAATATCCATCCCATAAGCAGTCCTAGATAAGATTCCAAAGATTAGAATCAAAGTACAACGCTCGTTAAATAAAGTACCTTGGAGATCTCAAGTCTAAGGATACTTGTACACTTTCTATAATGAGATTCTATCACTGGCACTAAATAGTTATCCAAGCGATTATCTCGTAGCTAGGTCATCCAAGGAACTTTTTCCAAAACAAGCATCCACACGTTAATCCTGAGTATCCCAATACTCACAGATATGAGAACCACCGCTTGATCCAATCAAGAGATATAACATGTGCTAGTCTTGGCGTATTAATAATGTCCCATCTTATTAATACTATGACTGGGGATTATTTAAGTACAAATACTGCATAGTGTAGTAGGAATCTCACATCATGATCTCTATCATGATTTCCTTAACACTGTGTTGTACTAGGGACTTTATCTAACGGTTTGTACACATGTTTAGATATAACAATCAAACTGAAAGATAAAGAATGCCTCTTATTAATTTAATATGGAATATACATTACACAAGTGATTGCCTTTAGAGCACAACACTAACACCATATCTACCAAGCACTTGCAGTACTTAGACAATTGCATGAATCGGGCTGCATATTAGGCCACGGTCATGCCTCTCTGCCTGAGGGTCTGGAATTCGTCCTCCCTCTTCTTAGCCACCTATCGAGGAATGTACTCAGCCCAGAAGGCTTCCGTAAAGTCATCCGACATCCATTCCTGCTCCTCTCTATCCCAATTACTCCGTACCCGCTGCCACCATGCTCGAGATGGTCCCCTCAGCCGAAAAGCAGCAAACTTCACAATCCTCTCTTCCGAGTACTGCAAAGTAGCGAAGATGTCCTCCATTTGCTCAATCCACTGCTCGGCTTTCTCGTCATGTTCCACCTCCCCCTGGAATGTGGGAGGCTGGAACTTCAGGAAACACTCCAGGGCTTCATCCTCTCCCCGCGGTGGTTTCTTGGCCACCTTATCCACTCTTTCCGTCAGATTTTGTAGGATCGAGGCCATCTTGTCAAAAGCCTGACCCATGGTCACATCTCGTGACCTGTTTAAAGCCAATTCCTACTCACGTGGCAGGTGCTCTTCCACGTCGGGGGTGGAACGATGCATCTGCTCAAATTCCGGGTTGGAGGATGCACTCTCCTGCACCGTTCTGCTATGCAAAACTGTTCTACGTCTTGGTGCCATCTTAATCACATTCACTCAGGGTCAGTTAGTTACCAAGGGGAAAAGAATATGCTTAGATGCATGATCAGTTGATAGCAATATACTTATCTAAAAGTGAATGTGATGATATCATGCAAGGGTAAATCAAGCAATAAACGAAACTCATGCTTTTCATATAAACCATTCTTTGCAGAAAAGAAGGGGTTATCCCATATGACACCCTTTTTTATTTAAAATGATAAATAAGCCCTATGAGCAACATGCTCCCTTAAAAGAAATAAACAAACAAAGGTATGCAAATCCTAAAGAAAGAAAAGTAAAAGATGCTGGTCTTCTATGTTCGACTCTCCCTAGTTTCAATAGAAGCATCGGAGTCGTCAGAGGCTGGTTCTACAAGCCACCCCATGGAGCTATCGGGTCTCCCTATGTAGTCCCTTGCGAAACCAACACTCCCACTTGGCTGCCCTGACTCACCCTCTCAGCCTCTCTTAGCTCTCATGGCCATCTCATAGAGCTCATCCAATGCTAATCTAACCGCACCCTTAGGCGCAGGCCTCTCACTCCCTGAATCAACCGGGTCAAACAACCCCTCTCTTCTTAGCATAGAATCTATGCCCAGTCCATATCAGAGTCCACACCCCTTAGGACTCTATTCCAGCTTCCTCTTCCCCTTATCTACCCCTCCTAGAACTGACTGCCTAAGGTCTCTCTCTCATGGGGCAACCCCATCTCTCGGCGTATATCCCTCACCACTTGCCCCTTTAGGGTTATGGCAAGCAGGGGTCCTATCAACTTCCCCTATCTGCGAGGTCCGGGGAACCTCCATTACCTCCTCATCCTCTCCTTCTACCCCAGCCATCTCTCTCTCGTTCTCATCGTCTCCCTCATTCCCTAGCTCATCTACCTCTTCCTCACTCAACTCCGTTATCTCCTCATCTCCCTCATCTTCCCCTAAGCTCTCCTCGAGCTTTATCTCCGCCTCAACCACCAAGTCGTCTAGTACCGGCAGCTCACGCTCCCTCTCTGCATCAGACGTGAGTGGATTAGCTACGGGTGGTGGGGTAGGTGGATTCCCGCAGCCAGCGGGCCAGTCTCTGATAGCCGATACAACTCTTTTGACCATCCTATAAACAAAAGAACAAAATTAGCACCAGATCAAAATACTTAAGAAAATAGAACCCCATAAGTCAAGTAATTGCCTAAACCTTGTTCTCTGATACCACTTGTAACACCCCACGACTACGTACCCTAAAAAGGTAGGGATGTCGCCCCGTCCCATAGGACAAGGGGTCTTTAAAATGAGGAATAAAATACAAAGGCAACCTCCAAGAGATTCAACTTAGATAAATAAAGAAATACTCTTATTACATCAGGCTCAACTTGGAGCAAAATGAAATAAAAATAATTAATCATTCAACAGCTTAAACAACAAATGTCTTCTAAGGAAAGATGACAATAATTAGAAAAGATTCAACTATCAATGCCCCGTTGACTCAGTACAGTCTATCTCCTGAAAACATGATGTAAAACAGTGTGAAAATAAATCTCAGTAAGTCCTGTGTGTGCACATGGTGTTTAAAACTGTACGTGTATGCAATGTGGAAAATATTTGTAGAAATATTTAGCAAGTCATAAATAATTTCTCATTCACAAAGAGTGGGTTTTCCCATAATCATACTTTACACAAAACAATCATCCACTCAAATAAACAGTTATGTCACCACACGTTGGGCTCCATGAGAACAAAATGGCCAAGGCACCACACTTTGTGCACCTTGTCCGGACCAGATTTCCACACGTTGGGCGTTCTGATCAAGGTGAGTGTACAGCTCACCGGGTGAGATACTCCTTATTCTCTACACCCAACAAAACCATTCTAGTTGGGAAAATAATTAATACCTTACCAGGTACACATGCTAGCTCGGACCGGCCTGACCAACCAATACTATCACCTTTTCTAGCAGAGCTTATCTTTTGGAGGTGGCCTCCTGCTAGAAGATTTACTCTAGCCCTCGAAGACTAGTATTGTTAGCCTACCCTTATTGAGTACTCAACGAACATATCTGTCAATTCCTGATTCACAATATTTCCAAACCTTGGCTTTGTAAAACATGGATTTCTTTAAAAGAGATTTTTAAAAGTTTAAGGAAAAGAATAGTTTTCTTGATAAAATCGTTAGTTTGACAAAACCGTTTAAAGAATAAATATCTACGTTTACAACCGAAGCAAACATAGTTCAACAATAGCTTTACAAAGCTTCACAACATAGACTTGCCATCACAACATTTAACAAAAGAGTTTATGTAAGGACTTACTTTATATCCCTAAGATAAACGAGATAAATTCACAGCTTGCTTTCCTCAATTATCCTCCTGATCTAAACCATAAAATATCATGATCAGGTCTTCAACTAATTCGAACATGTGCCAAACTCATTTATTTTCATAACAATTCACAATCCCCTAAGATCATGTACTATGACCATATAATGAACAAGGTAATAGACATCATCTACTACCTTAAACCTTAATTCCGGCATTAAGGGTAAGTATTTTCGTACCTTACAACAACCGGGTAGCAAGATCCCGATGCTCCTATGGTGATTATCCCGAGTTCGTTGGATTAGAAGAGAAAAGTTGTCTCCTTTTTCCTTCCTTATGACCGAGAATGCATAAAGAGATGAAATCAGCCTTGAGATGGCGTGATTCCAAAGAAGAAAAAGAAGAGAATTGAAGGAAGAAAGGAATCAAGAAGTTAAGATGGTTTTTGCTTACCTTGGAGGGTGATCGGTTTTTGCTAGGTGTTGTTCTTGAGGTTTTCGAAAATTTGCTATGGAGTTCTTGCTGGAATTTTTGTGTAGAATGGAGAGGATAGATGGCTGCTATGATTTAGAGTTAGAGAAGATTAGTTTAGGGTTAGATGGTGATGTTTAGTAAGACTCCTAATGGCTTTAGGTTTCTTGGACAACAAGGCCGAAAATTGCAGCTCACGAGTGCCTTCTTGTTGCCGACTTTGAGAGGGTTTAAGGTAGAAAATATTCTGTAATTTTACTCCCTTGTGCTGGCCGAACTATTGCTCAAGAGAAGGCTGATTGTGTTCAGAATTTTGGGCCAAACAAAGAAGAGTTTGCGAAAGTTTTTAGGGCTGAAATTTCTATGTGCGTGCAGTAGTTTTGATGTGCGAAATTGCTGAACAGGAAAGGAAGAATTTTTGGACTGTTTTAGCTGTGGTTCTGCCGAAATTTCCAGAGGAAAAATAAGGGTTTTAGGCATTGAAAAATAGCTTGATTAGCTGGGGTTTTTCGGTGTGTTTGTGTGCAGAATTTCGGTTGGAATAGGAGTACAAGGCTGGCTGAAATTTTCTGTACAAAGCTGTCAAAAATCCTAATTTCCCTGCTGAATTTGATGTCCCAGAAATCAGACATTGGTTTGAAAAAGACTGTATTTAGTTTTTGAAAGGACTAAACCATTATGTTTAGCCATTTGACAGAAAGTTTTTAAATGTTTGAAATGTTGGTCTAAATCTTGAGAAAAAATTAGAACATCATCAATGTAAACAATAATAAATTGAAAAAATGGATTAAAATTTTCATTCATAATTCGCTAGAAATCTAAAGGAGCATTTTTTAATCCAAATGGCATCACATTTTATTCATATTGGCAAAATGGAACTGTAAAACCAGTTTTGTAGCGATCTCTAGGATCAACTTGAATTTGCCAAAAACCTGATTTCAAATCAAATTTTGAAAACAGTAAAGCAGAATGTAACCTATTTATCAAATCTCGTTTGTTTGGAATAGGGTACCTAATCCATCTAAGGGCTGAATTGAGAGGTTTCTAATTGATGACAAGCCTGGGAACACCACATTCAAGTTCAGCATTTTTATTAACATAAAATCCTGTACAGCTCCAAGGAGAGTTGCTAGGAGAAATTAGTTGTTTTTGTAGAAGATCACTGATCTATTTTTGGCAATGAGTTATGAGCTCATGATTCATTTGGATAGGACGGGCCTTTGTTGGAATGAATTTTTCATCAAAGTTTGGCTCGTATGGAAGTCGAACAATGTGTTGTTTTCTGTTCCAAAATGCGGTTGGAAGATCAAAACAAAGTTGGGTCTGGATATGAGTATCCATTTTTGCAATTTATGCTTTGATGTTGGGCTCAATCAGATACTGTTGAAAACGTTAAAAGGCTACAACTTCTTTGAGGAAATTGATTTAGGCTATCTTATTTTCGAGAAGCTGCAGTTCTTTTTCAATAGGAGGCCTATCGAAAGGAATGAGTATCTTTTGGTTCTGGTGTTCTACCTGAATGCCTTTTTATTAGGACCATAAATGGAATGATCTATTGAATAAAAGGGGTGTCTAAGATTACCAGGTAAGTAATATCTTTGGCAAGTAAGAAGGAAGTAAAGACAGACAATAAAGAATGTTTTACCTAAACATTTGAAAGTTTGAAACTAATACCTAGTTTCTTACCATTAGCTAAGCGGAGAGTTTCTTTGGTTTTTTCAAAAAAATTTGTAGGAATGAGACCTTCCTGAATGCAGTTGAGATCAGCTCCGGGGTCAACAAGTGTTGGAATTTCTAAAGTTAGAGAATTTTGAATAACCAAAGTGACTCGAACATACTACCTTTGGATAGACATTTTTTAAAGATAGTTAAGGAAATTTGTATCAGTAGATTTTGATATTGGTTGTTCTGGTTTCTTCTAAGAATAGACATTTTGAAGAACTAGTCGATCTAATTGTTAAGAAGCTTTGATTTCTCGGATGTCTTCCTTAAGAAAAGCAATTTCAGATTGAAGATCTTGAATAGTAACAGATGTCGAAGGTTTAGAAGGAAACCTATTAAGGATATCTATTAGACTGTAGGTGTTGGAAATCCTTAGATATCGGGAAAAAGGATTGGAATTTGATGAAGAAGGTTGATGAAGAATTTGCATGAATCGCTTAAGATACTCCTTTTTTTTTTCAGAATCAGGAAGATTACTAATCAGTTCAAGGAGAAGATCATGTTCTGTTGTCAGAGTATTGATGATTGGTTGATCATATTGGATAAAATGATCATTTTCTGTAGAATCAGAAGATGAAGAAGAACGAATATCATCTTCCTGAATTTGGTTGAATTGTTGTTCATCATCAGCATCTGAGGAATCAGAAGAAGTATCACTTAGACAAAGAATATTGTTAAGAGACTGTTTAAGATCTTCTGAAATATCCATTGCTTGGATTCTTTTGTGAACTTTTCAGAACCAGGTAAGCTGACCTGGTTGGTTACATTTGAAATAGATAACTATTTTGGGTTGGGCTGCTATGGGTTTTGTTTTAGACCTAAACTTGGCAGCTTCATATGGATTGAAAGGTTTTGTAGGAGCAGTAGGAAATGCTGGCCTCTTTGAACTATTGAACCTTTTCCTAAGGTAAGGAGATCTATAGGAAGATTGTTTATGTTTCCTTTGGGTTTTGGTACTACATGAGGGTAGTCTAAATTGTTCACATAATATGCCTAAGTCTTTACTTCGTTGGGTATGATCTTTAGCTATTTGTCTCAGCATCTTATCTTGGCGACAGATTTTGAGAGCAACCTATTGGATTTGGCTGGTTAATTCGCCAAAGGTAATGGTTTCATAAGGTACAACACCATTGTACTGGGTTTGGAGTTCTTCACGAACAAGATCACGAAGAGTTTTTGGAAGCCTATTTAGGAATTTTTCTTTCTAGTATTGGTTGTTTCCATCAGGTCTCTCATAGATCCTGGTGAGAAAGGTATCCTTATACCATCTAAAATCGGATATGGTTTTGTGCTTAAGGTTGTTCAGGATTTCAGTAGACTTTTCTCTGAAAATTCCAAGATTACCTAACCTATGAAGGTTTTAGTGATAGTGAAGATAAGGGTTGACACAGCATTAGAAATGGACTCTCCATCTTGAAGGAATAGTTGACCATCTGGGTTAGTTTTGACAGCATGAAAAATGTTATGCCGGTCTGCTTCAGTGAGATGTTCATCTCACCAACCTTCGAGTTGTCCTGTAAAACCTGCTACAAGAACATGAGCTGCAAGCTAATCAAAACAGTTATTGGTAGTGCGATAAGCAGTGGCTACCATGGTCATTTGTTGAAGTTTAAACATAATGTTTTACTCAGATTAACCATCTATGTTCCATTCATAGTTGTTGTTAGCATTGTAACAGTTTTGAAGAATGTTGGGACTTTCCTCAAGGGCAACATCTGGATGAGTGGCTCTAGGATAGTACAACTTTTGAGAAGTTTTCCAATTGGAATGTCTATTCAATTGAAGAGGTGGGATGCTAGGTTGTAGAGGAAGCAGTTTTCCCAAGTTAACACCAAGGTTCGGAGGAGATTCTGGACTATCATCAGAATAATTATCAGAAGCAGAATCAGAATCATTTTGATTTAAAACATAAATAGAATTTTTGGAACTAACCTGTTCAGGAGATTCTGGAATGATTGATTTTTCAATTTTAGCTATTCTACGCTGGAGATCAAAAGGGGAAGTAAGATAAAGATACACACACACACACACACACACACACACGCACACACACACACACACACACATACATATATCAATATAGTATTACCCTTGTTGTCATAATTATTATTACAAGTCTATTTTTGAGCAAATCTGCTTGTTACTTGTTGGATATATGTGTGTGTGTGTGTGTGTGTGTGTGTGTGTGTGTGTGTGTGTGTGAATATGTATAAATTTTTGTGCTAGTAATTCACTATGGTTATTAGAAATTATTTTTAGAACTACTTTCATCATCATCATCATCATCATCATCATCATCATCATCATCATTATTATTATTATTATTATTATTATTATTATTATTATTATTATTATTATTATTATTATTATTATTATTATTATTATTATTATTATTATTATTATTAGAATTGAGAATTATACATATTAATATTATTTTAAGAATTATTATTATTATTATTATTATTATTATTATTATTTCGACAACCTTAAATATTTTTGAAATTAAGAATTACTTAAAATATTAATATTTTATTATATAAATAATAAATATTATTTTCATTACATGTTTTTAAATATAAATTAGAATAGGAATTAATAAATATAATATTAATATCTTTTATATTTATATTATTTATAATAATAAATATATTGGTAATTATTATGAAAAAAAATTATTTATTATTAAAATTATTTATTATATATTATTAAAATTTATTTCTAATTTTTTATTAATATTACATATTATATATTATTTGTTAATAGATAGTTAATATTTTAATTTATTATTTATTAATTATAACAGCTACTTTTTTTTTTTTACTTATCAAATTAATCTTATTTTATACAATACTTTATCAATTAAAGTTAAAGCTTAAGGTATTGTTGTCATAACTAGATATTGTTGTAACTAGTTGAGCTTATGCATATTAGACTGAGAGTTATTTATTTAATCAAGTATTGCTTGGATGTTAGGACTTATACCCTATATTTACCTCGGGCGGGGCTAGTTTGCCTTGAACCATCTTGGAAGGCTGTTGTATGAAGGAAAAGCAAGAGATCGGGTAAGTCCTTGCATAAAGCTATTTGAAGATCAAAATCACTTCAGCAGGTCAAAACATGATGTTTCCGTGGAAATGTACTTAGATGCAATTATGGATAATTTTCCTATTCATTTCTAGTCAATCAAACAATTTCCAGTTGAACAAGCAATTTAACATAAAACACTAAACTTTTCTTAAAAATCAATTTTAACAAGAATTTTGGAAACCATAATTTCTATTTCAAAGAAAACACATTGGATGATCCTACTTTTTCCAAAAGGGACAAATACAACGTTGAGTACTCAATATAGGTAGACTACTAGGACTAGTCTTTGAAGAGTTAAGGTAAGTCTCTCAGTAGGTAGCCACCTCTGAGGGGTGAATCCTTCCCGGATAAGATGTTAGTCATATAGATCATACCAGTCCCAACTAGTAAGTACAGCCAAGTGGACTGTCCATTTTCGAAATAGACAACCGGTAAGTTGGGCGTAGAGATGGAGGAGTATCTCAACCGGTAGGTTGTACACCTATCTTGTGTCAGTATACACAAAGTGTGGCATCCTAAACATTTCTCATCATGGTGTACAAAGTGTGGTGCCATGGCTATTTATTTAGAGTGGTTACTTTTATTTTATACAATGTATGGCATTTTGAAATGAAAACAGCACTCCTCACTTGTGAATTTTATTTGAGACTTGCTAGCATTTTACTTTTATGAAAATTTCTCAACTTGCATACATGAACTGTTTTACCTGAAACACCCAAAGCACATATAGGCTTACTGAGATTTATATCTCACCACCTTTTATACCATGCTTTCAAGTCGATCCTATTGTGAAGAGTGTTGATTAAAGATTGCCTTTCTTTGAAGACTTTTTTTTATTGTATTTCATTTTGAGAGACTCTAGCAGATATTTGTTTATTTTGAGAATTGTTCATGATTGTTTTAAGTTGTAATTACTACGGGAGAAATGGGTTTTGTGACAAGAAATGTTAGTGACAACAAAATTATTGTCACTAAATAGTAGAATTAGTGACAACATTTTAAATTGTCAGTAAAGGTCAAACTTTTAGTGACAACAAAAAAAAGTTGTCACTGGCTTTCCCGCTAATCTCATTTGAAAACGGGAAATCTTTTTTAGTGGCAACTCAAAAATCATTGTCACTAAAAAGAAACTTTGCCACTAAATAGTGCACATATAATGACAACAATTTTCTTGTCACTAAATAGTGTACTTATAGTGACAACATTTTTCTTGTCACTATTTATGTGAATTTAGCGACGAAAAATGTTGTCACTATTGTGTATATATGCATGTTTTTTTATTAGAAATACTATTATGTGCATTTTAATTCATATAATTTTACTTATATAGAGAGCAGAAGGGTGATATAAATAAAAGTAGACATGTACATATAAAGGGGAGAGAGAGAGAGAGAGACAAAAGGAGAGAGAAAAAAGGGGGGAGAGTGTGTGTGTGTGTGTGTAAGAGAAGGAGAGAGAGAAAAAGAAAAAGAGAGATATATGGAGAGAAAGAGTACTAAAACAAAGGGGGAGAGCGATACAAGGAGGAAAAGAAAAAGAAGAAGAGGGAGAATGAGAATAAGGGAGAAATAGAGATCAGGAGGGTGAGAAAGGGAGGAGAAAATAGGTGAGAAATGGGAGAGAGGGGGAGAAGAGTAGAAGAGAGAGAGAGAGAGAGAGAAACAAAAGATAAAAATGGGGAGAGAGATAGAGTATGTAAGAGATGGAAAGAAAGAAAAACAAAAAGAAAGAAAAGGAGAGATATATGGAGATAAAGAGAACTAAAACAAAGAGAAAGAGAGATAAAAGGAGGAAAAGAAAAAGAGGAAAAGGAAGAATAAGAAAAAGGGAGAAAGAGAGATCGAGAAGGTAAGAAAGGGAGGAGAAAATGGGTGAGAGAATAGGAGGGAGAGAGAGAGAGAGAGAGAGAGAGAGTGTGTGTGTGTGTGTGTGTGTGTGTGTAAGAGATGGAGAGAGAGAAAAAGAAAAGGAAAGAAAAATAAAGATATATGGAGAGAAAAAGAACTAAAACAAAGGGGAAGAGAGATAAAAGGAGAGGGAGAAAAAAGAGGAATAGAAGAATGAGAAAAATGGAGAAAGAGAGATCGAGATGGTGAGAAAGGGAAGAGAAAATAGGTGAGAGAATTAGAGAGAGGGGGAGAAGGGTAGAAGAGAAAGATATAAAAAGAGAATGAGGAGAGAGGGAGAGAAAAAGAGAAAGAGAGAGTTGTATATTAATAATATATATATATATTTATATATATGGTATATAGATATAATGAAATGTAAGTATATCTATATATATGTATTTGTTGTGTGTGTGTGTGTATTTATATATATGAATGTTTGAGGTAGTTATATATAGGTATATATATATATATATATATATATATGTAGATACGTATACATACAAATATATACATGTGTATGTATGTGTATATATATATATATCAGAAAGGTTGGAGGCCATGAAGATATGAAGATTACTTTCTCTCCCTTTATCTATGCTAGTGTAGATAATACTAATTCTATCGATATTTCAATGCTAAATCTTGTGATTTTAATAAAAACTTTGAAAGTTTACATGAGATGCTGATGAATGACAAGGTTTTGAAAACGATGACAAATGCTACAAGTATCAAAATATAGAAGGGTTTCACTCTCAGGATTCTCAGCTTGCAAATGAGTCTGCATTTCTTAAATCAATTGCTGCCTTATATAGGCAGAAGTGGCGAAGCTTTCTCTGAGTGCTTGTTGCATTATTGCTGTAGGATCCATCTGAGTGGAGGAAGGAATCAGGTTGTCTACCATTATGAAGAATTGTTCAAAAAGTCTTTTTGAGTGGAGTGGTCCACTATTTTCTACTATCAAATGAATTATTTTTCAATAAAGCTGAGTGATGTGATAAAGCTGTGATGATTGCTAATAAAGTTGGAGTTGTCTCTTTTTTCTTTTCCATTTTGAATGGAGTCTTGTCATTATAGGCTTAGATAGAGGTATGCTTGAGCAATACCGGAAGGATTGTCCATATCTCCGTTATCAAAAATGCTAAAATCTGGCTATGATTCTGACTCACTTTCATCATCATTTGCTTGATGCAGTTGTTGCTGTAATAGTTGTAGTTGAAGCTGCAATTCTGCTTTGCTGATCTTTTTTCCCTTACTGGAAGAAGACTGGATGTCGAGGTCTTTCTGCTCTGTTTTCTGGACCGGTGTCCATCCTTTGATCTTGATCTCGTTACAAAGATATTTTACATTGTCAATGGAATCAATTTTATAATTCTATCCTAAGACATAACAAATCTTTTTCTCAACATAATACTTACATAACGGATTATTCAAAGATAAAGCCTGCATCTGACTTTCTATTACAAACTGATTGAGTTTCTGCAAATTTAAACTAGAAAGAGTGGATTTATCTCCGCCAAATGCTTTCCACCAAGCATAAATCCATCTGGGTATGGGACTGATTGTTTCTTTTCCATATTTAATGAACCAGGTATGGATTGTTTCTTTTCCGTATTTGATGAACTAGGTATGGGTAAGATCTCGAAGGTACATAAAATTGTACCAATCATCAATATACTCCATGAAGTTGTAGGTAGAAGGTTTAAATGGGGTTGTGAACTGGATTGGTGTGTGAATTCCAGTGACTGGCCAAGTGTTTAAGTCAAGGATTTTCATGATTCTGCATTTATAATAGGCAATACATTTATCTGCTCGGTTGAAGTTACGTTCATGTTCGAATTCTATCGAACCAGTAGCATAAAGTATATGTTCATAGTAAATACGGTTTTTCAAAGGTTCTATTTTGAAAACATAGCTGGATTGATGGTAGGCTTCTGGATGAAGTTTGTTAACAATTTCTCTTTCTGGCTTTGCTGTTAGTTCTCTAGGTAGAGCTAGTACTGGAATAACTATTTTTGGTAAGAATTCAAATTTCTTTTTGGTAGAGTGAGTAAGCTTTTCTGGTTTGGTTGGTGTCTTGAGAGTAACTGCTTCCTTAAAGGAAGTTGGAGAAGGAATTGCATAAAAGGATTGATCTATTTTTTGGGTTTCTGTATTCTTTTGATAAGAGGCTGGATCAAAGAGATTCATAGTAAGTGATGGTCTACTTACTAAGTTGGTAGGGAAATGAGGAAAGAGGTTTAAGACTACGAATCGATTACCTGCGGGTAGACGAAGTCGTGGTCGCTGATCCATGTCTGATTTCTTTGATTTAGCATGCTATTTATAGAGGGGTATAAATGAGCTCCTGAACTGAATCGGTACTCATCATAGTGTTGAATATTGTGTTAAAAGCTTACGTACGTCCTTGTAAAAACTCTCTGGTTAAGAAATCTGGTAGAGAATTATTCTCTCTTTTGATAAATTCAATATCGAAATCAAAGTTGGATAAAAAGGCTTGCCATCTGGCAAAGATCTGTTTTGCCAGGAGGTTTTTAACATCTTTTTGTAAAACATCTTTGGCTACTTTGCAATAAATTCAGAGTAAAAACTTTTGATTTATCAAATCATCTTGAAATTTTGAAATACACAAAACAATAGCATGAATTTCTTTTTTAATTTTACTGTAATTCTTTCGACTAGAAAGCTAAATACCTGAATGATATCTGAATAGCTGTTCTGAAGAGGAATTGGTTTTCCTTTGTTTGAGAATACCTCCATAACCAAGTTCTGAGGCATCTGTTCCTACAATTATAAAAGCAGTTGGATCTAGTATTCCTAATTAAGGAAGTTTTTTGACAATTTATTTTATCTTCTTAACTATTCGGGTTTGCTCTATACCCCAAGGGATTGGATCTTTGCGATGTCATTTATACAACGGTTCAAAGATTTGCCGAAGCTTGGGAATAAAGTCTGAGATATAATTTAAACATCCTAAGAATCGTTGAAGTTAGGTTTTGTCCTTCATTTCATCAAGAAATCTGTCTACAAATTCTATTACTCTACAAATGGGTTTATAGGTTCCTTGGGATATGTTATGACCTAAGAAATGAATTTGGGTTTGACAAAGTTTGAGTTTCGAGGAACTCACTACCAGCCTATTTTTCGTGATAATTTCACGAAAAAGACGTAAATGTTTTAAATGTTGGTCGAAGAATTCACTAAAAATTAATACATCATCAATATAAACAATGCTAAATGATGTATAAGGATCAAAGATGTCATTCATAACTTTCTGGAATTCACTAGGGGCATTTTTTAAACCAAAAGGCATGACATTCCATTCATATTGACCAAAAGGAACATTAAAGGCTGTTTTGTACCGATCTTCTTCTTTAATCTGTTTTTTCCAGAATCCTGATTTCATATCAAATTTACTATAAAGAACTCCTCTATATGTTCTTTTCAACAAATCTCGTTTTTTGGGTATTGGATATGTTATCCATTTTAAAGCTTTATTTAAGGGCTTATAATTGATGACTAATTGAGGGACACCTCTTTCTTTTTCAGCATTATTATTAACATAAAAGGCTGCACAAGACTAGGGTGACCTTGATTCTCTAATTAAGGCTTTTTGTAATAAAGCTTGAATTTCTTGTTTGTAATATTCAACTAATTCTTGATTCATTTGTATGGGCCTAACTTTCGTAGGTATCATTGATTCATCAAAATCATCAATATAGGGGAGACTGATGATATGCTTTTCTTTTTCCCAAAAGGCAGTGGGGATGTCAAAACAAATTTGATGCTCGAAATCCTTTTGGATAGATTCTATATTATCCTGAATATCTGTTAGCTGTAGCTGTTCTTGGATTCTTGTATATTTCACATCTTCCTTTAAAAAAGCTATTTGCTTTTCTCGAGAAGAAATATTCTTTTTCAAAAGATTGATATATTTGGTTTGTGGACTTTGTAGAAAGGAAAAGGTAACTCGTACGGATCTAATATCCGTATATACACCATGTTGGTCTACAGCAAAAAGGTAGATTTGGGTTAGGAATGGAGTTCCTAGGATTACATCTTGACTTAAATCTTTAATGATTAAGAAAGAATTTATGAAACAAAATTGCTTATTGCATATATGAGCATTAGATAATTTATATTTAATTTTTAGCTGTTCACTAACAGCAGTATATAATTTAAAACCTGTTTTTTCTAAATATTTAGTGGGGATTATTCCTTCACAAATGTAATTTTGATCTGCGCCAGAATCAAGAAGGGCAACTATCTGGATTGAAAAATCTCCTATTTTGAGGAGGATAGGGATATACCATTTTTGAAAAGTAATCTGAGAAATAGCTGAAATATAATCTGAATTCTTCTCATTTTGTTCAGCTTCAACGTTTGATAAAGAGGTAGGATTAGAAGTATCAATCAACGGTTTTTCGAGATTGAGTTGAACTAAATCTGTATTTATTTGATTAATATAAGAAATTCTTTGAGTATTCTGCTCCTTTAACCATTTAATTTCTTGTTTTAATTCTTTAATTTCTAGATGTAATTCCTATAAGGATATTGAAGGTTCTTTCTGTTTTCCTTTAAATTTGTCAAATACTTCTTTTAGATTATATGGTTCTACTTGTACTTTGGGATTAATAACTAAATCTTTGACTTTTAATAGATATTCTCTTTTAACTGTTTCATCCTGAATATGATCTAAGAGTTCAAAGAAGAGTTCTTTATTTGCACGAGTGATTATATTAACTTGATCACGTGGTTTAGTACTAAGTATGCAGAGTTCTCCTATTGCACAGGTATATAAGCCTATACAATCACAAGAGGATTCTTCACTTGAGTCGTTTTTCGAAGAATTTTTTTGAATTTCAAATATTTCTTCAATTTCACTATCATCAGTGTCAGATGACTGGGATGAATCATATTGGTCAAGGATTTGATTGATTTGATCTAAAGTATCTTTGGGTAAAGATAGTTGATTTACTTTTTTCTTCTTTTTTGCTTTGAGTTTACATTCACCTGCTTTATGTCCTTGTTTTCTGCAAAAATAACACTTAATTGTATCTTTAGATGATTTGTCTTTTGTTCTCTTTTTAAAAGGTTTTAAAGTTTTTCTTTTCTATCTTTTCTAAAGTTTTTCTTCTTAAACTTCAGTTTAAGCTTTTTAGATGGAGGAGTTGTTAGGGAATATCCAAAGATTTCGTAGAAGTTTCCTAATTCCTTTTTTGATTTCTTATGATATGATTCCATTTGAGATTTAAGTTTGAGGTCTGTGCAGAGGTCTGCACCTGCTTAGTTTACATAACTAATTAACTGACCGTATGCTAAATAATCATAAGGAATTGTTTTTTCCAAAATCTAACTTGAGTTTTAGCCTGACTTTTTCTGCAAATAAAGGTGGTAAGCCTGAAATAAATTGTTCTTTCCAGAATGCATGATGATAGTCTGTTCTTTTTGTAGAAACATGTCTTTATACCATCTAAAATCATGTAATTTTGGGCAAGTTAAATTAGTGAGAATTTTTTAACTTCCATCAGCTAATTGCTGAGGATTTCCTACAAAATG
The DNA here is from genome assembly GCA_026120185.1 of Voacanga thouarsii. Taxonomy (NCBI): domain Eukaryota; kingdom Viridiplantae; phylum Streptophyta; class Magnoliopsida; order Gentianales; family Apocynaceae; genus Voacanga; species Voacanga thouarsii. The sequence continues at coordinate 410,957 of JANUWF010001246.1, read as the reverse complement.
CTGAGTTAGAGTAAACATAAATGTATTTAAACAATCAGACACTGTTTCAATTGTTTGACTAGGTTGGCCATTAACATTTTGGATTATCTTAGTTTGGATTTTTGTGGCATTTAGAATTTCTTGACGCTGTTGCTTAGTAAGGTAGTTATTCCACCACCCCTGAAGGACACCAGTAAATCCAGTGGTTAAAATATGGAGGATAGATACATCAGAATTGGATGGTTTTTTACATTTAATAGCTGTAATAGCCATAGACATTTCCTGAATTACATTTAAAATGCTATGTCTAGACATGCCATCTATATTCCATTCAGTAATTTCTTCACCTGTAAAGGTAACACGAGTATCAAGATGTCATTCTTCAAATTGAACATCTGGAAAGGATGGTCAAGGATAATAATTTTGAGTGTATGGATTTTCGAATCGTTTTGACATAGGTTTTTTATTTTTAAAAGTAAGCTTATTAAGCTGTTCTGGAGAAGGATTAATATCTATTAGAGAGACTGGTTGATTTAAAGTTTGAAGATGTGATTTAGAGCTGGATTCGAGATTGTCTTTAGTTTTTAATGTATTTAGTTTTTCATTAACTTCTTTAATAAAGTCTAAATCATCTAGATTCAATGTTCCTTTATCAAGGTTTATATTTTTTTGTTCATATAAAATAGGTTTAAACACTGGATTAGGGTCTATTGATTGTTTTGGATTAAACTATTTTAATAGTAGGATTTCTCGTACAAAGGATTTACTCTCTAATTGTTCTACTTTGCTAGCCATAGTAATTAACATTTGATTACTATAATTATTTTGCTGAATAACTTTATTTAAATCTTTATTTGTTACATCACCTTGTTTATCTAAATTTTCTAGTTTAAAAGGAGAAGCTGTTACTACTTGATTTTCTACTGGAATCTTAATTTCTTCGATAGGAGGAAATACTGATTCTTTTACTTCATTTTTGGTAGTATACCATTTTTTGGTAATGACATTCAATATATTTCATTTTTTATATTTAATTAGTTCATACCAATCAAAGAAATATAAATGTTGTTTCATTTTGATTTGATAAGAATAGTATTATTGTAAGAGTCTAGCTCTTTCAGATTCAGAAACAGTAGCAAAATACCATTTACATTTAAGGTTATTACAAGGTCTATTCCACAATTGACGAAGATAATCTTTATTTAACACAAAATCATTTTCAGAGGTTAATACCATTAAAGAAGAAGGCATATTCATTTTTGATTGAGTAGGACTTCCAGATTTAACACTAACATTCTCTTCATCATTTACTTTAGGAATTTCTCCAATAAAGTCGACATTACTAAAATGTCTATTACTTTGAGATCTTGGCAAAGGAAAATGGGATGAAGATGAGTCGGAAACGGGTTTTCCTCAGAATTCTAATTCAATATGGCCTGCTGGTGTTTCTATGATTTTTCCTATTGTTTTGGATTCATAATGTTTTTTAGGATTAATGATATTTTCAAAATTCCAAGTAGGTTTTTGAAGAACATTATCCCATTTAATCATTCGTGGGATAATGGTATTTGATCTGTCAAAATTAATTTCTAATAAACAAGTTTCTTTTAGATTACCAATATGTTGTTTGGCTTTAGGGTTTATTGTAGTTTTCATTACTTTGTAATAGACACGATAAATTAAACCAAGGGATTTAGAATCTAATTCAAAATCTAAAATTTTTTTCTGAATGTTTAAAGTTAAAGTTTTCAGTATATGTGGATCTGTGAGATCTACTGCAAAATTTGAATAATGGTTCAAATAAACTGGACTATTGGTTGTGTTTGATTCAAGGACTGCTAACAAGCTATTTTGAAAATCAAGATGCCTACTGTCTTTTAAAAGAAGGCAGATTGGGGCATTAATACCTAAACGGTATAGTGGTTTGATGGCTACTTGAACTAATCCTATGTGAAGATATCGATATTTATTTTTTCTATAGTGTTCTAAGGTTTCTGGATTTAGAAGTTGAATTGTAACATAGGGCTGATTTATGGAAACTATTTTTTTTAGTGGTTTTGATTGTATAATTTTGAACTAAATCAAACATTCCTTTTTCATAAATCTTGTCAAATTTTTCTATAGGTAAATTCCAATTCATCAGTTTGGATTCAACTTTATCTAATTGAGTACTTACTTCTAAATCATTTAATGATTCAATGTCGATATCAGAAAGGTTGGAGGCCATGAAGATATGAAGATTACTTTCCCTCTCTTTATCTATGCTAGAGTAGATAATACGAATTCTATCGTTCTTTAGAGTTATTTCTTAACCTATGTTTCTTTGTTTCTTCTCAAGACACACCTAACACACTATGCTTATGGTTGAGAGCTACAGGACCACCCCCAGGTTAAGGCTAACACGACGCCATTCTTGGCTTTAACAGCTTAATCTAACAGTTCTAGGCTGACCAAAGAAAAAAGCCTATCATCAGTCTCCCCTATATTAATGATTTTGATTAATCAATGATACCTACGAAAGCTAGGCCCATACAAATGAATCAAGAAATAGTTGAATATTGCAAACAAGAAATTCAAGCTTTATTACAAAAAGCCTTAATTAGAGAATCAAGGTCACCCTGGTCTTGTGCAGCCTTTTATGTCAATAATAATGTTGAAAAAGAAAGAGGTGTCCCTGATTAGTCATCAATTATAAGCCCTTAAATAAAGCTTTAAAATGGATAAGATATCCAATACCCAACAAACGAGATTTGTTGAAAAGAACATATAGAGGAGTTCTTTATAGTAAATTTGATATGAAATCAGGATTCTGGCAAATACAGATTAAAGAAGAAGATCGGTACAAAACAGCCTTTAATGTTCCCTTTGGTCAATATGAATGGAATGTCATGCCTTTTGGTTTAAAAAATGCCCCTGGTGAATTCCAGAAAGTTATGAATGACATCTTTAATCCTTATACATCATTTAGTATTGTTTATATTGATGATGTATTAATCTTTAGTGAATCCTTCAACATTTAAAACATTTACGTCTTTTTTTGTGAAATTATCACAAAAAATAGGATGGTAGTGAGTGCCTCGAAACTCAAACTTTGTTAAACCCAGATTCGTTTCTTAGGTCATAACTTATCCCAAGGAACCTATAAACTAATTTGTAGAGCAATAGAATTTGCAGACAAATTTCTTGATGAAATCAAGGACAAAACCCAACTTCAACGATTCTTAGGTTGTTTAAATTATATATCAGACTTTATTCCTAATCTTTGGCAAATCTGTGAACTGTTGTATAAACGACTTCTCAAAGATCCAATCCCTTGGGGTATAGAGCAAACCCAAACAGTCAAAAAGATAAAACAAATTGTCAAAAAACTTCCTTATTTAGGAATACCAGATCTAACTGCTTTTATGATTGTAGAAACAGATGCCTCAAAACATAGTTATAGAGGTATTCTCAAATAAAGGAAAACCAATTCCTCTTCAGAACAACTAATCAGATATCATTTAGGTATTTGGCTTTCTAGTCAAAAGAATTATAGTACAATTAAAAAAGAAATTCTTGCTATTGTTTTATGTATTTCAAAATTTCGAGATGATTTGATAAATCAAAAGTTTTTACTCCAAATTGATTGCAAAGTAGCCAAAGATGTTTTGCAAAAAGATGTTAAAAACCTCGTGGCAAAATAGATCTTTGCCAGATGGCAAGCCCTTTTATCTAACTTTGATTTTGATATCGAATTTATCAAAGAAGAGAACAATTCCCTTCCAGATTTCTTAACCTGAGAGTTTTTGCAAAGACGTACGTAAGCTTTTAACATAGTATTCAACATTGTGATGAGTATCGATTCAGTTCAGGAGCTCATTCATACCCCTCTATAAATAGCATGCTAAATCAAAGAAATCAGACATGGATCAGCGACCAAGACTTCGTCCACCCGCAGGTAATCGATTTGTAGTCTTAAACTCCTTTCTTCCTCTCCCTACCAAATTAGTAAGTAGACCATCGCTTACTATAAATCTCTTTGATCTAGCCTCTTCCCAAAAGAATACAAAAACCTAAAAAAATAGATTAATTCTTTTATACAATTGCTTCTCCAACTTACTTTAAGGAAGCAGTTATTCCCAAGACACCAACTAAACCAAAAAAGCTTATTCACTCTACCAAAGAGAAATTTGAATTCTTACCCAAAACAGTTATACCAGTACTAGCTTTGCCCAGAGAACTAACAGCAAAGCCAGAAAGAGAAATTGTCAACAAACTTCATCTAGAAGCCTACCATCAATCTAGCCATGTATTCAAAGTAGAACATTTGAAAAACCGTCTTTACTATGAACAAATACTTTATGCCACTAGTTCGATAGAATTCAAACATGAACGTAACCTCAATTGAGCAGATAAAGGTATTGCCTATTCTAAATGCAGAATCATGAAAATCCTTGACTTAAACACTTGGCCAGTTACTCGCATTTACACACCAATCCAGTTCAAAACCCCATTTAAACCTCCCACGTATAACTTCATGGACTATATTGATGCTTAGTACAATTTTATGTACCTTCTAGATCTTACCCATACCTGGTTCATCAAATACGGAAAAAAACAATCAGTCCTATACCCAAATGGATTTATGCTTGGTGGAAAACATTTGGTGGAGATAAATCCATTATTTCTACTTCAAATTTGCAGAAATTCAATCAGTTTGTAATAGAAAGTCAGATGCAGGCTTTATCTTTGAATAATCAGTTATGTAAGTATTATGTTGAGAAAAAGATTTGTTATGTCTTATAATGGAATTATAAAATCGATTCCATTGACAATGTAAAATATCTTTGTAAGGAGATCAAGATCAATGGATGGACTCCGGTCCAGAAAACAGAGCAGAAAGACCTCGACATCCAGTCTTCTTCCAGTAAGGGAAAAAAGATCAGCAAATCAGAATTGCAACTTCAACTACAACTATTACATTTGAGGTAGTTATATATAGGTATATAAATATATATATATGTATGTATGTATGTATGTACGCATACATATAAATATTTACATGCATATGTGTGTGTGTATATATATATATATGTATATATATATATATACACATACGCATGCGTATGTGTAAATATATGTATGTATGCGTATCTACACACACATACACACACACACACACACACACACATATATATATATATATATGAATCTCTGTGGTATTTATATATAGGTATATATGTATACCTACATATTTCTATATATGTATGTATATATATAGATACATATATATACAGATATATACATATGTATGTACTGATATATATATATATATATAAGTGTGTATGTGTGTGTGTGTGTGTGCGCGTGTGATATTTGAATATAGGTATATATGTATACTTATTTATTTGTGTATATGTATGTATGTATAGGTATGAATCTATGTGGTATTTATATATAGGTATATATGTATACCTACATATTTGTCTATATGTATGTATATATATAGATATGTAAATATATACATATATACATGCATATGTAATGAGATTTATATATATATATAATATGTGTGTGTGTGATATTTGAATATATGTATATATGCATACTTATATGTTTACTTATATATTTATGTATATGTATGTATCTATAGGTATATATATATATATTTAGTATGTACATATGTATGTATATATATATATATATGTATATATGTGGTGTATATGTGTATATATGTATCTATATATGTTTATATATCTATGTATATAGGTATATAGACACGTATGTGTGTGTATGTGTGTGTGTGTGTGTGTATACACACTATATACTATATAAATATATGTACTATATACTCTATATATACTATATATTACATATATAGTAATATTTATGTATATATGTAACAAACTATATATGTAATATATAGTATATATAGAGTATATAGTACATATATTTATATAGTATATAGAGTGTGTGTGTGTATATATATATATATATGTTTGTATGTATAAATATATGTCAATATATACACCTACGAAATATAGGTATATATGTAGATATGTATATATATATAGATACGTATATATACGAACATATATATATATATATATGTGTGTGTGTGTGTGTGTGTGTGTATTGACATATTTTTATGTAGTATGTATATCTATAGTATGTGGTATGTATGTGTGTGTCTGTGTGTCTGTGTGTGTATAATATATGTATGTATGTATGTATGTATGTATGTATGTATGTATGTATGTATGTATGCATGTACAAGTTTTTTTTAATAAATCTATATGTTTAAAATTATTTAATAAAAATAATACTTTAATTAACAATATATTAAGTTTTAAATCTATATAAATATAAAAATATTTTATTATATTGAATTACATTGTTTCATAAAAAATTTAATACAATTATTATATTATTATATTATTTTATTGTTGTAAAAATTTGAAAGTTATTATGAATTTTTTAAATTAAAAAAAAACGGATTATAGCACACAAAGTGGCTTGGCCCAGTAGTTGAGACACAAGGTATCTATGCGTAAGGTCACATGATCGAATCTTCATTGCCTCACTTAACTCTCAATTTCAATTTAATTTGGAGTTGTGATTCGGTGCAATGGGTTCACGTAGACTATGCAAAATTATAATTTTTAATAAATTCAGTAAGAGAGCTCTGATCCGGTACAACAGGTTCACATGGACCATGGTAATTTATAAATTTTAAAAAATTTTGGCTAGAAAATAAATTAGTGACAAGAAATTTGGTTGTCGCTAATATATGTGGATGTTGTCACTAATGAATTATCATTAGTGACAAGATATAAGTAATTGTGACAATATTTGTAATGAATTAGTGACGAGAAATGTTGTCAGTATCGATTGATTACATTAGTGACAATGGAATTGTGTCACTAAAAGTCAAGCTTTAGTAACAAGAATAAGTTGTTGTTACTCCATACCTTTAGCGACATAGATTTTGTGACATTAAGTGGCAACAAATTTTTCATCACTAAAGATCTTTAGTTACAATATTTTTTGCATTTTGTGACAACATTACATTGTCACTAAATGACACTTTCCTATAGTATAATTTTAAAGTTTGATCGTTTCTTTCATTTCTTTTGTGAGTCCTAGTTATAAATATCCCTTTCCTATAGACGGGGTGACATTTCTAGCCCAATTGGGTACGTAGGTAAGGGGTGTTACAATTGGTATCAAAGATTAGGTTTAGGCAATTATTGATAATATTTACTTTATTTCATTAAGATTGAAATCTTTTGACTAATCTGGGTTGTTTATGCAGTAGGATGATTAGAATGTATAGAACTACAAAGAAGGGGCAGCAATGGCATCCACCAATCCTTATCTAGTCGGAAGACTTACCGGTGCCACAACCTACACCACAACTCGCACCTCAACCAGTCATACCTTTAGAGGAAAGCAGTGATGATGAGGTTCAAATTATTGAGCCACCACCTATAACCATAATAGACTTAGTCACTGATAGTGAGGATGATGATATTAATATGGAATATGTCCCATACCCACCTAGCCCCGTGATTGACTTAACTAGTGATAGTAATGATCCGAAGGAGATAGATTATGAATCTCCACCTAGACCTTCATTTGTACCTCTACCCAACTGTGTTAAAACTGGGGAGAGTTCTAGGAGACTCAGGAAAGAACCTATTGACTATGCATTTGTGAATGGTGCAGGTTTAGACTTCTCTAAGAACACTGGGGGTTAGTTGTATGGTGCGAACACTGAGGATTCTGATAAGGATTAGGGCTAAAGTTTTCCATGTCTAGAAAACTATTATTTTATGCTTTCAATAAACTCTTATACTAAGGGTTCATTTATTTTTATTGCTTCATTTCAAAATTTTTGCAAATAAGAGTATCTAGGTGTACTCCAATCTTGAAGAATGCAATTATTTATACAAAACTTACATATAATTTACTTTTACTCAAGTCTGAATGTGAATGCATGCCTCGTAGCAGCAACCAGCAGAAGTGTTCCTGAAGTAGAACCTGTGACTCCAAAATATGATGCTACCCAATTCCTTGCCAAATTAGGGGAATGAGAATGAACCAGAACAGGAAATGGGGTCTCAAGAGCCTGCTAATGTGACTATAGGGCAAGTATTTCATAGGATGATCGAGATACTCCAAAATTTATCAAAGTAAAGGAACTCAAAGAGGGAGAATAAGCTCTGGAGAGGTTTCTGAAATTCCAACCTCCCACCTTCTTGGGTGAAGCTGAACAAGACCAGAAAGTGGAGCATCTTTGCTATACTCTAATATATTGAAAAGAGGATGGTTAAATATGCTACTTTTAGGCTGAGAGGCCCAACTCGTGCTTAGTGGCAACGAGTCTAGGAATACTGGGAGTTGATGGATCAAGATTGGACATGGGCCAATTTATGGAGGCATTTAAAGCAGAATATATTCCTCAGTAGATAGTGGAGAAAACGGAAGATGAGTTCCAGAATTTAAAATAAGAGAGCATGACTATGGCTCAGTATACTGCTCGTTTCACTCAGCTGTCAAAGTATTGCAAGAGATTAGTAGATACCAAGCAGAACCAAACCAGACAGTTTGTCAAGGGCCTGAGGCAAAAGCTAAGAAGGGCTTTGGTACCTTCTCTACCAACAACATATTCTAGGGTGGTAGACACTGTGACTCGGACATAAAATGAGGACCAAAATAGGATGGTACCGAAACCTTTCTTACCATTGAGGCAAACACCGAGATCTTTTTCGAGGCAACAAGCTAATAAGCATCATACCCACTAGCAATGGTAGAATTGAGGAAAATAAGCACATACAGCACCAACTGGTCCTACACAGAATCTCTCGTTGTGCCAACATTATGGGAAGAAGGGTCATGTAGAGAAGAACTTCAAGTCTAAAAGAGCTGAAAGGAAATATTACAATTGCGAAGACCCGAAGCATCTTCGAAACACTTGCCTAAAACTCCTTCGAATTGGGCAAGGAAACCCAGCCTAGACCGCGGGAGCCAATCTAGCCAATATTGCGGCAACCTCTGGAAGTAAAACTTAAAGCCGTAAGTGAAAGTAAATATTTTTGCTCTTAACCAAGAGGATGTTAGAGTAGATGCAGCAGTGGTGGAAGGTACGTTTACTATCCAACGTTGTTCAGTCAATGCATTAATAGACCCTGGATCCACCCATTCTTTCTAAGCAAGAATTGTGCATATCATTTGGGTTAGGATGGAATAGAACTACCTTTTACCTTATTGTTAAGTACGCCTTTGGGAAAAATGGTGCAAGCAGATCGGTATGTGTAGAGTTGTAAGATTGGAGTGGAGAAAGAGTGCATTGAGGGAGACTTAATAGTCTCAGTTGTTGATGACTATGACATAATTTTGGGTATAGATTGGCTAGCTGAGCATGGAGCTAAAGTAGATTGTCAGAATAAGTCTGTTCAGTTTATTAGACCTAGTTGTGATTGTTGGATTGTATGGCCTCTTAGACTAGGTTTCTGATGTAAAATCTAATATTTTAATAAAAGAATTTATTTTCAGAAATTGTTTGTAAAATTACTTTTTGTTTATGTACAATTTTCGTTTGGAACAGACCTATTGTGCTTAAATAAGTGGTCCATGTGAATGGTGGTCTTTCACAGTAAGGCATGGATCACGAGTTATTTAACACATAAACATTTGTTCTTAACCTATTGATGAGACTGAGAATCTCATCATGTTTAGATTATTATGTTATGAATTCCAAATGGGGAATGGCTTACCTTTAGCCAGTGAGTAGTCTACTCACTTCATGACATAAGCATATTTCGAATACGTAGGACAGGACCTGTAGTAGTAGTTTCTAAAAGTACTATATGATAGAAACTTAGACTACTACCGCTACAGCGTGGATTAGTACTCTACGACTTGAGTATGAGTTGGTGGTCTAGCGAAGCTGGAAGCACATACTTTGATTTGCTATAGTTGAGGTTCTATTGTAGGGCCAATATACTTGCTTGTTGGGTATGTGTGACTAGTTAGTTAAGACAGACTTGTACAAGATAGTTTCTGCACTATATCGCCCCTTATGGTTGTCCGAATGGTCTAAAATGTCCAGGGCTCTGGGAAACAAGACTTGGATGTTTGCTTTAGGGTAGCTCCCTTGGAAAGCGGAAACACTCCAGGAAGTCGTGGATCATTGGACTAGAAGCCTAAGGATGGTAGATGTCATTTAGAGGGGTGTTAGTACACTTCTTCCTCTCTAAATGTACGACGATGTGTAGAGGGGTATTTTAGTCATTTGACATGTAGGTCGGAGACTTTGCTAATGCAGCATTGTCCTTGGGGTCAATATTTCCTTATGGTAATATTAGAAAATATTTAAAATGCAAAATACAGCTATTTATATAGCAGGGGTATTTTGGTCATTTTAGCAATCAAGGCGATGTGTCTTTTTGGTCCTCGGAATAGCCCGTAAGTCCTAATTAATTTTGGGTTGAGGATTTGATCTCAGTTCAAGAAGATTTTATTTTATTTGATTTTATTCAGGAAGTCTAATTTATTATTAGACTAGAATAAAATAAATAAATAAATAAAATAGGACTTGAGAGAAATTAATTATCTAGTTTAATTGGTTAATTAATTATTCAGGGCCTAGGACCAGTATGAATAATTAAGAAATTAACCTGGGTTTAAACTAGGGGAAATAATTAATGTTTAATTATTTATTGGGTTATTTATATAAGCTCAAGAAATAAATAATTAAAGATTAATTATTATGGTTCATTTGGGCTTATTAATTATTTATTGGGTTATTTATATGAGCCCAGGAAATAAATAATTAATGTTTATTATTTTGGGCCTTTTGGGTCCAAGAGAAATAATAAATATTATTTTGGCCCAATAGCTTGGACCGTAGGGTTTTTCTAGATACGGTTAAGAGGAGTTTATGGTTAAGCCAAATTGATTCTCAGGATAAAATCCGGGTGTTTTGAAATATGATATCCCGATGATATGTTTATTAGATAATGAGAGACCTAGTTTTTTGGCTGACCAATAAACAAGTCTCTGAGAAAAGAAAACCCTAATCTCCCTAACACACAAGCCTCACGCAGTTCTCTCTCTCTCTCAGACGTCTCCCTCATCTGTGTCTTCTCCTTATTTCTTTGCTAATCAATAGCAAGATAACCAAGGAGAATTGAGTCTGTTCCTCTTCACCATTGTGTTCATCGACTAGAGGTTAGGCAGAGAACTATTCCGAGAGCTGGAAAGCTTGGCGTTCATGCAAACAAGGTGAAGTAGGAGGCTACCGGGTTTTCAACCAGAAGCTTCTTCAAGTGGGCAAGGCGAAGCAATTCCCGTCATCCAATCCACCTCTACTCAACCTAGAAGGCTTAAGGAGCGCAAATGTAACACCCCACTACCTAGGCCCGCCAGGGCCGGGGATGTCGCCCCGTCCAAAGGATAAGGGGTCTTTATAATTAGGTCACACAAATAAAAATTGCGGAATAAAAATAATACTTGAACTTAAAATTTATTACATCCCAAAAAAAAATTCAATAAATCCACGAATAAATTCAAGAATACCCAAAACAAATCCATAATAACATTCATCCACCCTCATCTTCCCCGAAACATTACACAAAATAAATTATCAGAAAATCTTCCAAAGCAGGAAATATTAATATACTCACCCCCACAGCAGGACCGACCTGAAATCATGGTAAAAATGGTGGTGAGACAGAAATTTCAGTAAGTCAGTGTGTGTTTAAGTGTCGGGTGGAAACAGTTCGTGAATGCAAAGTATAAAATTCTTTATAAGAGATCACTGGCAAGCAATAAACATTCGTCAAAAGCAAGAGTGGTGTTTTGGCTTTTTCAGCCATACATAATTTAGAAAATCAACCACTCAAAAGAAAGGATTACGGGTTATCACACGTTGGGCCCCATAACCGAATGGTTAGCATGCCACACTTTGTGCATACCGCCGGTCAGAATGCCACACTTTGTGCAGATTGACAAAAGTAGGTGATCGACCTATTGGGCAAGATACTCCTCATTCTCTTTACCCAAACAACAACCGGGTATCCATTCCGGCAAAACACAGTCACTTGACTGAAAAGAACACTGCTAGCTCGGACCGGCACGACCCACTGGACTGACGTCCTATCCAGGAAGGACTCACCCCTCAGAAGTGGCCACCTACTGAGAGACTTACCCTAACCCCTCAAAGACTAGCCCTAGTAGTCCACCCTTATTGAGTACTCAACGTAACGTATCCCACTTGGGAAAAATGAACAAACACAGTTCCGCTTGAACATGGCAATTAAGGGTTTCCAAAATCTTTGTCAAAAACAGTTTCAGAAAGAGTTCTAAGTTTGAGTAAATCTGCTTATTAAATTTCAAATAATTCATCTAAAGAAAATAAAATAGGAGACAACCATCAATTGCCTTTACAAAAATGAGTGTCCTTGTGTTAGGATTCGTAGACTCCTAAACGCAGAAAACATCCACGAATCCCTCCTGAGGACCAAAGTAAACGATTAAGAAGATCTAAGGTTTAAGAATTACCTCTGGTTGCTATAATCAATATCTTTCGATTCTGATTGCGCTGTTGTACGTTCAACCCGAACAATCACCAGACATTGCAATATACGAACGTCCTCTATCGGATACACACCGCGAACTCACTCGATACCCGGGGAGTGCTAGCACCTAGGGTTTGAGAGGTTTTTTTTTTTTCTCTTCTGGTAGAGAATGGAACGAATAATATGATTGATTGTGAAGGAATTTGTCCCTCTCAATTATGGGAGAGATATCCATGAGCTCCTTGATAAGTTAGACTGTTAAAAATGCATGGCCGTACTCAAATATTTCAATCTAAGATATGGATATCATTTGTTTGAACAGTATACTATGAAATCAAGAAATAATTGATTAAGCTTAATAAGGATGACATGCTCCGTGCCTTATGCTTATTCTGGATATCGTGTGACAAAAGAACTAAATATAAAATTATGGTTTGGTTCAAAGAGATCACCGATCTTCATTTAACCTGGATAGTTATAATGTTTTGCTAGAAACCACTTATAACTTATGGGCCATTTAAATCTGATTTAGGCACACTGCGTGTTAAATAAACCTATAGGGTCACACAATAAGCGAACTTGTTAGGTTATTTTTCTGGTGACCAGATTCGATGAATCTGGAAATATGTCTAAGTTAATCGTACTTAGAAAATTTACCAGATACAATGAATCTGAAAATATGTCCACATTCGATGTATCTAGATGATGTCCAGATTATAAGAATCTGACTCGATAAATTAATTAGTTAAATTACTGAGATAATGGCAGAATCTTGTCATATCAGTTTTAATTTAATTTGAATTTAAATTAGAATATGATAAGATATTATTAGGGTTGGACTCTAAGAGGTTCGGGGGTTTTAAGAAAACCCTAGCCGTCTTTTCAGTAGTCTAATTTTTCGGTTGAGAACATTCGTGCCATTGAAAAGACGGCTATGATTTTCTTAAAACCCCTTAACCTCTTAGAGTCCAACCCTAATAATATCTTATCATATTCTAATTTAAATTCAAATTAAATTAAAACTGATATGATAAGATTCTGCCATTATCTCGGTAATTTAACTAATTAATTTACCGAGTCAGATTCTTATAATCTGGACATCATCCAGATACATCGAATGTGGACATATTTCCAGATTCATTGTATCTAGTAAATTTTCTAAGTACGGTTAACTTAGACATATTTCCAGATTCATCGAATCTGGTCACCAGAAAAATTACCTAACAAGTTCGCTTATTGTGTGACCCTATAGGTTCATTTAACACTGGCAGTGCGCCTAAATCATATTTAAATGGCCCACAAGTTATAAGTGGTTTCTAGCAAAACATTATAACTATCCAGGTTAAATGAAGATCGGTGATCTCGTTGAACCAAACCATAATTTTAAATTTAGTAATTTTGTCACACGATATCCAGATTAAGCATAAGGCATGGAGCATGTCATCCTTATTAAGCTTAATCAATTATTTCTTGATTTCATAGTAGACTGTTCAAACAAATGATATCAATATCTTAGATTGATATATTTGAGCACGGCCATGCATTTTTAACAGCCTAACTTATCAAGGGGCCCATGGATATCTCTCCCATAATTGAGAGGGACAAATTCCTTCACAATCAATCATATTCCTCTTCTTGATTTATTCTATATCCAATAGTAGTCTAATTTATTATCTGGTTAAAGACAACTTTAGACAATGTCAAAATATAGAATTTATCAAGTAGGAAACTATGATGAATTTAGGTAGAAGGACTTTCAATATTATTATAGCTAGAAAGTACTTATGACATATTCCATGAAGTACTCTCACAGTGGGTCATGTCCAATACAATGTTCTCTAACATTTATTTATGTCTTGACTCGACATCACAAATATCCATGGCCAGTAAAACATAGCCATCAAGTCACAAATATACTAGTCTTAATTTATTATTATTCCAATAATAATAATCAATCAGTGACATTTTTAGAATAGTCATTGTATTCATTGTAGGGTTTTACTATCAAGTCACGTACTTGATGACCACAAAACAAAACTTACTATTCATGGAAAGAAAAGCCTCATATTATTATATAAAACATAATGACAATAATATAAGTATAAATTGACTCTAGGGCATATCCCCAACACCTTGCACTCTACATTTGGCTTGCCATAATTAAACATTTTTCAACAATCAGGTTTTTATATAGGAGCTTACCTGATTCTTGCTCACAATAAAGAGGTCCCCAATAGCTGACCTAACCCTACAGGGAAAATACAAATCACAATCAATTTCAAGCCACAATCCACTTCCTCAATTTTAAATCAACTCAACTTGCTACTACCATGATCCTACGGTCCCAAGCATTAAAGCCAAACAATAAATAAATAGGTTTATAGGTTGAGCCTAATCTGATATTTAAAATAACTAATGGTTTGGGAAATAAATTCCAAGATGTTGAAAGTTTAAATCTTGCTAAGAAAAATTTAGAGTTTATTTGATCAAGAGTCCTAAGTGGTTATTAGGGAAAATAATGAGTTCTTAATAATTTAGTTGTTAGAAAATTACTGATAACCAAAGTTAGTTGAAAATGAATTTTAATGAGTCTTTTTTGAAAAATAATAAATAAGTTTTAATAGGCTTTGATTAAAAGATAATAATTAAATTTATAATAATAAGTATTTTACTAATTATGATTATTTCCATAAAAGGCTTTAGTTGATTTCATTATTTTATAAAATATCTATATATTTTATTTTTCTATTAAAACTATTATTTATTTGACTAAATTATCCTTTATATAAATATAATATTCCAAATCCACCATTCCTAGGGTTTTTTGAAATCACTAGCAAAATTATATTATTAAATATTTTATTCATGAAATAAAGATTTGCTTAGGGACAACTAGATCATGATCATATTTCCATAGTTATTCATAATCATGAACATATACAACCCTTCAACTCATCAAATCATCCAAATCATGCATACAAGCATAGATCTCAATTTATTAAGACATGATCTAACCCCTACTAGCATAAATATGATCATGGCTTCAAAAATCCAACATGCATATAAATTCTATTCATTAAAAGTGACAAAATTTCTAGCATACTTCATCACAAATACCTCCTATGACATGCATCAAACCTCAAATCATCATACTATCAACCAAGATAATCCTTCCATGCATAAATCTCATCTCCTTCACAATCATACATATATTCATGCTTCAATCTCAACAATACATACTCAAACCCTATCGTAATCCACCTTCTAACAACAACATCCTAGAGACATGAATCTAGGATTTAAAAGAAAGATTGAAGGCACTTACTTGGTGGATGAATGCTTTGAAGGAGTTTAGAACGGATCTCAACTCCTAGATGCCTAAATTTGTCCAAGGAAGATGGAGATAGCATGACCATGGAAGATGAAGCCATCTGGCCAAGAGAGAGAGAGAGAGAGAGAGAGAGACCATTAGTATGTTTATTCACATATATTCTCACTTGAGATCAAAATTGGAGAAGATGAAGTTGTTAGAACAATCCTACCTTGAAGGTGTTCTTGAACCTTCACAGAATTTTCTGGTTTTGATCCAAAGTAGCTAGTTGATTTGTGGAGTTTGATGTTAAGAATGGTGTTAATGGACTCACGGTAGTGAGTAGGTCAAATATGGAGATTTTAGAGAAGGTTTGAAGTGGTTTGGAGGGGTATTAGGTGAAAGGAAGAAGTAGGTGTTCTTGGTGTAGTGTGTGTGTGTGTGTGTGTGTTCTTGAAGGTTGAAGGAATTTGAGAGATTGTGTTGTGCAGCTACCGAAATTCTGAGAGAATTAGGGTTGCCGAATTTTTGTAGGGTTAGGAGGTTGGTTCTCTGATTTGGAAGGGAAAATGAAAGGCTAGTTATTAAAATTCTTGAAGAATATTTTTAGGAAGTAAATTTGGAAACTAAATATCCTAGAATATCTTGATTGTTGGACAGCTTTGGAAGTCTGCCATGGCCGACTGCTTTGAGCAGAATTTCAGTGGAATTAATGCTGGTTTAAGGAAGCTTATGGTGGCTGAAAATAGGGAGCATAATGGTGAAGAAGAAGTTTGGTTATTTGAGGGATACATTATGGAAAGTTGATACACTATGGTGGCTGGAATTTTGGAAATCCATCAAGCATAATTGCAGGGATTTGTTGGAGAGATTTTCGGGCAGCCATGTCTAAATTTCGTGCAAAAGCTTAAGGGGAATAATGGAGCTCTGTTACTAAAGGTTTAAGGAAGGTTTATGCAGAACAATGATGGTGTTTCGGTTGGAGGAAGATTAGGAAACAATGCTGGACAATTGGACTGCACAGAATTTCGCTAGGCTGGAATTTCTGGACAGCTTTTTCGGCTGCCATTTTCCAGCCATCTTGCAGCGAGTTTGAAGGGGAATTTCAGGGGTGTTCAAGGCTGGTTTCCAGCCTTCTTCATGGAGGAAAAACTTGGCTAAAGTACTCAACAAAATCTGGAAGAAAACAGCTTGGTTTTGGACTCTCAAAGTTGTGATTTGTACAGGAATTTTTCCTAGTTTTGCTCCAGCTTTGAGCAGTCTGGAAATGGCTAAAGAATTCAGGTTGCAAGCTAATCCAAAAGACAATTTTTCTAGAAGCATTTGGGAGGGAATGCTAGCTAAGAAACTCGACACCTTAAAGGTACAATAAGCTAAAAAATTTCAGTTCATTCTAAGAAGGAAGATGAACTAGCTAGAGTGAATTTTCAGCAAGCTCACTAGAGGAATTTTTCCTCTTGGAATCTCCCACAACTCTTCCACATTTTTAGGCCATAAGAAGTCTTTTACTAAGACATTTTGATCCTACAAGACCACAGCACTTTACTGAAATTTCTGGAAAGAAAATGACTAGATCAACTTGATCACACTAATGAGTTGAGAACTAAGGAAAAATCAAAGATCAAGGAAAAATGAATTCCTCTTAGGAAATTCGAGTAGGGCAAGGGAGTAGAATGAGGATACTCCTAACATGTCTCTCTTAGGACATCATCACTCCCCTATTCTAAGCACTTAACGCCGAAATTATTACTTCCCAAGCAAAAATAAAATTTAACCATGCTAAAGCTCCTATGATGGAATTTGAACCCAAGACCTCAAGAATTAATTTCCAAAGCTCTAACCACTACACCACAACAACTCTTGTTGTTATTTTCACTTGTAACTTATTTCCTATTCAATCCTCAAGCTATCTCCCTATTTTCACCTCAGGCAAAAATTACCATTTTGCCCTTCTCACTCAATATTCACTAACAAGCCTCCAAGACATTAAAACTCAAATCCAAGGCACATAAAATCAAATAAAAATATATTTAATCATGAAATAAAGTATGTTATGCATCCCAACCCCTTTACTCTAAGGTTGGTTTTGACTGGGGTTTCACATCAAGTTTTTGGCATCGTTGCCAAGGAACAATATCATGAAAGCTTAGATTTTGTTGATTTATCCATGTAAATATGTAAATTTGTACAATTGTTATTTTTACAGAAAGGTGCCATCTTTAATATCTTGTGTATCTTTCTAATCTAATTTACTAACTTTGACTGATGTTTAATTGACTAATTTGTTCTTTTAATTTTGTTTGAATTGTGAATTCCATTATCTAACTATCTTCTATGTTTATATGAAATGGCGAATTGGAACTAGATGAGGCTTAATGAGGGGCAGTACCCCCATTACTCTTCCAAGATAACACTTAAAGCACCAAAATCAGGAGATCTAGAGATAGTGATTAGAAAATTTACTATCCATGTCACAAAACGCTTCCAAGAAATAGATTCCACATTTGAGAAGTTTGAGGAGATGATCCGCAATATGGAAAGACAAATCTGGTTTTTGAGTGACATGGTGTTGAAGTCTCAAGAACTAACACCAATAGACAAAAAGGGTGCGAAAAACTTGTCTTGGATCACTTGTCAAGACTGGAAATCCCAATTTGGAATCATCGGTAGAGGAGGACATCAATGACACCTTTCTAGATGAACAACATTTGCTCATAGAAGATGAGATTCCAAACACCCCTTGGTTCGCTGACTTTGCTAATTACTTGTTTGCAGGAATTATCCCAAAAGATCTCACAATGCAACAAAAGAAGAAATTCCTCTCCAAAGTAAGGCATTACTTTTCGGAAGACCCTTATTTATTTAAGTGTTGTGCGGACCAAATCATTCGAAGATATGTGGACTCTAAGGAAAGAGAGGATATTCTTAGACATTATCATGAAGGACTTACTGGAGGCCACTACCAAGCCAACAACATTGCACAAAAGGTGCTTGAGTCTGGATTCTATTGGCCCATATTGTTCAAAGATGCCCACAGGTTTGTTCAAAGTTGTAATAGATGTCAACGCACAAGTAACATTTCTAAATCTAATGAGATGCCATTACAAATTTTTCAAGATTGTAAAATATTTAATTGTTGGGGGATAGATTTCATGGGATCATTTCCTAGTTCTTTGGGTAATAAATACATTTTGTTAGTAGTGGATTATATTTCTAAGTAGGTAGAAGCACAAGCTTTACGAACTAATGATGCAAGGGTTGTGGTAAAATTTCTGAAAAAACTATTCACCCATTTTGGTGTGCCTAAAGTGCTCATTAGTGATAGGGAGACTCATTTTTGTAATACTCAAACAGAAAAAGTTCTCAAACATCTAGGAGTGAACCATAGGTTTGTCACACCCTATCATCCCCAAACAAGTGGACAGGTTAAAGTGGTTAATAGGGAAATCAAAAGAATCTTGGAAAAAATTGTTAACCTTACTAGGAAGGATTGGAGTCCAAAATTAGATGATACTCTTTGGGCATACAGGACAGCTTTTAAGACCCCAATTGGCACAACTCCTTTTCGGTTAGTTTATGGAAAAGTATGTCATTTACTTGTTGAGATTAAGCATAAAGCTTATTGGGCTATAAAACTTGTTAGCCTTGATCTTGAATCAGCTGGAAAGTTAAAATTGCTCCAACTCCGATAAGCATACCACTCGACAACACGATTTTGAGAAAGGCGGTCAAGTGTTGTTATTCAATTATCGCATACGAATTTTTTTAGGTAAGTTGAAATCAAGGTGGTCGAGACTATACACGGTAAGTAAAATATTCCCCTTTGGAACCCTTGAAATTACTCACCCATTGGGTGCACTTTCAAAGTCAATAGCAATCGAGTGAAATGCTATGTTGGTGAAATTCTTCACAACACAGATCAAGTGGATGCGCTCTTTAACACTGTAGAATAAAACTTCATGGGTTATCTTGACTTCTTTCTTTCGTACTATATGTTTTTCTTTTTCATACTATTTTCTTTACTTTTTTGCTTATTTTTCTTTTCTAGTTTTTATGCTTTGGTGTGTTTCTTTTGTGTATTTTTCTTTCTAAGTACTTCAACAATGCTCCTTTCTGCTGGAATTCAACTCTTTTGTAGGAGAATGCACAATGTAATAGAAGTATTTTCTTTCTTCTCTTTTCCCCTTTATTTTTGGTCCCGTGGCAATATTTCCTTGCTCTATTTGTTTGGCCATTGAGGACAATGTCCAGTTTAAGTGTGGGGGAGTAGTTAGAATTGGAATTCTTCTATGCTTCATTCTTTTTGAAATTCTTTGAACCTTGGAATTCTTCTATGCTTCATTCTTCTGAAATTCTTTGAACCTTTTGAGAAAATTTTTCAAAATTTTTTTCCTGATTTTTTGAGCTTTCAAGATGTATTTTTAATGCATGTCTTTGTGCTAGATCATAGACCATATGCTCTATATCATTTGTGGCTTATGTATGACTTTTTGCATGCACTTGGACTAAGTAGTTCTTGATCAAATGCTTTACATTGTTCTTAAACATGTCTTTCTACTAAAATTCATTGAGCATTCTAGAACTTACTTGAATACCTTTCGAGGTGAAATAAGAAAGACATTCATGATTTAATTAAGGGATGACGGTAATAGGCCTTTTTTGGATTAGTTTGAACTTTTCAAGCCTACCTATTTTATATTATCCCTAGTGCCTATTTTGAGCCTAAATTGTTAATTTCTTTCTTAAACCCGTTATCATACTTTTCAAATTACTTCTTTCTGAGAGTTTGATTTACCTTCCAAATCTTTTATTGTTCTTGATGGATAAAAGTACAAGTAGAAGAATTATGAGGGAGAATGCTTGTGTAAATGTCATGACTTGTTACTTTTAGTCATGCATCATGTGTTGAGTTGGAATTGTGAAAGGAGAAAGAAGGAAGAAAAAGAAAGATTGATAAAAACAAAAAGCTGCTAGCAAATGTTGAAAGAAAAAACTAAGAAACAAACAAAAGCAGAATTTGAAAAGAAGAGAAAAAGAAAAGAAAAGCTGAAAGAAAAAGAAAATAAGAGCACAGGAAGAATGTTGGTTGAGTTGGAATAAGAATTACTGAAATTTTTGATGATCTTGTGCAATATGATTGATGCGTTGAGAACTATTGATGAAAAGAATGCAAGATTTGCTTGAACTATAATATGATTGCTAAACAAAGTTATGGGTTTTTTGATTGGTTTTGTAATAGGAGAGTAAGAAAAGTTTGGAATGTATTAGTATATTTTGTTTATCCTTTTCTTGCAAACTCTCATCTTCTTTTATATTTGATTTTCCTATATCCTTCATTTAACAGCTACATTACAAACCCTTTAGCCTTACATTACAAGCTTAAAAGTCCTACTTGACATAAGTAGAATCATG
This sequence comes from Voacanga thouarsii, assembly GCA_026120185.1. Taxonomy (NCBI): domain Eukaryota; kingdom Viridiplantae; phylum Streptophyta; class Magnoliopsida; order Gentianales; family Apocynaceae; genus Voacanga; species Voacanga thouarsii. Next base: position 389,693 of record JANUWF010001246.1, on the reverse strand, counting down.
ATATATCTCGGATTAATGGAGAGAGTAGATGAAAAGTAAGCTTATGGAATGCATTTTTTTTTTTTAACTAAATTCTTTCCAATGGTTTGAGAATGATATTAAGTGTTGGGATGGTTCTACTAGTCATTCTTCACTTACACAAGTCTTGCATTTGTTATGAAAGGTATAGTAGCATAAGTTTTGTTATCTTGAATAAAGAAATCATTGGAAATATTATTTTGAAATTAATTAAGTGATTCTGTGAAAACTTGTGTTTTTCTACTTGCCCTTGATACATTGCTTGAAGACAAGCAAAGAGCTAAGTATGGGGGAATGTGATAGGGCCAAAATTAGTCATATATTTCCTAGTTATTTGAGGCCATTTTGTGATACATTTTGTGCAATAACTAGTCATATTCTTTCATATTTGAGATTTTACCATTGGAAATGTATTTTGTACATTATTTCAGATTTTAGCGATAAAATAAGGCAAATTCGTCACTAGATAGACTAGAGGCGGTGCCGGCCAGGACAGGACAGGTGGCCCCGGCCACGTGCGTCTAGCACGCATTTTGAAGCGATGAAAAATCGACGAAACAGGGACTGAATAGAACACAGCCGGTGCCGGTTGGGAGCCCAGAGGCGGCGCTGGCTATGACCTAGAAGAACTTGGCATGAAAATCAAGAAAAATCGGCAAACAAATAGAAAGATAGAATGCAACTGGCACCGGCCCTAGGCAGGACAGGCGGCGCAAGCCATGTACTGGTACAGAGGCGGTGCCTTGATTTTCGTGCATGTTTTTGGTAATTTTTAGAGTTTTGGTATTTTTCTACTTCTATTCAGCCAGAAACCCTAGAGGGACGAATTTAGGCACTTCTAAGCTTATAAATAGAGGGAAAACAAAAGTCAAAGGTATAAATTCAAGGAGCAAAGCACAAAATCACTCAAGTTCAAGGAGGAATTCATCAAATCATGGAAGATTGTACAAGAGAGTCTACGAAGGAAGAAGAAGGAGGCTTGTCTATGAGTGCTTTTCTTGTCTTGAATGATGGTGTATTAATTGTTTTATTATAATTTCACATTGTTTTCAATATTCGTGATTTTTAGAGTTACTTTGATCTTTTGATTAATTGATTGCTATTATTGGTATTTAATTACTTATGCTGATTACGAGATTAATTTATTATTTCTTTCTATTAACTTGCTTGAAAAGTGGGTTGATGATGGTATCAATTCATTAATTTCATATTTTTTTGTCTATTAACTTTGTTAGAAAATGGATTAATTCTAGGAACTGGGTAATTAAATGTTAGTTGATATCTACCAGGATATGGATTCATTGTTTAATTTTACGTTTTAAATTTGCCAGGATATGGAGATTTAATCAAGGATTGTATTTAATGCATCTTTTGGGTGAATTAGTTGAGATAGGATATGTGATGCTAATTTGTCTAAAAGATAGTGTTTTCATAGATTCGAAAAGAAGTGAATCTATCTTAATCCTTCATGATGCCAAGAGAATGATTAGTTATAATAATGATTGGGTACTTTAAGGTCATGTTTGTCAAAATAATGGTTTGAGTTACATAATTCACCATCATTGACATGTATATTTTATTTTTTATTTTATTTTCCTTTTAATTCATTTTCACTTTATTGAGTCATTTTAACAATTAAAGAAAAGTGATTACTGCATACTTGTTCCTTTGAGGATCAATACTCGTTTTAAACTCTATGTTTTGCTTAATGATGAGTACACTTGCTCATATGTGTAATTTGGGGTTAACGTTTTATTTAAACTTGATTGGAAATGAGATTATTTTTTTTATGGTTTTTTATACCCAAATTCGTACACATCACTGATGCCCTGAGTTATAAAGTCAAAATGGCCAGATTAAGAATTCAAGAGATTCAAGCAATCCAAGAGGTGTTGGACAGGAGGACTGAGGTACAGAAGGGAAAGATTTACATCAGCAATTTGAAATAGATATCGGATCTATGGTAGGAAATCATCAAAGCACAGCAAAGCAATGCAGAATTTCAACAATTTAAGAATAAGGGACTTTAGTGAGAAGGCAATGATTTTCAACAAGACAAGACAGGAGTGATGTATTTCCGAGGTCGTTTGTGTGGGCTTGATGAGCAACAACTAAAGGATAAGATTTTAGAAGAGGTGCATAGAAGCAAGTATGATATTCATCTGGAAGAGATGAAAATGTATCAAGATCTAAAGAAAGCCTATTGGTGGTCTGAAATAAAGAAGGACGTGGTGAAGTATGTCTCCACGTGCCTAGCCTATCAGAAAGTTAAAGTGGAGCACAAAAAGTCAGTAGGATTGTTGAAACCTTTACCAATACCAGAATGGAAATGGGAAGAGGTAATTATGGACTTTGATACTGGACTACTTATAGAAAAGACCCAAAAGGATGCCATATGAGTAATAGTTGACAAATTTACCAAATCAATGCATTTTATTCCTGTGAAGGTAAGGGATTCAATGGAAAAGTTAGCTTAAACATATGTGTGGAAGATACTCATATTGCATAGAGTACCTTTGAGTATCGTGTCAAACCGAGGCCCGAGGTTTATATCCCGATTTTGGGGGTTCTAATCTGAAGTTCAGTATTACGACACACCTACAAATCAATGGTTAGTCAAAAAGGGTATTCAGATATTGGAAGATATGCTAAGAGCTTGTGTATTGGATTTTGGGGATTAGTGGATTGATTGCTTACCGTATACAGAATTGGCTTACAATAATAGCTACCAATCTTCGATTGGAATGGCTACATATGAAGTGTTGTATGGATGTAAGTGTCAAATGCCTTTATACTGGAGTTGGTCAGAAGATAACCACATAATCAAGTCTGGAGAAGTTTGCATTCAAGAAATGTCAAATCAGGTGAAGCTGGTCAGAGAAAGGTTGAAAGCGGCTCAAAGCCGACAAAAAAGTTATGCAGATAATAGGCGAATAGAGTTGGAGTTCCAGGTAGGAGATAGTGTGTCTTTAAGGTTGACTCTGAGTACGGGAATCTTAAAGCATCCAAAAAGTGAAAAACTAAATCCGAGATATTTGGGATCGCTTCCAATCACGGAAAGAATTAGACCAGTTGTGTACTGGCTGCATTTGCTGGATGGTTTGATTGGAATACATGATGTATTGCGTGTGACTCAGCAGAAGAAATACAATGCCAACCCAGGACATGTTCTGAACGATGAGCTGCTGGCATTGCAACCCGACTTGAGTTTCATGGAGAAACCCGTTAAAACTTTAGATCGAAGTATCAAGACTCTATGGAATAAGCAAATACCATGGTGAAGGTGCAGGGGGAGTATCATGGCACTCAAGATGCCACGTGGGAGACAAAAGAATGGGTGAAACAGAAATTACACAACTTGAGATAAAGGTACATGCTGAATTTTGGAATGAAATTCTTCTAAAGAGGGGAAGATGTAAAACCCCACTTAAACCTACCCTAGAATGAGAGGGATGGGGTTCATATCATATCATCTTACATAAAATATATTCCTTGAATTATTTCGTGTGCCTTAGAATTGTAGTATATGGGTTATATGGTTTATTTATACTTGATGAGTTATAAGGGTAAAAAGGAAATTTTTCTTGAGGACGAAATGGGAAGAAGGCTTGAGGCTTAGATACGAAGAGAATTTGGTTGGAAAATAAGAAAAAAAATTAATGTGGTTAAATGGTTAGAGCTTTGTGATTAATCTCTAAAGTCTTGAGTTCAAATCTCATCACTTAAGTTTTATTCTTAATTATCCTAACCAATGTTTGAATTTTGTTTCTATTTTTACATTCCTTAAAGCTAGGAATATTGTCTTAGGGAAGATACAATAATAATATCATAACCAAGTGATCTTGTCCTAAAAGAAAATCTAAAAGAGTTTTGATCTCCATTATGTTAGCAAGCTTTGTCCTAACCTATTTAAATTTAAACAACCCCTATTTCTTTAATTCTTTTCAATTTCTATAAAATGTCTTGGATAATTCTTTTCTTGAATTTTTTATTATGACCGAATTTGAGGAAGGAAATAGATAGGCGGTTTTCAATTAAATCACCATAGATATTCTTCCAAGAACTCCATTTTCTTCTTGTTCTTGTTTTGCTTAAAATATGGAAATTTTCCAGCAACTCTTCTTGGCTGATTTTCAAAAATTGCAGAAACCTTTGCCTATATAATTCTTGCTAGCAACTAACAATTTTGTGTAAAGATGAAAGCTGAAAATGTCTTGGAATTTTGCAGCTTGTACAGCTTTACCAAACCAGAAATTTTCCTGTAAACTATGAAGAGTTAGAAATGAATGTTGAGGTATCCATTTATGCATAAGAACACCTGAAACTTTCCTCCTTCTTCTCCAAGATGGTGGCTGGAAAATCACCATTAATGGACCTTCAAACACTCCTAGAATTCAGCTGAAAATCCATTTCAAAGTGGTTCAAAAATTCTACTCAAAATCCTTCTAAATCCTAAGAATTCTTGTAGCTAAAATTCTAAAATTTTTTCCAGCTTGCCTATCAAAGGCAAGAACTAACTTCTTCATCAATCTTCTTCATATTTTTTGGCCACTTTGAAGCCATGGACAGAATACCTTGTCTTTTTCATCTACCATGGCCATTAGAGCTCCATTAACACACCTCAAAACACTCCCAACTTTACTCCATTCAAAACTTTTCAAACTTTAAGATTAAATTCCAAATTTTTCTCCATTTAACTCTTACCTAGCTAGATGATCAAACCAGAATTTTCTCTTCTCTTGTTCAACCATTTTTGGCCAGCTATAAGGCTAAAACCAATCTTCATTTCATGATCAAAACATAGCTAGTCTAGCCACCCACCATTGAGGGACAAGAAACCTTCAAGAAGAAAACACCATTACCAAATCTTCTACCTCAAACATCTCCACATTTTCCTCATTTTAAAATTCAAAATAGCTGAATTCTCTCTCTCTTCCTAGGATAACCAAAATTCTCCTCCCTAGCTAGGTCATTCGGCCATCATTCACTAGAAACCCACAAATCATTTTCTCTCAATTTCTTCTTGTGTTCTCAAGAACACCAAGAACACACACTAAACTTCTTCAACCTCCAATCACCTCTATTCATCCCAAATCACTCCAAAAACTCTTAAACCAACTAGGATTCAACCTATACTCATCCATAGCACACTCCAAAATGCTAAAAACACTAAAGTTGATCTTCCATTCGGATCAAATGTGCTTTTTGTTCAAGAACAAGAAGGTAAATTCAATCACCTTGATCCTTCTTCACTTCTTCATCACCATTTCGTTATCATCTTAACACCTTTCTCTCTCTATCTCTTGGCCGAACCATTGGTTGCCATTCTGGAGCAAACTTCAATCAAGGAAGGACTCCTCAACCACTCAAGGACCTTCATTGGGGAAGGCAACATCTTCAACCACAATCATCAAACAAGTATTTCTATCTTGACCTTCTCCTTAAATTTTCAAACTCAAGGCTTTTAGATGATCGAATTATTGGGTGGATCAAATGGTATTAGGTTGGAGATATGCATGTGGGTGAGGGGAATAATTTTAAGACAAGAAAATTGAAATGCATATTGTAGCTAAAGAATTATTGTTAGATTATGCTTTAGTATCGTTGTATGTTCATTAGTACATTATGATTAAAGGCTTTATGTCTCTGGTATAGGTGTTTTGATGAATGACAAACATTATACCACCATTGTTTGATTATGCACCCATGATATTATTTTTGTCAATAAATATCTAGGAAATATTATTGGTAGATAGTATCACCCTTGTTGTAATAATTATTATTACAAGTCTATTTTTTGGGCAAATTAGAGTGTAGGTCATAGACTTATTTCTAGTTTCATGGCTAATCTCATTCATTCATTCATTTTGTGTTGTATGTTGTATTATAAAAAATTTCAATAATTTTTTTTTGTATTTTTCAATAAAAAGGAAAATAAGAGCAAGATGTAGGTTGCTTAATACACCTACGTACCAAAATGAGGAGAAAAAAGGCTCTAGGAATGCAAAAATGCATGTCCTATGATGAAAAATGACGTGTGCTGAAAAAGAAAAAAAAAAGCAAAAAAAAGAAAGAAAAGAAAAAATAAAAAAATGCAAGGGATGCAAAAAGATAATTCAAGTAAAATCACTACAAATGCATTCCCTTTGTAGAAAGAAAAATGATGAAAAATAAGAGGCTCCTAATTTGCCAATTCAAATTGAATTGTATTGTTCTATTGTTGTACTAAAGTGTAAGCTATCATTGTATTGTGTTGTATTGTTTGTAATGTAAGTACTTTGAAAAAGCCACGAGACTTGAGTGAGTTATTGGATCCTATCTCATTTGAATCATTTTGTTTGAATTATTGATTGGAGATATTGAGTGAATCACATTTATTTGGTATAAGTTTGTTTAATTTCACTTTGAGGTTCTTAGTTGTGTCTAGCTTAATATAAAGGTATACATGGGATTAACTTGCACGGATTGGTATTGAGATGAATTCTAAAGTGGAGGAAGGAATAATCTCTTTACTATTTTGACCTTATTGCATATATGCTAAGTTGTTCTTGATGACTCACCTAGAATTCTATGTAGAATATTTTACATTGTATTTGTAAATTAGCTATTCTTTATCCTTATTAAATAATGCATTTTTCTTAGTTTGTACAATAGTTAATGTGTGAATAAATATAAGATGCTTGATTTGTATATTAGTTAATTATTTGTTCATGAATAAATCTGGTTTGCTTGAGGACTAGCAACAATTTAAGTGTGGGGGTGTGTGATGAGGGCTCATCACATAATATTTTCTAGTATTTTTGTGCTATAATTGTAGTAAATCCTTCTTGAATCATTCACCACACTGTTCTTATCTTGTTTTTGTAGGAAATATAGAAAAGACCAATTGAAGATGAAAATGAAGAAAGGCAGGAGAGTGGAGCAAAAATGGAAGAGAAATGAAGAAGCAAACATGGAGCAAAAATGGAAGAGAAATGAAGAAGCACACAAAAGCAAGAATAAAGGCAGCTTAGATAAAAATAGTAATAATAATGGTGGCCAAGGGAACCAAAGGCCAGCTAGAATATTTTTGGGTTGTTTGTGTCCTAAAAGGTGGAGGCAAACTTCCCTAGGCTGCCTGCTTCATTGTGTATATATGTGCATGTTTTAGGTGGCGGCCTAGGGAAGAATAACATCCTTAGACCACCTAGTGTAATATATATGTATTTGTAATTAGAAAGTGGCGGCCTAGGGAAGCTTAACTTCCCTTGGAGGCCTAGTTAAGTATATTTGTGTATATATAGTTTTTAGGTGGTAGCATAGGAAAGTTTAAGTACCATAGTCTACCTAGATAATTTCCAAGAGTGCCCAAGCAGAAGCTTAGCCACCTAGGCTAGAATACCTAGTAACCCTGGGAGCCTCAAGTTCCCTAGCCACCTACTTGCCCTTCTACGCGATTTTGCTTTTTTCTGATCTTTTCTCATTTGTTTCCATTGTACACTATATATAACCCATTATAAACACTATAAAATCATCCTTGGTAGGCTAGCAACCAAGAGATCCCTTAGGGAGCTCAAAAGATTCATCAAGGAAGGGAAGACGATAGAGAAGAAGGGGTTGTTGAAGGGAATTCAAGAAAGAAAGAGCTCAAGATCTTATTTATGAGTGAAATTCTTTCTTTTTCTTTGTATTAACTTTACAATATTGAGATTTATATAATTTTAATTGTATTTGAGGGATGAACCCTAACTTATTTTCTGGTATTGGGTTGTTATTGTGATTTATTGAATTCCTATTCGTATATTTGACTACTTGGGCATTATTGTGTTGGATGTATTGTTTAGGCTTGGTTGATTTATTCAATTGATTGGTTCACTCTTAATGATTTTGAGAGATGGGGTTAGGAGTTGAACAACAAATTAATGGGTCTAATCTTTTTTTTTCCTTTGATAAACTCAAGAGAGAGGTTGAAGGATTAGAATATGGTAGTCATTGGATTTTCAATGGTGCCTAGAGATAGGACTATTGGGGCTTTCGGGTACCTTTTAGGTGATGAGTGAGTGTAATGCTTCCTTGGGTTATGCTGATTGGATAGAGATACTAATTAATTGAGCTCCTGGAAAGGAATCTCATAACTCGAGAGAGTGTGAGGTTTGTTCTTGAAAACTCATACCGATGCTCGAGTTGAGATTTGATAAACTTAGTGACGACATCTTTATTTGATGTATTTTGGGGGGATTTCTTCTTGTACATGGGTTTTCCCGTATTCTTACTCCTTGTCAATCCTTGTGACTTTTCTAGTGTGGGTCCGATGTTCTCTCTATTGTAATAGTTTAGGTCAGTTTACTTAGTTTTATTTACTTTATCTCTATATTCATTTTGGCTAGACAATAAGATGAAAGAAAAGTAGTGGTAATTACTAAATTCCCATGGATTCAATACTTTCTATTCCTTATACTACACGATGGGTATACTTGCCCTATTGTGTGGTTTTGGTGATTGACATTTTAATTTAAAGCTTGATTTATGTGTATTGTTTATACTATTTCCAATGCACACAAAATTACCCATCAGTCACTATTCATCCCAATCAGGAAAACTCTTTATTCTACCATCATGTTCTACACATTATACTATGCAATTTGGTGTCTCTCAAAATTTCCATATCGCATCTTGATTTTTCTCGATTTGCGATAAAAATTACACCGGTGCCCCTTAAAATTTTTATTACTCCAAAATATTCTTCTAATTAAACTAAGCATTTCTTGTTCTGAGCATCTATACATATACTGATTTAATACGAAGTAGCCATCGTTCAAAGTACGGAGAGGGAGGGATGTTACAATCTCCCCTCCTTTAAGAACTTTCATCCTTGAAAGTTTTGCTTCTCTTGGTTATCAAATATCTACTTCTGATTCCAACATAGCAGCTGCTTCTTCTTTATTTAGGGTTGCTACGCGAGCTCTATTAGGCCCTTCACCTTGCTTTCGTTGTGCTGGCTTGAATCTTTCTTGAGTTGGTGGTATATTTTCCTATCTTTTATGATACGGACAATTTGCGAGATTATGTCCCCTCTTGCCCCATTGATAATATACCCTAAGCAATTTTTTTGCATTCGTAATAAATGTGTCCATCTTTTTTACAACAATTACATTTGTATTCCTTTATGTTCGAAGGTGGTCCCTCATTTCTCAAGAGTTTTTCCTTATACTGCTGACTTGAGTTAGCTTTTCTTTTTCGGTCTAATCTAGTTTACTCTAAATCTTCCCCTTCTAACTGAGAGGCTATCTCCATAGTAGCATTGTATCTAGTTGGGGCCATATGAATCAATGTTCATCTTAACTCAGATCATAATCTTTTTGTAAATCGCCGAGTTCAATTTGATTCCGATTGCACCAACAAAAGACAATATTTTGACAGTTGAATAAATTCGGCAGCATACTATCCAATAGTTCTTTCTCCTTGTTTAAAATTTTAGAATTCTTCTTCTTTTCTTTCAACTACCCAGTGAGGTATAAATTAACTCTTAAATTCCTCCAAGAATTCTTTCCAAGTCCATTCTTTATTTACTTGCTCTCGTACTTCCTTCTTTCTCAACCACTAGTCTCAAGCAAACCCCTGAAGTCTAAAAGTATCAAATTGTACTTTTCTTTGTTCTGAATAATCTAAAGCTGTAAAAATATCTTCTATTTGTTCCATCCATGATTCGGCTTCCTATTCTTGATCTACTTTTCCATAAAATCAAGTAGGATGGAATTTCAAGAATCATTCTAACACTTGATCCATTTCTTTTTCAGAATGTTGTTCTACTCGCGTTGAGATCCCTGCTAAATCTAAAGTACTATAGTAACATTCTACAATATTTATGTCACATCATTCCCTATGGGCTATGTTACCAATCTTAATGTAGTATTTTCAATAGGATCAACTGAACCTTCTCCTACTTGATTTCCTACATATCCACATTTTGCTCGTTTTGGCAGCATCTCAACTCCACATTTAATTCCAATAAACAATTCACTAGACATTCATGCATAATGAAAATCGAATACTTGAAAACCAATTATTTATAACAAACATTATGTAAAACAAAGGATATTTCTTCAAATATGTATCCTTTTGTAATTTCTCTTACTTTCTTATTCTCTTCGTCTACGTATTATTCGCAAATATTCCCTTCTTTATCATTTTGCATATCTTATTATGTATATGGATTTTCCTATCAATAACCCCCTAGAAGTCTTTTTCCTACTTGATATTACTTCCCAGAAGTTCACCCTATAATATTGCTCCCACTTGAGCACGCTTAACCTCTGAATTCTAGTAGGATCCATGTACCTCAGTATTGATATAACCGTACCTATCTATGGTATACCATCACAGAGTTTCACAACATATGGTTAAGCGCATCACGCAAGCGCATATATCCTTTTTCTAATAATCAAAGCCATATATATATGTACAGGGTTCTCGAGTACCTAATTAGTCTGTACATCACTTCTATTAGTTCAGGAACTAATGTTCAAAAGTAAAAATGCAAACTAATACTAAGATAAATATAATATGAGGCCTTCCAAATCCTCATTCTTTACTCAGTTACCAAAATGTGGATCATTTCTTACTTTATGATCTACTATGTCATTTCTTCTGTTACCTCCTCTTCCAAATGTAGCTCGACTACCCCGGAAATCTCTTCTTCTAATTATCAGAAAATCATAACCAACTTATATTACCTCATATTCAGGTATCGTATCTATCTCTATATTTGGCTCCACAAGGATGTCCATCTCGATACCTATACTTTCCATTATAGGCTTTGGGCTCTGATACCAATTGTAACATCCCACTTATCCATATTGTAGTGGGCATTACAATGTGGGATGTTGCCACATCTGATTTCTCAAACCATGAGTCTTTATAACAAACTCGACTTAAAACACAGTGGAATTTTTCTCTAAAACATATATAGAGATACAAAAGTATAAAGGGTTATCTAGAGTAAACTAATCGGATTCTCTAAAACTTACACATTGGAATTTAACCTTTGGTACATGAGTTTCGAAGAGATCAACCTAATTGGACACACGCATCATCCACAGCCTTATAAACCCTCTGCTCTCCTTCAAAGTAATTGGAATCTTCAGGAATTTTCTGCTACACTCTGGCCTCTAAAATTTTAATAAAAGATAACAAACTTGTGAGTGCTAAACACTTAGTGAGTCTTGTGTGCGCTAGTGTTTTTTTTGAAAGAAACAACTTGTAAATCAAGTAATGTCCAAGGCAAGAAAGAATGCTTGAGACCATTGTAAAAAGGCATACTCAAGTATCAGGAAACAAGATCAAGTAATTTGAATGTATTTTGCTCAAGAAATGCAAGAAGTAAAATCCATGAGCTAGCTCAAGAAAAACATGTTCAAGATTTCAAAAAAACTAGGGAAGCTAGTTCATGATTCATGTATGAGAGGAATTTAGGGAATTCCACTCATGAAGATGCAAAAGTTAGTGCTTGCACTAAGAGAGTTAGTGCTTACGCCAAGAATAGTGCTTACACTAAGAATTCAACATATTGTGTATGCCAATAATTCAACTAATCCTAATATCCTATCACCCTATTTGGAGTAAGATGAATTTCAGAACTAGCCAAGTTACTGGAATCATCTATCTCTAAAGTAGGCTAGTACATTGAGAAGAGCTCTTATTGAGTACTCAACCCCATGTGCTAGGTCAAGTGATGGAAAATGTTTAGTATCCAATTTTCCATAAATTTTCAAGTTAGTCAATGCAAGGCATAAAGAAAATATCATGAAAAATAGCACATGGCATGATTTTCACAAGTGACTTGTAGAAAACATCAAGAAACGCAGTTTTTGACAAGTAACATGGATAATTTATCATGAAATAGTGGTTTTAACAAGTAACATAATGAAAATAACAAGATTCATGACTTTAGTGAGTAGCATGGAAAAATATCAGAAAAAAAACATGGCTTTAACAAGTTATGTAAAGAAAACATCGTGAAATAGGGTTTTAGCAAGTAATGGAAACATTCGAGCTTTATAAAAGAGTTCAAAATTCACAATATTGATGGTTTCCAAAACCACCAAGTAATATACTTGTATTTTGGTTGTTTTAGAAATTCATAGTTAAAATGGAGTTTGGAAAATCAAAATGGCTCAACCATCCATAAATCACAAAATATTCTCATATGAATAATTTAGGAAATCATTAGCCCATAGTGAAGTTTCATGACAAACGGACTCATTTTACACAAAATGTCCATGCGCGAGTTCAATAAAAACTTCATAGTTAAAGACGGTTTAAAGAATTAGGGAACTCACATGGAGTGTAAAATATAAGTTTTAGTGGTTAAAAGATTCGTTCATCTTAAATCCTATGAAAAAGGATTTATAATAATATCTGGCATTTAATTCCTGCAAATTTAAGTAAAAAGTTTTTACTTGAACATATCGAAAAAACACTAATCCATCTCAGAAAAGCATTTAATCATACCAGACAAACACTTCACTACACAAGAGGTTTTAGAAGTCGAGAGGTTTTTAGGCAAAATGCTTTCCCGTGGATATGTTAAGAAAACATAAATCTATGTCAGGAAAGCATTTAATCACATTAATTTGAGGCACATTTTGCCACAAAAAGATTTAGAAAGCCGAGAGCTTCACAAGTTCAAGAAACTAGCAAGTAAACATGTTCATCTTGTAATTTCTCAGAATAACACTTAGCTAAAATGGGAAATAAAACCAAGGGACTCACCTTGTGTTAATGCTATTCGATAACTTTATCTCACAGTCAAATGTCCACAAAATCCTTGTAGGAATTATGCCTATATCAATGTTTCAATCCACACTCTTCTTAGCATCTTAGATTCATGATAATAATCGGCTAAGGAATTACTAAAGAAATTAGGAATTTCCTTTATTTCTAGTATGTCCTTAAACATGGAGAAATACTGTAGAGAATAATCAAAAGAACATGACTTTCTCTAGATTCTTATTTACTTATCCCGCCAATCATTGTGATTGCACAATATGTACTTACCTCTTTGAACCCTTCATTGTTAATAAAGTCCACAAGGTAATACACTAAGGGAAATTCTGCATTTTTCTCACATGGCATGTCTTAGTATTTTCATCATAACTTTTGATCTACAAGTCCAAATGACCTCAAACTTGTGCCAAAATACTTATAAGACCTTTAGATACAAAGCTGTGTCTTTTATTCAACCAAAGCAGCCACTGTTTGCAAACCACTTCAAGCACTATTCTGATTTCCCACTTTTTGTATTTCAAAGTGTAACTACTTTGTATAGATAAAGAATTTGTATGTAAAGCCAGAACAAGAAATGGTCAGTTTAATGAGAAAAAGGTTTTAGTGCCATAAAATTTTTTGAGGTATTGTTGGAATTTTGATCGCGAATTGCGGGAAACTGGGCGAGAATTTGAAAATTCTAAGAAACATCGTTACATTCAGTTTAGTGCGTATATCGTATTGGTATAATAAAAAGTTTCCCCAATTGAAATCGATAATGTGCTAAATTAAATGTATTTCTGAGGGAATATAATTATTTCTAAATCAATAAAGTAAGAAGGACCTAGAAGAGAACACATGCCATTTTGTGATTTGTTATATCAAGCATCTGTTATCAAACCATTGGTTGCATGAGATTTCATACAAGAATTCTTGGAAATTCTACAATTATCTATATGCCACCTAAGTACTTTCTTGGACCAATAGAAAATCACCAATTAGCCTTGGACCATTTACTACTATTTTGACTTCAAGACCAAAATGCCCTATAAATAGATGGAGAGAAGGAGGGTGAAGGCTATTTGGCCATCTAGAAATCAACAAAAAACAAGAGAAAAAGAAAGAAAAATAAAAGAAAATTGAGAGAAACTGGAAGAGTTCATGATTTATGGAATGTAGCAAGAACTTGAGGCGATACCTCACGATATGCTTTTAGAGGCTATGCAGGATATTTCTAGGGAGGTCGAGTCAAAGCTTCCAAGAAATTTGAGCAGGAGATCTCTAAAGTGGTTACGTAGGAGATCCCCATAGAAGTTAGGGTCAAGATATATAAGGGGGCTGAGGTAGAACAAGAAGTCATAATTGTTGAGGAGATTGAGGATGAACAGGAGGCTGAGCTTGTCGAGGAGGAATTTGATGAGGAGCAAGAGATAAGGGTGATCAAAATTCTGGAGAACGATCCCAATCTTGAGGATTTAGATAATGTAGATGAGATCGAGCCAGAAGAGTTGGATGGCCATCACTCTGACACACCTGAGACCTATACTATTTCCTCTAGATCAGGACCTCCTGTATCGAGTAGCAGTGATAACAAGATATGCAATGATTGGATGGATATAGCTGTGTGTGTGTGTGTGTGTGTGTGTGTGTGTATTATATTTCCTGCTACTTGTTTTGTGGTTACTTTATATAATTTAATTAACTTACATTGCGAAAACCTACAGATGCCACCCAGACGTGCAACAAGTCACTACCCTGAATTACCTACTAAAGGTTTCTTGGTAGAAAGAACACAGTTTATGACCTTAGATAATGTAATGATGAATAATTTCCAAAGAATGATGGATACCTTGCAGTGTTTAACAGATAATTCTAATCATCACGATTGAAGAGGTAAAATTGAAGACGATCAAACCCTAGAGATGTTCTTGAAGTTTCACACTCCACAATTTCATGGTAAACCTGACTTCGAGCAAGAAGTTGAATCTTGGATTGAGTAGATAGAGAACATCTTTTCTGCCCTCAATTATTCAGAATAGAGAAAAGGATACTTTGTAACATTCTGCCTTCAAGGACCTGCCTAAGACTGGACCCGAGAGAAAGAACAAAAAGAATGGGGTTAGATAGAATTCAAAACTAGTTTTAAAAGGGAATTTGTCCCTTACTGGGTAGTGAAACAGAAAGAAGATGAATTTTAGAACTTCAAACAATGAGGCCAAATACTCGGCCAATATGCAGCAAATTTTACACGACTTTTGAAATATCACCCTTAATTGGTGCATTCTAAAGTTGATAGAACAAGACGATTTGTGAAAGGACTGTAACAGAAATTAAAGCGAGTGTTGTTAAGCGTGGCCCCAACCACTTATAGTGCTACAGTCGAAATTTCTTTGAGGATTGAGGTAGAGGATATTAAGGAAGCCAAGCAAAAGAATAAAGTTGGGTTCAAGAATGCTAACCAAAAGAGAACCAGAGGATTACGATAGCAGAAGAAATGGAAAATTTTGAGGAATAGGAATGCAATGAAAGGAAAATAACCACTATGGTGCTTCAATTGCGGTGAAAATGGAAACAAGATTATTAATTATCCATATCTATTGCGGTCATTTGGATAGACTGGTCCGAAAAGTGGATATGGTGGATAGAAACCAAGACCAATCAAAGAAAGTCTGAGACAGGCTTCTGTATCTAAACCAAGACCAAGTAAACTCCAAATGAATGCATGGGTGGTTGTCTTGGATAAAGTAAATTCTGATGTTGTTGTTGAGGTAAAAGGTAAGCTTTCTATTTATGATAAGGAAGCTAAAGTTTTGATAGATCCAGGTTCTATGCATTCTTTTATCGCAAATCCTTTTCTTGATACTGTGGGAGTTAAAAGTGAAAAAGTCCCATATAAAATGATTATTAGTACACCCTTGGGGAAACAAATGAGCAGTGATCAAATATATTTAGGGTGTAAAATTTTGGTGAACAACACTGTACTAGAAGGAGACTTAATATGCTTGCCCCTAGAGGATTATGATACTATCTTAGGAATAGAATGTTATCCTAACACCATGCCCAAGTTGATTGTAGGCTAAGGTGGTGCAATTTTGTATGCCAGGGAAACTTGTATTACAATTTGTGGGGAAACCCAGAAAGAAAGATAATTTTCTAATATCAGGAATTAAAGCATGGAAAATGATCTGGAAAGGATGTATGGGGTATTTGGCTTACCTTATGAATAAACCAAATGAAACAAAGAAGCCAGAAGATATTCCTGTAGTATATGACCGTTTGGATTTTTTCCTTATAGAATTGAAAGAATTACCTCCAAAAAAAGGAGTAGAGTTCACTATTAACTTATTGCCGACTGTGGAACCAATGTCAAAAACTCCCTATAGAATGGCACCATTAAAACCAAAAGAACTTAAGAAACAATTGGAGGAATTGTTGGGACAAGGCTTCATTCAGCCCAGTACGTCTTCTTGGGAAGCACATGTACTGTTTGTAAAAAAGAAAGATAGAACGTTGAGGTTGTGTATAGATTATCGCAATTTAAATGCAATGACAGTAAAGAACAAATACCTATTGCGTATGATTGATGAACTATTTGATTAGTTACAAGGAGCAGGATGCTTTTCTAAGCTGAATTTAAGGCAAAGATATTATCAAGTTTGGATTCGGAAAGAAGATACTCCGAAAACTGCATTTAATATGTGGTATGGGCATTTTGAGTTTGTTGTAATGCCATTTGGGGTTACAAATGCTCTTGCCACATTCATGAATTTGATGCATCGAGTATTCCAACCGTATTTGGATAGTTTTGTTGTAATTTTTATAGCTGTTCTTTTGGAGTATTCTGCAAATCCTTAAGAACATGAGGTACATCTTTGGAAAGTGTTAGAAAAATTATGGGAAGTTAAGTTATATGCCAAATTTAGTAAACGTAAATTTTGGTTAAGTAAAATGGCATTCTTGGGGCATGTAATAACCAATGAAGAAATCACAGTAGATCCTGCGAAGGTTGAAGTTGTGATTAAAAGGCAAACAAATCATAACAAAGCAACTGAAGAATAAGGAAAAACACAGTAGCTCTTGCGTTAAGGGAAAAATAAATTTCTTTTTACCTCTTCTTGTTCTCAAAATTGGCTGGACTGGAATATGTAGAGCTGGGGTAGGTGCATTGGTGGAAACCCCTGGTGCAATTCCTGCAAGCCTCCTACTGCGTCTGTGCATGTATATGAACGCCAAATTTCCTCTCGATCTTCCAATATATGGCCTGTCTAAATCATGTTTGGTAAAGACTCACAAGACTAAGGAATTTTTCCAGAGAGAAAAGAGAGGTTTTCTTTTTCTTAGGAAGAAAAAAACCGTTGCCTTCTATTTTTCTGTTTAACCTAAATAAAACCTCAGGTAAAACTAGACTTTTAATTTGGCCCATTGGACTCTTAGTTTAGCCGTTTGAACCAAATTAATTATTTTAATCAAAACCAAATAAATGGCCTAATAAATAATTAATTTTCTAGCACAAATAAACTAGTTCAATTAACAACACTATATTAGTTTAGTCCCAGGTCAATCTTTGATTATTCAAATTGGGCCAAAGCCCTAAACAATTAATTAACCCACCAAACTAATTTAATTAATTATCTCTCTTTGTGGACCTTTATTTTATTCTAGCCCAATAATTAAATCAGACTACTTAAATAAAATAAATTTTATTTAATTTAATTTAAGACCAATTCCTTAGCATGTATATAATTAGGACTTACGGTCTATACTGGGGACCAAAAGACACACCGCCTTGACTACTAAAATGACCAAAATACCATTGCCATTTAAATATCTATATTTTACATTTTAAATATTTTCTAATATCACTATAAGGAAATATTGACCTCAACGACAATACCGCGTTAGCAAACTCTCCGACCTATAGGTAAAATGACTAAAATACTCCTCTATACAGCGCGCGTATTAGAGAGGAAGAAATGTACTAACACCTCTCTAAATGACATCTACCATCCTTAGGCTTCAAGTCCAATGATCCACGACTTCCTAGATTGTTTCTGCTTTCCAATGGAGCTACCCTAAAGTAAATATCCAAATGATGTTTCCCAAGGCCTTGGATATTTAGATCATTCAAATAACCACAAGAGGCGATATAGTATAGAAACTATCTTGTACAAGTCTATCTTAACTAACTAGTCGTATATATACCCAATATGCAAGTATATTAGTCCTACAATAGAACCTCAACTAAATCATATTAAAGTACATACTTCCGGCTTTGTCAGACCACTAACTCATACTCAAGTCATAGAGTACTGGTCCACGCTATAGTAGTAGTAGTCTAGGTGATATGACCTTGTGTGGGCTTTTTCTTGGTGTTGTGAGTGGTTTAGTTGGTTACATGTTCAACTCAACAAAATGGGACCAAAACAGAGATTCTTCTAGAGATAAAAAGAAGAAAGGGAAATAACAACCTACTCTCTATCATACCCTTGAAAAACTAAGCTTCAAAGACCCTCAAGAAAAGTAATATATTCTACTATAATCTCACCCCAATATCCTTAAAGCAACTAAAGCAAACAAGAACAAATAGAATAGAGAAAATAGGCACCCAAATAATGGAATTCAAACAAACCTTAGAAAAACAAAGCAACTAAGACCCTTTCAAAGAAACCACATTGGATTATCCAATAGATTTTATACACTCATTCATAAGGAGGACTAACCCTTAAACATGGTCTTGAACAAGATGAACAAGGAGGCTAGGGCCTCTCAAGATTCTCTCTCAAATTTGAATTAAAGTGTGTGAATTGTGTTATCAAATCACAAAAGGTTCTATTTATATTACCCTAACCCTAGCTAAGTAATCCCTGAGGTTCTATTACAATTTAGGGTCATAATAAACCTTTACAAACAATTAAAATTGGAGAAAATCGGAGAAAACATAAAAAACGCGGGGCAGCCGACAAGATGGAATCGGCGCCAGTTTAGACACTAAAGCTAGTGCCAGTTGTGATCTGTCTCGTGCAGTCGAATGCCAGAATAAAGTCGTTGTTGGGCAGATTGAAGCCGGCACCAGTTTGGCTGCTTGGGGCGGCGCCGACCGCCCTCTGGAGGCTTTCTTTTTGGTTGAGTTTCGTTCGTATTTGTTGTTGACTTGAGTTCTTATTGGAGTCCTTCTTGGATAGTAATCAAAATGAACTATTAGCTAGCTTCCTCAATCTTCCAACCCTCTTCCATCCTCAAACATGGTTCTATGAGCAATTGCAACTCGTCTTGAAGCTTCTTGGGCTTAAATCTTGTCACCAGTCCTTGTCCTTACATGGTCATGCCTCCGCCTCCTTAATCTTGACCTCCATGATGAAGTGGAGTCTTATCATCTCCCATTCCTTGAAAAGGATTCGTCTTCGAATTATTGCCATCATCTACATGGAATGCTTTCACCATTGCCACCTTCTTAGCTCCATCAAGACTCATTCATTCACTTATAGGCAAAGGAACCAAATCTAAAGGAGTTAGAAGATTAAAACTATATACAATTTCAAACAGAAATAAGAAGTGGTAAAGTAAATAGCCTTTTTGTAAAAAAAAAACCCAATGTGTGGCAAGCATTCCACCCAATTGTTCAAGTTGTTCTTGATTATGGTCCGCAAGAATTGGGTAAGTGTTCGGTTGACCACTTCCTTTGAAAAAACATCTTCAAATTCTTGAAGAATAGTTGCAATTTCATTAGACAAAGATAATGTAGAATTATTAGTAGAAACATAAGAACGTTTGCATAGAAGAAGAATAACTGGTTCCTTAGCTTCTATAGCCTATATGATCTCACTTTCTTTTGCTAAGAAATTCACTCTTCTTTTACCTCCCCTCTCTTGTCCTTGCTTACTTTTGTCCTTGATCATCAAAGGTACTTATTTGCCCATCCTCTCTCTCAATTCTTTTTCTCTCCTCTCTTGTTCTTTCCTCTCAACTTCTTATTTTTGTTTGACACCTTGCGCTCCCTTCCTCTTTTCTTCCTCCTTCATGATTCTTTGATCTTTGTTCACCTCACTAGGGGCCATGGGGGTGAAGGTAAACTTAGTTCCCTCCTTAAGTAGGAAATAAGTTTTCTTTCTCCCATCATGCTTTACATGCCTATCGTATTGCCAAGGTCTCCCTAGGAGCAAGTGACCTGCTTACATGGATACCACATCATATAACACATCATCCTTATACTTACCCATCTCAAAAGACACCAAAACTTATTTGTTTACTTTCAATTCCCTACTATCATTCAACTATTACAATTTGTAGGGCTTGGGGTGTTTTATCCACTTCATATCCAATTCTTCAATTATGTTTGCACTAATCACGTTAGTACAACTTCCACTGTCCATAATGACACTACAAGGGGTTTTATTGATTAGACACCTAGTGTAGAAAATGTTCTCTCTTTGTTAGTGATCTTGATCCTCAATAGCTTGTGAATTTAATGACCTTCTTGTGACTCCTACCAAAGAGTATTCTTGACCAACAACTTCCCCTGCATCACTTTCCTCATCTCCATTTCCTTCTTAGTCTTCTTGGTACCTTTCTCTCTCTTCTTCTTCGTCGGTAGAAACCTCACCATAGGGATTAGTATACATCGTTCTCTTGCTTAGGCACTCATGGGAAGTATGTCCATATCCAAGGCACTTAAAACACTTAATATCCCAATTCTTTTGTGGCCTCTCCATGGCTTTTCCCTTGTCCTTGTTCCATCATTCCCTAGGTTTCCAATCCTCCCTAGGCTTCTAATCCTATCCAAGTTTCCAAGCCTCCCTTGGTTTGTTGAAGTCCCTTTGATATGGCTTAGGGGCTTAATCCTTCCTAATTGGCACCTTGCTAGTAGTGTTTGGGTTTAGAAGCGGTGGTCTAGTAAATGTCCTCCTCTTTAATTGCCTCTCAATCCTCATAGCGGCATGTACCATATCTTCCAATCGATTATAGGGATGCAATTCTACCAAATTAGCAATTTTCCTATTTAATCCTCCCAAGAACCTTGCCTTTGTTACTTTAGGATCCTCATTGATTTGAGCTCTCATCAATATTACTTCTATTTCTTTATGGTAATCTTCCACACTCTTGTTCCCTTGCTTGAGTGATTGGAGCATTTGATAAAGATTATTGTAGTAATGGTGTGGTATAAACCTTACCCTTATCATATCTTTCAACCAATTCCAACTAGCCATGGTTTTCACTCTTATTTGTCTCCTTTGTGCACTGACTTGCTCCTACCAAACCAAAGCATACTCCGAAAATCCCAAAATATCCAACCTCACTTTTGACCTCTCACTATAGGTATGACTTTCTAGGAATATCTCCATCTTACTTTCCCACTCGAAATATGCTTCGGGGTCATTCTTGCCAGAGAATGTGGGCACTTTCAATTTCATGTGGTTCAACTCCTTCTCCTCATCATTTCCTTCTCTCCTACCTCCTCTATTACCCCATCCTCTATTATGTTCCCTAAAGGCTTCAACTTGTTTCCCCTCATACCATTCATCAACTCCCTTAAACTCTCTTTCTAACCCTCTTAGGTTATTCCCAACATTCCTTCCTTAGCCTCTACCCCGTCCTCCTCTCATGCAATGTCTTCCCCCTCTCATAGGAACTTGTTGGAATATCCCAATAGAGTGCTCATCCCACTTTTTCCCTTGTTGGGCATTTAATGGAGAAGTGTGGACGTCACCATCTCTCATCCGTGGGCTAGGTACTTCAATTCATTCTTGGCCTCTCATTTGTGCAACGGTAGAAGATTGTCCAAAATAATTTATCAACTCTCTTGTCATGTTTTGGAACTCACTTTGCATTGTCTTCATCATAGCTTGCAAGTCTTCACGTAAACCCCTAGCATCAATTTGTTCTTCTTAAGGTCTACTAGGGCCACTTGGGTTAGGCCTAGAGATCTCTTGATCATGGGCCATGGTGATGGAATATTTACTTACTTATACCTGCAAAATAAAAGAAATTAAGAAGAAAATAATTCCTCACTTCGCTTCCTTGCGTGTTGGTTCTCAAGGATTGCTCACTCCACGCTTGTGTTTGCTCTCTTGACTCTTTTAGTAATAGGCTCACCCTCTTGCCTTTTTCTCAATACTCAAGCCTACTTGTTCAATCCCAGTTCTCTCCAATGGCTAAAGTTTTAGTCCAACTTAGTGAATCACATAAATCAAAAGAATTTTCCAATTAGGGGGTCTTAGGGGAATTTCAACTAACATTTGTTGGGCCCCTCAAGCAAACAAGTTTTAATTCAAGAATTTCAAGAAATGTGGACTCAATCAACACAAGAACAAACACTTAAACACACAAGGAAACACTTCTAACCAAGAAACAAACAAGAATTTAGCAAGAATAAAGAAACAAGAACTACTAGAACTAGGATTATGAAGAACAAGTTGATCACAAGTGTGCACTAGAAAAATTGAGTTCAATGAACATGGAATTCAACAATGGAGTGATATACTAAGTCCCAATATCCCAATGAATGAAAATTAAGAATCAAAGTTCCCAACTATAGCAAAAAACATTCTCATAGAACATTTATCAAATACCTTGGATGCAATCCCGTCACTTAAGAACAACCAACATTCTCACCCATATTCAAGCAAAATTTCACCACAAACACAAGAAATTTTTGCTCCCAAGGATTATATTAACATCAAGGAGAAATTTTCCAAGAGAAAAATCAAGAAACAGCAAAATTTTCATGAACCTTTTGGAGCATGTTTTTGAGTTACAGGATTTTCTCTATTTTCTTTTTCTTCAACTTTGTAGAGCTCCTTTTCTTATTTCAAGCTTTGATTGGAATCAAGCTTTTTCTTGCTCTAATACCAAAATCTTTAATATGACCTTGTGTGGGCTTTTTCTTGGAGCAGTGAGTGGTTTAGTTGGTTATGTCTTCAGCTCAACCAAATGGGACCAAAACAGAGATTCTTCTAGAGACAAAAAGGATAAAGTGAAATAACAACATATCCTCTATCAAACCCTTGAAGAACTAAGCTTTAAAGACCCTCATGAAAAGTAGAAAGTTCAATAATAATCTCACCCCCAATATCCTTGAAGCAACTAAGGCAAATATGTAACACCCCACTACCTAGGCCCATCAGGGCCGGGGATGTCGTCCCGTCCAAAGGACAAGGGGTATTTATAACTAGGTTACATGAAAATTGAATAAAACAAAATACTTTAAAATTAAATTTATTACAACCCAAAAGACAAATACTGGCACAAATCCAAAATAAATTGTTTACAACAATCTCTCAAACAATACTTAAAGTAAATAACAAGAGTCTTCAAGCAAGGCAACATTCTAGCTAATGATCTCCACAGCAGGATTACCCTGAAAATATGGCATAAAAAGTGGTGAGATAAAAATCTCAATAAGCCCGTGTGTGCTTTAAGTGTTTTAGGTAAAACAATTCATGTATGCAAGTTGTAAAAGTTTCATAGGGAAAAGTGCTGGCAAGAAATAAATAAGTGTTGAAAATAAAGAGTGGTGTTTCACTTTTCAAATCCTACATGTGCACAACAAATACAACCACTCAAATGGGTAGCAATGGGTTACCACACGTTGGGCCCCATGACCAATAACAGTCAGAATGCCACACTTTGTGCAATGCTGACAAAAGGTAGGTGTACGGCCTACCGGGTGAGATACTCTCCCATCTCTACACCCAAACTTACCGATTGTCCACTCCGAAAATACACAGTCCACATGACTGAAACTTGCTAGCTCGGACCGGCATGACCTACCGGACTGGCGTCCTATCCAGGAAGGACTCACCCCTCAAAGGTGGCCACCTACTGAGAGACTTACCCTAACCCTTCAAAGACTAGTCCTGGTGGTCTACCCATATTGAGTATTCAACGTTGATTGTTCCACTTGGGAGAAAATTGATCAAACTTTGCTTTATTTGGAAATAGCAATTAAAGGTTTCCAAAAGTCTAGTCAAGTTGGATTTTAGAAGAAATTTAGATTTGTGTAAAACTGCTTGTTCAATTTCCAAATGATTTGCTTGACTGAAATAAAAAGGAAAATCAGTCCTTAATTGCCTTTACAAATAATGTCCATATACAATGCATTTGCTTGCCACAATAACTTTTGGTCTTCACAAAACTCCGTGCAAGAGCTTACCTGCTTCTTTGCTTGCTCTACTCAAAAGTCTTCCAAGGCTGACCTAACCCCGCCTGGGGTAAACACAAAACATAAGGTCACATTCAGGCTATACCTGCCTTACATAAATAATTCTTAGCCCATCTCATGACAACCATGACTAACCATGACCTCAATGTCCTAAGCTTTAAGGCTAGATGCTGAAGAATTTTATAAAATAAGTCTAGTTTGATAGGTTGAAATAACTAGGGGTTCTAAAATAATTGTTAATAAATTATAGACTCAAATAATAATTCTTGAGTGTTATTATTAATAAATAAACCAAGGTTTGAATTTTAAATATTATTAAGTCTTATTTGATATTAAGAAATGGTAATTTAAAATAGCTTTATTATAAATAAATAATAATTTTTAATTAATTTCGAAGAGATAATAAATAATTAATAATAATTAAATTTTATTAATAAATAATTTTAAATTTTCGTTTAATAAAAATATTAATAGTTTGATTTAATATTCTAATCCAAATCCCCTAGTGTTTCGAATTTTTTGAAGAAAAATATAGTAGTAATTTTAATTCATGTAATAAAATTTGCTGATGAATATAACTTAGAATTAACAAGAAAATAATCTTACATCATGGTCTTCCTATTGCTAGAAAAGATTCATGATCCCATTCTCCATCATCAAATAAGAAATTAATCTATTCATGAACAAACACTTGAACTATCTCATACTATCACATGGCCAAAAATCCTACTAAGCATAATCATCAATCATGGTTTCCATGGAAAATAAGATCATAAAAGCCTAATCACCTTTGGTGTCATAATATCTAATCATGCTTCATCATCCATTAAATTCATAAAGCATGAAGAACATATATTGATTCGAAAGGAAAACACATACATCCTAGTCAAATACAACCATCATCATGTCATAACTTCATCCCCCTAATCCACATGCATATACTCAATCTCCCAATCATATTCCATTTCTCTATCATCATCTAGGAGACATGATTTCAGAATTTAGTAAGAGAAATTTAAGAATGAATACTTGATTGTCGAGTCCTTTGGTGAAGACAAAAGAAGGTCCACGCGCAATGGAATGACTTGAATGGTCCAACGAAACAACATCCATGGTTGATGGTTTGATCAACCATTTCGGTTAGAAGAGAGTGAGAGAGAGAGAGAGAGAGAGAAATAGAAAGAGAGCATTAGATAGGTGTATTAAGAATTGAATGGAAGAAGATGAACAAAAAGGTTGTTCTTGTTTTACCTTGTTGATGTTCTTGAGGTCTTCAAGAAAAACTAATTTTTGATCCGGTTGAAAATTCTTGTTT
Organism: Voacanga thouarsii; assembly: GCA_026120185.1. Classification (NCBI taxonomy): domain Eukaryota; kingdom Viridiplantae; phylum Streptophyta; class Magnoliopsida; order Gentianales; family Apocynaceae; genus Voacanga; species Voacanga thouarsii. The sequence goes on along the minus strand of JANUWF010001246.1, from coordinate 364,458 downwards.
GCGAGATTTTATGTCATAAATGGCAGAAATGAAGTCTAGGGATTAAGTAGAGATGATCTGGATTATTTGAGAGTGATTGGAGGTGTTTTAGAGTAGGTTTAGGCTTGAAGAAGTTTAGTGTGTGTTGTTGGTGTTCTTGGTGTTTTAGGTGAAAATGGAGAGAAATTAGAAGAAGTGCTGCACGATTTCTGCTAGAAGGCTGGCCGAATGGTAGGGTGTGATTGAGGGTTTCGGTTTTCAGCTTTCTGAGGGAGAGAAATCAGATTTTATTTGAAATTTAAATGGAGGAAATGGTGGAGATGTTTAAGGTAAAAGATTAGCTATGGTGTTTGATCAAGAGAGGTGTCTATGGACTTTAATGGTGTCGGCTGAAGCAAGGTTGTCTTGCTAACATGATTGAGGTTTAATGTTGCTCAAGGCTAGCCGAAATTCAGTCCTGAAAGGCAGAGGAAATTTTGGTTAATTCAGCTTAATGCAAGAGTGATTTATAGGAGTGAAATGCTGAAATTATTTGAAGTTCAAATGGAGTTTGAATGGAGTGATCTTTGGAGTGTTTTGTGGTGTAGCTATGGAGTCCTTATGCTTCAAGGTAAGTGTGGGTTTAATGGTGATCAGTGTATAGCTGAACAAGGCTCAATTCTACAGAGGTTGAAGGTGATTTTCGGTCTTAGGCTAGAAAGGAACAAGGCTGGAAAATTCTGGTCTCAAGTGTTCATGGCTTTCCGAAAATTGCAGAATTTTGGTGCAGGATTTTCGCACCCCCTTGGCTCGGTTTTTCAGAGGTTCCTCAGGGATGTTTGAGGGTCTTCCAAGGGTAGTTTTTCATCCTCATTTCTGGACAAATACAGAGGAGTTTGCTGGCTTGAAGATGAACTAAAAACAGCTTCATTTCTTTGATGAAGAGCTGCGAATTGCCCGGAAAATATTTCTGGTTTGGTGCTGTTTTGTGCAGTCCAAAAATTGCACAATTTATCCAGCTTCCAAGCCACTTGAAATGACCATTTTCTGGGCAGCAAATGAACGGGTTTATGGCCTAAATTTTCAAAGAAAAGGTCTTCAACAAATCTGGAAATTTTCCAGATTTCTTACCACTAAGGCATGAACAACATGAAGATAGATTTGAAGGTCCTTCCATGGTGATTGATTTTCTCTTGGAACCCTTCCTATTTCCCCTCCTATTTTCGGTCAACCTCCCTTCCCCAAAGCTGATTTTCGAAATTCAAAGGGAAGAAATTATCACAGAATTTTTTTGGAATTCAAAGAAAAAGATTTAATGGATTTTAGTTCATTTGAATTATGAAAATGCTAGGACAAAGCTAGAAGTAAAAAATTAGACAAGAATTCTTCCAGAATTCTTTTAGGACATGAGGATAAGATTAGGACATTCTCTTCATGTCTCCCTTAAGACAATTATTCCTATCTTCAAGGAATGCAAGAAAACAAAAATTCAAACTTAATTAAGATAATCATGATAAAAGCTTAAATGATGGGATTTGAACTCATGACCTTAGAGATTAATTCCAAGACTCTAACCACTAAACCACAACAACTCTTGTTCTTATTTTCTCACCCACATATTTTTCCTATCTACTCCTCAAGTTATCTTCCTATTCTGACCTCAAGCAAAATTATCACTTTACCTCTCCTACTCAATAAGTATAACTAAGCATTTAAACCTATAATCCACGATTCTTAAGCACATAAAATCTTTCAAAAACATATATATTCATGCAAAATAATATGATATGCATTCCCGACCCCCTTACTCTAGGGTTGGTTTTAGGTGGGGTATCATATCCTCCCCTCCTTAGGAGAATTTCATCCCGAAATTCAGACGCACCTTTACCTCAAATCGGGATACTTCCGCTTTACCCATTCTTCTGTCTCCCATGTGGCATCTCGCATGCCATGATGCTCCCACTGCACTTTTACCATCAGAATCTGCTTGTTCCGGAGAGTCTTGACACTTCAGTCCAATATCTTTACAGGTTTCTCCACATAGCTCAAGTCAGCTTGTAGTACTAACGGCTCGTCATTCAACACATATCCGGGTTCGGCCTTGTATTTCTTCAACTGTGATACATGGAATACGTCGTGAATTCCCGTCAACCCATCTGGCAACTTCTATCGGTACGCCACCGGCGCAATCTTCCCTTTTATTGGAAACGGACCCAAATACCTCAGATTCAGTTTCCCCCCTCGGATGTTTCAGAATTTCCCTATTTGGTGTCAGTTTTAGGAACACGCTGTCTCCCACCTGAAATTCTAACTCCCTTCGCCTATTGTCTGGATAACTCTTTTGTCGGCTCCGGGCTGCTCTCAACCTTTCTCTAATTAACTTAACCTTGTCCAACATTTCTTGAACATAGACTTCTCGCGACTTGCTTATGTGACCATCCTCTGACCAACTCCAGTATAGTGGTACTTGACACTTACGTCCATATAGAGCTTCATACAGAGCCATTCCAATCGAAGCTTGATAACTGTTATTGTATGATAACTCGGCATACGGTACACTTTCAATCCACTTACCCCCGAAATCTAATACACAGGCTCTCAGCATATCCTCCAATATCTGAATAACCCTTTCTGACTGTCCATCGGTCTGCGGATGCACCGACGTACTGAACTTCAGACTAGAACCCATCGATTCTTGAAACTTGCCCCAAAATCGGGATGTAAATCTCGGATCACGGTCGGACACAATACTCGAAGGTACTCCGTGTAATCTGACTATCTCCCGTACATAGGTCTGAGCCAACTTTTCCATTCAATCCCTTACATTCACGGGTATGAAATGCGCCGACTTGTTCAATCGATCCACCACTACCCATATGGCGTCTTTTTGGTTCCTTGCCATAGGGAGTCCGGTGACGAAGTCCATGGTCACTTCTTCCCATTTCCATTCCGGTACTGGCAACGGTTGTAATAATCCTGCCACCTTCTTATGCTCCGCTTTGACTTTCTGATAGGTTAGACACGTTGTGACATACTTAACCACGTTCCGCTTCATCTCAGGCCACCAATAAGACTTTTCAGATATTGATACATCTTGACCTCTCCTGGATGAATGGCGTACTTGCTCTTATGCGCTTCTTCTAAAATTCTGTCCCTCAACTGGTGCTCCTCGGGTACACACAAATGATCCCGAAAGTACAACACTCCCGCTTCATCCTGTCGGAACTCAGTGCCTTGCCGTTTAAGCTCCTTATCCTTGAAAAGCTGAAATTCCGCATTACTTTGCTGGGCTTCAACAATTTCCCGCCTTAGATCTAGTGTCAACTTCAGGTTGCTAATAATGATCCTCTTTTCTTGCACTTCTGCCCTTCTATCCAACACATCCTGAACCATTTTAACCTCTTGTACTCTTAGCCTGGCCATTCTGACTTTCTGGCTCAGGGCATCAGCAACGATGTTAGCTTTCCCGGGGTGGTAGTTGATAGGACAGCGGTACTCTTCCAGAAATTCCATCCATCTTCGCTGCCTCAAATTCAAGTCTTTCTGGGTAAAGATGTACTTCAAGCTTTTGTGATCAGTAAACACTTCGTATTCTGCTCTGTACAAATAGTGCCTCCATTTCTTTAAAGCGAACACAATGGCAGCCAGCTTTAGATCATGCGTGGGATAATTGACTTCATGCGGCTTCAATTTTCGAGAAGCATAGGCGATCACCTTCCTATCTTGCATCAGAATGGCTCCCAAGCCTTCCTTCGATGCATCCGTATATAGAGCGTAAGGTTTATCTGCTTCTGGTAGACTCAACACAGGCGCTGTCATTAGCCTCCGCTTCAACTCTTGAAAACTCTTTTTGCATTTTTCATTCGACACAAAGGGCACGTCCTTTCTCAGCAGCTGGGTCATAGGAGATGCTAGTGTTGAAAATCCCTTAATAAACCTCCAATAATAGCCAGCCAATCCCAAGAAGCTTCGAATCTCGGTGATGTTCTCTGGTTGCTTCCAGTCTTCAACCTTCGCCGGGTCTACTTTGATCCCATCCTTGGTCACCACGTAACCAAGAAATGCCACACTATCCAGCCAAAACTCGCACTTGCTAAACTTGGCATAAAGCTTGTGCTCCCTTAGCTTTTCTAGTACCAACTTCAAATGTTCTGCATGGTCCTCCGGGCTCTTGGAGTATATGAGTATGTCGTCGATGAAGACTACCTCGAATTTGTCCAAGTAAGGCTGGAACACTCGATGCATCAAATCCATAAATACCGCGGGTGCATTGGTTACCCCGAAAGGCATCACTACAAACTCATAGTGACCATATCTCGTATTGAAGGCCATCTTAGGAATATCTTTCTCTTTTATCCTCACTTGATAGTAGCCTTGCCTTAGATCTAGCTTGGAGTAACAACTGGATCCTTGCAACTGGTCGAACAGCTCGTTAATTAACGGCAGAGGATATTTATTCTTGATAGTCAGGTTGTTCAAGCCTCGGTAGTCAATACACAATCTTAGAGTGTCGTCCTTTTTCTTCACAAATAGCACAGGTGCTCCCTAGGGTGACGTGCTAGGTTTGATATAGCCTTGCCTCACCAACTCCTCTAGCTGCTCCTTTGATTCCTTCAACTCCGCCGGTGCCATTCGATACGGGGTTCGAGACACCGGTTCCGCTCCTGGAACTAGGTCAATGGTGAACTCAACTTCTCGCTTTGGAGGTAGAGAAGTGAGTTCTGCAGGGAACACGTCAGGGAAATCCTTTACCACCTCAGTATCCTCTAGGGTGCACTGGTCCTTCGGCTTGTTTATCACATAAGCTAAATATCCTTGACATCCTTGCCTCAACAACTTCTGGGCTTTAGCCCCGGCTATCAAAAACTTCAATTCTTTTACTTTCTTGCCATTGAACTCCAACACATCACACCCTGGTCTAATGAACTGAACCGACTTATTCTTACAATCTACCCTAGCACCATTCTTCGCTAGCCAATCCATGCCCAAAATCAAATCATAATCATCAATAGCTAAGACTATTAAATCTCCCTCCATCTTTTCTCTCCCTACTTCAACTTTACAATTCAGCACATACCGATTTGCTTGCACCATTTTCCCCAAATGTGTACTTACTAACAAGGTAAAAGGTAGTTCTACTCCATCCCATCCCAATTGATATGCACAATTCTTATTTAAATATGAATGGGTAGATCCAGGGTCTATCAATGCATTAACAGAACGACCTTGGATAGTAAACGTACATTCCACTACTGCTGCATCAGCTCCAACCACCTCCCGGTTGAGAGCGAAAACTTTTGCTTTCACTTGCGGCTTCTGCGTTCCACTCCCGGAAGCTCCCGAGGTATTGGCTCGATTCGGCCTCGGGTTCTGAGTTGGATTCCCCGGTCCAATCCGGAGAAGCTTAGGGCAGGTGTTCCGTAGATGGCTCGGATCTCCACAGTGGTAGCATTTCGGCTCTCCTCCTTTGGACCAACAATTTTTCTCAATGTGGCCCATTTTTCCACAGTGCCGGCATAAAGGAAAATTCTGCACTGGACCAACTGGCGTTGTTCGGGCTTGCTTTCCCCGATTCTGCCATTGCTGGTTGGCAGGGCGCTTGTTAGGTTGCTGCCTCTGAAAAGGTCTTGGCGGCGGTCTTGTCGGTACGAACGGTCGTGAAGCCAATCGGTTGCGATCTTCATTCTCAGTACGAGTGGCTGCGTCCACAGCCCCCGAATAAGTCGTCGGTGGAGAGGGTGCTAACGCCCTTCTTAACTCCTGCCTTAATCCCTTAACAAATTGCCTTGTTCTATTTTGTTCAGTATCCAACAGCCTCTTGCAGTACTTTGACAGCTGTGTGAACCGCGCTGCGTATTGGGCTACCGTCATGCTTCCCTGCTTCAGATTCTGGAACTCGTCTTCCCGCTTCTCGACTATCCACTGAGGGATATATTCTACCCGGAATGCTTCCACGAAATTAGCCCACGTCCAGTCTTGGTCAATCATCTCCCAATCATCCTGAACCCTTTGCCACCATGCCCGGGCTGGACCCTTAAGTCAGAATGCGGCAAACTTCACCATACGCCTTTCAGTATACTGGAGCGTGGCAAAGATGTCCTCCATTTGTTCCACCCATTGTTCCACTTTTTGGTCTTGTTCGGCCTCTCCAAAGAAGATAGGCGGTTGAAATTTCAGAAACTGCTCCAACGCCTCATCTTCCCCTTTCGGATTCCTTCGCTCAGTCAAGTTTTGCAGAATCTCGGTCATTTTGTGGAATGCTTGCGTCATAGTCACACTAACCGGTTCTTCCGATCCCATTTTCGGCCCCATTTCGTTCTCATCCCCTTGCTTTGGTGATGTCCTTTAAGTTGTTTCCATCTCCGGTGTCACGGGCTCTGCCTCAGGAACCCTTCTGCTGGATGTGGCTGCACGACATTTGGGTGCCATTCTAAACCATTTCCCCAAATAATGAGTTTATGCATCAAAGTTGAAAATATCCAAATTGAGCATGCATTCACATTCAACTTAAAGCGGAAGGAAATTGGATGCAATTTTGTATTAAAAAAATTACACATAAATTTTCTTAAAACTTAGAGTACTCTAGGTACTCTTATTTGCATAAATTTTGAAATAAAGCAGTAAAGGTGAATAGACTCCTAGCCTAGGAGTTTATTGAAAATAGCAAATAAAACGTTTCAAACAAAGCAGAACTTAGCCTTCCTAATCCTCATCAGATTCTTCAATGTCGGCATCATATATCTATCCCCCAGAATTCCTAGTAAAGTCTATCCCAGCCCCACTGGCAAACCCATCTATTGGCTCCTTCCCAGCTCTCCTAGAACTTTCCCCGGTCTCAAACTGATTGGGTGGGGTTACAAAGGAAGGTCTAGGTGGAGATTCATAATCTATCTCCCCTGGGTCATCATTGTCAGCAGTTAAATCAACTATGGGACTAGGAGGGAGAGGAACATATTCCATGTCTATCTCCTCGTCTTCACTATCAGAAACCAGGTCGATCACGGGTATGGGAGGTGGCTCAATGATCTGGACCTCATCGTCACTACTATCATCCAGGGCAATGATTGGTTGTGGTGCAGGCTGAGGCACTGGTTGAGGCACAGGTAGGTCCTCCGGGTAGATAGGAATGGGAGGGTGCCATTAGTGTCCTTTCATTGCTGTTCTAATCATTCTAACCATCCTACAACACAAACAAGACCGGTCAAACAAAAGATTTGAACTTAATAAATCAAAACATATACTATCAATACTTGCTTAAACCTAGTCTCTGATACCACTTGTAACACCCCACTACCTAGGCCCATCAGGGCCGGGGATGTCGCCCCGTCCAAAGGACAAGGGGTCTTTATAACTAGGTTACATGGAAATAGAATAAAACAAAAGACTTTAAAATTAAATTTATTACAACCCAAAAGATAAATACTAGCACAAATCCAAAATAAATTATTTGCAACAATCTCTTAAACAATACTTAAAGTAAATAACAAGAGTCTTCAAGCAAGGCAACATTCTAGCTAATGATCTCCACAGTAGGATCTTCCTGAAAATATGACATAAAAGGTGGTGAGATAAAAATCTCAATAAGCCCGTGTGTGCTTTAAGTGTTTCAGGTAAAATAATTCATGTATGCAAGTTGTAAAAGTTTCATAGGGAAAAGTGCTGGCAAGAAATAAATAAGTGTTGAAAAAAAAGAGTGGTATTTCACTTTTCAAATCATACATGTGCATAATAAATACAACCACTCAAATGGGAAGCCATGGGTTACCACACGTTGGGCCCCATGACCAATAACAGTCAGAATGCCACACTTTGTGCAATGCTGACAAAAGGTAAGTGTACGGCCTATCGGGTGAGATACTCCTCCATCTCTACACCCAAACTTACCGGTTGTCCACTCCGGAAATACACAGTCCACATGACTGAAACTTGCTAGCTCGGACCGACATGACCTACCGGACTGGCGTCCTATCCAGGAAGGACTCACCCCTCAGAGGTGGCCACCTACTGAGAGACTTACCCTAACCCTTCAAAGACTAGTCCTAGTGGTCTACCCTTATTGAGTACTCAACGTTGATTGTTCCACTTGGGAGAAAATTGATCAAACTTTGCTTTATTTGGAAATAGCAATTAAGGGTTTCCAAAAGTCTAGTCAAGTTGGTTTTTAGAAAAAATTTAGATTTGTGTAAAACTGCTTGTTCAATTTCCAAATGATTTGCTTGACTGAAATAAAAAGGAAAAACAGTCCTTAATTGCCTTTACAAATAATGTCCATATACATTGCATTTGCTTGCCACAATAACTTTTGGTCTTCACAAAACTCCGTGCAAGAGCTTACCTGCTTCTTTGCTTGCTCTACTCAAAAGTCTTCCAAGGCTGACCTAACCCCGCCTAGGGTAAACACAAAACATAAGGTCACATTCAGGCTATACCTGCCTTACATAAATAATTCTTAGCTCATCTCGTGACAACCATGATTAACCATGACCTCAATGTCCTAAACTTTAAGGCTAGATGCTGAAGAATTTTATAAAATAAGTCTAGTTTGATAGGTTGAAATAACTATGGGTTCTAAAATAATTGTTAATAAATTATAAACTCAAATAATAATTCTTGAGTGTTATTATTAATAAATAAACCAAGGTTTGAATTTTAAATATTATTAAGTCTTATTTGATATTAAGAAATGGTAATTTAAAATAGCTTTATTATAAATAAATAATAAATTAAATAAATAATAATTTTTAATTAATTTCGAAGAGATAGTAAATAATTAATAATAATTAAAATTTATTAATAAATTATTTTAAATTTTTGTTTAATAAAAATATTAATAGTTTGATTTAATATTCTAATCCAAATCCCCTAGTGTTTCGAATTTTTTGAAGAAAAATATAGTAGTAATTTTAATTCATGTAATAAAATTTGCTGATGAATATAACTTAGAATTAACAAGAAAATAATCTTACATCATGGTCTTCCTATTGCTAGAAAAGATTCATGATCCCATTCTCCATCATCAAATAAGAAATTAATCTATTCATGAACAAACACTTGAACTATCTCATACTATCACATGGCCAAAAATCCTACTAAGCATAATCATCAATCATGGTTTCCATGGAAAATAAGATCATAAAAGCCTAATCACCTTTGGTGTCATAATATCTAATCATGCTTCATCATCCATTAAATTCATCAAGCATGAAGAACATATATTGATTCGAAAGGAAAACGCATACATCCTAGTCAAATACAACCATCATCATGTCATAACTTCATCCCCCTAATCCACATGCATATACTCAATCTCCCAATCATATTCCATTTCTCTATCATCATCTAGGAGACATGATTTCAGAATTTAGTAAGAGAAATTTAAGAATGAATACTTGATTGTCGAGTCCTTTGGTGAAGACAAAAGAAGGTCCACGCGCAATGGAATGACTTGAATGGTCCAACGAAACAACATCCATGGTTGATGGTTTGATCAACCATTTCGGTTAGAAGAGAGTGAGAGAGAGAGAGAGAGAGAAATAGAAAGAGAGCATTAGATAGGTGTATTAAGAATTGAATGGAAGAAGATGAACAAGAAGGTTGTTCTTGTTTTACCTTGTTGATGTTCTTGAGGTCTTCAAGAAAAACTAATTTTTGATCCGGTTGAAAATTCTTGTTTGCGAGATTTTATGTTATAAATGGCAGAAATGAAGTCTAGGGATTAAGTAGAGATGATCTGGATTATTTGAGAGTGATTGGAGGTGTTTTAGAGTAGGTTTAGGCTTGAAGAAGTTTAGTGTGTGTTGTTGGTGTTCTTGGTGTTTTAGGTGAAAATGGAGAGAAATTAGAAGAAGTGCTGCACGATTTCTGCTAGTAGGCTGGCCGAATGGTAGGGTGTGATTGGGGTTTCGGTTTTCAGCTTTGTGAGAGAGAGAAATCAGATTTTATTTGAAATTTAAATGGAGGAAATGGTGGAGATGTTTAAGGTAAAAGATCAGCTATGGTGTTTGATCAAGAGTGGTGTCTATGGACTTTAATGGTGTCGGCTGAAGCAAGGTTGTCTTGCTGAAATGACTGAGGTTTAATGTTGCTCAAGGCTAGCCGAAATTCAGTCCTTAAAGGCAGAGGAAATTTTGGTTAATTCAGCTTAATGCAAGAGTGATTTATAGGAGTGAAATGCTGAAATTATTTGAAGTTCAAATGGAGTTTGAATGGAGTGATCTTTGGAGTGTTTTGTGGTGTAGCTATGGAGTCCTTATGCTTCAAGGTAAGTGTGGGTTTAATGGTGATCAGTGTATAGCTGAACAAGGCTCAATTCTACAGAGGTTGAAGGTGATATTCGGTCTTAGGCTAGAAAGGAACAAGGCTGGAAAATTCTAGTCTCAAGTGTTCATGGCTTTCCGAAAATTGCAGACTTTTGGTGCTGGATTTTCGCACCCCCTTGGCTCAGTTTTTCAGAGGTTCTTCAGGGATGTTTGAGGGTCTTCCAATGGTGGTTTTTCATCCTCATTTCTGGACAAATACAGAGGAGTTTGCTGGCTTGAAGATGAACTAAAAACAGCTTCATTTCTTTGATGAAGAGCTGCGAATTGCCCGGAAAATTTTTCTGGTTTGGTGCTGTTTTGTGCAGTCCAAAAATTGCACAATTTATCCAGCTTCCAAGCCACTTGAAATGACCATTTTCTGGGTAGAAAATGAACTGGTTTATGGCCTGAATTTTCGAAGAAAAGGTCTGCAACAAATCTGGAAAATTTCCAGATTTCTTACCACTAAGGCATGAACAACATGAAGATAGATTTCAAGGTCCTTCCATGGTGATTGATTTTCTCTTGGAACCCTTCCTATTTCCCCTCCTATTTTCGGTCAACCTCCCTTCCCCAAAGCTGATTTTCAAAATTCAAGCGGAAGAAATTATCACAGAATTTTTTTGGAATTCAAAGAAAAAGATTTAATGGATTTTAGTTCATTTGAATTATGAAAATGCTAGGACAAAGCTAGAAGTAAAAAATTGGACAAGAATTCTTCCAGAATTCTTTTAGGACATGAGGATAAGATTAGGACATTCTCTTCATGTCTCCCTTAAGACAATTATTCCTATCTTCATGGAATGCAAGAAAACAAAAATTCAAACTTAATTAAGATAATCATGATAAAAGCTTAAATGATGGGATTTGAACTCATGACCTTAGAGATTAATTCCAAGACTCTAACCACTAAACCACAACAACTCTTGTTCTTATTTTCTCACCCACATATTTTTCCTATCTACTCCTCAAGTTATCTTCCTATTTTGACCTCAAGCAAAATTATCACTTTACCCCTCCTACTCAATAAGTATAACTAAGCATTCAAACTTATAATCCACGATTCTAAAGCACATAAAATCATTCAAAAACATATATATTCATGCAAAATAATATGATATGCATTCCCGACCCCCTTACTCTAGGGTTGGTTTTAGGTGGGGTATCACAAAATAAGAACAAATAGAATAGAGAAAATAAGCACCCAAATAATAGAATTCAAGCAAACCTTAGAAGAACAAAGCAACTAAGACCTATTCAAAGAAATCACTTTGGATTATCCAAAAGATTTTATAGACTCATTCATAAGGAGGGGTAACCCTTAAGCATGGTCTTGAACAAAATGAACAAGGAGGCTAGGGCCTCTCCAGATTCTCTCTCAAATTTGAATTAAAGTGTGTGAATTGTGTTGTCAAATTACAAAATATTCTATTTATACTACCCTAACCCTAGCTAAGTAATCCCTGAGATTCTATTATAGTTTAGGGTCATAATAAGTCTCTACAAGAAATTAAAATTGGAGAAAACGAGAGAAAACATAAAAAACGAGATGGCTGCCCAGGATGGAACCAGCGCTGGTTTGGACACTACAGCTTAGGAAACCACTATTACAAGTCATGTTCTACGTATTCGAAATACACTTATGTCATAAAGTGAGTGGACTACTCACTGCCTGAAGGTAAGCCATTCCCCATTTGGAATTCATAATATAATAACCTAGACATTATGAGATTCTCATTCTCATCAATTAGTTAAGAACAAACGTTTATGTGTTAGATAACCCATGATTCATATCTTACTGTGAAAGACCACCATTCCTATGGACTACTTACTTAAACACAATAGGTCTTTTTCAAACGTAATTGTGCACAAATAAAATGTAAATTCACAAATAATTTTTGATAATAAATTCTTTTATTAAAATATTTGATGTTTACATCAGAAACCTAGTCTAAGTAGGCATATTTCCCAACAATCTCCCACTTACACTCTAAGATTAAGTAAGTCCGTAGGTACCTACCCCTATGGTGTCTAACTATCTCTTAATGACTCTCTATGCCAGATGCTTTGTGAATAGATCTACTAAATTATTCTCTAAGGCAATCTGTTCCACCACGATTTCCTATCTCTGGATGAAATCCCAAATCAGATGGTACTTCCTCTCGATGTGCTTCCCCTTCTTGTGGTTCATGGGTTCTTTAGATTGCAATATTTCTTCAATATTGTCGCAATACATCACAATCGGCCTATCCATGTGCGCACGACTCCAAGTTCTGAAAGGAACTTCTAGAGCCAGACTTCTTCCTTGGATTCCTCCAAAGCTGCCACATACTCAACTTCCATGGTTAAGTCAGCAATTTAAGATTGTTTCATACTCCTCCATGAAATGGTTCTTCCAGACAAGGTGAAGATATATCTACTAGTGGATTTTCTGTCATCCTTATCTGCCTGGAAGTCTAAGTCTATGTATTATGTAGGTACCAAGTCATCAGCCATGTAAACTAGCATATAATCTCCTGTTCCCTTAAGGTACTTGAGAATATACTTTACAGCTTGCCAAGGAACCTCTCCAGGGTTTAACTGATATCTGCTAACTAAGCCTACGACAAAGCAGATATCTGGCCTAGTACATAGCATAGCGTACATGAGACTTCCTACAGCCAAAGCGTAGGGAATCCTACTCATTCTGTCTTTTTCTTCTTGAGACTTAGGATAGTCCCTTGAACAAAAAGACAACCTATGTTTGCAAGTAATTAGAGCTCCCTTACATGAGTCCATGCTATACTTGGCCAGCATCTTATCAATGTATGTCGCTTGGAATAATCCTAACATTCTCTGCTTCCAATTTCCTAGAAGCTTAATCCCAAGAATGTAACTAGTTTCTCCTAAGTCCTTCATACTAAATTGAATAGACAGCTAAACCTTTGTAGATAATAATGCCCATACATCATTTCCAATGAGTAGAATGTCATCCATATACAAGACAAGAAAAACCATATTATTTCTTTCAAGTTTCTTGTACACGCATGGTTCATCCTCATTTGGAATAAAACCGTAAGACTTTACAGTCTCATCAAAACGAATGTTCCATACTCTCGATGCCTAGTCTATAAATGGACTTCTTAAGCTTGCAAACCATATGTTCTTAGCCTCTAGAAATGAAGCTTTCCGGTTAGGACATATAGATGTTTTCGCTAAGATTACCATTTAAAAATGCCGTCTTAACATCCATTTTCCATATCTCATAGTCATAATGACATGCGATGGTAAGGAAGATGCAGATGGACTTAAGTATGGCTACCAGGGAAAAGGTTTCTTTATAATCAATTCCCTCTTTTTGAGTATACCCTTTCGCCACAAGCCTAGCTTTAAAGGTTTCCACCTTCCCATCTGCTCCCCACTTCCTCTTGTATACCCACTTACACCCAATAGGTTTTATCCCGTCAAGTGAAGCTATAAGATCCCAAACCTAATTGAAGTACATAGACTCAATCTCGGCTTTCATTTCTTCATGTCATAGATTTGTATTGGCATCAACAATAGCCTCCTTGTATCTAGTGGAGTCTTGTTCCTAATGGTCAGAGACTAACTCGAAAGCTTCTCTAGTCTTCTTTCTGGAACCCTAAACACTCTCCTATTATGACGAGGCTCCATTTGTACAGGCTCTTGAGGTTGTGCCTCTTCTTATTCCACAATCGGGTCAAAAGAAGTTGATTTCGAATTTAACTTCTTCTCGAGTTCCAACCTAGTTGAACCTTTAGTGGAAGTACTCTGATCATCCTCTAAGTATCTAGCATTGGTACTAACCAATACTTTCTACTCCTTAAGATGATAAAAATAACCACCATTTGTCCCTTTCAGATACCCAACAAAATAGCATAATTCTGATCTTGGTTCTAACTTATCTCCCTTAACCAGTACATAAGCTGGACAACCTCATATCCTGAGATGATTCAAACTTGACTTAGGCCCAGTCTATATCTCAGAGGGGGTCCTAGGTACTGACTTGGAAGGCACCAAGTTCAGAATGTATATCGTTGTTTCCAAGGCATATCCCCAAAAAGACACTGGAAGCGTAGTATGAGACATCATACTTCAGACCATTTCTTTCAATGTCCTGTTCCTTCTCTCAGCTACTCCATTTTGCTGGAGTGTCTCCGGTAGAATGTTAGGATACTATCCCATGATGTACATTCACCAAGGAGGTACTCTCCACCACGATCCGATCGTAAGGTCTTGATCAATTTACTTGTCCGACGCTCCACTTCAACCTTAAACTCCTTGAACTTGTCAAAAGAGTCAGACTTGCATCTCATCAAGTAAATATAACCAAACCTTGTACAATCATCCATGAAAGTGATGAAGTACTCAAATCCCCCTCTAGCTAGTATAGATAAGGGACCACACACATCAGTGTGAACAAGACTCAATATCTCCTTGGCTCTATCTGTCTTTTGGTCATCTTTCCCATTAAGTAGGATTCACACTAAGGCCAATTTTCCAATCTCAATGAGCCCAAAGGCCCATCATGGACTAACCTCTGAATCCTAATTAAGTTGATATGACCCAACCTTAGATGCCAAAGATATGAGTCATTGACTTTAGTCTTTCTCTTCCTAGTTAAAGGCTTAGATTGAGCATTATTTAATTAATTGTTAATAGGGTTTAAGAAGAATAGATTTCCATATATGTGCCCAGTACATAAAATTTCTCCATCTCTACTAATAGAAATACCAGAATGGAAAGATTCAGAATATCATTGATTTATTAGTTTCGCAACTGAAATAAAATTTTATCGAAATCCAGGAACATATAAAATATCTTTTAAAACCACTATTCTATTACAATAAAAAATAATATCCAGCTCTCCCACTACAAGGCCCCAGACTTGTGCTCCATTTCCCACACGTAGCCCATATTCGCCCTTCTTGAGTCTTCTAATCTTTCTAAACCCCTACAAAGAGTTATAGATGTGATCAGTGGCCCCTGAATCAATAATCCAAGTGAAAGTTGATCCAACCATTGATATAGACTCTAGATAGAAAACATTACCTGTGGGATTTTTCTTGGCTTGACGATCTGGACACTCCTTTATCCAGTGTCCCTTCTTTCTACATTTGAAGCACTTGCCCTTGGGTTTGTCTTTGGGCTAGGACTTGGGCTGGGCTGCTGTGTTTCCCTTCTTCCTTTTGAATTTTCTAAGCTTGGGCCCAGTTCTAGAGGAAGAAGCCTTAGCAATCATAGCCTTTGATTGAGGCTTCATGACCTTCTCCACCATCTGGAGCTTGTTCATCAACTCAGTTAAACTCATGTTTAATTTGTTCATGTTGTAATTCAAATTAAACTAAGTAAAGGAACTCGGTAGAGATTCGAGAACCATGTCCACTTGGCTCTCGGGGTCAATGATAGCCCCTAAGATTTCTGTTTCCTTGAAAGCATCAATCATCTTGAGTATGTGCTCTCTGACTGATGCTCTCTCAGCCATCTTAGTGTTAATTATTATTCGAAGAGCCTCCTACCTTGTGGGCCGGCTCTTGTCCCCAAACATAGTGGCTAGCGACTGGCTAATATCATACGTAGAAGCCATGTGCTCGTGTTTTTACTGGAGCACATTAGACATGGAGGCTAACATATAGCAGTGTGCCATTTTTTCAGTCTTCTTCCACACTTTCTCAGCCTCTCACTTTTCAGTAGTGAAACCTTCCCCGATAACAGGGCAGGTTTTGTAGAGGACATACTTATACTCTTTAGTTGTGAGTATTATGTCCAGGTTCCTCTTCCAATCCACATAATTTGGACCCGTTAGTTTATTCTCTTTGAAATAACGGCCAAAGGACTAAAAGAACCTCCCACCATTTCTAAGAAAATGAAAAAAAAAAAGGAAAAGATTTAGTTTGTGACAATAAAATAAATTTGTGCACTTTATCCTCATATTAAAACTAATAATGGTTACTTTAATATAATTAATTTGGCCCTTAGGAAAATTGACATAGCTTCTTGGGAAGATTAACAGTTCCCTAAGCTAAGTGTGTTAACCACCACAAATTAATTTCCCTTCTAAGTAATGATCTAGAGGATAACTCCATCGAGGCGATGGTTGTTTCCTTTCATTTCCTATAGACATACCTCGCACTACAACCTCTAACGTGGACTGGCCGATCATAGTACGTGTCCCGAGTTATTAACTACATTACTCCATTAAATCTAAATCCTTGTGATATCCCCATCCTATACGGGTTCATTCCCAGGGTGACGTGAGGGGACCCATGATCTCTAATGAGGATCGTGATGGAAGCCGTGGAGCCGTTGGAACCCCTCTCCCACTTAATCTTTTAAAATAAGGATTTTTCTGAAAAATATCCTTTTGAAAATTTCCATTAAGTTTTCCCTTAACTCAAAAATAAAATATCTAAATTCATTAAGATCTCTATGCCAAGGTTTATATCATTTGAGAGATTTGTCCATGAACTAATTTTATTTAAATTAAAAACTTAATGATTTCAAAAATTTTCAATTAAAACTTTCTAGAAACTTTGGTCTCATGTTTATTTGACAAAACAAATTTTCTCTTGCAAACATAAAACAAAATGTCTTTTATTTTTAACTTATAAAAATATCTAAATCCAATATATTTTCTATGTTAAGGATTTAATCCTTTGAGAAAATATCTAAGGATTAATTTTTGTTCAAGTTAAAATAACCATTTAATTTGTAGAAAAAAATATTTTTCTTGTAAAAAAAAAAAATCCCAAAGACTTTGGTCTTTGAGAAAATGTGCACATAAGTACTCAAAAATAAATAGCATGCTAGAAAACAATAGACGTTTTCATGCTTTTCCTATTTTTAAACCTAAATATCTAAATAATAGAATTAAACACATTAATTAATTTATTAATGGTCTTGTTTAATCCTAAAATCCCTTACTAATATTTTTCGTGCAAAAATATTCCATGAATATCAACTATTGCAAAAATATTAACTTCGCTTGGTATGGAACCCAAAAAAAAAAAAAAATTCTCCTTGCTTCACTGCACCCACCACACTGGAATGTGGCCTATCTGCACTGCGATCCACAACACCCACCGCACTAGAATGAGCACCTATTTGCACTGTGGTCCACAACACCCACTGCACCAGAATGAACACCTCGTGGGCCATCCAAGATCGTGACCCGTGTGCCGACCCGTCCAGTGCGATCCGCGTCAATTGAATCTTGGTGGAATTGCGATTTTCAATTTCCACCGAGCTGCATTCACGCCAAGCCAAGCCACTGTAGCTCCAGGCACAAAAGGTTGCTTGCGGCTCGGCTCAGAACAGTGCATCTCCTTTGATTTTTTTCTGCGTCTTCTTCCTGCTGATTTCTTCTCTATTTTTTTTCTGCAACTGTCTTCTCTTTTGGGCTCTCAGATTTCAACCCAAAATCAATGAAATAAAAAACCAACAACCTTCTATACCCATTAACATTGGGCTTACACAATTTGCTCTTGCAAAATAATGAATTACATATCACCCTAAACCACCATCCGAGAGGTGAACATGGAATCTATCCATACCAAAAACCAGCGAAGGATCACATGGTAATCACACAAAACTGTCCAGTTTTATTTAACTATCATACATGCTTCCTATATTTGCACAAAATCTTCATGCTCTAATACCAATTGAAGATTAAAAGGCAAACAAATCACAGCAAAGCAACTGCAGAACAAGGAAAAACGCAGTAGATCCTGCGTTAAGGGAAAAAAAATTTCTTTTTACCTCTTCTTGTTCTCAAAATTGGCTGGACTGGATTATGTAGAACTGGGGTAGGTGCACTAGTGGAAACCTCTGTTGTGATTCCTACAAGTCTCCTACTGTGTTTGTGCATGTATATGAATGCCAAATTTCCTCTCGATCTTCCAATATATGACCTGCCTAAATCATGTTTCGTGAAGACTCACATGACTAAGGAATTTTTCAAAGAGAAAAGAGAGGGTTTTTTTTTTTTCTTAGGAAGAAAAAAACCGTTGTCTTCTATTTTCCTGTTTAACCTAAAAAAAAACCTCAAGTAAAACTGGACTTTTAATTTGGCCCATTGGACTCTTAGTTTAGCCTTTTGAACCAAATTAATTATTCTAATAAGAACTAAATAAATAGCCCAGTAAATAATTAATTTTTCAGCCCAAATAAACTAGTCTAATTAACAAGACTATATTAGTTTAGTTCCAGGTCAATCTTTAATTATTCAAACTGGGCCAAAGCCTTGAACAATTAATTAACCCACCAAACTAATATAATTAATTCTCTCTCTATGGACCTTTATTTTATTCTAACCCAATAATTAAATCAAGTTACTTAAATAAAAATAAAATCTATTTAATTTAATTTAAGACCAATTCCTTCTCCTGTATATAATTAGGACTTACGGTCTCTATTGGGGATCAAAAGACACACCACCTTGACTACTAAAATGACCAAAATACCATTTCCATTTAAATAGCTATATTTGGCATTTTAAATATTTCCTAATATCACCATAAGAAAATATTGACCCCAAGGACAATACCGCATTAGCAAAGTCTCCGACCTACAAGTGAAATGACTAAAATACTCATCTATACATCGCCATGCATTATAGAGGAAGAAATATACTAACACCTCTCTAAATGATATCTACCATCCTTAGGCTTCTAGTCCAATGATCCACGACTTCCTGAATTGTTTCCACTTTCCAAGGAAGCTATCCTAAAGCAAACATCCAAGTCATGTTTCCCAGGGCCTTGGATATTTAGATCATTCAGACAACCACAAGGGGCGATATAGTATAGAAATTATCTTGAACAAGTTTGTCTAAACTAACTAGTCACATATACCTAATATGCAAGTATATTGGTCCTGCGATAGAACCTCAACTAAAGTATATCAAAGTACATGCTTCCAGCTTCGTCAAACCACCAACTCATACTCAAGTCATAGAGTACTGGTCCCTGCTGTAGCAGTAGTAGTCTAGGTTTTTACCATATAGTAATTCAGGAAACCACTACTACAGGTTCTGTTTTACGTATTCGAAATTCGCTTATGTCATGAAATGAGTAGACTACTCACTGGCTAAAGGTAAGCCATTCCCCATTTGGAATTCATAACATAATAACCTAGACATTATGAGATTTCTATTCTCATCAATTGGTTAAGAACAAATGTTTATGTGTTAAATAACCCGTGATCCATACCTCACTGTGAAAGACCACCATTCACACGGACCACTTACTTAAACACAATGGGTCTTTTCCAAACGTAATTGTGTACAAATAAAATGTAAATTCACAAATAAGTTCTGAGAATAAATTCTTTTATTAAAATATTTGATGTTTACATCAAAAACCTAGTCTAAGATGGCATATTTCCCAACATATCCTTGGGATCGATATTTTCTTATTGTGATATTAGAAAATATTTAAAATGTAAAATACAACTATTTATATAGTATGAGTATTTTGGTCATTTTAGTAGCCAAGGCGATATGTCTTTTTGGTCCTTAGAGTAGCCGGTAAATCCTAATTAATTTTGGGCTAAGAAAATGGCTTGGATTAAAGAGGATTTTATTTTATTCAAAAAGTCTAATTTATTTATTAGGCTAGAATAAAATAAGTAGTCCTAAGTGATAATTAATTAATTAGTTTAGTGTGTTAAGTAATTATTTAGGGCCTGGGCCCAAATTGAATAATTGAAAATTAACTTGGGACTAAACTAGGCATATGGCTTGCTATTTTGTCTTGGTCAATTTGGGTTACATTATTTTTTTATAGGCTTTATTAGTCCAAGACTAAATAAATCATTAAAGGTTTTATTATTTATTTTGGGCTTGATTGGTTCAAGAAAAAAAATAAATAATAAAGACCCAATCCAATAGCTTAGACCAATAAGCCACGATCCAAATTCGGGCCTGGTATAACTAGGGCATCAGTTTCTAGTATACCGGATATGTGTGTGTTCTAGTGGGAGACTTATTTTTTAAATTTCGGAAGATTATCTAGAGTGATATCCGGAATTTGAGTTTGAGTCTTTTGGAGATCAAAACATTATTCTATTTAGGATTTTGGTATAAAAAAAAAAAAAAAAAGCCAGTGCACTGTGTGTGAATCATGTGTACGTAAAAAATACCAGAAAAGCTAGTTTTCTCTCTCTTGGATTTGGTCTTCTTTTTGTATATATTTTCTACTATACAGAAGATAGACACATGGAATTGTTGTTTTTTATCTTGTTCTTTAGCATTTGGTTAAAGAAACAAAGCCTTTAGTATTTTCCTTTGCCCTTAGCCTTCACCAGCAGTGTTAGGCGGAGGTTATATTCCATGAACCAAAGGCTGTAGCATTCATGCTCCGGAGTAGGAGACTTGCTGGACAACAACTGAAATCATTTTCCAAGAAAGAGAGTTCAAGCGTTCTATTGGTTCAATCGATAGCAATACCTTCTTTAGTGTCTAAACAGACAATAAAATATAGAGGTATAACTTCTAAGACTTCCATTGTGTTTGTTTATGCTTCTGTGTATGCTTTTGTTAGCCACAATCCACCTTTAAGCGGTATCAAAGACGATGCTTTTACGGCTTTAGAGCATGTTTAGATTTAATTAAAACCAAAAAGAATTATTTTGAAAATTTTTTGTAATCCTTTGATGAGACTCCGCTTCATCATGGAGGTCAAGATCAAGGAGGGGGAGGCGTGACCATGCAAGGACAAGGACCGATTACAAGATCTAGGTCCAAGAAGCTTCAAGACAAGTTTCAATTGATCATACCACCATGCTTGAGGATGGAAGAGGGTTGAAAGGTTGAGAAAACTAGCCAAAAGCTCATTTTGATGACTATCCAAGAAGGACTCCAACAAGAACTCAAGCTGGCGACTAAGACGGACGAAACTCGACCAAAAAAGAGGCCTCTAGTGTACAGCCGATGTCGGCCTAAGCAACCGAATCGGCACTGGCTCCAACCTACCCAACAACGGCTTCAACATACACGCGATGGTCGGGAAGCAGAGCGTAACCGGCGCCGGCTATAGAAGCCCTAGCCGATGCCGGCTCCATCCTCGTCGGCTGCCCCACATTTTTTATGTTTTCTCTGATTTTCTCCAATTTTAAGTGTTTGTAAAGACTTATTAAGACCCCAATCTGTAATAGAACCTTAGGGATTATTTAGTTAGGGTTAGGGTAGTATAAATAGAACCTTTAGTAATTTAAAAAACATAATTCACACACTTTAAGTCAAATTTGAGAGAGAATTTTGAGAGGCCCTAGCCTCCTTATTCATCTTGTTCAAGACCATACTTAGGGTTAGTCCTTCTTATGAATGAGTCTATTAATCTTTTAGATAATCCAATGTGGTTTCTTTGAATTAGTCTTAGTTGCTTTGTTCTTCTAATGTTTGTTTGCATTCCATTACTTGGGTGCCTATTTTCTCTATTTTATTTGTTCTTGTTTGCCTTTGTTGCCTCAAGGATATTGGGGTGAGATTATAGTAGAACTTTCTACTATTCTTGAGGGTTTTTGAAGCTTAGTTCTTCAAGGGTTTGATAGAGGGTAGGTTGTTATTTCATTTTTTCCTTTTTGTCTCAAGAAGAATCTCTATTTTTGGTCCCATTGATTGAGCTGAACACATAACCAACTAAATCACTCACAACACCAAGAAAAACCCCACAGAAGATCATATCATCCTTCGTGTTTACTAGTATGGGATAGATCAGTTGTCAGGTGGAGGTATAGGAACTACTGTAATTTACTATTTTTCTTAGATGATCTCGTATATGCCTAGTGTTTAAAGGGCATAGGCACTTGATTTGTTTTTGTTTAGATTCAATCTTGATTGAAATCTATAAACAAGATTTATTTATAAGTGTCATTGGGAAAAGCCAGAAGAAGAACGAAGAAGATCGTAGCAAAAACAGAGAAGAAAGGAGGAGAACCAGGCCAGGCTCCTCAAGTGTCAATCGTGGCTTCAGCCTAAACATGGCCTAAGCTGCAGCTAACTTCATAAAAGCTAGCCGCGAAGCCTAAAACCAAGCCAGCCGTGGCTTGGTTTTGTACCGAGCTATGTTTCGGGTCAGTCTGTCTTGGTCAGTTCAAGGTCTTTTGATCCCATATGGCAGGTGCATGAAGATCGTGGGAAAATTTTCGTAATTTTCTTGCATTTTTCCTTTGCCATTTTTTGGCTCTCTTACCAAGCGAAGGTATTATTTTTTGTATAGTTAATATTCTTGGAATATTTTGCATGAAAATTAATAGTAAGGGAATTAGGATTAAGGAAGACCATTAATTAATTAATTAATGTATTTAAATCTATTATTTGGACACATAGGATAAAAGAATAGAAAAGTATGAAAACGTTTACAATTTTTTAGCATACTATTTTCTTTTATGAATCTATGTGTACGTTTTATCAAAGACCAAAGTCTTTAGAAAATTTTTTGACAAAGGAAAAACATTTTTCTTTAAAATCAAATGGTTATTTTAGCTTTAAAGCAAAAATTAATCACGGGTTATTCTCATAAAGGATTTTATCCTTGACATAGAGAATATTTTGGATTTAGATATTTTTGTAAAGGTAAAAGGATAAACCATTTTAATTTATTTTGCAAGAAAATTTGTTTTTGTCAAATAAAACTTGAGACCAAAGTCTCTAAAAAGTTTTTTAAAAAAAATTTGAAATTATTAAGTTCTTAACTAGGTAAAATTAATCCATAGAAAATCTCTTAAGGATTTTACCTTGACATATTGATTTATGGGTTTAGATATTTTGTAAGAGTTAAGGGATACCTAATGGGATATTTTTAAAAGACATTTTCTTGAAAAACCTTGTTTTAAAAGAATAAGTGGGAGAAGGGATCCAACGAACCCATAGCTTCCATCACAGTCCTTATTGGAGATTGTAGTTCCTCTTGCATCACCTTGAAAGTGAACCCGTATAGGATAGGGATTCCACAAGGATCTAGACCTAATGGATGGATATGATTGATACATAGGACACGTACTATGATTGACCAGCTCAGATTAGAGATCATAGTGCAAGGATTGTCCATAGGATATGAGAAGAAACGACCATTCCCTCGATGAAGTTATCTTCTAGATCATTATCTAGAAGGGTAGTCGATTGGTGGTGGTCAACACACTTGGCTTAGAAAATTGTTAAACTTCCCAAAAAGCTATGTCAGATTCTTAAAAGCCAAATTGATCATATTAAATATAATAGTAATAGGGTTAATTATTATCAGCTTTAATATGAGGATAAATGTACAAATTATTTGTTTTTCACAAACTGATAATTTTCTTTTGTTTTTGATTTTCAGAAATGGTGGGTGGAGTTCTTTCTATTGGTTATCTCGGCTATGCAATTAGATTGTACAACGAAAATAAAATCGAGAAAACCTTACAAAGATCACTCATATTTGAAGAATGGATGCAAGAAATAGAAGAATGATACCTCTCTATGGCATCACTGTAGTTTCAAATTTTCCTTCCTCTGTGCTACTCTAATGGCGTGATCCAGCAAGTGTCTAATTGCTTATTCAAAACAAGCCTTACCACGATCATCTAAGACAAGCCATTAGAGTCCAAGTGTAGGGCTCTCTCTTGTAGTAATCCATACAAGGATTTTACTCAAGCATCACCTGGATTCTGTGCTAGTAGAATATTTTCAGTGGCTAGGTTCATGTGTCACAAATAAAAGAAGAAGAAGAGAATAATACATCGAGAGGGAAAAAAAAATTCCTTCTGTTAATCACATAATCCAAAACCCGAATGCAATACGGAAAAATACCTCCGTGTTTGGGTATCAAAATCCATAAAGAATAAGGATTCTTAAATTACCAATTAGAATTGTAATTATTCTAATTATAATTTGGCCCACGAATTATAACTATTTATAATTTGACCACAACTTCTTCTTCTTTTCACAATTAACTCTGTAATGTTATCAAATAACGTCTCGAATTCATAATCCTCTATTATGTATGACCTATTAGGTTTTTCAGTCTATTAGTAGCGAAATATGAATTAATCCAAACGTTTTAGGGATTAATAATCCTTAATAATTTAGAATTAATTTATTAATTTTAATTAAGATTGATTTATTAATTCTCTAATTAATAAATTTATATTTAGTAGATCATAAGCTATATCTAACAACACATCACGACCACCGAAAAGTCCAGAAAGTTATGTGGCTTGACATGAACCTTTCAATAGCAAATAATAGTGCAATAAACTCCTTTCACCATATAATATCTCATTCGGTTCAGAGAATGGAATTAGTGTCAACATCCACCAGAATATTACTTAATTCTAGTATGAATATTTTAATATTTGTTTCCGAAATACACAACTCAACATATCAATTGGAACTATTCTTATACATAGTCGCCTTGGCCAAAGACTTCTCGAATAGTGATTCTTACAAGTGGTCATGAGATATTCGCCCCTTCTATTAGGAGTGATGAATCATTTATTGATTCTCTCAACTACTTTTGTTTACTTTACGTTGTACCAAATATCCATCCTATAAGCAGTCTAGTTAGGACTCTAGAGATTGAAATCAAAGTCTAACACATAGTAAACAAAGTACCTTAGAGATCTCAAATCTAAAGATACTTGCATATCTGCTATGATGAGATTCTATCGCTGGCACTGAATAGTTATCCATGTGATTATCTTATAACTAGGTCATCCAATGTACTTATTTTAGTAACAAGCATCCACATGTTAACTTTGAATATCACTATACTCACGGATGTGAGAATCACCACCTGATCAAATCAGAAAGTATTATACGTGTTAGTATTAATATATTAATGATGTCATATCTCATTAATACTATAACTAGGGATAATTTAAGTACAAACTCTACTTAGTGTAGTAGGAACCTCACATCATGATCTCTATTATAATTTTCTTAACACAGCGTTTCACTTAGGACTTTATCTAACAGTTATTTTACATGAAAGTATAAATAAATCGAATTAAAAGATAAAGAATGTCTAATTTTATTCAATAAATGTACAATATACAGAGTATATGTGATTGCCTCTAGGGCATAACACTAACACTTTCAGTCGTTTGGTCACTATTCTCCATAAGATTAATGGGACCAAACTACGTAGACTAAAAAAGGAACCTAGACATAATACTCACTGCTGAGGGGTATAAGTATGTCTTTTACGAAAGCTACCATATTATTGAGGAGGGTTCCACCGAAGAAGAGTGTGAAGTTGAGAAAGCATGGAAAAAGGCCGGTGAAGTGGCTCATTGCTACATGTTGGCCTCCATATCTAATATGCTCTAGTTTAAACACGATCATATGGCTACTACTTTTGACATTAGCACGTCATTAGCCACAATGTTCATTGATAAAAGATAGCCCGCACAGCAAGAGGCTCTTAGAACAATCATTAACACCAAGATAGCTAAGGAAGCATCAGTTAGGGAGCATATACTCAAAATGATTGCTACTTTCATACAACCAGAAGTCTTGGGGCCTATGATTGACCCTGAAAGACAAGTGGATATGGTTCTCAAATCTCTACCGGGCTCTTGTATTCAGTTCAAGTTGAATTTTAATATGAACAAGTTAAACATAAGTTTAATAGAGTTAATGAAAGAGCTCTAGGTAACAGAGAAGGTTAGGAAACTACAGTCCAAGGTTATGATTGCTAAGGCTTCTTCTTCAAGAAATGGGCCCAAAAGAAAGAAAACGCAGCAGCCCAACTTAAGTCCCAACCTAACAAGCCCAAGGGCAAGTGCTTCAAATGTAGGAAGAAGAGACACTGAAACAAGAAGTATCCAGATCTTCAAGCCAAGAAAAATCCAACAGGTTTTGTTTACTATCTAGAGTCTATATCAATAGTTGGATCAACTTCCACTTGGATTGTTGATTATGGAGTCACTGATCATATTTGTAACTCCTTGTAGGGGTTTAGGAAGGTAAGAAGACTCCAAAAGAGCAAACATGGACTACGCATGGAAAATAGAGCACAAGGATGGGCCCAAGCAATGGGAGAGGTAGAACTTCTTTTTTATTGTAATAAGATAGTTCTTTTGAAGGATATTTTATATTGACCAGGTTTTAGATAGAATTTGATTTCAATTGCAAAACTAATAAATCATAGTTATTCTGTTTCTTTTCGTTCTAGTATTACTATCAGTAAAAATGAGAAAAATTTATGTATTGGGCACATGTATGAAAATTTATTCTTCATAAATCCTATTAATAATTAATTAAACAACGCGCAAACTGAATCTTTAAGTAAGAAGAGAAAGACTAATGTCAATGACTCTTATCTATGGCATCTAAGATTAGTTCACATTAACTTAATCAGGAATCGGATGTTAATCCATGATGGGCATTTGGGCTCATTGAGATTGAAAAGTTTGCCTTTGTGTAAATCCTATCTTATGAAAAAGTTTACCAAAATATTTTTTACCTAAAAGGCGAATAGAGCCAAGAAGATATTGAGCTTTGTTCACACTGATGTGTGTGGTCCATTGTCTACACCAGGGAGAGGAGGGTTTGGGTACTTTATCATTTTCACAAATGATTGTACAATGTATGGTTACCTTTACCTAATGAGACACAGGTCTGACTCATTTGACAAGTTCAAAAAGTTTAAGACTGAAGTAAAACGTCGAATAGATAAACTGATCAAAACCTTACGATCAGATCGTGGTAGGGAGTACTTTCTTGGTAAATTCAAGGATCACATAGTACACCATGAGATAGTATCCCAACTCTACTCCGAGTGCAGAACAGAGTAGCTGAAAGAATGAATAGGATATTGATAGAAATGGTGCAGAGCATGACGTCTTATGCTACTTTTCTAGTTTCTTTTTGGAGATATGCCTTGGAAACAGCGACATATGTTATAAACTTGGAGCCTTCCAAGTCAATACCTAAGATTTCTTATAAGATATGGACTGAGTGTAAGCCAAGTCTGAACCATCTCAGGATATGAGGTTGTCCAACTTATGTACTGATCAAGGAAAACAAGTTAGAACCAAAGTCAGAATTATGCTACTTTGTTAAGTATCTAAAAGGAACAAAGGGTGGTTATTTTTATCATTCTAATAAGTAAAAAGTACTTGTAAGTACCAATGCTAGATACTTAGAGGATGATAAAAGTATATCCATGAACAGTTCAATTAGGTTGAAACTCAATAAGAAGTTATCTTCCAAATCAACTTCTTCTGACCCTATTGTGGAACAAGAAGAAGCACAACCTTAGGAACCTGTATATAGGCAGCTTCATCGTAGTGGAAGGGTATCTATGGTTCTAGAAAGATAGAGTGGAGAGGTTTTTATCCTAGTCTTTGACCATCAGGAACAGATCCACTAGATACGATGAGGCTATTACTGATACCAATGCAGACCTATGGCATAAAGTAATAAAAATTGAGATTGAATCTATAAAAGATAGGATGGTAGAAACTTTCAAAGTTAGCCTTGTGGCGAAAAGGTATACTAAGAATGAGGGAATCTATATTCTCCATGTCGTCACATGTCACTGTGACTACGAGATATAGAAAATAGATGTCAAAACAGTATTTCTTAATAGCCATCTTAGCGAAGACATCTATATGTCCCAACCGGAGAACTTTATTGCTAAAGGCCAAGAATATATGGTTTATAAGCTTAAGAAGTCCATTTATGGACTTATGCAGGCATCGAGAGCATGGAATATTCGTTTTAATGAGACTGTAAAGTCTTATAGCTTTAATCAAAATAAGGATGAACCATGTGTATCATTTACAACATTGTTTTGTAGTATTAGTAAGAGGGAGAAAGGTTAAGGATTTACCTAGTATAGGAAATTGGAAGGCATTAATGTGATTTTTTTTGTACTGTATGTGAATGACATTCTACTCATTGGGAATGATATAGAGACATTTTCATCTATTACGGATTGGTTGTCTAGTCAATTCAATATGAAAAACTTAGGAGAAGCTAGCTACATTCTTGGGATTAAACTTCCTAAAAATAGGAAGTAGAGATAGTTAGGTTTTCCCCAAGCTATATACATTGACAAGATATTGGCAAAGTTCAGCATAAACTCATGCAAGGGAGCACTAATCCCTTGCAGACATAGGTTATCTCTTTCTTCAAAGGACTATCCTAAGTCTCAAAAAGAAAAAGAGAGGATGAATAGGATTTCTTATACTTCAGCTGTGGAAAATCTCATATATCTTGTGTACTAGGCCAGATATCTGCTTTATTGTAGGATTAGTCAGCAGATATCAGTTAAACCCTGGGAGGTTCATTGGCAAGCTGTAAAGTATATTCTCAAGTACCTGAAGTGAATGAGAGATTATTTGCTAGTTTACAAGGCTGATAACTTAATTGCTATAGGCTATACAGACTCAAAATTCCAAGCGAATAAGAATGAGAGAAAATTCACTAATGGATATGTCTTCACCTTGTCTGGAGGAGTTATTTCATGGAGGATTATTAAGCAATCTTGTATTACTAACTCAACTATGGAAGCTAAATATGTGGGAGCTTCGAAGGCATTCAAGAAAGTAATCTAGCTCCAAAAGTTCCTCACAAAACTTGCAGTCGTGCCACAGATGGACAAGCCTATTACATTGTATTGTGACAACACATGCACAGTCTCGCAATTTAAATAACTGAGGAACCACAAGAAAGGGAAGCATATAGCGAGGAATCTAGGAATTTATTCAGAGACAAGAAGTATAGTGGAACAGATAGCCTAGGAGAATAATCTAACTGATCCATTCACCAAGCCTTTGATTGAAAGAGACTTCAAAAAACACTTAGATGCCATAAAGGTGGGCACCTATAGACTTACATAGTCTTAGAGTGCAAGTGGGAGATTGTTGAAATGTATGCCCACTAAGACTGCATTTCTAATGTAATTTTGATTAAATTAATAAAATATTTATTCTCATAAATTGTTTGATTTTCATATTTTATTTTTTGCACAGTTTCCCTGGAAAAGCCCATTGTATTTAAGTAAGTGATCTATATAAATAGAAGCCTTTCACAGTAAGGTACAGATCATGGGTTATTTAACACATAAACTATTGTTCTTAACTAGATGACGAGAATGGAAATCTCATCATGATAAGGTTATTATATTATAAATTCTATGTGAGAATAGCTTATTTTTAGCCAGTGAGTAGTCCTCTCACTTCATAACATAAGTGTACTTCGAATACGTAGAACTAGACCTATAGTAGCGGTTTCTAAAAGTACTATATGGTAGAAACCCAGACTACTATTACTCCAGTGTGGACTTATACCCTACGGCTTGAGTATGAGTTGGTGGTCTGGCAAAACTAAAAGTGTATACTTTGATATACTATAGTTGAGGTTCTATCGTAGGACCAATATACTTATATGTTGGGGGTATAATACTAGTTTGTTAATATAGACTCGTATAAGATAGTTTCTACGCTATATTGCCTATGAAACCCTAGTCGAAACCAACCTTAGAGTAAGGGGGTTGGGATGCATATCATATTTTATTGCATACTTAAATATATTTTTATATGAAATTATATGCTTTTGGATTTGTGTTCTGTGGCCTAGAAGGCTTAATTGTGAGTATTGAGTAAGAAGGGCAAAATAGTAATTTTTGCTTGAAGTGAAAATAGGGAGATAGCTTGAGGATTAAATAGGAAAAATATTTTAGAGATAAAATAAGAGCAAGAGTTGTTGTGATGTAGTGTCTAGAGCTTTGGAATTAATTCTTAAGGTCTAAGGTTCAAATTCCATCATTGGAATTTTAGCATGATTAAATTTTATTTTTGCTTTGGAAGGTTGTATTTTCGATCTTAAGTGCTTTAGAGTAGAGTAGAGGTATTGTCCTAGGGAAGACATGATAGGAGTACCTTAATCCTATTCTTGTACCCGACACAAAATTCCTAAGGGAATTCATTCTTCCATGATTCTTAATTTTCCTTAATTCTCAATTCGTTAGATTGGTCACATTTGTTCTAGCCAATTTCATTCTAGAAATTTTAGTAAAGTGTTGTGACTTTGAAGGTTCAAAATGTTTTAGTGAAAGACATCTAATGGACCGAAAATGTGGAAGAGATGGGGAAGGATTCCAACAGAATTAATTCCCCTAGTGAACCTTCTAAACTTCGCTCTACCTAGGTTCATTTTCATTCATGTAATGAACTGAAATTTTTCAACTTCTTGTGCCTTCAAAGTGTCGAAATTCTCAGCCATTATTCCCTCCCAAATGTTGCCAGAAAATGGCCCTTTGATCAGCTTGAAATCTGAATTTTTCTGGCCATTTTCAAACTGCACAAATGCTGTGCAAAACCAGAAAAATTTCTGGGCAAAATCGCAGCTTAGGTGATCTTAAACCAAGCTATTTTCTTCCAGTTTTCACCCAGCTCCTTAGCCATGTTTTTCCTCCATAAAGAAGGCTGGAAACCAACCTTGAAAGACCTCTAAAATCCCCTTAAAATCTTCTGCAAAATCGACTGAACAATGGCAAAAAAATCTGCCCAAAAATTCTTTTCAACTTGCGAAAATCACTGGACAGAATTTTCCAGCTTTGTTTTCCATTCTAGCCCTAGCCGAAACTTCATCTTTCTTCTGCACAAACCTTTCTTAAACAGACATGAACTGAACTCCATTGTCTTCCCCAAGCTTCTGCACAAAAATTAGATATGGCTGCCCGAAAATATCTCCAACAAATCACTGCAATCATGCCTTGATTGAATACCAAAATTCCAGCAATATTAATTTAACAACCTTCCATAAAATGTCCCTCAAACAGCCAGACCTTTCCTTCACCATTGCACTCCTTCCTTTCGGCCACCATTAACCTTTTTCACTCGGCTTTCATCCAGCCAAAAACACTAATCAAACAGCCGGCCATCATAGCTTTCAAAAGCTCTCCATTGATCAAGATATTCTCAACATATTTTGTTTCCAAATTTGATTCACTAAATTATTCTTTTAGGATTTCAACAACCAACCTTTTCTTTTCCTATCAAACCAGAAAATTCAATTGCCAAAACTCCTCAAAAAGTTCAGCCAACCCTAATCCCTAAGAATTTCGGCAGCTTCAACCAAAACTCTCTCCATTCTCTTCAACCTTCAAGCACACATAGAACACCAAGAACACCTACTCCTTCTTTCGCCTAATGCCTCTCCAAACCACTTCAAACTTCTTTCAAAAATTCCAAATTTCATCTACTCACTTCCGTGAGTCTATCCATACCATTTTTAACATCAAACTCCAAAATCCAACTTGCTCTTTTGAATAAAAAAAAAAATCAGAATTTTTGTGAAGGCTCAAGAACACCTTCAAGCTAGGTTTGTTCAATCAACTTCATCTTCACTAATCTTTGATCTCTAATGAATATGCATATGAATAAACATGCTAATGTACTTTCTTCTTCTATTCTCTTCTCTCTCTCTCTCTCTCTCTCTCTCTCTCTCTCTGGCCGAAAACCCTCTCCCTCTTGGCCGAATGACGTCTTCACCAATGGCCATGCTTTCTTCATCTCCCTTGAACGGATTTAGACATCTAGGAGTTGAGATCCATTCGAAACTCCTTCAAGGTACTCATCAACCAAGTAAGTCCCTCCAACCCTCTTTTTAGGATCTAGATTCATGTCTCTAGGATGATATTGGAAGGAGATGGGCTATGAGTGTGGTTTAAGCATGTGTTGTTGTGATGAGTTGAGTTTGAAGCATGAATGAATATATGTATATGATGGAGTTGGGGTTGATGCATGTGATAATTTATCTTCGATGATATTATGATGTTTTAGGGTTTAATGCATGACTCCATGTTGAGAGTGATATATGTGATCAAGCATTTTAGAGATTATGTCACCGTTGGTGAATAAGATTTATATTCAAGTATGATTGTTGAAGCCATGATTATGTTTATGCTAGTAAAGGTTGGATCATGCCTTGATAAATTTAAATCTATGCTTATATTCTTGATTTGGATGATTTGATGAATTGGAGGGAGTATATGTTCAAGATTGTGGTTAGCCATAGGAATATGATCATGATCTAGTTCTCCCTAAGCTAATTTTATTCCTTCAATAAAATATTTAATGTTATGATTTTTGCTAGTATTTTCGAAAAAACCCCAGGAAGGGTAGATTTGGATTATTATATATATAATAAGGATATTTTAGTCAAATATATAATAGATTTTGCTAGAAAAATAAAATATATAGATATTATATAAAATGATAAAGCCTTTTATGAAAATAATCATATCAAGTAAAATATTTATTATTAAAATATAATTATTATCTTTTAACCGAAACCTATTAAAATTTATTTATTATCTTTCAATCAAGACTCATTAAACTTTATTTTTAACTAATTTTAATTATCAATTATTTTCCAGCAATTAATTATTAATAAATTATTATTTTACCTAACACCACCTAGGACCCTTCATCAAATAAACTCTAAATTATTTTAGCAAAATTTAACCCTTCAACTTATTAGTACCTATTTTCCAAAACACTAATTATTTTTAAATATCAAATTAGCCTTGGCATATAAACCTTTTAATTCATTATTTAGCCTTAAAGCTTGGGACACTAGAATCATGGTAGTAGTGAGTTGAGTTAGTTTTATTTGTAAAAGTGAATTTTGGCTTGAGTTTGATTGTAGTTTGTATTTACCCCATGCCGGCTTAGGTCATCTGTTGGAGACCTTTATTGTGAGCAAGGATCAGGTAAGCTCTTGCATAAAACCTGTTTGATGCAAAAATGATTTTTTTTTTTTTTTAATGGCAAGCCAAATGTAGAGTACAAGGACACTCATTTCTGTAAAGGCAATTGAGGATTGACTCCTTTCTTATTTTAGTCAAATAAATTATTTGAAAATCAATAAGCAAATTTAATCAAACTTAAAACTCTTTCTAAAATTGATTTTGACAAAGACTTTGGAAACCCTTAATTGCCATTTTCAAGTGGAACTATGTTTTGTTCAATTTTTTTTCCCATGTGGGATAAGTTACGTTGAGTACTCAATAAGAGTAGGCTAGTAGTACTAGTTTTGAAGAGCAAGAGTGAGTCTTTTGGTAGGAGGCCACCTCCAGAAGATGAACTCAACTTAGAGAAACATCAGTACTACTTAGTCATGCCGGTCCGAGCTAGCAGTTTTATTTCAGTCAAGTGACTGTGTTTTGCCGGAATGGATACTTGGTTGTTATTAGGTATAGAGAATGAGGAGTATCTTGTCCGGTAGGCCAATCACCTACCTTTTGTCAGTTTGCACAAAGTGTCGGCATTCTGACCGGTTATGGGACCCAATGTGTGGTAACCCATGACCCTTTCTTTTGAGTGGTTGATTTTAATTATTGTGTATGGCGGGAAAAGCCAAAACACCACTCTTAGTTTTAACTAATATTTATTGCTTGCCAGTATTTCTCTTATAAAGATTTTATACTTTGCATTCACGAACTGTTTTCACTCGACACTCAAAGCACACACGGACTTATTGAGATTTTTCTCTGATCACCCTTTTTACCATGATTTCAGATCGATCCTGCTATGGGGATGAGTAGCTAGATATTGCCTACCTTGGAAGATTTTTCTGATAATTGATTTGTGTAGTGCTTTGGGGAGTTGAGAGTAGATAATTTTTATTATAGATTTGTTTTTGGTATTCTTGGGTTTATTCTTAGGTTGTAATAAATTTTAAGTTAAAGTATTATCTTTATTCCGCTATTTTAGTTGTGTGACCTAGTTATAAAGATCCCTTGTCCTTTGGACGGGGAGACATCCCCGGCCCTGGCGGGCCTAGGTAGCGGGGTGTTACATCGCCTCTTGAGACTATTCGAATGATCCAATAATCCAAGCCCTCGGAAACATGACTTGGATATTTGCTTTAAGATAGCTCACTTGGAAAGCAAAAATATTCCAGGAAGTCATGAATCATTAGACTAGATGTATAAAGATGGTAGATGTCATTTTAGTGAGGTGTTAGTATATTCTTCCTATTTGAATGTACGGCGTTACTTAGAGGGGTACATTTGTCATAACACCTGCAGATCAAAGATATTGCTGACGTAGCATTGTTTTTGGAATCAATATTTTCTTATGATGATATTAGAAAATATTTAAAAAGTAAAATACAGATATTTATATAACAAGGGGTATTTTGGTTATTTTAGTAGCTAAGGCGATGTGTCTTTTTTGTCCCTGGAATAGCCCGTAAGTCCTAATTAATTTTTTTGGCTGAAGAAATGGTCAGGATTAAAGAGGATTTTATTTTATTCAAGAAGTCTAATTTATTTATTAGGCTATAATAAAATAAAAAAAAAGAGGTCTAAAGAGAGAATTAATTAATTAGTTTAGTGGATTAATTAATTATTCAGGGCATGGGCCCAGGTTGAATAATTGAAAATTAACCTAAGACTAAACTAGGCATAAGGCTTGGTATTTTGTCTTGGTCTATTTAGGTTAGATTTTTTATTTATGGGATTTATTAGTCCAAGACTAAATAAATGATTAAAGGTTTTATAATTTATTTTGGGCCTGATTAGTTCAAGAAAAAATAATAAATAATAAAGACCTAGTCCAAGAGCTTAGACCAATAGGTCACGATCCAAATCCAGGCCTGATATAACTAGGGCAATAGTTTCTAGTATACTAGATGTGTATGTGTTCTTGTGGGAGACTTATTTTTTAAATTCCAGATGATTATCCAAAGTGATATCCAGAATTTAAGTTTAAGTCTTCTTGGAGCTCAAAACATTATTCTATTTGGGGTTTTGGTAAAAAATGTCAGTGCACTGTGTGTGAATCGTGTGTCCGTAAAAAAAATACCAAAAAAGCAAGTCTTCTCTCTCTCAAATTTTGTCTTCTTTTTCTTTGTATTTTCTACTATACAGAAGATAGACACGGTGAATTGTTTTATTTTTTATCTTACTCTTTAGCATTTGGTTAAAGAAAGAAAGCTTTCAGTATTTTCCTTTGCCCTTAGCCTTCACCAGCAGTGTTAGGCAGAGGTTATATTCCGCGAACCAAATGCTGTAGCGTTCATGCGCCAAAGCATGAGACTTGCTGGATAACAACCGGAATCATTTTTCAGAAAAGAGAGTTCATGTGTTCCGTTGGTTCAGTCGACAATAGTGCCTTCTTTAGTGTCTAAACAAATAATAAAACATAGAGGTATAACTCCTAAGACTTCCACTGTGTTTGTTTATGCTTCTGTTAGCCGCGATCCACCTTCAAAAAGAAGATTAGTAGAAAGATGAAGAGTTGCAAAAATTGTTGAAGGAAATGGCAGAGAATGGGAGAAGTGATTTTCACATTGATAATGCAAGAATTTTTTGCTACCGTGACTGGTATTGTATTCTATGACAAATTGACATGAAACAAGAAATTTTGGCCAAGGCATACCAGAGTAAGTGTACGATCCACCCAGGAGCAGTTAAGATGTATCATGATCTAAAATAGCATTACTAGTGGATTGGGATGAAGAAAAACATTGTTCAATTATTAGCTCGGTGCCTTAGGTGTCAATAGGTGAAAGCTGATCAATAATGACCAAGACAATTGTTGCAACTGCTACCAATACCCTCATGAAAATGGGATGAGATTACTATAGATTTTGTAACGGGGTTACCAATGATAGTGGGACAAAAGGATACCATATAGGTTGTAGTGGATTGGTTGACTAAATGGGCCCATTTTATTCCTATTAATCAACGTGATTCTCTGGAAAAGCTAAGTAAAATTTATATGGAAGAAGTGGTCAGACTGCATGAAGTGCCTTGTAGTATTGTGTCTGATTGTGGTCCGAGGTTTACGTCAAGATTTTGGAGCAAATTGCAGGAACTGTATAGAACATTGTTGAAGTTTAGTATGGCAGTACACCCAAAACAGATGGGCAGTCGAAACGAGTGATTCGCATTTTGGAAGAAATGCTCTAGACATGTGCGTTAGACTTTGGAGCAAAGTGGATTAATAATTTGGTATATGCAGAGTTTGCATATAATAACAGTTATCAATTAATGATTGGAATGGCTCCATTTGAAGCATTGTACAGGAGAAAATGTCATTCACCCTTATACTAGGAAAGTTTAGGGTGAAAACAAAAGACCCCAGATGCTTTGGACCTTCAAGAAATGAGGCAGACACTGGAGTTAATCAAGGTTTTATTGGAAGCTGCACAGAGTCGATAGAAGAGTTATGCCGACCAACGCAAAAAAGACTTGGAATTCATGAAAGCGGATCAAGTATTTTTAAAGCTGATGCCAAAACGTTATCTGGGAAGCAAAGCATAGAACAAGCCAGCACCCTGGTACATTAGACCATTCTCAATTGTGGAAAATATCAAGAAGATGGCCTATTAATTAAATTAACCTATTGAATTATAGGGCATACACGAAGTATTGCATGTATCCCAGCTTCAAAAGTATGTAGCTGACCTCGAACATGTGGTGAATGAAGAACCTATTGAAATGACTGCAGATCTAAGTTATGAGGAGAAACTGATTAGAATCCTGGAATACGCTGAGAAGGAATTGAGACGTAAAAGAATTCCATTAGTGAAAGTGCTTTGGAACCATCACCTAGTACAAGATGCAACATGGGAAATAGAAGCAACGATGCATGATAAGTATCCAAAACTTTTTGAATAATAATCTCAATTTTGGGGATAAAATTCTCTAAAGGAAGGGAGATTGGGATATCCCACTTTTTGTATTTCAAAGTATGACTACTTTGTACAGAGAGAGAATTTGTAGGTAATGCCAGAACAAGAAATGATCAGTTTAATGAGATGAAGGTTTTAGTGCCATAAAATTTTTTGAGGGTATTGTTGAATTTTTGATTGCGAATTGTGGGAAACTGAGTGATAATTTGAAAATTTTTTAGAGACATCGTTACGTTCAGTTTATCATGTAGATCGTATTTGTAAAATAAAAAGTTTTCCCAATTCAAATCGATAACACGCTAAATTAAGTGTATTTATGAGGGAATATAATTATTTCTGAAGAAATAAAGTAAGAAGGAATTAGAAGAGAACACATGCCATTTTGTGATTAGCTATATCAAGCATGTGTTATCAAATCATTGGTTGCATGAGATTTTAGCAAGAATTCTAGGGAATTCTACAATTATCTATATGCCACCTAAGTACTTGCTTGGACCAATAGGAAATCACCAAATAGCCTTAGACTATTTAATGCTATTTTAACTTCAAGACCAAAATGCCCTATAAATAGATGGAGAGAAGGATGGTGAAGGCCATTTGGCCATCCAAAAATCAGCAAACAACAAGAGAAAAAGAAAGAAAAACAAAAGAAAACAGAGAGGGGGGAGAGAAAGATTTCCAAGAGATAGGAGACGAAAAGGAAAAGAAAAGCTTGGTCATTTCTTAGCTTTGAGATCATAATCTACAAGGTAAAAAGCTATTCTTCTTGAATTAAAGTTCTTAGTTAGCTTATGGTGAACATTTTGGTACAAACTTTACAAGAAAGTATGCATGATTTATGAAGTATGCTTAGTAGAAATCTATGTTGTGTGGCTATTTTTGTGTATGTTGTGCGGCAGTGAAAATGAAAGGTTGTTTGTTGTGTTTTGTGTGATGTTTGGGAGAGATTTGTAGGTATTATAGCAACATGATTATGGCTGTTTATGTAGAAGAAATGAAGGAAGAAAGAAATGAAGTAGAACTAGATGATTTGTTAAGAAAAATGCAAGATTGCTATGTTTGAACAAGGTTGTCGGTTTTGTTGTTGTTTGGTTGTGAAAGCACTACTTTGTTCATGATTGAAAACCATGTGATTAAATTATTTTTAAATGAGAAATGGAATGAATTAAGTGATAATCATATGCCATGGTTGAAGGAAGAACAACGGTATAATTGGTATGAAAATGGAAGAATTACTGAAAAATACTAGGTCATTTTGCTTCGAGTAACTTTGTCACATTTCTAGATTTGAGTAAAGCAAGATCATAAGATTAAATTTAAGGATTCTAGGAGCATTTGTTGTACAAATTTGAAATGATTTGGATGTGTGAATTGAAAGTTATGATCAAAACAAAAAGATGTGTCAAAGCTGGAAAATGCAGAATTTTAGTTGGAAGAAACAAATCCATGGATTGATTTCATTTACACTAATAGCTAAATGAGAAGTTATAAGGACCTATAAAGATCTTATGTTTATGTGAAGAATTTGAGGTAAGGAAATGGACTTTAAGTATTATAAGGAATGCTAAATGAGATACGGATTAATCATTGTTGTAGGCAGTTCACTTTAAGAAGTTTGTGACAAATTGAGGAATATTTACATTGCTAAGCAATAGACTATACAAGGTGAATCCTCGTAAAATGTTTTAATCGTAAATGCTAGTGAATTTCCTTACTTCATGAAATGATGCATTGAAAATCCTTTTTGATTTCTCTAAGAACAAGTATGGTTTTTCTAATAAAGAAATGATATTGTTCTATATGAGAGTTAAAAGAACATGTGGGTTTTCAAGTATAAAGTTAGTTACTCTTGATGACTAATTTTCTTGAAGCAAGTGTAAAAGGAGTAATGGAATTTTTATGTTTTACTAAGCCAACAAATACGATTTTCCTGAACAAATGCAACCCTATTTCATGGTATGAATTAAACAGGAAAATGAATTCTTATAGACTCAAATATCATTTACCAGTTATTATTTTCTCCAAGAACATGAAAATAGGACTAATGCACCTTATAGTTTTTCTGACCAAAGTTTTGGAATTCCTGAATCATAAAATGGAAAATTTTCATGGAATTGAACATTTTGACAATGAATTTTAGATTCTTGTGCGATAAATGTTTTGGGTGCAAGTATCATGGAGAGTAATTCTTTTATGTGTTACCTGCCATATATGAACACTTTACTCGCACAAACGTATTTTATTCCATGTTTTCTGATAAAGCATGCGAATTCACAATTTCTTACTTTATTGACATAAGGAATTATTTTTTAAATACTCAGGCACGATAGACTATGAAATCTTCAAATTCTAAGTCTCTTTCTGGATTTAATACTCTAGATTGGCTAAAAGTATTTCCTTTTGGACTCGGCTATGTTGAAATGCATAATTTATCTAAATGCCCTTAAGGAATGATTTAATCACTCGAGAAAAACTTCTTATCCTTCTATGCCATAGTTTTGGAGAATAATTCCTCGATATGGAATTAACATTTGGAAAAAGATATTTAGGCCCTAGAAAATGTTTTATTGGCATTCCTTTGGGAACGTAACATTGATACTGGTCTTGTGAACCAGAGAAGACGTTAAGTACTCAGCAGGGAGCTTTGATCACTGTACTAGTTTACGTTAGAGATAGACAGCCTGGCCTAATTCTAAGAATTGTCTTACTCCAAATGGGGCAATAGGATATTGAGATTAGCCATCCTAGTTAGCTGTTTAATGCCTAAAAATTGCCTTATGCTAATGTGCATAGTATTTATGATTATTCATGGATGCTGGGCGGGGACACCTTTTTAGTGTTGTACTCTAGAGGCAATCACTTGTACATTGTATTTGACAAATTTTATTTTAATAAAAGGCATTATTTATCTTACAGTTTCTTTTGTTTACTTTTAAGTAATATAACTGCTCGATAAAGTCCCTAGTACAATACTGTGTTAAGGAAATCATGATAGAGATCATGATATGAGATTCTTACTACACTGTATAGTGTTAGTACTTAAATAGTCCCTAGTCATAGTATTAATGAGACAGAACATCATTAATGCGTTAAGACTAGCATGTGTTAGACTTTTTGATTTGATCAGGCGGTAGTTCTCATATCCGTGAGTATTAAGATACTCAAAGTTAACACATAAATGCTTATTAATGAAACAAGTTCATTGGATGACCTAACTTTGAGATAATCACATGAATAACTATTTAGTGCCAGTGATATAATCTCAATATAGCAAACGTGCAAGTATCCTTAGACTTGAGATCTCCAAGGTACTTTGTTTGCTGAGTATTGTACTTTGATTCTAATCTCCGGAGCTCAATCGAGGGCCGCCTATGGGATGGATATTGGATACATTATGAGATAAATGAAAGTAGTTGAGAGGGTCAATAAAGGATTCACCAGTCCTAATAGTATGGGCGAATATCTCACAGACACTTATAGGAATTACTACTCGAGAAGTCCTTGGCCAAGGCGATTGTGTATTGAAAATAGTTCCAATTGATACACATCTAGAGTAGTGGGTTCCTGGTACAAGTACTATTGTATTTGGGCTAGAATTAATTCTAGAGGGAGTTGGCACCAATTCCGTACTCCAAACCGAATGACATATTGTATGATGAAAGGAATTAATCGCACTGAAGTTTGTTATTGAAGGGTTCATGTCAAGCCACTTAACTTCTTGGACTCTTGGGTGGTCATGATGTGTT
This sequence comes from Voacanga thouarsii, assembly GCA_026120185.1. NCBI lineage: Eukaryota > Viridiplantae > Streptophyta > Magnoliopsida > Gentianales > Apocynaceae > Voacanga > Voacanga thouarsii. The sequence continues at coordinate 323,818 of JANUWF010001246.1, read as the reverse complement.
GCTAGATACCGCTGATGATCTGGGAATATGGGTTTATTAATTGATAAATTAATAAACCAATCCTGATTAGAATTAATAGGATTAATACTAATTAATTATGAATTATTAATCTCAAAGACGTTTGGATTAATTCATGTTCTCTACCAATTGACTGGGAAACCTAATAGGTCACACATAATTGAGGATTATATACTCAATGTGTTATTTGATAACATAGTAGGGTTAATTGAGATAAAGAGAAGTTGTTGTGGACAAATTATAATTAGTTATAATTTATGGTCCAAATTATAATTGTGAGAACTTGAGGTTTTCAATTACAATTACGGAATTCTAATAGGATTAGAATTCTCAGTTTTGGTAGGGGATTTTCATGTAACATATAGATGAGATACATGAAACCCTAACTGATTATTAACACATGAAAAACAACGGCCACGATCTTCTCTCCCTCTCTTGTTACTCTTGAAGCAAACAACCCTAGCTGTCATATTTTTCTGCTAGCACAGGAAATTTTGGTGCTTGAGTATTCCTCTGTGTGGATTACTATTAGAGATAATCACACACTATGATTATAGTGGTTGGACATTCAACTCTCGTGGAGTTTGATCAAGAGGATTGCTAGATCGCGCCTCGACTTGAAGAAGAAATTTTTGTTCTTCGGACGATCAAAGAAAGGTAAAAAGTTATTACCTTTATTATCTTTATATCTTGTTTTCCACACATAGGCAGGTCCTGGGATGGTATCTCGTTTATTTTTTCATTACGACGTATAGGATATAAGCCTGAGATACCCAACACACCTGGCGTGTTCAACTTCTTACCACCTCGAAGGAGATTGACGTCAAGATTGGGACCCCTAGGCTTACGGTGGCAAGTAAAAGATTCTAATTTTGAGGTATTGTACTTATATGGACTTACTGCTCGGACAATGCATAGTTGAGTATGGAAAGCACATTCCTTAGCATAATAAGACTATAATGTTGAAAGCGAAGCTTTATGAGTTTGGAATACAAGCGACTTTCTATTGAAAGAAGTGCCTATATTCCTAAAAATAGGGCAAGATTTCTAATTGAAACCTAGTTTTCCAATTATGCTCGAACTGTGGGGAAATGTTTTCAACAAAACTCAATTTTTCGCATGTGCCTAAATTCCTTGAAAACTCTTGGATGAATATTTTCCTACCAAGCTATAGAGTTGTTTTCAGTAGGAAAACTTGATAAATTTCTGTTTATCTCTCAATAAGAAAACACCCAAAAAATCTATTTTCTTTATTTTTGTAAAAAAAAAAAATCATTAGTACACACGTGACTCACTGAGTAATTTTCACTCACACCTGTTTTGCTTTGTTCTTCGAGGATCGGGAGCTGGGACTTAGCTGCTTTGAAGACCATTTTATGGTTGGAGTGCATAAACTCTTCAGTCTGTATATGTAATGTATATAGTCGTAGTGAACGGACCTATGTACTTTGTTTTGGGATGTGCAATACAATATAAGTTTTATCTAACTTTTGTTGTATTTATTATTTGTATTGCTATGATTGTTATAAAGACCCCTTGTCTGGATAACTGGACAGGGCAACCCCCAACACTATTACATGCTTCCGCCATATTTTCTATTAGGGGGTGTTACAACTAGCTTGCTGCTTATCACAACAAATCACAATTTCTTCGTATTACAATGTTTCTATTCACTTATTCTTATTCTTAACCTTTCAATATCACTTTGTTCAGTTAATAAACCACCATAACATCACGTGTTCAATGTATGTTCAGTCATGAAAAACATCAATTCACCATACTTTTCATTGAACAAAAATAACAGCCATGACATAAGCATTAATATGCTTGATTTAATCACAATAATAGCTATTTTACTTTAATTATCCTTTTGTACATGTAATACCAAGTTAACAACTAACATAGCTCTACCAAATATATTTCAAATCAGTCCCAAATATCACAAGAATTACATCATAATACTCCCCAAAGTATCCGGTTCAAGTATCTCTTCCTTCTTCTTTTCTCTATCTTCTTTCTATTTTCTCTTATTTTTCTCTCTCTTCTTCTCCTTTTTGTTGTGACCGAATGGTGTATACATATAGATATGCCTCCACCACCATTATTTCTCTTGATATGTGTCATATGACTTTGTTTTATATCTTAGTCAAACTTAGTCAAAAGTATGAGCTTAGAACTTAGTTATATTTAGGAAGCTTATGAAAGAAGCTTGCTATTTCTTTTCTTCTTTTTGGTCGACTATTTCTCACCCCTTTTTCATCGCCATTCATTACTTCTTTGTGGCAAATATCATCATATGACCAATTATGGTCATCCTAGGTGACATAGGCCATTTTTCTTATAAGGCTTTAAAGCTTCTTGGAATATTTGCAGCTTTGAGGAAATAATGCTTACCTTTATATTATTTTTCATATTAAAAGCCATTCCTTCTTTCTTTTGTTAGGCCTTTAATAGCCTTTCCTCCTTTCTTTCACATAACCCATGAAAATGCACTACTAAGCCTTTTCACTTTTCCTCTTAAACCATGGTTATCTCCGTTTCTTAAAGGTAACCAGAATAGGGGTCACTATTCATCCCAATTTGAAAAACTCTTTATTCCACCATCATGTTCTACACATTATTGTGCATTTTGGTATCTCTCATAATTTCCATATTGCGTCCCGATTTTTCTCTATTTGCAATAAAAAATTACGCCAACGCCCCTTAAAATTTTTATTGCTCCAAAATATTCTTCTAATTAAACTAAGTATTTCTTGTTCTGAGCATCCATACATATACTAATTTAATACAAAGCAGTCAAAGTTCAAAGTACGGAGAGGGAGGGATGTTACATTGTGATTGGCAAGCAATAATTTATATTGCCAACAATAATTCTTATAATGGTAACAATTAATACATGAGATTGGGATATGATTTCATAAAGTAGTTTCTAAGAGATGGAATTATTTTGATTTATTTTTTGAAGCCAAAGTGAATTTGGCTAATCCTCTGACTAACCTTTGAGAAGAAAGTTAATTCCCAAAACATTGAGGGGAATGAGATTAAAGCTAGCCTGATTGTCAATAGTTAGATGACTTGACATATTGATTGGAGATTCCATAAAGCAGGTTTATATAGGTAAGAACAAATTAGTATTGACTCAATAACACTAAAAATTAGTCCCTCCTATAATGTGTGTTTTAGTGCTGATAATTGCAAATTATTGGTGAGTTTGAGTTATACTCTTAATAAATTTATATTCCTAAAAAGATTGTGTATTTATAGAAGTGTGGAGTAGGGCTACTCCTCTAAAGTCATAGCTAAATATCAAAGTACTCATGAATAATGAGTTTAGGGCACAACCTATTTATACAAGGAGGCGTTGTATAGTGAAAATGTTAAGGTGTAATGTGATACAATAAAATTTTTAACTTACAACAAAAGTTTATTACTTCATAGAAGTTATAAGTTATACCAATAACTTTATAAGTTATGTTTTACCATATTTAGATATGGTTCATGGTCCAAAAGATATTAGGTTCAATACATTTACAAATATGCAAATAACCAGCAATATTATATTCTTTCTCATCCAAATCTTTTGAAATATGTGGGGAATTATTGGTATTTAAATAGTATTCAAAAGAATAAAATCAACTTAGTATTTTGCTAAACTATGACAGAGAGATTTTAGCTATGATTATGTTATCATCCCACTATTTGTTATCCTACCCCCATAATCTTCCTAATTTTGCTAACTTCCAATATGTCTTAATTAAGATATTTCAGATTTCTCTCAACCACTCTTGTCCTAAAATGACTATAAATATATGCTAGTTCAAGAAATGTCACAAGGAGAGAGAGAAAGAGAGAGAGAGAGAGAGAGAGAGAGAGAGAGAGAGAGCGAGCAAGCGAGCGAGCAAACTATTATAGTGACCCTCCAACTATTGGTTTGTCTAACTTTTGTCCTCTAATTTAAAAAAATGGTAAAACAGTTTCTCGAACTTTCTAATCGTCCATATCTTACCCTTCTGTCAGTTAACCAATGGTCAACCCTCCCATCTATCAAAAAATGAAAGGTAAATTTATCTTTTTACTGTTCATCTTCTTCTTCCCAAATCTTATCTTTATTTTATTTATTTTCTTTTATCTTCTTCCCAGATTTTATTCTTTATATATTATCTTGTCTTTATCTTTTATCTTATTATCTTATCTTTATCTTTTCTTCTTCCTCCTTTCTAGTCTTCCATCTCTTCTCTTCCTCTTCCTCATTGTTGTAAATATTCCCACAAGCAAGAAGCCATTAAAAAGGTGTGGTCTTGCTACAATGCCAAAACTAATAGGTATCATGGATCTTGGTGGTAGAGGAGAGAAATATTGCGGCAAATATAGTCGTCGAAATGAGAGCTATGGCAAGTGAATAAGGAGGTGCCTACAAAGAAAAGGCTGGTGGGTTTTCTATTACTCTTTGTACTAGAATTGAGATTTTCGGTGTCTCGGTGTACTTGTTCTTTTGTTTCTAGAGTTGGATACTTTTTTGTGTTAATATTGGTATTTTTGTTGCCGAAGATCGCCTAATTAAATTGATGGCAACTCAGTTATAGGAAGATTGGGTTGATTTTGGGTTTAATTTTGGGGAAGAGGGTACCACCATTGGCAGTCATAGTGATGTTTCATGTGGCTTGGAAGATAAGACTATGATTCCTTACTTACTGGAGGATTCAATTGTTCTTGGGCTTGATTTTGGAGGAGAAGCTGTCGCACCAGTAGATGTCCTATTGGGCTTGAATTTGAAGGAGAAGAGTTGGGGTGAAGCATATTAGCATTAGCAAGATTGATTGAATCCCAAAGTCAATACTTCCATTTCTAGTGTTTCTATTCAAAATTCTTGGATTTCTTTCAGATTTTAAACAAATTACAGAAATAGAATAAGGCATCAAAGAATCAAAATTTTTCAATAGAACTCAATATCCCGAATTAACTGCTAACAATGCTTTTTAGTTAGAGTTGGTTCCCAAAGCTGATAAGTTGGTTCCTAGATCTAAGATCACAAAGTAGATAGTCGAAGAGGAGAACACTAGTTCTGGGTTATGTTAATGCCACTCACAATTCGTATAGTAATGCGATTAAGGCCCTATGTGTGACGATTGTAATTGATGAAATAAAAAGGGGAAGAAGACATGAAAGAAAAAGATTAAAAAAAATAAAGATTAAAAAAAATAAAGATAAAAAATGAATAAAATAGAGATAAAATTTGTAAAGAAGAAGATGAACAGTAAAAAGATAATTTCATCCTTTATTTTTTCTCAAATGAGAGGGTTATTCATTGGTCAACTGATGAAATGGTAAGATTTGGATGATTAGAAAATTAAAAAAAAAATGTTTTACACTTATTTTAATTAAAGGATAAAAGTTAGACAAACCAATTGTTAAAAGGTCACCAGAATAATTTGTCAAAAAAAAAAAAATATCAAAGATTCTATGAATTTTTTTAGCCTTATTTCTTTGTGTCTAGTTCATATTCTCTATTGAGTTATAATCAGATTTCGTTGTACACATTCTTTTTCACAAAAGAATTTTCTCCCAAATAAAAAAGTCTATTTTATCTTCGGAGACATCTTGATTGTCTCAAAATAGTTCTTAAATATAATGTCGCTCTCTTATGATTGAGGCGTTCCTACACACATATCCAATAGTAAATACACAAATCTTTTGTGTCAGACATACAAAAATTATGTTCATTTAAAAAAAAAAAAAAGAAAGGTTCTCGCCCATTGCAAAGATAATTTTGCACAAGCCACGGTAGAGGGAGAAAAGTAACCAACTAGGGGGATAAAAGATGATTTCCTTCGCTATTCTGTTTGATACAAATAAACAACAGTTGTAGCATACAACAATTATCTCCGTGACAAAGTACGGAAAACAGTAACAATGATTCCAATAAAAGAAAATGCCTGGGATTTTCAACGGAAAAACAGAAGTACACAGCTCTTCTAGATCAGCATAAGTTCTTCAAAAGTCTTCATGGCAGAAGCTGGCAAACCGAGAAGCACATTGATACTTTTCCTCTCGTTTCCATGAGACAGGAATAGGCTGACTTCCTTCTCTGGCAAAGCCACAGGGCCTGAACCAATGGGTTCTCCCCAACCAAAATCAGTGGTGTGGAAAGATAGCCTAGACCAGGTAGTGATCAGAAGAGTTGCAGTCAAGGATGGCCTGGCCCTAGTAACTTCGAAATAATCTATAGCTGATCTCATGTAACTGTCTGTTACCATTTTCACTGCATCTTGGACTAGTTTCACTGCAAAAGAAAGTGGGTTTTCAACTAGCTCGCCTGCCGTGCAAAGTGAATTTGTCAGGACAATCCCATTCCCAAAGTAGCCTTCAGGTATTGGTGGCTCGAATCTGGACCTGCCATCCACAGCAAAGAGGAGCTTTGTCTTCTGATCAGATTTCATTTTCAGTGCTTGACATCTAGCTTTCCAAACAAATGCTGAAAGTGCTTCAAATGTGGTACACTTGAATAGTGTTCCATCTTCCATGGCTTTGATTTTGAGTTTCTGGAGCTTCTCAGGATCAAAACAGAAGGATCTATACAGCATTTCCTCTTTATAAAGTTCACTAGAATTTGATATGTCGTCAATTTCAGCAAATTCATGGTGGGGAAATTCCACCTTTGGTGGATTTCTGGCCTTCAGTATGCTTCTGTCCATATATGGAGGGATTTTAAGAGCTAGGCCCCTGGCTGTTTCCCCCCATGAGTTAACAAATTCCATTGCTCCAATCCCATCAAACATGCAGTGGTTCATGCACAAACCGAGAACAAATCCCCCACACTTGAATTTTGTCACCTGTTTGGGATATTAGCTTTCAATTGCAACATGTATCATGGTAGGAATAGGAGAAACAAGAAATAAGCATAGCAGGTCATGCAGGTTAAGATTCGAAATTGAAATTTTTCTGATTTTTTTCCCCCAGACAATGCGTTAGATGAACACTTGTTCAATTTTAAATAATAAACTTCAACTAAAGTCTAACATTAACCCCCCCACCCCAACCCCACCCCCCCCAAAAAAAAAAGAAAAAACAATTAGCAAGTAAAGAAAGAGGTATTCGTCTCAGAATAAGCCAAAACTATAGCCTTTTATAAAAGTATCAAGCCCTTCTAATTTGCTGACGATTAGATATTCTACTGGCAATGGAAATGGCAAATTCTGAATGCATAAACTGTTTAAGCCCTCTTTCTTGTAGTAATGTGCAAAAAAAAAGTACTTACCTGAGCCACCAAAGGAGGAATTTCCAGTATGTTTTTAGCACCAGGAATGTCGTAAACCAACTTTCCAAGTGTGACAGGATCAGGCTTTGTGCCGTCACCTATCTCTTCAATGGAGCAATCTGCTTCAGCCTCAACAAAAACTGCCCCTTCACCGGTACAATCCACTATGAGCTTTCCTTCAGGACTAATTGTCAAGCGCCCCGCTAGTGGATAATAGTGTACAAGAACCTTTGATAAAGCGTCGTTGATTACTTGCACAGCTTCTTCATTGCCTTTTTCCTCTGATTTAAAGCAGTAAATTGTCCGGACAATCACTGCAATGTTCTGGTCAAGGTTGGAGAGAAAGTATAGACCCTTCTCTGTTTCCTTAGCTGGTGGAATCAGTGTTGGAACTCCTTGCCTTACGCTGAGTTCAAATGCCTTTCCATTACCATTCTCCATCGATAAAAGCTTTTCAAATCAGTGAACCTGCAAAGTAGAAAAGAAAAGGATGATAGGAAAAATTAGCATGTTTTATGTCATGTGAAATGCATTACTGGACATAAAATTTCATGTGGTTTTTCTTGGGTCTCCCCACATGACATCTCCGTTTTTGAATCCAGGGTTCTAATTTGGTTCTATCCTATTACATTAATCCATGTAAATATTTCCAACTTGACCAAGAAGAAATCTTTAATGTAAATTTCCTCGAGCCCCCAATGGAGAGTGCCCATTGGGAGTTAAATATGAAACTACACAAATACACACTACATGTGTATAATCCACCTCCGTTGTCAAAATAGCACGCTCTAGCTAACCCCTTAGTGCCAACTTAAGAAAAACCCCTTCATCTCGATCTAGAGATATGAATAACCAAAAAGATTCAAGAACGTATTTGGAACATACCAGTTAAGCAGAGTATTCAATCTCTGTAATGTAGGACTTCAAACTGCAAATATCATATTGTTGGCAAGGGAGTTAGGGGGGAATATATAGGAAGAGAATGGTTAGAAAAATTCGATGATTGTTAAGTTTTGGTTAACAAAGATTTTTGCTTGAAAGTGACAGATAATATAGAAATTGAAAGAAAAAAAAAAAGGAGTTGCTTTCAGAACTCTCAAATCTTGATCTCAACATCAAATTTGGAAGATTCTGCTGTAGTCATATGGGTGGGGTTAGGCCACTGGCCATGGAACCAAAATATTACCAGTCATAAGATCTGGCGTGGGAGAGGAGAGACACTCTGCCGGGGTAGGAGGTTGGTATGGTTGGCGTCCAAATCTCGATTACTTGATGTCTTAACTTACGATTTTGTAAAATTTCTTGCTAGAGGACACAGAATTTGCACTTTTTCCCCTTTTACTTCAACATAATATATGGCACAAAAGGCCAAGTAGAAGATTATTGTAGATTTCCACGAAGTGTAGTTTTGCTAGTCAAGCACTTTTTACACAGTGTGATCACTGGCTTTTTACTTGTGAAAGATATCATGTTTTAGCACTTTTTGTTAAAGATTTTTGCACTTCCTATAATGAGATAAGGATGGAATGTTTGAGCATTTGTTTTCTTCAAATAGTGATCTAATTCTGAATCATTTTGTTAGCTAAAATAATTCTTATCCAATGAATCAGACTTAAATTAATACGCATAATATAGCAGAGATGAAGATGACCTTTCAACTCTTGAAAACTTGGTTCATAAAATCAAAGGTCATTGTTCATTATTTTCATCTCTTTCTTTTTTCATTTGTCAAAAGAGCAGGCAACCAGCCTGCTCACTTGCTAGCAAAGCAAAGATTTAGAGTATTACAGTGTGGTTCTTTAGGATACTTAACTCTAGGATCCGGTACTCTCTTTTATTATAATATTTATTTCTTATTAATATATATATGTTATATGCTTTTATCAACAAAAAATAAAAAAAAGAAAAGAAAAAGAACACTAACAAAACAGCACTTTGAATACGAAAATTTAATAGATACATTTTAAGAATAATTAGTTAGATCATAAAAATTAAAATTTTTATATATGAGAATGTTTTTTAGTATTTGAGTATATTTCAACAGTTGGGCTTAATATGTCCAGCCCATTTGGTGGACAAATAAAACAAAACAAATAAAAGCTCACAAACAAAGTAAGAACGTAATAAAACCATCAAGCATAGATGACGGCAATTTTTTCTGGGGTAATTTCGTTGAGAGAGAGGCGGATAGCAAGGAAGAAAATTGCAAGAGTTTCTTCAAGCTTTGATCCTCAATTTGGATGGTCATTCGGAGTACGATTGAGGTGAAATTTGGTTCTACGTAATCCTCTCAACAAGAACTACAAATCTAATAGTTTAGATTTCGATTTTGGTAACATCCTTCCAAACTCAATTCTTGTTTAGTTGTTACTTTGGGAGAAGATATTGATATATTATTGGTGTGCCTCTAGTGTTATCTAGAGAAGACTTTGTATTGCCCATTATTGTTGATAGTGGAAGTTTTACTGGACTAGGTCCCGTGGTTTTTCCCATCTTGGGTTTTCCACGTTAAAAATCTTGGTGTCTCGTATTTTTATTTTGGTGCTTTCTTTTACCTGCTGGCGTTATTTAGGTGGTATCTTTGGTTAATTCCTATTTTTTTATTGGCACATGGGAAATAGTTTTTGATCTTGGATATAATTGTGACTTGGGTGGAGCCTGGTATTTTGCGCTCTTTCGGTTTATTTCCCAACAAAGTGGTATCAGAGGCTTGGTTGGTCAGTTGGCTAATTTGTGCTAATTAAAAATGGATGATTCAGATAGTGGGTACTTGAAAATATTGAATACATCAAACTATTCAGATCGGAAGCCTAGAATGGAAGACTATTTGTATTGTAGAGATTTGTTTGAGCACTGTTCTAGGAGATAAAGGTAAACCATCTGATATGAGTGATGAAAAATGGGTTAGCATGCACAGAAAAACAGTGGGTAATATTAGGAAGTGGATTGGTCAGAGTATATTTCAACACTTTTCTCAAGAGACTAGAGCTGATGTGTTATGGGAAAAACTTGAACGAATGTTTGAACGGAAAACTGGAATGAATAAATCTTCTTGTTTGGGAAATATTACTCAGTTGAGATACAAAGATGGTGCTGATATGAGTGAGCATTTGAGTACCTTTCAGGGGTTGATAAACCAGGCAACTTCATTGAAACTGAACTTGGATGATGAGGTACAGGCTTTGCTGTTTTTCAATTCACTACCAGATAGCTGGGAAACAATGGTGGTATCCATTAGCAATTCAGCTTCAAATGGTGTTCTAACCATGGCTATGGCTAAAGAGGCAGTGTTGGATGAGGAGATTAGGAGAAAGGAACAAGGCACTTTTAATGAGTCCTAAGCACTGACTATGCAAAAGAAAGAAGGAAGGGGGAGAAGCAAGAGTAGAGGTCCTTATAATAGGAATGACAGATCTAAGACCAAACATGAGTCATTGAAAAATGTTGAGTGCTATCATTGTAAAAAGAAAGGGCACTACAAGAAGCACTGCAGAGTCTTGAAACGAGAACTTGCTGAGAAAAAGGGTAATGGGAAGGTGAGAGACGAAGAAGATACTACAGCAGTAGTGGTAGCCGATGATGATATGTTGGTATTTTGCAACGATGGTCATATCAATATTACCAGTCAAGATAGTGATTGGATAATTGATTCAGGTGCATCATATCATGTTACCCCACACAGACATTTCTTCTCAACCTCTACCGATGGAGACTTTGGCTTTGTTAGGATGGGAAACGAAGTTTCTTGCAAAGTTGTTGGCAAGGGTGATATTTGTTTAGATACAGATACCAGATGTCAGTTAGTCTTGAGGAATGCCGGACATATTCCTGATATTCGTCTTAATCTTGTTTCCACTGGAAAGCTTGATGATGAAGGCTACTATAGTTCTCAAGGTGGAAGCAAATGGAAACTCAGCAAAGGGAACCTAATCCTTACCAGAGGAAGGAAGCAAAATACTCTTTACTTGATGCAAGCCAAGTTGGGAAGAGGAGAGGTGAATGTAATTCAAGATTCTTCTATTGATCTTTGGCACAGGCGACTTGGGCACATTAGTGAGAAGGGAATTCAAACACTTGTTCGCAGACAACTCCTCCCTAATGTAACAGGTACTTCTCTTAAATCATGTGTTGATTGTATTTATGGAAAACAACATAGAGTTGCCTTTCAAAGATTTCCTTCATCTAGAAAGCTAAATCTATTAGAGTTGGTGCACACTGATGTCTGCTATATGAAAGATAGGTCTCTTAATGGTGCAATTTATTTTGTTACTTTTATTGATAATTTCTCTAGAAAAGTCTGGTGTACTGCTTTGAAGTCTAAAGACCAAGTCTTGGGTGTGTTTAAAGACTTTCATAGCAAGGTCGAAAGGGAGACTGGTAAACAATTAAAGTGTGTTCGAGCCGATAATGGTGGTGAGTATAGAGGACCATTTGAAAGCTACTGTAAGTCTCATGGGATCAGGCTAGAGAAGACAGTACCAAAAACACCACAGGAGAATGGAATAGCAGAAAGGATGAACAGAACTATCACTGAGCGGATCATATGTATGCTTTCCAATGCCAAGCTGTCAAAATCCTTTTGGGGTGAAGCAATGAGAACTGCAGTTGACCTGATTAATCTTTCTCCGTCAGTTCCTTTGGATGGTCATATTTCAGAGAGAGTATGGAAAGGTAAAGAAGTATCCCTCAACCACTTGAGAGTCTTTGGTTGTCGTGCATTTGTTCACATTCCCAAAGATGAGAGATCAAAGCTTGATGTAAAATCCAAGCAGTGTATTTTCTTGGGATATGCGCATGCAGAGTTTGGTTATAGGTTGTATGATCCAGTGGAGAAGAAATTGATCAGAAGTAGAGATGTTGTTTTTCTTGAAGATTAAACCATTGAAGATATTGTAAAGCATGATAAGCCTAAACCAAAATCAAGATTCTCTGATGACATGCCTTCTAATTCAGATCCGGTTCCTACACCAACTAGTTCTGATGTGCCAGTTCCAGAAACAAGTGATTCAAATCAAGGGGGAGCTGAGGATAACAATGATATTGGTGAGATTGAACAAGAAGTACCACAGCCACAGTCACAAGATGAACCTAGGAGATCTATTAGGGAAAGAAGACCCTCCACTAGGTATAATCCTAATGAATATGTATTGTTGACTGATGGAGGAGAGCCAGAATCATATAGTGAAGCTTTGGAGCATGAGAAGAAAGAAGAATGGTTGCAAGCTATGCAAGAGGAGATGGTATCTTTACAAGAAAATCATACCTACGACTTGGTGAAATTGTCTACATGCAAGAGAACACTAAAGAACAAGTGGGTCTACAAGTTAAAGAATCAGGAGAATAGCTCACAACCTAAGTACAAGGCAAGATTGGTTGTGAAGGGGTTCAGTCAAAAGACAGGTATAGATTTTGAAGAAATCTTTTCTCCCGTGGTAAAGATGACATCTATTCGAGTTGTTCTTGGAATTGCTGCAAGTTTGAATCTTGAGATTGAGCAACTTGATGTGAAGACAGCCTTTCTACATGGTGACTTAGAAGAGGAAATTTATATGGAGCAGCCAGAGGGGTTTACAGAAAGTGGTAAGAAGAATCTGGTACGTCGTCTCAGGAAAAGCTTATATGGTTTGAAACAGGCACCGAGATAGTGGTATAAGAAATTTGACTCCTTTATGACAGATAAAAAATACCACAGAACCACATCAGACCATTGTATATAAGTGAAGAACTTCTCAGATGGTGATTTTATTATCCTCTTATTGTATGTGGATGATATGTTAATTGTTGGTCACGATGCCGTGAAGATTGACAGGTTGAAAAAGGAGTTAGGCAAATCTTTTGCAATGAAAGATTTGGGTCCAGCTAAACAAATTTTGGGGATGAAAATCACTCGAGATAGGCAAAATGGAAAGCTTTGGTTATCTCAAGAAAAGCATATTGAGAAAGTACTTGACAGGTTCAACATGAGCAATGCTAAGGAAGCTTCTACTCCACTTGCAGGCCACTTCAAGTTAAACATTGAGTAGTGTTCGAAAAGTGAGAAAGACAAAGAAGACATGAAGAAAGTTCCTTATGCTTCAGCAGTTGGTAGTCTGATGTATGCTATGGTTTGCACTAGACCAGATATAGCTCATGCGGTTGGAGTAGTTAGTTGATATCTCTCTAATCCTAGTAAAGAACATTGGAATGCAGTCAAGTGGATTCTCAGGTATCTCAAGGGAACTTCCAAATTATGTTTGTGCTTTGGAAATGGCAATATCATACTTGATGGATACTCTGATTCAGACATGGGAGGTGATCTTGATAAGAGAATATCTACATCTGGTTACTTGATGACTTTTGCAGGGGGAGCAATATCGTGGCAAAGTAAGTTGCAAAAATGTATTGCTCTTTCTAGTATAGAAGCAGAGTATATCGCAGCTATTGAAGCTTGTAAAGAAATTCTTTGGTTGCAGAGGTTTCTTCAGGAATTGGGCTTGAAACAAGAAAAGTATAATCTTCATTGTGACAGTCAGAGTGCTATTCATCTGTGTAAGAATTCTACGTTTCACTCTCAATCCAAACATATTGATGTGAGATATCATTGGATTAGAGAAGTTTTGGATTCCAAGCTACTAATGCTTGAGAAGGTGCGCACGGATGATAATGGTTCTGATATGCTGACTAAGGTGTTGCCTAGGGAGAAATTCTTATTTTGCAGACAAGAAGCAGGTTTGGTTGTATTTCCCAAATGAGCTGGAGGGGGAGATTGTTGGACTTAATATGTCCAACCCATTTGGTGGACAAATAAAACAAAACAAATAAAAGCCCACAAACAAAGTAATAATCTAACAAAATCATCAAGCATAGATGACACCAATTTTTTCTGGGGTAATTTCGTTGAGAGAGAGGCGGACAGCAAAGAAGAAAATTGCAAGAGTTTCTTCAAGCTTTGATCCTCAATTTGGATGGTCATTCGGAGTCTGATTGAGACGAAATTTGGTTCTACGTGATCCTCTCAACAAGAACTACAAATCTAACGGTTTAGATTTCGATTTTGGTAACATCTTTCCAAATTCAATTCTTGTTTAGTTATAACTTTGGGAGAAGATATTGATATATTATTGGTGTGCCTCTAGTGTTATCTAGAGAAGACTTTGTATTGCCCATTATTGTTGATAGTGGAAGTTTTACTGGACTAGGTCCCATGATTTTTCCTATCTTGGGTTTTCCACGTTAAAAATCTTGGTATCTCGTATTTTTATTTTGGTGCTTTCTTTTACCTGCTGACGTTACTTAGGTGATATCTTTTGTTAATTCCTATTTTTTTATTGGCACATGGGAAATAATTTTTTATCTTGGATATAATTGTGGCTTGGGTGGAGCCTGATATTTTGCGCTTTTTCGGTTTATTTCCCAACATCAACTAGTGAATCAAATATATTAGTTTTCTCTGATTATTTCTTTATGTACTTTATTTAATTTAAAATTAACTTAATATTATTTGACAAGTAAATACGTGTAACTATATCAATCACTTTCGTATTAGAACGTAGAAATATAAATCAAAATCATTTGCTCAAATGTCTAATAATTTCAACCTTCCAACAAGAAAAGCAGAGACAAATAACAAATTGAAACGCCACTCAAGAATAATATAGCAGTAGAGCAGTATGGGTACCCCTACAACTTTAGTCCTAAGACTTATTAGCTGCCTGGCCAGTTCAACGGCACTCACCTAACCCCAACAAGACGATTTACGCCAATAAGACATTTGTTCGTTTAAAAGAAATCTCCAACTATTCAAAAGCACGAAATCATCATCACTGCAATTTGCTCATTTATTTGGTATTATTTTTTATGGATAATTTATTTGATATTAGTCAAACTTTATAAGGTTTTTGACATCCAAAATAAAATAAAATTTTAAAAGAAAATAATTACAATATATAGAGAACTGAATTATAAAGTTATATTTTACTAATTCAGAATTTTATCTACACAATATATTCCACGTTAATTTCTTCAAAAAAAAAAAAAAGAAGAAGAAGAATAATAAAACCTTTCCAAGTTAAAACCTTCCTTTGAAACCTTTGGATTATTTTTTCTTTCAATATATTGCCTTCAACTAATTGTCAATGCTAGCCGTGTTAAATATGTGGGAAAAGGCAGTTTTGCCTCTAAGCAATTAAAGGGTTTTATGACCAAAATATTCTAATGATTACTTGTAGGTCCAATCTACTATCATAACTTTTTTTTTCAATTAATTTAGTACCAAATCAGTGATAAATGATAATGATGTTATTGTTCCTTATTGAAAGACATTTTGACTTTGAACTATTGCACAAATAATGCTTGTATCCTCCTTACTTCTCCAACTTCAAGAGAAAATTTGCTCCACTTTTATCCACACGGGGAAAATCTTAGATGAAGATAATGTTTGCTCTAATTTCATCAAAATAGCGATTATACCTGACACTTGAGGCTGGCTTGTGGTTACTTGGAAGGCTATTTGGCTATTGCAAAAGGTAATCCATTGTATGCTAACTTTTTCTCTAAAAGTATGATATTTTACTCCTTTTTTTCGAATAACCAGATTTGAATTGGCCCCTTTTTGGGGAAGTTAATTAATTTTTAAAAAAATATTCTTTCTCATATTGATTTTCTCTACTTATCAATATTTAAATTTTCAGAAATCCTATATCTATAATTCTTTATTCTGTAAATTAACTATTTATGAATGTTTCTATAAATTCTTGAAATTTAACTATTTTGGTACTAATAAAATTCATTCAAACTCAATAATGCTATTAAGGGATTAGACTAAAATAAAAAATAGGAGAAATTTAATCTGAACTTATTTGGGTTTGTACCTAACTAGTCTGCATCTCCCATTATAGTTCCCATTTAGATTTCTACTATGATCCATTATTCCAGCATTATTCACGGAGAAGGCACTTTTTGTGCTTAAAAATGAATTCCAAAAAAAAAAAAATCCAAATAAAGCATATAAATTTGATTAAAATAATATATGTCAGGCGCCATTAATTTGGGGAATACCCAGGGCGACATTTGGCAATGTCAATTTCTTTGCGATGCTTGAGAGTAAAAGCAAGAAGAAGGCGGGCCGGGATGGTGTGGGGAGAGGAGAAACGAAAAGAAAAGATTGCTCATTTTATGTGATATAATGGAATAAAGTAATTAAAAGATAACATCAACGTAATTTATTTAGAAAAACAAATATATGGCCATTTTGATCAAGGAGGATTTTTCTTTTTTCTTTTTTTTTTTAATGATTTTCAATTGTTGTTTTCTTGGCGGACCTAAAATAAAACAATGTTATGGTAAACTAAAATAAAAATATTCCCAACTATACTAATTTTACTTGACGGAATAGTATCAATTTAATAAGAAATTAATCTAAATGTAATAATTTCTCCTTTTATCATAGTCTTAATCATAGATGTAAATTTTATGGGGAGGTGTTTTTATAGTGTTAATCCACATTTTGGTTGGATGAAGACAAACTTAGCTGCTTACTTATCTCGGTGTTCCCTTCTTTTGCTGCTGGTTCTTCTCAGCACTTTGTATTGGAGGTGACTCATAATGCTACAATGCCTGATGTTGATGATGCCCCTTCAGATGCACACGACTAGAGAGGATTTGTTTCTTTTTCCCTTGTCTTTGTTGTTATTTTCCTTTTATTTTATTTTCCCTTTCTAGTCTAGGTTGTTCTTTATTTATTTTTGTTTTTGTTATTTTGAGAAAGTTTCGATTCTTGGGTTGTATTTAGTATCTAATGAACTTTTTTTCTAGACAGTCATGTGCTCTGTATTCTAGGTGATGTAGCTTACACTTCTACCGGGTGAATCCACAACTTTGTTAATTTTCATCAAACATTGTGTCTTTGAGATCGTTTATCTTTACCCTTTATCTTTGTGGTCCCTCTAGTTGTGTTTTCTTATTTTTATTTCGTTCATTAAGGACAATGTATGATTTAAGTATGGGAGAGGGTTTTGGATTTCTTTTTCAAGATTTTTCATGAATTTGGGTAAAATTTTTCAATACTTTTGGTCATTTTTTATATTAAAAATAGAGATATTACTTGTCTTTTTACTTGAAATATGATTTAATTCTTATTTGGTTGAGTTTGATCTTAGATAATCTTGGATATTAAATTGAATACATACTAAGTCTTGATAATTTGGTTTAGTGTTATTTATTTTTGTTGCTGTCAAAATGATGAGCCGATGTAACCAGGTATCAGTTACACTTCCAATAAATACAAACGATCCGATATGGTGAAACAGAAAACGGTATCAGATCTTTTTTGAATTAGGGATAGGGTTCCTTGAACTTACTATAAAAAGGGTTCAAGAAAGTCAGCTAAAAATGCACAACGGAAGAACTTTTTGAAACAATAAACAGATACGTGTATTGATTTGCTTCAAAGAAAGTATAGAAAAGGTTTAAATTCTGAAAGAAGAACGGAAAGCTGTAAAGAAAGCGGGAAATAAAGTTGTAAAGGAAAGCCGTAATAAAGTGGTAAGAAAGTTGTAAGAAATTGAAATCCTAGACTAAAAAGCTGTAAATGACTATAAAGTAGAAGAAATTAAAATTTAATGTTGTTGGTTGATGATGGTCGTGTCTGGGTTCTGGGCAACACTCTCATTTTATACTCGCTGCAATCGAGCTATTAACAGATCGTGGAGTTTCTTCCGGCCAAAGAATGCTCCCAATGGTCGTGGATAAGCTCGCAGAATTCTTACGCTGAAAGATCAGGAATTCATTTTACTTTTTATCAGTTTCGTGGTGCCGATGTTGACTATGACTAACAGTTGCTCAAAACGTTGACTTTATCGGCTCGAAAAAAAACTTATCAAATCAGCAACGGCTCAAAGTAACTGTTGCATTTTGGCAAAGCTGACGTCAACAAATGCCCCCCCAAGTCCTGTTGCTTCAACTGACACGAGTCAGCGAAGCGACGAGAGTCGTACAGTCATTAATAGCAGTCGTTCCTTTTCCGACAAAAATGAAACGTCTCGAACGTTGTAGAACATTTGTGACACCTCGGCTTTAGAACTTGTGAACGGCTTAATTTCAAACTCCCTTATAAATAGCAGTGGTCCCCAATCGAAACTCTTCACTTCCTACGACTTCTATTTTCTTCAGAATTCTACTACTTAAGTGATTCATCAATCTTTTACCTCCTTGTGATTATCCCTTGCGATCTGTAAATTTTCTATCAATAAAAAGAACAAACTGTGATGGCGACTCCCATTGACAAGAACATCCTTTCCCCGATCCAAGCCGATGCCAACCTATTCACCTTAGGCCCCCGTCTTTTACTTACAAAGGTTACCACTGAATACTTGTGGTTTGTCTTGCCTGTCGATTTTACCTTTCCTTTGCAACAGAACACCTTTACAATTGACAATCTCCCCACCTCCTTCCGTCATTGGCCCCGTAAGCTCAAGAATTACAGAGAATGGCGGGACCACTGCCATGCCCAATTTGGGGCCATCTAGGAATAGTGGGGGATTTCGGATGCCATCATGATGACTAACTTTGAAATGGCGTTTGACCACAACCTATTTGCCGCCGTTCTTCCCTTCTGGTCCTCGGCGATCAACAGCTTCATCTTTCCGCACGGGATATTTTTCCCTACCATCCTAGATATTTGCACCATCCTCGGCTTCCGGTGCGATGGTGACGAGATTCTGAGGCTCCACGATAAAGAGAATCTAGCAGCCGTTGAGGCTCGTCTCGACAAGGCCCCCTCTTCATACGGTAATTTCATTGCCGCTCAGAGAGGGGTGGATGGCACTCCTTCAAACCAGGAGCAAGCGGCCTTCTTATGGCTCTGGTTGTGTAAGTATATTATCTGCTCTCATTCTACTGGCATTAGCAACGAGTACCGATACTACGTATCAGCTTTCCTATGAAGCAAAAGATATTGCGACCTAGTCTCTCTGGTCCTCGCCCTAGTCTACATCACCATCAATCAGCTTATGACCACTCTTTCCGCTAGAGAGGATCCGACCAACCTTGGGGGTTCGCTCTGGATTGCCCAACTATGGCTGTACCATTATCTACCCAATTTTAGTATCAGTCGAATTACAGGAGCCTCTGCGAGCCCTTTTGAACAAGTGACAGGATATCGACTGCTGCAAGTTCCCCTGAACACTGCCTCTGTCGAGACCATCGTCTCGTATCTCCACCAATGTCGAGACTTCCATGTTGCCACCTTCTTTCCTTATGATGCCATTAAAGAAGGCCCCATCTAGTTGAAGAGCCTATCGAAAAGCCCCGAAGCAACTCAAGAGACTTTATGGGCCCGAATTCTATACCCTTGAGAAATTCTCTTGGGGGCCAAGCCTGAAGCCCGAAGTGCTAAGACCTCCTGTGAAAGGTATAATCCTCACTGCTTCTCCCGTCAGCTTGGGCTGATACAAGACATCCCTGCTGATCTATGGCACGTTTCTACCTTTTCTGTGAAGCCCGTGCTGTCGGTTGAGAATGTATAGACCTTAGTCGATAGCACCCTGGCCATCTTGTGGACCTTCGAATTCAAGCCCTTTCAAGTGGTGCTGGAGACTTCCCCTAAGTTCAATTCATAGTGGAAACTGCTGAGTGAGGCCCTATTCTCCGACCACGGTGGTGTTTACCTTCTGTGAATTCCTAGGCTGACCACCACTTTGCCTGAGCCATCATCAGCTAAGAAGGGAAAACAGGTAAAACCTCTTGTAAGCCGTACAATAATATCAGCATTACGCACTCCCTTGGTGCCAAAAACTATTGCTACTGCTTCCGTTGTCCCCGAAGAAGAGGAAGGAGATAGAGATCCTATCTCTTCTTTGGTGATCAAAGAGGAAGCATGAAACACCGACTCCTTCCATTTCCAAGGTTTGCTTCTGTCAACCTTGTCTTGCTCAGCTTCTTCAATACTCAATTTGTCTAACTACCATTTTAATTCTTTCTGCAGAAGCGTAAGCAAAGGATAAGTCATCTCGTTGTCATCGACACTTCTTCTGACTCAGAAAAAGACATTCCGCTCCAATCTTTAGCAGAAAGAGCATCTGAAAAGGCAGTTCTTCCGATGACAGATATCTCATCGGCTGAGGCTACGACTCCTCTTTCAACAGCTGAAGTATCGGATTTTCTACCAGCGACAGACCTTCTGTTAGCTGAGGCATCGGCTCCAAGAAACCCATCCCCTATTCTGCCAGGGCCTGATATTAAAGAACCAGTTGCCACTGTTACAAAAACAACTCTGCCTCCAGGGAACTGAAGAGGCTGTTGCTCTTCTACCGATGACGACATTACCTTCAGCGCTGAACTTTCTCGATGGCCTCATCGGGACCTCTTTACTTACTGATAAATATACCCTTGACAGTGTGAGCCGCGCTTTTTTTCAGATTGTACAATCATCTTAGCTGGACATGCCCCCTATGCTTCAGGACCTGGCAATTGGGTGCCTGGGACAAATACACTTCATAGGGCGCTTTCTTTTAGACACGCAAAATCATCGGGATAAAGCTCATGATCAGTTAGAACTTCTGAAACTACATCGAGAAAATGCAGCATTCTCAGAGAGGGACAGCCGAGAATTCGTTAACCATCTTACGCTTTTTCGAGCTGATATTATGGAGAGAATAGAGAAGATTGAACGGCTTTAGCATTGGCTATTGGATCTTCAAGAAGAACTTAACTCTGAGAAAAGGGTCTTAGAGCAAAGGCTTGAATCAGAAAAAGGACTTCAGGAAGCTGTCAAAGCCATTGATAACTCCAACATCAAACATAATGATGAATGGCTAAAGCTGGAAGTAGAAGAGGAATTTCTTAAAGCTGAACTGAAAAGCTCAAATGTTCTGCTAAATGAGATGAAATCCGGATGGGACCGCTTCGTGGTTGAACTGAACAAGATTCTTCATCCTCCGATCACTGATGGAGCCGGTCCTTCCGGAACTCAAACTGAGGAGACTATCATCACGGCGGCTAAAACAAAGGTTCCAAAGACAGTTACAGATAAAGTCAACCTGCCCCCCAAGAAGGAACCAGAACCTGAGCCAGAAATGGCTGAAGTAAGGCTTCCAATCCCTGATCCGCAGCCAACGGGAACTGACATGGTGACTAGCCAGGATTCCGAATCAGAAGACCCTAATCGGCTAGTGATTGTTCCATATCGACCGATATAAATGCCCAACTTCCCCTTTGATGATAGCTTATCCTCTTTGTTATGAAGCTTATGGCTATCTGATCGGCCTCTTGTGATAAGCTTATGACCATTAATATATCAGAACATTTTTCCAACAGAACTTCTTGTTCAAACTCTCTCATTCTTTTCAATTATTATTATTATTATTATTATTATTATTATTATTATTATTATTATTATTATTTAAATTCTCTAGTTCCTTCCCAAAATGTCGGATAATAATGTTTCAAGAACTTACCGTTAATCACCTTGCCTGCTTCTTTTCCATCAGGTATCATCAGGCGATAAGCCTCTCCGTAAAAAACTTGAGTTATTAAGAATGGACATTCCCATGAAGCAAACCACTTGCCATACCTTGGATCTTTTGGTGCAAGGGGCAAAATAGTCTTCCATACCATGTCTCATTCTTGAAAACTTTTTTCACGGACTTTCCGATTGTACGCCATTGATACCTTTTTCTTGTGCCGTTTTACATTCTCTAAGGCAATCCAGTGATCCTCCTCAACTTGATCTAAACTTAGGACCAAGGTTTTCTGATACTCTTTAGTCGTTAGACTATGCTGATAGGCTATCCGGGCTGATTATAGTGAAAACTCCATAGGTAACACAGCGTCCTATCCATAAGTTAGTCTAAATAGGGTAAAACCAGTAGCAGTCTTAGCAGCATTCTGATGGGCCCATAATACTTCCTATAATGTCTCATGCCACCTCCTCGAATTGTCTTCTACTACCTTACGGATCATGCTAATTAAAGTTTTATTCGTTGCCTCTGCTTGTCCGTTAGCCTGTGCATAATAAGGAAAAGAATAAAGCAACTTAACTTTGAATTGGGTTAGAAAGTTATGTACCTTATCCCCTGTAAATATCGTCCATTGATCCGTTTTCACTGTCTCTGGGGTTCTGAAACGGAAGAGAATGCTCTGTCGGAGAAAGTTGATGACTGCCATTTGTGTCACCTTGATCAATGGCTGTGCCTCCACCAACTTGGTGAAGTAATCTGTTGCCACTAGTATGAATGTGTGTCTTTTTGCTAAAGGTGGATAAATCTTTCGATAACATCCAAAGCCCATCCATGGAAATGCCAAGGTTTAATGATTGGATGCAATTCTGTGGAAAGAGTGTGTAATAGAGGATCATGCTTTTGGCAAGCTTCACAACCAACAGCATAAGCATTACAATCTGTGGTCATCGATGGCCAAAAGAAACCATGGCATTGAAGCATCCATTTCAGTTTTGGGCCCACCTGATGTGCTCCACATAGGCTTTCATGTACTTCTGCTATAGCCCGCAATATTTCTTCTTTTGAGAGACACTTTAAAAGAACCCCGATGTGACTCTGTTAGAACAAATCATTGTCTATCAAGGTAAAGCTGAGGGTTTTTTGTTTTAAGTCGCGAGACGCTTGACCAGTCGGGTTTCGTAAGTACGTAACAATCTCCTATCGCCAATCATCCTGATACTCTATTTCTGCTATCTGTTGGCACATGACAGCTTTCTTAAAACCTGAGGCCATCTGAGCTAAATCATTAGTGCCTTGATTTTCTAATCTGGGAACATGAACTAGAATAACCTCCTGAAAACGCTGAAGTAACCTTTTTACCTCCTGCAATCTGTCTGACAGAAACGGGTTAGCACATTTATAATCTCCTAATACTTGTCGGATAACCACCTGAGAATCTCCTAAAATTTTAAATATTTAAACCTCCAATACTTTCAGAATCCATAGTCCTAATAAAAGAGCATCATATTTCGCTTGATTATTAGTTGTTCCCTTCTTTAACTCAAAGTGAATCTTATCCTGATGTCTATTTGGAGATTCAATAACCAAACCAATGCCGACCTTTTGTTGGGTGCTTGATCCGTCAAATTGCAAAACCCAAGGCTTCAACGAAATGTACCTCTGTGTTGAATTTCCTTCCGTTTGTAGTACTTCCAAAGAAGGATGTTCGGCTAAGAAATCCACAATAGCCTGTCCTTTGATTGCCCTTAACGGCTCATGAGTTAGGAAAAAAGCATATAATTTGACTGCTTATTTCATAAGCTATGCATTTAACAAAGGACGATTCAATAAGAATTTAATTAAATCTACCTTGCACAAGACATGTACTTCAACTTTGTGCACGCATAGTGGAGAGATAAGCACAATTTTTCAATAGGGGTGTACCTGGTCTCTGTGTTCGATAGATTTCGAATAAGATAGTATACTGCTCTTTCAATCCCTTGTCGGTCATCCTGAGCTAATAAACTGCCGATGGATTCTTGTGCAGTTGAAATGTATAATTTCATGGGAGATTGGTTGTATGGAAGTGCTAACACCGGTGGATATGATAAAGCTATCTTTATCTGATCAAATGCTACCGGATGCTCAGGCTACCAAATAAAATCTTGAGATAACTTTAATCGTAATAAAGAGGAAAAAGCTTTCTGTTTACCTGCAGAGTTTGCCAAAAAACGTTGTAGGAAATTGATTTCCCTCAGAAAACTCTGAAGCTCCTTCTTCGTCTGAGGAGGTCTTGCTTGTAAAATGTCTCTTGCTTTGTTCTGATCTATTTCAATCCCCCTCTGGTGTACTAAAAAACCAAAGAAATTTCCAGCAATAACTCCAAATGCACACTTAGCGGGATTGATCTTCAAATGGTGTTTGCCCATTCAGAGAAACGCTTGTTCCAAATCAGCCAAATGTTGTAAGAAAATGGGGGACTTTACAACCAAGTCATCTATGTAGACCTCCATTGTGCTGCTAATAAGATCATGAAAGTTGAGGTTCATAACCCGTTGAAAAGTGGCACCAGCGTTCTTCAAGCCAAATGGCATGACTACCCACTCGAATAAGCCGATAGACCCTGGGCAACGGAATGCTATTTTATGCGTATCTTCCTTAGCTATGAATATCTGGTTATACCCTGAATAACCATCCATGAAACTTAAAAATTGGTTACCTGCAGCGGAATCCACTAACATATCTGCCATCGGCATAGCATATTTGTCTTTCGGAGTAGCCAAGTTTATGTTTCCGAAGTCTATGCAGACACGTAGTTAACCATTCTTCTTAATGACCGGCACAATGTTAGAGATCCAATCTGTGTAGTGCCACGTACGAATGAATCCACACCAAAGTAACCTTTCTATCTCTTCCTCTATCCTGGGTAGCAACACGGGATTAAAATGTCTTGCCGATTGTTTTTAAGGCTTAAAGCCCTCTTTGATAGGTAGACGATGCTCCACAATGCTTCTGTCCAATCTTGGCATCTCATGATAGTCCGATGCAAAGCAATCTTTATACCCGCGGATTAGATATGTCAACATATCTTTTTGCACAATAGAAAAATGTAGACTAACCTTGATTGTTCTATTCTCCCCAAGTTCTCCTATGTCTACTTCTGTTAACGGATCTTGAGTAACAAAACTAGGAGCTCACCGGACCTCCGGATCCTCAGGTCGTAATCCATTTTCCCTTGGCTCTTCAGTCGCAATCAGGTTTTGAGCCATAGTTAGCTTGGCATATTGGCTAGGATTAAAGGCCGGATGATAAAATAGAGCTTCGTTCATGTGAATTTCTGCTAAAAATAGATTGGGATCAGCTAGAATTTTCTCTACCCGTTCTCTGTCCCATATCAACATCATTTGATGTAAAGTGGACGGTACGCAGTGGTTTGCATGAATCCAATCTTTGCACAATAAAACGGAATAAGCTGGATTTGCATTAATTATAAAAAGACCGTCTTACTGGTCTTGGACCCGACTATAACTTCAAAGGTGATAACGCCTTCTGTCGCGACTTCTTCTCCAGTGAAGTTAACCATCTGCACATTGGTCGGAGACAAATCTGTCCTATCTTTTTCTAATCGTTTCAATGTAAAGAAAGGCATTACATTCAAGACAGCTCCACCATCAACAAAAATCCGAGTAAAAGGCTTGCTGTTGATATGTGCTTTGATATATAAGGGCTTGAGATGGTTGACACTCTGGGCTGTCGGAATTGGAAAGAGCATCCCTTCTCATGGGACCTTGACATCAACTAATTCCACTGCAGCTTTTTCCTTTGCATGAAAATCCTCTTCCATGGACTCTTGACGAGAGATAGCTTGAAAACTTGACGGCAGGATGCTGACCATATTTTAGCCATTATCATGGGATAATTGTTCTTTGACCCAAGCATCAAGAAGCCGCCTTTATTGTGCTCGCTTCCACTGTTCACATCTTTTTTGGGATTTTGATGGTTGGGAAAACGGCCAGGCAGAAATGGCTTCTCTTGGGGTACCTGCACTGTTAGTTTCTCTTCGTTGCCATGAAAATGTGCTACAAATGAAGGAGGGGATAAACAGGTAAAAACAGATGGTTTACCATCCAATCTTTGGAATCCTTTCCCTATCATCTCCAGTTTGTTGCTTTCTGTAGGTTCTTCATAATTCCTACCCTCTTTTGTTTGCAGCATGCGTGCATCGATTAACGAAAATGGATCCATGTCTACCAAAGTCCCTTCCTTTTTATCTGCAAACTTTAATCTTCTGTCCTGGATAGCCTTTTGAATGGTATTCCTGAAAATAACACAACTATTAGTATTATGAGAAAAAGAATTGTGCCATTTACAGTACCTTTTTCCTTTCAAATCTTCTTGGCTTGAGATCCTATGTCCGTAAGTCAGACAGATTTGTTTATTTGCCACTAACTGGTCAAAGATTTGTTCATCTTTTGAAACATCAAAAGAGTAAGATGGTCCTGCTGTGGCAACTTCTTCTTTCCCTTTGCCAGGCTTCAAATGTGGACACATGTAGGAGGAACCCTTTACCAGCTCAGCTGCCATTACCTCTATAGCTTACTCTTCATCGTCCTCATTGGTATTGTCTATGATTGATATCATTGTCTGGCCTTGGGAGAACTTAACGGAACGCCTCTTCTCCTTCTCATTGATCATCTCTTCTATTCTGACAGCATGAGATAATAAATGGGATAGATCAGAGAAATCTTGAAGAAGGAGTCGTTCTTTGAGTTGCGGATGCATCCTGCTGATAGCAATTCTTGCACATTCTGTTTCTGGCAACTAGGTTGTGCACTTACACTTAGTCTGCCAGAAACGCTTAATAAAATTCGCAACATCTTCTGATCCCTTTTGTTTTATTGCTAAGAGATTGGCAATGGAAACTTCCGGTGCAGGTTTAAAGAACCGTTGGTGAAAAATTCTTTCCATGTTAGCCCATGAGTATACAGAGTTAGGAGCTAGATTGGCATACCATGTGAACGCTGCCCCTGTTAAAGACAATGAAAATAGTTGTAATTTATGCCATTCATTATTTCCCAACTCACCATATTGTGCTGTAAACCTTCTGATGTGTTCTATGGTGGACTTATTATCTTCAACAGAGAACGTAGTAAACTCAAGTAGCTTAAAACCTTGAGGGAGTACTACCATGGAATCCTCCCAAGCAGGATAAGGTTTTTGGTATACGAGCCGATCCTGTGACTGTTGACGAAATACTTCCGTCATTATATCAGCTAGCTGGTATGACTGTTGAATTTTTGATGAAAGACCTTGCATGATAGGTTGAGAACTTTGCCCCATGAAAGGCTCAGTACTTCCGATCCCCTGCACTGGATAAGCCATTGTCGTTGCCGGATATACAGGGGGATAAGAAGTAAAGTAATTCGGCTGCCCCTCGAATGGTGGCATATTTCCCCTAACAAAGGTTGGGGCTGCTTCATAAGTTGTTGGTAATCCTGTTATCGAAACAGGACTCCTTTCTGGAAACACTTCTGCTGGCATAGTGTTCTGAACCACTACTCCTGGAATAACTTGATATCCTCCAGTAGTAGGGAAAGGCATTTCTCTACGCAGAAAGTGAATTAATCCATAAGATGGTGCGCCATCAGCCGATGGCATGGGGTATGCAGGTGCCATGGTTGTCCCTTGTATAGGGTAACCCGGTGTCTGAGTGAAAGTTTGCACATTTTACCTCTGTGCAAATTGTTGGAGCTTGTTCTGAAACAGAGGTAAAAAAATAGTAGCAAATTGTGGGATAAGACCCTGCAAGAGCTCACCAGTACATTATTTCATAGTATGTCGGATGGCAGTCAGAGAGGTAGGTGTCGACTGAGACACTTGCGGTGGGGATGAGGACTGACACCCTTGCTCCGGAGGAGTAACTTGAGTATAACTGGAAGTAGTAACAGAAGGATCAAAAACTCCCAGGAAAGTACGGACTGAGAGTCGTTCAGATGATTTCGGTGCAAGTGGCTACTATGAATTGTTTGCCATCAAACGACCTAACCGCAATTGCATGCAAAAACTGACCTCGGGTCCTACTGGGCGTACCAATCTGTGTTGTTGTCAAAATGATGAGCCGATGTAACCAGGTATCGGCTACACTTTCGATAAACACAAACGATCCGATATGGTGAAACAGAAAATGGTATCAGATCTTTTTTGAATCAGGGACAGGGTTCCTTGAACTTACTATAGAAAGGGTTCAAGAAAGTCAGCTAAAAATGCACAACGGAAGAACTTTTCAGAACAATAAATAGATACGTGTATTAATTTGCTTTAAAGAAAGTACAGAAAAAGGTTTAAATTCTGAAAGAAAAACGAAAAGCTGTAAAGAAAGCGGGAAATAAAGCTGTAATAAAGTGGTAAGAAAGCTATAAGAAATTGAAATCCTAGATTAAAAAGCTGTAAATGACGATAAAGTAGAAGAAATTGAAATTTAATGTTGTTGGTTGATGATGGTCGTGTCTGGATTTTGGGTAGTGCTCTCATTTTATACTTGCTGTAATTGAGCCACTAACAGATTGTGGAGTTTCTTCCAGCCAAAGAATACTCCCAACAGTCGTGGATAAGCTCACAGAATTCTCGCGCTGAAAGATCAAGAATTCATTTTACTTCTTATCGGCTTCGTGGTACCGATGTTGACTATGACTAACGGCTGCTCAAAACGTTGATTTTATTGGCTTGAAAAAAAAATTATCAAATCGGCAATGGCTCAAAGTAACCATTGCGTCGACTTGGCAAAGTTGACGTCAACAATTTCTTAGTAAATGAGTGAAGTTTTTTTCTTTGAAAATTGATACAAATGATGTGATGACATATAAGTAGAGAGTATGGGTTGATTTTTATTTTATGGCTTTCTAAACTAAATCTAAATTTGGATTTAAGCAATAGCGTTTGGTAAGATGGAGCATAAAATGTAACTAATTGAAAAAAAAAAATGTTGGGCCAAAAAAATCCAACCCATTTGGTTGGGAAAAAAAAAAAAGGGCCCACAAGAACAAAAACAAAAAAAGGAAACAGAAGTCAATTAGGATTTTTGTGATTGTTGTTAGACGTAGAAAGAAAACCAAAAGCAAAAGTAAAATAGGATTTGGCGGACATCAGTGAGAGGTGGCGGCAACGCGAAGAATAAAGGGAAAAAGACGCAAAAAGTTGTTTCATTTCCTTCTAGTTTTGATCCTCAATTAGATGGTTATTTAAAATTTGATTGAGATGAAATTTGATACCACGTGATCTTCTCAATAACTTCTTATTTATCGGTTTAGATTCCAACTTTAGTAATATCTTACCAAACTCAATTCTTGTTTTATTGTAATTTTGGGAAAAGTTATTAATATATTGTTTAGTGTGCCTCTAATTTTATCTAAAGAAGACTTTGTATTATCTATTATTATTAATAGTGAAAGTTTTTTTTTATTGGATTAGATCCCATAGTTTTTGCCATCTCGGGTTTTCCACGTTAAAAATTATGGTATCTCATATTATTTATTTTTTGTGCTTTCTTGTACCTACTATTGCGATTTTATTTAGTATTTTTGGTTTATTTTTATTTTTTATTGGCACTTGAGAAATAGTTTTGATCTTGGGATAATTTATGATTTAAGTGGAGCTTGGTTTTTTGTCTGTTTTGGTATATTTACCAACAAAGTGATATTAAAGTGGTTGACTATTTGTACTGTAGAGATCGGTTTGAGCCTATTCTAGAGGATAAAGTTAAATTATCTTATATAAGTGAGGAAAAATAAGTGAGTATGCACAAAAAATAGTGGATAATATTTGAAAGTGGATTGGTCAAAGTATATTTTAACACTTTACTCAGGAGACTAGAGCTTTTATGTAATGGAAAAAACTTAAACGAGTGTTTAAAAGGAAAATTGGAATGAACAAATCTTCTTGTTTGAGAAATATTACTTGGTAAAGATACAAAGATAATGCTAATATGAGTGAGTATTTGAGTACCTTTCAGAGACTGATAAACAAGGCAGCTTCATTGAAACTAAATTTGGATGATAAAGTACAAGATTTACTATTTTTAGTTCACTACTAGATAGTTGAGAAACAATGATGGTATCCATTAGTAATTCAGCTTCAAATGGTATCTTAACCATGGCTATGTCTATGGCTGTTCAATAAAATTAAAAATCAAACCAAATCAATCGAACCAACCCAACCCGAACCAAATTTTGATTTTTTGGGTTGGGTTGGTTTGGGTTAAGAAAATTATAAACCAATAGTTTGGTTCGGTTTTTTAAAATTATATAACCCAATCCGAACCTACATATATTAATTAAAAAATTTATTTTAAAATAAAAAATTATGAAAAAAACCATATGTTGGTGGCTATTTATCCACTCTTTCTTTCTTTCTAATTTCTGTCGATTATCTTTGCGGCTCCCCTCCTCTTATTTCTTCCTCTCGAGTCTCGACACTCGACCATGTCACTCTCCATCACCACTTACACCACTATTCGGTCTTTAGTCACTATTGTTTGGAGATGAAAGTGGTACTAGTATTTTCTGACTACTTGGGATCCTTTCAAAATTTCTTCAATTCATTGTCATAGACTCATAGGTATTTTTTGACTGTTTTGGATTTGTAGATAATTTCACGGGATATACTTAAGTTTTCATGCTTATTCATAATAT
The DNA here is from genome assembly GCA_026120185.1 of Voacanga thouarsii. Classification (NCBI taxonomy): domain Eukaryota; kingdom Viridiplantae; phylum Streptophyta; class Magnoliopsida; order Gentianales; family Apocynaceae; genus Voacanga; species Voacanga thouarsii. The sequence continues at coordinate 293,444 of JANUWF010001246.1, read as the reverse complement.
GCTTGTAATTATTTTTTATAATATGTTTTGCATGTATATTGAAAATTTTGAAGTTTAACATCTAGTGGAAACTGGAAAAGGATATGAAACTAATCTATGCTATTTATTTAGTTTATTAGCAAAGCATTCTATGTATTTAACTTTATTTAGTTTGTGTTATTGATATTAAGTAATGTTTTGATATTGTATGGAATTATGAATTTAACTTTGATTAGTTTGTATTATTGAGAAAGGATTACCATTTGTAATATTTAATTAATATTTTTACATGTAATATTTTATCAAATATTAGGGAGTAGTTTATTTACATAATAAATTATGTACAAACCACCTGAATCAAATCAAACCAACTCAAACCGAACACAATCCAAACCGATAGTTTGAAATTTTAAATAGTTTGGTTTGGGTTCAAAATTTCCAAACGAAATATTTAGGTTGGGTTAAAAAATAGATAAAAACGAACCAACCCAATCCATGAACAACCTTAGCTATGGCAAAAGAGGTAGTGCTAGATGAGAAGATCGAGAGGAAGGAACAAAGCACTTTTAATGAGTCCTAGACATTGATTATGCAAAAGAAAAAAAAAAAAGGAAAGGGGAGAAGTAAAAGCAGAGGTTCTTACAGCAGGAATAAAAAATCTAAGAGCATATATGAGTTGTTGAAAACTGTTGAGTGCTATCAATGTAAAAAAGAAAGAACACTACAGGAAGAACTACAGAGTCTTGAAACGGGAACTTGCTAAGAAAAATGGTAATGGTAAGGTGAGAGATGAAGAAGAGACTATAGCAGTTGTGGGAGTCGATAACAATATGTTGGTATTCGGTAATGATGGTCATGTAAATGTTACTTGTCAAGGCAATGATTGGATTATTGATTCAGGTGCATCATACTATGTTACTTTACACAAACATTTCTTCTCAACCTATATTGAAGGAGACTTTGGCTACATTAGGGTGTGAAACGAAGTTTCTTGTAAAGTTGTTGGTAAGGGTAATATATGTTTGAACATAGATACCATATGCTAGTTACTCTTGAGAAATTCCATACATATTCCCGATATTTGTCTTAATCTTATTTCCACTAGAAAGTTTGATGATAGAGGTTACTATTGAAGCTATGAAAACATAACAGAAACCATGCATGCACGGAAAATAGAAGCTAGAAAAAGAACAAAAATGCAAAACACACAGCAGAGAAACTTTTAAAAATTTAATACCTCTATGCTTGAATGTTGTTTTTGAAGCTGGAGTGGATGATGAAAGCTCCGGGACTTCTTCACGCTTGGAAGATATCTCTAGATTAGAGCCTACAATCCTTCGGCTACGTCTTGCTTGCATGAACGCGAATCCTCCTTGAGAACTCAGAATATTCCATTGCCTATTACTATCACCAACTTAGGCAAGAAAAAGCACAATCTCAAAATATTTCTTGATTCTTTGCTATTGATTAGGAAAATCAAGAAATTAAAAAGGAGAAGAATGAATGAGATAGAAGAAGGAGAATAGGCCTTTGGGATTTTTTTCCTTTTTTCTTTCGTGTGTATCCCTTGTGTATACAAAACTCATGACTTCAACTAATGATAGCCAAAACATCAGAGTTTTGATACTTCGAAAGACTCAGAGGCTATCAACAGAAGAGGTTTGGCTTAGCCTAAACTCTTCTGTTCATGAATGAAAAAATCCCTTTTTTTTTGTTCAGGCTATTGGGCTATTAATAATTTATTATTATTCTCCTTGGACCCAATGAGCCCAAAATAATAAACATTAATTAATTATTTCTTGGGCCTATCAAAATAACTCAATAAATAATTAATCAGCCCAAATGAACTAAAATAATTTTTTAATCTTTTTTTTTTCAAATTTAGGCCTAGGTTTATTTTTTAATAATTCAATTTGGGCTTAGGCCCTGAATAATTAATTAACCAATTAAACTAGATAATAAATTTAATTTAATTTCTCTCGTTCTTTTATTTTATTCCAAGTCTAAAAATAAATTAGACATTCTAAATAAAATAAAATCCTTTTAATCGAGACCATTTTCTCAACCTAAAATTAACTAAAACTTACGAGCTATTCCGAGCACCAAAAAGACCCATCGCCTTGACTACTAAAATGACCAAAATACCCTTACTATATAAATAGCTGTATTTTGCATTTTAAATATTTTCTAATATCATTATAAGAAAATATTGACCCTAAGGACAATATTGCGTTAGCTATGTCTTCGACCTACGGGTGAAATAACTAAAATACCTCTCTACATATCGCCGTGCATTTAGAGAGGAAAAAGTGTACTAACACCTCCCTAAAAGACATCTACCATCCTTAAGCTTTTAGTCCAATGATCCACGACTTCTTGGAATATTTCTACTTTTTAAGGGAGCTACCCTAAAGTAAAAATTCAAGTCATGTTCCCCAAGGGTTTGGATAATTTGATCATTTGGACAACCATAAGGGGTGATATAGTATAGAAACTATCTTGTATAAGTCTATCTTAACTAGCTAGTTATATATACCAACATACAAGTATATTGGTCCTACTAAAGAACTTCAACTATAGTATATCAAAGCATACACTTCTAGCTTCGTTAGACCACCAACTCATACTCAAGTAGTAGTGTACGTTTCTATCACATAGTACCTTTAAAAACCACTACTACACGTCTAGTTTTACGTATTCGAAATATGCTTGTGTTATGAAATGGGAAGAGTACTAATTGGCTAAAGGTAAGTCATTCCCTATTTAAAATTCATAACACAATAACCTTATCATGATGAGATTCCCATTCTCATCATTCAGTTAAGAACAATAGTTTATGTGTTAAGTAACCCATGGTCCATACCTTATTGTGAATGACCTCCATTCACATGAACCATTTACTTAAACACAATGGGTCTTTTCCAATGTAAATTGTGCCAAAAAATAAAGAAAAATTCACAAATAATTTCTGAGAATAATACTTTTATTAATACAACAACAACAAAATAATAACAAACTAAGCCTTAATCCCAAGAAACTTGGAGTCGGCTACATGAACCATTGTCAGGCAACATGTAGTCATCCACATGAATCCTCTCTCGCTACTTCCTTCTATCGACCATCATACTCTCATTCAAATCTAATAAAGACATATCTCTCATGCTCACCTTTATCCATATCGTTTTAGGCTTGCCTCTACCTTTGTCTAACCTATCCTGCCTTCCTCCTTCAATTGTCTGAATAGGAGCATTCCTCGGTCTTCTCTGCACATGTCTAAACCAACGCAGGCGAATTTCTCTCATATTTTCCTCAATAGATGCCACTCCCACCTTTTTCCTAATGGTCTCATTTTTTACTCTATCATTTCTAGTATATCCATACATCCATCATAATATATGGATCTCAGCTACTTTCATCTTTTGAATATGACACTTTTTAACTGTCCAACATTCCGTGCCATATAACAAAGCAAGTCTTACGGCTATTCTGTAGAACTTTCCCTTTAGATTCAACGATATATTATGATCACATAGAATACCAGCCACACTTCTCCATTTCAACTAACCTGCCTTAACTTGGTGTGCAATGTTGTCATCGAGCTCTCTGTCTTTCTGAATAATAGATTATATATGTCGAAAGTAATAAGCTACCAGTATATCTCTACCATCTAAAGTTGCACTCTGGGCTATATTTTTGCTACTACTAAACTTGCATTCCATATACTCTGTTTTACTTCTACTAATTCTGAAGTCATTGAATTCCAATATCTGTCGCCACAACTCCAATTTATCATTTACACCTACTCTAGTCTTAATCAATCAATACAATATCATCCTCAAACAACATACACCATGGCACAGCCTCCTGTATAGTGCATATCAACTCATCCATAACAACCGCGAAGAGGAAAGGGCTAAGTGCTGATCTTTGATGCACCCCGATAGTAATAGGGAACTCTGCAGTCATTCTGGCGCAACTCCTTACACTTGTACATGCTCCCTCATACATATCTTTAATAAGAATAATATACTTTAGCGAGACACATTTCTTGGCCAGCACCTACCAAACTATTTCTTTAGGCACCTTGTCATAGGCTTTCTCCAGGTTAATAAATACCATATATAAATCTTTCTTTCTTTCCCTATAATATTCAATCATCCACCGTAATAAATGAATTTCCTCCATAGTGGAATGCCCATGTATAAAACCAAATTGATTATCTAAAATTTGTATAATGCCCCGTAACCTCTGTTTAATCACTCTTTCCCAAAGCTTCATAGTATGACTCATGAGTTTAATTCCACGATAATTGACACAATCCTAAACATCCCCTTTATTCTTGTGCAATGGAATCAGGGCACTCTTCCTCCATTTTGTTGGTATCTTATTAACTCTATATATCTTGTTGAACAGACCTGTCAGCCACATACTACTCTTCTCTCCTAAACACTTCCAAACCTCGATCGGTATACTATCTAGTCCCACTGCATTTTTTGGTCTCATCCTTTTTAGGAAATCTCGGATTTCATACTTCTGAATACAACGAATACATGCACAGTTAACCTCTTTGTTCGAAATCGCCAGGCTACCCACACTCAGAAATTGGACTTGATTCCCGTTAAATAATTTATCAAAATAGTGAAGGATAAAAAACAGAAAACATCAAAGAAAACGCAGCGAAAAATTTTTAGTTTTTTGATCCATATCTAGGAGAAAGTATTTACTTGTCTTGTTTGATCATAGATTAACCAACAAGGTGCCGAGTTGCACTGGATCTTGTGATGAAAAGGGAAAAGGAGGCCTCAGTGGTTCAACCGATATTTTTGCTAATCTTCTACTCCTATACATCAAACTTCTTCAAGCTTCTTCTCTTAGTCTTCTGGAGTATGACTCTACCTTAATTTTGGGTTAGCTTGGTAAAAACTCCTTTGGATAACCAAGATCCATTCCTAGAGTGAAAGTAGAGAAAGAAGAGGAAACACAAGAGGAAAGGTGGCTGCACACACAAGAGGGAGAGAGTTAGGGTTGGGAAACCTTTCCATCTCTTCCCTATATATTTTGGTCACCCTAGGGCTTAATGAAACCCTAGTGGGCTGATGTGTCCAGACTTGGGTGTAAAAATTATACAGAAACTAAGCACATTCCCAATCAAGTTTAAATTAAAACGTTCAATCCAAATCACACGTGTGAGCAAGCGTACTCATATTAATCGAGCATAGGGTTCAAACTAGTGTCGATCCTCAAGGAACAAAAAGACATTAATTACATTTTTTTCATTGTTTAACCGACTCAATAAAGTGAAAAATAAATAAAAATAAAAATAAAATAAAATAAAAATAAAAATATATACATGTCAAGGATGGAGAAGTATGTAATTCAAACCATTGTTTAGACAACCATGATCTTAAAGAACTCAACCATTATCATAACCAATTATTCTCTTGGCATCATGAAGGATTAAGATAGACTCACTTCTTTCTCAATCCATGAATCCCTATCTTCTAGGTAACTTAGTATCATATGTTCTTTCTCAACCAGTCTTACTCAAAAGATGCATTGAACACAATCCTTTGATTAAATTTCCATATTCTGGCAAACTTAAAACATGAAACTAACCAATGAATTCATATTCTGGCAGACATCAATTAATCTTTAATTACCAGTTGTTAGCAAGTAACCCATTTTTCAAGTAAGTTAAGAGACAATAAATATGAAACCAATAAATTGAAACCACTATCAACTCCTTTTTCAAGCAGGTCAATGAAAAGAAACAACCCCATAATCTCGTAATCAATTCAAGTAATTAAATACCAAGAAGAACAGTCAATTAATCAAAAGATCAAATACCTCTAAATATCATGACAATCTAAAATAATGTCAAATTATAATAAAATAATTAATATATCATTGCCCAAGAAAAAGAAAACAAAGTAAAAGAAAGCATTCATAGACAAGTCTCCTTCTTCTTCCTTTGAAGACCTTCTTGCACAACCCTCCTTGAATTGTAGAATTTCTCCTTTGATTGAGTGATTTTCTCTGATGATCAATGAATCCTCTCCTTTTCCCTTGTGTTTTCCATCTATTTATAGGCTTAGGAAGTTCTTAAACTCGTAGGTACAAAGTTCTTGGCTGAGTAGAAGTTGAAAGATACTACAACTCCTCAGATTACCAAAACTGCATAGAAAAATCACAGCACTGCTTTAGCTTCAGGGCACAGCCGGCGCCGCCTTGGCTCTCGGAGCCGGCTCCGGTTGTGTTCTGCTTCTCCACTTATTCGTCGATTTTTCTCTGAATTTTGCACAATGTGTACAGAATGCAGCCGGCGCCAGTTCCAGCTTCACAGCCGGCGCCGCCTTAGTTCTGTTCTGCTCTGTTTCCACAATTTTTCTGTCGCTTCAAAGTTCGTTTCAATACTGCATGGCCGACACTGCCTCTCCTCTGTTTTGCGACATTTTTATTTCGTTTTACCCTAAAAATCTGAAATAAAGAACAAAATACCTTTCTAAGGGTAAAATCTCAAATATGAAGGAATATAACTAGTTATTGAATAAAATGTATTGCAAATGAACCTTGAATAATTAGAAAAAACATGACTAATTTAGCCTCTATCATGAGCCAAAACACACTAAGCCCTAATGGGCTTGGTGTTGGGCTCATAAATCAATTCTCCTTATTATCTTTTCTGGGTTTTATCAAACACCCAAGACAATTTTCAATTGGACCCTTAATATATATCAATATATATTAGCCTAATGAAATAATTTATTCCAACCCAATTTTCTGAATTCATTAATTATCTTTTCTGGGCCTTATAAAAAGCCCAAGACTAATTAATTAATTCTAATTAGACTCTTATAATAAATTTTATTTCTCTTCAAGATAATTATCCATAAAGCCCAAATTGTATCTAGAAAACACCAAGGTAACTTGAGCTACTCCGAGGACCAAGAGACATATTATTCATGACTACTAAAATGACTAAAATGCCCTTATCATCAAATAGCTGTATTTTACCATTTTAAATATTCATATTTATCACCATATGGAAATATTGACCCCAAGAATAATATTGCTAAAACAATGTCTCCGACCTACAGGTGAAATGATAGAAATACCTCTCTATGTAACACCCACCAATGAGATAGAATAAATGTATTAATACCCATCTCAAAGACATCTACCATCCTTAGATTTCTAGTTTGATAATCCATGACTCACTCGAATGTACTTGCCTATCATTGGAAGCAACCCAAAAGTACACATTCTTAAGTCATGTTCCTAGGGTCCTGAATTATTAGATTATCTTGCACAATCACAAGGGGGTGATTTAAGTTTACAAAATGAAGTATAGAAACTCTATTGCATGAGTTCGTCTTAACTAACTAAAGTAATATACCTAACATACAAGGTTATTGATCTCACAAAAGAAATTTCACCCAACATACATCAAAGTACAAGACCCTAGCTTCGCCAGACTATCAACTCATACTCAAGTATGAAGGTATCCATCCACGATGTAGCAATAATAGTCCACTCTCTATAATTATAGTACTTTAAGAGAGACCACTACTACATGTCTAGTTCTACATATTCGTAATACGCTTATGCCAACGATGTGAGTAAAATACTCACTGATTCAAGGTAAACCATTCCTCATTAGAACTCATGGCATAATAGTCTTATCTTGATGAAATGCCCAATTCCATCAAATGACTAAGAACTTATTATTATTATTTTTTTATGCAAATGTGAATGGATTAATATTGATCAAAATGAATTTACATGGTTTTACTAGTTTATAGTCAAGAAGACTACAAACTAGTGGTTCTTAATAAAGTCCTCAAAACTAGTAACAATATTAGGGTACAAAGTAAAAATAACGGTGTACACATGTGTTTTAATCTTTATTACAATATCTAACAGTTGGTAGACCGCACCCTCAAAAATGGCCTTACTACGAGCATTCCAGATGAAGTAAAAGGTGGCCACCAAAGCAGTAGACTTAACCTTAGTAAAGCACAAAGTACCACGGTTGGCACGCTTATACCACCTAAGACAAGCTTTGGCTGAATTCAAAGCATGTGGTAAACATAGCCACCTTTTCACTTCTGTCCAAATAGTAGCAGAAACTGAGCATTTGAAAAATAGATGATTAGTCGTTTCCGGATATGTCTTATACAATGGACATGACAAGTCATCAAGCCTGAACAGTAGTGCATCCTTGGTCTTAAGACTTCCCTTAGCACACAACCAAAGTATGAATGAGTGTTTGGGTGTCAGGCCCTACTTCCATATAGTATTGGCCCAATATACAATTTGTGCAGTTGATCTCAGATAGTTATAAGCAAGAGAAGTGAAAGAATTAGTACACATGGCCCAAGAAAGAAGAAGATCAGCCGCACAGTGAGTATCCCGTTCCCGCTCTAGGATCATGTCTCTAATTGCTAATAGTCTACGAAACAAGGGGGAATGTTCGCTGTGATGATCGATCTCCCAAACAGATATGCCCTTCAAATAATAATGGTCCACTCATTTGACCTACAAGGATTGTTTCTCCGCTTTTATGTCCTAATTGATTCTAGACAGTAGCACTCCATTCCAAGTGTGCAAGTTCTGCAATCCAAGTCCGCCCTCAATCTTTGGAAGACAAATATTCTTCCAAGCAACCAAAGAATTCTTTGAGTCCCATAAGAAGTCCCTAGCCATCCTATCCAACTGACAAATAACAACAGATGGCATAGGGAGAATGGACAACCAGAAACACTTAACCCCTTGAAGAACAGATTGGATCAGTTGGAGGCACCCAGTATAAGAAAGAGAACGAGCAGACCATCGGCCAATATATGAGCCAATGCGATCAAGCAATGGTTTGTAGTAAGTAAGCCAAATTTTACCATTCATGATTGGTAGGCCAAGGTAGCAGAATGGAAGTTCCCCAATAGGTATGCTCGTATCTGCTAGAATATTCTAAGAACTTAATTTTACTTGTATATCAAGTACCCATGGTCTATACCTTACTATGAAGAACGACCTAACACATAGACCATTACTTGTCATATTTAGACTTTAAATGTGCAATAATATAAGAAATAAACTAAATTGAATGAATTTAGTAGACCTGGCGCTGGGTCCATTGGACCTATCTAGCGCCGGGTGTATTTGCAATATATATATATATATATATATATATAGAATATATAGTCTTTGAGGGCATACATTCTAACAAATAAGACGTCCCTCTCTCCTTTATTTCTTCATCTTTAACCAAAACTCTGTGGTTGTCATCCTTTACATATTTCACCACATCGATATCTCTTATCTTCTTCTCCCTATAACGCTCCAGTCTATATATATTCTTCTCCCCGTCTTTGGTATCCAACTTTTCATATAAATCCTTGTAAACTATAGATCTTGCTTTTCTAATAGCTTTTTTAGCTTTTCTTCACGCAACCTTATATTTCCATACATGTGCCCAATACATCAAATTTCTTCATTTCTACTGATAGAAATACCAGAATGGAAAGATACAGAATATCCTTGATTTATTAGTTTTGCAACTGAAATAAAATTCTGTCGTAGAGAACTAGTCCACGCTGTAGTGGTAATAGTTTAGGTTTCTACTATATAGTATTTTTAGAAACTACTACTACAGGTCCTGTTCTACGTATTCGAAATACGTTTATGTCATTAAGTGAGTGGACTACTCATTGGCTAAATGTAAGCCATTCCCCATTTAGAATTCACAACATAATATCCTAAACATAATGGGATTCCCATTCTCATTAATTAGTTAAGAATGAATGTTTATGTGTTAAGTAACCCGTGATCCATACCTTACTGTGAAAGACCTCTATTCACATGGACCACTTACTTAAACACAATGGGTCTTTTACAAACGTAATTATGCACAAATAAAATTGAAAATTCACAAACAATTTCTGAAAATAAATTCTTTTATTAAAACATTCGATTTTTACATCAGATAGCTAGTCTAAGAGGGCATACATCCCAACAAATCTTTCTCCTCTGCATAACCTCAGCTAATTCTGTCAATCTATCGGTAAAAAATCATATATTCCATGTAGCTAAATGGATCCTATCACTATAGACTATCTTTTTTACCCTACACACTTACATATTTGACACCGTATTCGGGGACTGACACGGCGAGTTCCTTCTGAGCAATGACCTAGCAACCCTTGTATATTTATCACTACACCCGGGTCTAGGAAGTTCAGTGCGTCGCTGAGTTGGGAACACCCTCACAAAGTCAATAGATTGGTTCATGTCATGGATGTGTCTATATTTTACGCTGGTCCTCACAAGTCTTACTGCAACTCCCCTCCTTTATTCGAACTTGATGAAGGTGATGACATTACAAAGTATGCAACCACGGATGAACAAAAATGGAAGAAAAACATTAAACATGGCATGGCAGCAGCTTGGAGGCTTGAAACACATACCTCTTGAAGCCTTAAAACTTAAAGATTGAAGAAGAATGGCTTGAAGTTAAAATCACAGATTTCTTCTCCTCCGTCCAGTGAAGCTTCCTATTCCGATTCTTACACTTCTCCTCCTGTGTGATGAATAATGCTAAGCTTTTCAATTCTCAGAATATGATCACAACCTAATCACTTTTGGTGAGCAAAGAAAATGGGTAGAAGAAAAGCTTCTCAGAGAATTGTTTCTCCTTCACTGCCTTCTCTGGTTACCTTGTCTCGGCCTTATATATATAGACGAGACAACCCTGACCAATGGCTCTTGATTTCTTTTGATATGACCAAATCCAGAAGCCAGAAAATCAAGAGGCATCTTCTTGGTTGGCTTCCTTTGGTTTCAAAACCAAAAGCCAAAAGAAGAAAAGACACAAGAGAGGGAGAAAAAAATTTTTTCCAAAATTTTTATTTTTATTTTTATTTTTCCACACAGAAAAGCAAAAGTCATAAAACTAAAAATAATTATTTTGATAAAAATAATATTCCCGGGATTTAATACCCGAATATTATATACAAAATAAATTTTGGCTTCACCCTAAACTCTTTTAAACTGTGTCCGGAAAAATCCTATGGTCCAAGCTATTAGGCCAAAATAATATTTATTATTTTTCTTGGACCCGAAAATTTCAAAATAATAAACATTAATTATTTTTCTTGGGATTAAATAAATAACCCAATAAATAATTAATGAACCCAAATGAACAAAAAATAATTAAACTTTAATTATTTATTTCTTGGGATTAAATAAATAACCCAATAAATAATTAAGTGTTAATTATTTTCCTCTAGTTTAAGTCCTGGTTAATTTTCTAATTATTCAAACTGGATCTAGGTCCTGAATAATTAATTAACCAATTAAACCAGATAATAAATTTCTCTCCACTTATTTTATTCCAATCCAATAATAAATTAGACTTCCCGAATAAAATAAAACTCTCTCAATTGAGATCATTTTCTCAACCCAAAAATTAATTAAGACTTACGGGCTATTCCGAGGACCAAAAAGACACATTACCTTTGCTACTAAAATGACCAAAATATCCCTACTATATAACTAGATGTATTTTACATTTTAAATATTTTCTAATATCATCATAAGAAAATATTGACCCTAAGGACAATTGCTACTTCGCTACATTAGCAAAGTCTTTGATCTACAGGTGAAATGACTAAAATACCCCTCTACACATCACCGTATATTTAGAGAGGAAGAACTGTACTAACACCCCTCTAAAAGATATCTACCATCCTTAGACTTCTAGTCCAATGATCCACGACTTCCTGGAGTGTTTCCGCTTTCCAAGGGAGCTACCCTAAAGCAAACATTCAAGTCATATTTCCCAAGCCTGGATATTTAGATCATTTAGACAACCACAAAGGGGCGATATAGTGTAGAAACTATCTTATACAAGTCTATCTTAACTAACTAGTCACACATACCCAACAGGTAAGTATATTGGCCCTACTATAGAGCCTTAACTATAGCATATCAAAGTATATGCTCCCAACTTTGCCAGACCACCAGCTTATACTCAAGTTATAGAGTACTAGTCCATGCTGTAGTAGTAGTAGTCTAGGTTTCAACCATATAGTACTTTTAGAAACCACTACTACAGGTCTTGTTCTACGTATTCGAAATACGCTTATGTCATGAAGTGAGTAGCCTACTCACTGGCTAAAGGTAAGCCATTCCCCATTTAGAATTCATAACGTAATAACTTAAATATGATGAGATTCCCATTCTCATCAATTGGTTAAGAACAAAAGTTTATGTGTTTAAATAACCCATGATCCATACCTTACTGTGAAAGACCTCCATTCACATGGATCACTTATTTAAACACAATGGGTCTGTTCCAAACGAAAATATACACAAATAAAGAAAATAAGTTCACAAACGATTTTCGATAAATAAATTCTTTTATTAAAATATTCGATATGTTCACCAGAAAACTAGTCTAAGAGGGCATACATTCCAACACTTGAGACCAACGATGAACACCATAGACAAAGCCTATAGAACTCACAAGCGGAGTTAATAATACTTTTATTAATATAAGTCAAAATTACATCAGAACCTAGTTTAAGAGGGTATACATCCCAACAATCTTCCACTTGCACTCTAAGACTAAGTAGGTCCATAGGTGCCCACCCCTAGGCGTCTAAATGTCCTTTAAAGACTCTCTCAATCAAAGGCTTGGTGAAGGCATCTGCTAGATTGTTCTCCGAAGCAATCTATTCCATCACGACTTCCCATTTTTAGATGAAATCCCAGATCAAGTGGTACTTTCTCTCAATGTGCTTCCCCTTTTTGTGGTTCCTGGTTCTTTGGATTTTGAAACCACGCCAGTGTTGTCATAATACATCACAACCGACTTGTCCATTTGTGTCATGACTCCAAGTTCTAGAAGGATCTTCTAGAGCTATACTGCTTTCTTGGATGCCTCTGAAGCTGCCACATACTCAGTTTCCATGGTTAAGTTAGCAATGCAAGATTACTTGATACTCATTCATGAAATAGCTCCTCCATACAAGGTGAAGACATTTCCATTAGTGGATTTTCTCTCGTCATTATCTGTTTGAAAGTCTGAGTCTGTATATCCTGTGGGAACCAAGTCATCAACAACCAACATATAATCTCTCGTACCCTTAAGATACTTGAGAATATGCTTTACAACCTGCTAATAAACCTTCCCCAAGTTTGTCTAATATCTACTAATTAAGCCTATGGCAAAATAGATATCTGGCCTAGTACACATCATGGAGTACATAAGATTTCCCATAGCTGAAGTATAGGGAATCCTACTTATTCTATCTTTTTCTTCCTAAGACTTTGGACAGTCCTTTGAAGAAAATGATAACCCATGTCTGCAAGGAATCAATGCTCCCTTGCATAAGTCAATGCTGACCTAGGCCAGCATTTTGTCAATGTATGCAGTTTGAGATAATCCTAAGATTCTTTGCTTCCTATTTTTAAGAAGTTTAATCCTAAGAATGTAACTAGCTTCTCCCAAGTCCTTCATATTGAATTGACTAAATAGCTAAACCTTTGTAAATGATAATGTTCTTACATCATTTCCAATGAGTAGAATGTTATCCATATACAACATAAGAAAAATCACGTTTATGTCTCCTAGTTTTCTGTACACACATGGCCTATCCTCATTTTGAATAAAATCATAAGATTTTACAGTCTCATCGAAATGAATATTCCATGCACTGGATGCCTGCATAAGTCTATAAATAGATTTCTTACTCTTACAAACTATAAGCTCTTGGCCTTCAGCAATAAAATCTTCCGGTTGGAACATATAGATGTCTTCATTAAGATGGCCATTTAAAAATGCCGTCTTGACATTCATTTGTTATATCTTATAGTCATAATAACATGCGATGATAAGGAGGATACGGATGGACTTAAGCATGGCTATTGGGGAAAAGGTTTGCTTATAATTGATACCTTCTTTCTGAGTATACTCTTTCGCCACAAGCCTAACGTTGAAGGTTTTCACCTTCCCATCCACTCCTCTCTTTCTCTTGTACACTTACTTACATCCAATAGGTTTTATCCCTTCAAGTGAAGTTACAAGATCACAAATCTAATTGAAGTATATAGATTAAATCTCGACTTTCATTGCTTCATGCCATAGGTTTGCATCGGCATCAGCAATAATCTTTTCATATCTAGTGGGATCTTGTACTTGATGGTCGGAGACTAGGTCAAAACCTCTCCGGTCCATTTTTTAGGAACCCTAGATATCCTCCCACTACAACAAGGCTCTGTTTGTATATGTTCCTGAGGCTGTGCCTCTTCTTGTTCTATAATCGGTTTAGAAGAAGTCAATGTAGAAGATAACTTCTCCTCGAGTTCCAACCTTGTTGAACTTTTAGTGGATATACTTTAATCATCCTTCAAGTATCCAACATTAGTATTCACAAGTATTGTTTGTTCTTTAGGATGATAAAAGTAACCACCCTTTGTTCCTTTTGGATACCTAGCAAAATAGCATAATTCTGATATTGATTCTAACTTGTCTCTCTCGATTAGTACATAAGTTGGACATCCTCATATCTTAAGATGATTTAGAGTAGACTTACGCCTAGTCCACATCTCATAGGGCGTCTTATGTACTGACTTAGAAGGCACCAAGTTCAGAATATATGCTACTGTTTCCTGGACATATCCTCAAAAAGACACTGAAGAATAGCATGAGACATAATGCTTTGGACCATTTTCATCAATGCCTTGTTCCTTCTTTTAGCTACTCTATTCTATTGAGGTGTTCTCGGTACAGAGAGCTAGACTCTTATCCTATAATGCACCATGTAGTCCTTAAATTCACCAAGGAGATACTCTTCAGCATAATCTGATCGTAAAGTCTTGATTAGTTTACTTGCTTGACGCTCCATTTCAATCTTAAACTCTTTGAACTTTTTAAAAGGGTCAGACTTGAGTCGTATCAGGTAAGCATAACCATATCTAGTACAATCATCTATGAAAATGATGAGGTACTCGAACCCCTCTTGCTGGTGTAGAGAAAGGACCACACACATTAGTATGAACAAGAGTTAGTGTCTTCTTGGCTCTATCTGCCTTTTGGGTGAAGGATCTTTTGGTCATTTTTCCCATAAGATAAGATTCACACTAAAACCAACTTTTTAATTTTAATGAGCCCAAAGGTCCAACATGGTTTAACCTCTGAATCTTAGTTGAGTTAATATGATCTAACCTTATATGCCAAAGATATGAGTCATTGATATTGATTTTTCTTTTCCTATTTAAATATTCAGATTGAGTGTTATTTAATTGATTGTTAATAGGATTAATGAAGAATAGATTTCCATGCATGTGCCCAGTACATAAACTTCTTCATTTCTACTGATAATTATACCAGAATGGAAATAAACATAATATCCTTAATTTATTAGTTTTGTAACTGAAACCAAATTCTGTCTAAAACCAGGAACAAATAAAACATCCTTCAATATTACTATTCTATTACAATCAAAAGCAAGTTCCAGTTCTCCCACTGCAAAGACCTAAACCTGTGCTTTATTTCAAACGTGTAGTCCATATTTGCCCTTCTAGAGTCTTCTAATCGTTCTAAACCCCTGCAAGGAGTTATTATTATGATCAGTGGCTCCTGAATCAACAATCTAAGTGGAGGTTGATCCAACCATTGATATATACTCTAGATAGAAAATATTACCTGTAAGGTTTTTCTTGGCTTGAAGATCTGGACACTTCTTTTTTCAATATCCCTTCTTCCTATATTTGAAACACTTGTCCTTGGGTTTGTCTTTAAACTGGGACTTAGGTTGTTGCACTGGATTACCCTTCTTCTTCTTAAACTTTCTGGGCTTGGGCCCAATTCTTGAAGAAGAAGCCATCATAGCCATTGCTTGTGGCTTCATAACCTTCTCCACCATCTGGAGCTTTTTCATTAACTCAGTTAAATTCATGTTTAACTTGTTCATGTTGTGTTCAACTTGAACTGAGTAAAAGAGCCCGACAAATATTTGAGAACCATGTCCACTTGGCTTTCGGGGTCAATGATAGCCCCCAAGACATCCGCTTCCACAAAAGCAGCAATCTTTTTGAGCATATACTCTCTAACTGATACTTCCTCAGCTATCTTGGTGTTAATGATTGTTCAAAGAGCCTTCTGCCTTATGGGTCGGCTCTTGTCTGCGAACATCATGGCTAGTGATGTACTAATATCATATGCAGTTGTTGTATGCTCATATTTGGATTGGAGCACATTTGACATAGAGGCTAATATATAGCATCGTGCCATCTCATTGGCCTTTTTTCTATGCCTTCTCAGCCTCACGCTCCTCATCGGTAAAACCCTCCCCAATCACAGGGCAGGTTTTGTAGAGGACATACTTATACTCCTCGGCAGTGAGTATTATGTCCAAGTTCCTTATTCAATCCATATAGTTAGGACCCGTTAGCTTATTCTTATAGAGAATAATGGCTAAGGGATTAAAAGAACCTTCACCAACCATTTTTGAAAAATTTAAAAATAAAAGACATTCTTATATTTGTGAAAACAAAAAATAATTTGGTGCACTTTATCCTCATACTAAACTAATAATAGTTAACCCCATCACTATTATCTTTAACATGATTAATTTGGCTCTTAGGAAAACTGACATAACTTCTTAGGAAGATTAACGATTTCCTGAGCTAAGTGTATTAACCACCATAAATTAATTTCCCTTATAGGTAATGAACTAAAAGATAACTCCATCGAGGGGATGGCCATTTCTTCTTATTTCTTATGGACATGTCTTGTACTGTAACCTCTAACGTGGGTTGGCCAATTATAGTACGTGTCCTGGGTTATTAATTACATCATTCCATTAGTTTTAGATCCTTGTGGTATTTCCATCCTATATGGGTTCACTCCCAAGGTGACGCGAGGAGACCCACGATCTCTAATGAGAATTGTGATGGAATCCATGGGACTGTTGGAACCGTTTTCTCATTTTGTTTTTTTAAATAAGAATTTTCTTGAAAAAATATCATTTGAAAAATTTTAATTAAGTTCTCTTTTAACTTAAAAATAAAATATCTAAATCCATAAAAAATTTTATGTCAAGGCTTATACATTTTGAGAAATTTTCCTCATAGATTAATTTAATTTAAGTTAAAAACCTAATAATCTTAAAAAAAATTCCATTTAAATCTTTCTAGAGAAATTGATCTCAAGTCTTTATTTGACAAAAACAATCTTCCTTTGCAAGAATTAATTAAAATGGTTTTCCATCTTAACTTACAAAAATTTCTAAATTCAAAATATTTTCTATTTCAAGGATAAAAACCTTTCAAAAAATAACCAATGATTAATTTTTGTTTAAGTTAAAATTAACCATTTAATTAAAGAAAAAATATTTTTCATTGTCAAATAAAATTTCCCAGAGAATGTAAACGTTTTCAAGATTTTCTATTTTTAAACATAAGTACCTAAATAATAGAATTAAGCACATTAATTAAATTAATTAATAGTCTTATTTAATCCTAAAAATCCTTTACTACTAGTTTTCATGCAAAATATGCAAAGAATATTAACTATTGCAAAAATAATAATTTTTCCTGATATGGGACCAAAAACAAAAAAGAAATAGCCTAAAAATAACAAGAAAAAATTAAAAAAAAAAATTTTTCTTCTTAGTCTTGTGCACTCGCCACACTGGATCATGGCCCATAGGTAGACCCATGGACCATAACTCATGGGCACCCATGGGTAGCCTAGTCACGATCACTGTTGTGACCATATCCTGGGGAGGATGCATTGTATCCTACCCAGGATGCAACAACATTTGCTGAGCTGAAGAGGCGCTGGGGCCCGACAGAGGCTTGCAAGATGCAGTTGGGCCTAGGCGCCCACCTCGACTCCAAGTAATCCGAGCCGCAGCTCGGCCAGCTCCTCAGTGACTTGGGCTTCTTCTTCCTTTTTTTTTTTTTATTTCTTCTGCGAATTTTCCTAGAAAGCTTCTACAATTCTCTTTGTGATCATAACATGCGACTTTCTTGTTATATATTTTCATAAAAAACAAAAACCACATCTGCTTATACCCTTTATAATTGGGTTTACATGATTGTTGTGCAAAAACATTAAATTTTACAAAGCTTCCTAAACCTCAGCTGCAAGGTGTACAGAGATCTATCCCAAACCAAAATAGCAAAGGTTCACAGGCATTGAATCACATATTTATTTGGCCCATTTTATTAAATAACATGCATGTTTCCTAAGCCTTTGAAAGCTTCATGCTCTAATACCAATTGAAGCTATGAAAACATAATAGAAACCATGCATGCGTGGAAAACAAAAGCTAGAAAAAGAACAAAAATGCAGAACACACAGCGTAGAAACTTTTAAAAATTTAATACCTCTACGCTTGAATATTGTTTTTGGTGCCGGAGTGGATGATAAAATTACCGAGACTTCCTCATGCCTAGAAGATGTCTATGGATCAAAGCCTGTGATCCTTCAACTACGTCTTGCTTGCATGAATGCGAATCCTCCTTGAAAACTCAGAATATTCCACCGCCTATTACTTGTTGGTGATAGAACTTAGCTGAGAAAAATCACAGTCTCAAAACACTTCTTGATTCTTTGCCATTGATTAGCAAAATCAAGAAATCAAAAAGGAGAAGAATGAATGAGAGAGAAGAAGGAGAATAGGCCTCTGGGATTCTTTTGTCTTTCGTGTGTATCCCTTGGGTATACACACCCAGAGGCTATTAACAGAAGAGGTTTGGCTTAGCTTAAACTCTTCTATTCTGTGCATTAAAAAATTCTTTTTTTTTTGTTCATGCTATTTGGTCATTAATAATTTATTATTATTATCCTTGGACCTAATGAGTCTAAAATAATAAATATTAATTATTTATTTCTTGAGCTTATAAAAATAGTCCAATAAATAATTAATGAGTTCAAATGAACTAAAATAATTATTTAAGCCTTTTTATCTAGTTTAGGCCCAGGTTAATTTTCTAATTATTCAATCTGGGCTTAAGCCCTGAATAATTAATTAACCAATTAAACTAGATAATAAATTTAATTTAATTTTTCTCGTTCTTTCAT
This sequence comes from Voacanga thouarsii, assembly GCA_026120185.1. Classification (NCBI taxonomy): domain Eukaryota; kingdom Viridiplantae; phylum Streptophyta; class Magnoliopsida; order Gentianales; family Apocynaceae; genus Voacanga; species Voacanga thouarsii. The sequence goes on along the minus strand of JANUWF010001246.1, from coordinate 274,372 downwards.
TTTATTCCAATCCAAAAATAAATTAGACTTCCTGAATAAAATAAAATCCTTTTAATCGAGACTATTTCCTCGACCTAAAATTAATTAGAACTTACGAGCTATTTCGAGGAAAAAAAAGACACATCGCCTTGGCTATTAAAATGACCAAAATCCTCTGCTATATAAATAGTTATATTTTACATTTTAAATATTTCTTAAAAAATAAACGTAAAAGAAAGAACTTATAGACAAGCCTCTTTCTTCCGCCTTGAAGACTCTCTTGAACAATCCTCATTGATTAGGTGAATCTTTCATTCAATGAGTGATTAAGAGTTTTTCCTTTTAAGTTCACCTCAACATGTATATATCCTCTTCTCTTATGTTTTCTTGTGATTTTATAGGCATCTTAGATGCTAAATTTGTGGCTCAGGAAGTCTTGGTCGAGTAGGATTCAGAAAATACCAAAATTATTAAAAAATTCTAAATTTTGTGTACAGAATATTCGCTTTCTAGAGTGTACCTGGCGTCAGGTACCTTTGACCCACTGGGCACCAGGTGCACTCTATTCTTCCCCTATTTTTGCTCTATTTTTGGTCTGTTCTCATCGGCAGACAGAATGGACTCCACTCCAGGTACACTTGCCAGACTGGCCCTAGGTCTGTTCTGCTTTTATACTGAAAGTTGGCCCAATTTCCCTTGCTAGACCAGAATGGACCCGGCGTCTGGTCCCTTGATTGGGCCTAGCACTAGGTACATTCTGAAATTGTTCACTTTCTACTCGATTTTAACTCAAATATGCATAAATTTGTCAAAAGCACTTTTTATAAGTAAAATGTCAAATTGGAAGGAATATGCCTAGTTATTGCAACAAATGTATCTCAAAATGACCTCAAATAATTAGAAAAATAATGGTGATTTTAGACCCTATCAAGTGGCTAATATGATTGGAGGATAAAAACAAGTGGCAAAATACCATTGGAGGAGTGAAATATTTGTGCGATTTTTTATTGCAAAAGCTTATTGAATAAGATTAATAATTAAGGAATTAATTAAATCAACCAATAGGAAAAATGGTTGAAAATTGGATAGCCCACAATGGTTGACCTTGTGGCCAATATTGGTCACAATTTGGACCAAGAGAATGGTGGTGAGAAGGGTGGTTTTCAGCAAGAAAAAAATGGTTTAGAAAGAATAAAAGGAAGAAGTAGAAGAAAAAGAAAAAGAAAGGAGAAAGGAAAGAGGAAAGAATGGAAAGAAAAGCTAGAGAAAATAGGGAGAAAAGGGAAACACGAAGAGAGAAAGCATTTCTTGAGAGAAATAGGAAGAACTTGGGGGAAATCAAGCTTGGCGACTCACACAAACAAGGTAAAAGGCTATACTTCATAAATCAAAGTTGCATATTTCATCACAAGGATTATAACGGTATGAATATTGTTGGAAAAAAAATGGAAGTTGTGATTTTGTCTACCATGATTTCTATGTTTGGTGGCGATTGGCGCATGTATTTGTGTGCCAATTTGTTTGAAAATCTATATAATATGTTTTATATGGTATATGAAGGTGTTTTGATGTTAGTTTGGGTGGTTGTTCATGGCTGTAAAAGGAGAAGATAGAATTGAAATGAAATGGATTTAATAGTTGAAAGAAAATGAATTTTTCTTGTTGTTGTTGTTGTTTATAATTATTGATTTTGGATTGTGAAAGGATTGATTTTCTGAATACTTAATCTCTGAAAATCAGAGAATTAAGGGCTCTTATGATGGAATTTAAGATGGAAAAAGTGTTATATAGTTGTTAGGATTAAAGTAGAATAGATGGTGTGAAGAAATAAACAAATCAAATTCTGCTTTGAAGGGAATCCCGAGCTGCTTTGAAGCAGAAATAAACTGTAAAAATTGGCTTGTTTATTTGGAACCCCATGACCTGAAACTTGTAGCTAAATGTTTTAGAATCATTTTGAGACTAATTATACATGATTTGGAGCTGTGAATTAAAAGCTATGATGAAAATACCACAGGCTGCGAAAACTGTGACGGATTGAGAAGCTGAGACGTTGTAAGGAAAACATAATGAAGTGAGAAGGGAAATAAGTGGTTCATGAAATGGAAATCATAAAGGAATGTCTTTAGGATATTTTGGAACTAGTTTGACATCAATTGGACTTATGCATCAAAAGTTATGATATGAACAAGCAAGTGTGCCAAGAAGGAGGAAATGCAGAAATTTTGTTGGTAAAAGAATAAATTCATATGTTGATTCTATATGTAACATTGGATACATGAAGAATCAAAGAAGCATAAGAAAGCTTTGTATACTTATTGAGGAATGAAATAAAGGAATGGATAAGTAAACATTTGATCAAATCAAGTCTTTATATCATGATGAGCAAGAGATGGAGAACTAGGAAATTTGGTAACATCCTTAACAACATATAATTGGTGGTATGTGTGTTAGTGTTATTCTCTAGAGACAATCACTTGTATATTGTATATGTCACATTTTATTTTAATAAAAGACATTATTTACCTTACAGTTTCTTTTGTTTACTTTTAAGTAATATAATTGTTCGATAAAGTCCTTAGTACAACACTGTATTAAGGAAATCATGATAGAGATCATGATATGAGATTCCTACTATATTATATAGCGTTAGTACTTAAATAGTCCCTAGTCATAGTATTAATGAGATAGGACATCATTAATGCGTGAAGACTAGCATGTGTTAGACTTCCTGATTTGATCAAGCGGTGGTTCTCATATCCGTGAGTATTGAGATACTCAAAGTTAACACATGGATGTTTGTTAATGGAACAAGTTCATTGGTTGACTTAGCTTTGAGATAATTACATGGATAACTATTTAGTGCCAGTGATATAATCTCAATATAGCAAACGTGCAAGTATCCTTAGACTTAAGATCTCCTAAGTACTTTATTTGTTGAGCATTATACTTTGATTCCGATCTCCAGAGCTCGATCGAGGGTTGCCTATGGGATGGATATTGGATACATTGTGAGGTAAACGAAAGTAGTTGAGAGGGTCAATAAAGGATTCACTACTCCTAATAGTAAGGGAGAATATCTCATGGCCACTTGTAGGCATTACTACTCGAGAAATGCTTGACCAAGGCGATTTTGTATTGGAAATAGTTCCAATTGATACACATCTAGAGTAGTGGGTTTCTGGTACAAGTACTATTGTATTCGGGTCAAAATTAATTCTGGAGGGAGTTGTCACTAAGTCCATACTCCAAATCAAATGAAATATTATTTGGTGAAAGGAGTTAATTGCACTGTAGTTTGTTATTGAAGGGTTCATGTCAAGCCACTTGACTTCCTGGACTCTTGGGTGGTTATGATTTGTTGCTAGATACCGCTCATGATCTGGGAATATGGGTTTATTAATTGATGAATTAATAAACCAATCCTGATTAGAATTAATAGGATTAATTCTAATTAATTATCGATTATTAATCTTAAAGACATTTGGATTAATTCATGTTTTCTATCAATTGACTGGAATACCTAATAGGTCACACACAATAGAGGATTATATACTCAAGATGTTATTTGATAACATAGTGGTGTTAATTGCAAGAAAGAGAAGTTGTTGTGGCCAAATTATAATTATTTATAATTATGGTTCAAATTGTAATTGTGAGAACTTCATGTTTCCAATTACAAATAGGAAATTCTAATAGGATTAGAATTCTCAATTTTAGTAGGGTTTTTTGATTTATATGTATGACATACTTGAAACCCTAGCAAAGGTTGGATTCACGGAAACCCTAGGCAACAAACAACTTCTTCTCTTCTCTCTCTATCACGTTGTTTTTCTGAAAAACAAGTAACCTCAACCGCCACTTAGATTTTCTGCTAGCACAGAAAACTTCGTGCTTGAGTGTATGCTCTATGTGGATTATTGTTAGAGATAATCACACATTGTGATTATAGTGGTTGGACGTTCAACTCTCGTGGAGTTTGATCAAGAGGATTGCTGGATCGTGCCTTGACTTGAAGAAGAAAATTTTGTTCTTCAGACGATCAAAGAAAAGTAAAAAGCTATTACCTTTATTATCTTTATGTTTTGTTTTCCACACATATGCGGATCCTGGGATGGTATCTCGTTTTATTTTCCGCTGCGCCATATACGACATGTGTGAGAGATACCCGACAATGTGTTGGTTGTGAACTCTAAAATACTAAAGGAAGTTTGAAATGATGACTGATGTTAAGTGCTACCTTGAAGGTTTCACAAAGGTTTAAGGACTACAAATACAATATAACGTAGGATACGAGGTGAGTCCCACTAACTTTTCAAATCTTGTTTTAGCTAAGTGTTTTCCCGAAATGTTCATATGTTTTCCTGATATAGATAATGCTTTCCTGATATATTATGAGATAAATGTTACACTTGAGTTTGAAAGCCTTAGGAAAGTACTCAATTTCTTAAATATCTTGAACATGAAATATCTTGTGCAATCTTTTCAATTTCCAAATCCCAATTTTGGTAAAGTGTTTTCCTAATAAGGAAAATTGTTTCTTGATGTGCTCAAGTGCGAGCTTTCTATATGGATTTGGAAATATGATGAACAATATGAATATTGAATTTCTAATTTCTTGAACTTGTCAATCCTTGAATCCAATACATGACTAACTTGAATACTTGGATTATTGAAGCCGTTATTATATTTATGCTAGTAGAGGTTAGATCATGTCTTGATAAATTTAGATCTATGCTTATATGCATGATTTGGATGATTGGATGAATGGAAGGGTTGTATATGTTCATGGTTGTGGTTAGCCATAGAAATATGATAATGATCTAGTTGTCCCTAAGCTAATTTTTATTTCATTAATAAAATATTTAATATTATGATTTTGCTAGAAAATTCAAAAAACCCTAGGAAAGTGGATTTGAATTACTAAAAAGATATTTTAGCCAAATATATGGTAGCTTTTATTCAAGAAATAAAATATATAGATATTATATAAAATGATAAAATCAACTAAAGCCTTTTATGAAAATAATCATAACAAGTAAAATATTTATTATTAAAAATTTAATTATTACTTTTTAATCAAAACCTATTAAAGTCTATTAATTATCTTCCAATCAAGACCCATTAAAATTTATTTTCAACTAATTTTATCTAGCAATTATTTTCAAACAATTAATTATTAATAAATCATTATTTTACCTAATACCTAAGACTCTTCACCAATTAAACTCTGAATTTAGCTTAGCAAGATTTAAACCTTTAACTTATTAATACTTATTTCCCAAAATATTAATTATTTTAAATTTCAAATTAGGCTTAGCTTATAAGCCTATTTATTTATTGTTTGGCCTTAAAGCTTGGGACACTAGGATCATGTTAGTAGTGAGTTGAGTTGTTTTAAATTGAGAAAGTGAATTTTGGCTTGAGTTTGATTGTGGATTGTATTTGCCCATGCGGGGTTAGATCAGCTATTGGAGACCTTTTATTGTGAGCAAGAATCAGGTAAGCTCTTGCATGAAACCTGATTGATGTAAAATGTTTATTATGGCAAGACAAATGTAGAATGCATGGATACTCATTTCGGTAAAGGAAATTGAGGATTGATTTTCTCTTTATTTCAGTCAAACAAGTTATTTGAAAATCCTTAAGCAGTTTTACCCAAACTCAAAACTCTTTCTAAAACTGATTTTGATAAAGACTTTGGAAACCCTTAATTGCCATTTTCATGTGGAACGGTGTTTTGTTCATTTTCTCCCAAGTGGGAAACGTCGTTTAGTGCTCAGTAAGGATGGATAGCTAGGGCTAGACTTTGAAGGGTTAGGGTAAGTCTCTTAGTAGGTGGCCACTTCTGAGAGGTGAGTCCTGCCCGGATAAGATGTCAGTCTAGTAGGTCGTGCAGGTCTGAGCTAGCGGTTTATTTTTCAGTCAAGTGACTGTGTTTTGTCAGAATGGACACCCGGTTGTTGTTTAGGTATAGAAAAGGAGGAGTATCTTACCCGGTGGGCCGATCACCTACTTTTTTTGTCAGTTTGCACAAAGTGTCGGCATTCTGACCGGTTATGGGGCCCAACGTGTGGTAACCCATGATCATTTCTTTTGAGTGGTTGATTTTATTGATTATGTATGGTTGGAAAAGCTAAAACATCACTTTTGCTTTTGTCTAATGTCTATTGCTTGCCAGTGATTTTTTTTATAAAGAATTTTATACTTTACATACATGAACTATTTCTACTGGACATTTAAAGCACACACGGACTTTTTGAGATTTCTATCTCATCATCATTTTTACCATGATTTCAGGTCGATCCTGCTGTGGGGATGGGTAGCTAGTGTTATCTGCCTTAGAAGAGAATTTTGTCATTTATTTTTATGTATTGCTTTGGGGAGTTGAGATTGGATGATTTATTTATGGATTTGTGTGTCTTTTGGGAATTTACAGATTTATTCTTGGATTTAATCTTGAGTTGTAATAAATTTTAAGTTAAAGTATTATTTTTATTCCGCTATTTTATTTGTGTGACCTAGTTATAAAGACCCCTTATCCTTTGGACGGGGCGACATCCCTGGCCCTGGCGGGCCTAGGTAGCAGGGTGTTACACATGTTATCTTAATTAGTCCAAGACTAATTAGCTCTCTTATTACTTAATTAATCCACTTGGGCCCAATATTAAAATTACCCAAAATAAATAATTAATAAACTAATTAATTAAATTAGTTCTTTTATTAATTCCATTAGGCCTAATTTAAAATTGCTCAAGATAATTAATTTATAAACCAATTAATTTAATTGGCTCAATTAATTATTTTAGCCCAAATAAATAATTAATTGAACTCCTAAAATAATTATTCCAATAATAAATTCACCCAATAAGACCATATAATAAATAAATTTATTAAGGTTGTTTGAGATACTTTGGGGGAACAAATGACAAATTATCTTGACTACTAAATTGATCAAAATATCCCTACTAACACATAGCAATATTTTTATCATTTTAAATATTCCATCGTCATATTGAAATACTGGCCTCGAGAATAATATTGCAAGCGCAGCATCTTCGACTTGCATGTGCAATGACAAAAATACCCCTCTACGTAACACCCGCCATTGAAATCGACTAACACCTTTCTCAATGACGTCTATCATCCATTTATAGCTATTCTAATAATCCATGACTTCCAGTATGTATCCAGTTAGCTCAGGGAGTTATTCAAAAGTGTACATACTAAGTCACATTTCTCAGGATTGTGGATTATTAGATTATCCTAGACAATCACAAGGGGGTGATTTCTTTACTTAATGAAGTATAAAAACTCTATTGTATACATCCATTTTAATTAACTAGAGTTATACACCGAATGTACTAGGTTATTGCCCTTACGATAAGACCTTACCCAGTATACATCAAAGTATACAAGTCCTGCTTCACCAGACCACCAACTTATACTGAGTCTTAGGGTACTCGTCCATGCAGTAGCTGCGATAAACTAATATTTATTTAATTTAGTACTTTTAGAAAATTATTATCTCATGATTTAGTTCTATCTATTCCAAATACACTTACACTATTGGTGTGAGTGGACTACTCTTTGTTAAAGGTAAACCATTCTTCATTTAGAAACCATTGTGTAATGATTTGAACCTGGATGAAGTGCCCAGCTCCATCAATCGATCAAGAATAATTTTTTACTTATGTGTTAGTTGCCCATAATCTACACCATACTCTGAAAGAATGACCCAATTACATAGATTACTTACTAACCATTTAGACCTTTAATGTGCAACATATGTAAACAAACAATCATTAATGAGTGAAAATTTTATTAATCTCCAAGGTACATAAATACATAGGCCATTTTGGACATATAATCCAACAATCTCCCATTTGTAGTAAATGGACTATGATAGTCTATATGTGCCTAACCCTATGACATCTAAGTGTATTTGAAACACCTTTTCTGTCAAAGGCTTAGTAAATGGATCTACCAGATTATCTGTAGAGGAAATTTGGTCAACCACTATCTCCTATTTCTGGATGAACTCTTGGATTAAGTGATATCTCTTCTCAATATGCTTGCCCTTCTAGTGGTTTCTTGGCTCCTTATATTATGACATAGCTACAAAATTATCGCAATATATAATAACGGACCTATCTATTTATGGCACAACTCCAAGTTTTGTGAGGAATTTTTGGTGCCAAACCACTTCTTTAGAAGCTTCTGAAGCTACCACATACTAGGCTTCCATGGTAGAATAAGCAATACAAGATTGCTTTACCCTCTTTCATGAAATAACCCTTCTAGACAAAGTTAAAACATATCCACTAGTGGATTTTCTTTCATCTTTATCCACTTGGAAGTCTGAGTCTGTGTAACTGGTAGGAATTAAGCCATCAGCCCTGTAAATAAGCACAAAAACCCTCATTCCCTTTAGGTACTTGAGAATATGCTTTACAGCTTGCTAATGTTCTTCTCCTGGGTTTGACTGATACCTACTAACAAGCCTACTATAAAGTAGATATCCGGCCTTCTACAAAGTATGACATACATGAGACTTCCCACTATCGAGGATTACAAAATCTTACTCATCCTTTCATTTTCTTCTTGTATCTTAGGACACTACTTGGAAGATAAGGTCAATCTGTGTCTAAAGGGTATTATTGCCTCGTTACAATAATCCATGTTAATCCTAGCCAATATCATGTCAATATAAGCAGATTGGAATAAGCTTAATATTATTTGCTTCCTATCTCTAAGAAGCTTTATTCTAAGAATGTAGCTAACTTCTCCCATATCTTCTATGCTAAATTGACTTGATAGCCAAACCTTTATAGATAACAATATCCCTATATCATTTCCAATGAGTAGAATGCCATCTATATAAAGTACCATAAAAGACATGTTGTTGTCATCTATCTTCCTATACATGCATGGCTCATCCATGTTTTATATAAAACCATAAGGCTTTACAGTCTCATCAAAACATAAGTTCCATGCCCGTGATGCTTGCTTAAAGCCATAAATTAACTTTTTAAACTTACAGACCATATGTTCTTGGCCATTTACAACAAAGCCTTTAGGTTGGGTCATGTACATGTCTTCACAAAGATAGCCATTAAGAAAGGCTGTCTTGACATCCATTTAGCATATCTCATAATCATAGTGACATACGATGACCAAGAGAATACGTATGGATTAAACATGGCAACAGGTGAAAAGGTATCCTCATAATCGATCCATTCTTTCTGAGTATAACCCTTTTCAACCAACCTCGCTTTAAAGGCTTCCACCTTTCCATCCATATATCTCTTTTTCTTGTATATCCACTTGTACCCTGTGGGTTTAATCTCTTCAGGTGTAGTAATAAGATCCCAAACTTGATTGAGATATATAGACTCAATCTCAGTATCCATTGCTACTTGGCATTTGTCTGCATCAACTGTAGCAATGGCCTTATCATATCTAGTGGGATCTTGTTCCTAATAGTTGGAGACTACCTCAAAGGCTTCTCCAATCCATCTTTCAAGAACCCTAAAAACCCTCCCACTACGACGTGGTTCATCTTATATAAGAACATCTGGTTTTACCTCTTTAGGCTTCTCAATTGGGGTACTTGAAGTTGAAGTATCAATTAACTTTTGTTCCAATTCCACCTAACTCGAAACCTTAGTGGATACAATTTGTTAATCCTCCAAATACCTAGTATTAGTACTAATAAGTACTTTTGGCTCTTGGGAATGATAAAAGTATTCACCCCTTACTAATTTTGGATTCCCTATGAAGTAACACAATTCTGATCTTGTGTCTATCTTACTTCTTTTAGTCAGTACATATGTTGGACAATCCTATACCTTGAGATGATTCATACTGGACTTTTATCCAGTCCACATCTCATAGGGTGTCTTAGGAAATAATTTGGAAAGAACTATGTTCAGAATATATGTTGCTATTTCTAGAGCATATCCCCAAAAAGAAATAGGAAGAGTTACATGACTCATCAGGCTTTTGATGATTTCTATCAACATTCTATTTCTTCTCTCAGCTGCTCTATTCTGTTAAGGAGTACCAAGTGCAGTTAGCTATGATACTATACCGTGATGTGCTAAATAGTCCATAAAATCACCAAGAAGATATTCTCCACCATGATCCAATATTAGGTTTTTGATTAGTTTACTTGTTTAATGCTCCATCTCAACCTTAAACTCCTTAAATTTATTAAAGGAGTCAAACTTGTGCCTCATCAAGTAAACATAACCAAAACATATATGATCATCTATGAATATGATGAAATATTTGTAATCTCCTTTAGCAGGTGAAGACATAGGACCACAAATTTCAGTATGAACTAACCCTAATATTTCTTTAGCCCTTTGTGCTTTTTGAGTAATGGACTTTTTGGTCATTTTACCCTTAAGACAAAATTTACACTAAGGTCATTCCTCCAATTTTAATGAGTCCAAAGACCCATTTTGGATTAACCTCTGAATCCAATTAGGATTTATATGTCATAATCTCAAGTGCCATAAATAAGAGTTATTTAATGTGGCCTTTCTCTTCTTATTATTAGGTTCCGTCTGAGTATTATTTATTTAACAATTAATAGGATTAATATAGAAAATATTCCCATACATGTTTTCAGAACAAATAGTATCTCCATTTCTACTATTGAAATACTAGAACGGAAAGAAATAGAACATCCTTGATTAATTAATCTTGAAACTGAAATCAAATTCTATTTAAAATTAGAAAAATATAAAATATCCTTTAAAACTAAAATCCTATTACATTCAAATGAAAGCTCTATGTCTCCCACTACTTCGTCCCATATTTGCGCTCTGTTACCCAATTTAGTCTATGCTCTCCTCTACTGAGTCGCGTTATCCTACTAAACTCCTGTAAGGAGTTACAGCTATGGTCAGTGGCTCTGGAATCAACAATCCAAGTAGATGATAACCCAACCAACAAAAATAGACTCTAAGTATATAGTAATACCTGAAGATGACTTGGCCAAGATGTCCGAAGAATTCTTCTTGAAGTATTCTTTCCTGCTACACTTGAAGAACTTACCCTTGGGCTTGGATGAATTGGACTTGGATCCCTTAGGCTGGGCCCCTACATTGTTCTAGGCTTTCTTCTTCTTAAACTTCTTGGGCTTAGGCCCTATTCTAGAAGATGAACCAGAATGAGCAACCAAAATCTTTGACCCAGGCTTCATAATTTTCTCAGCAACATAGAGTTCTTTCATTAACTTAGTCAAAAACATATTCAACTCGTTCGTGTTATAGTTTAACTTGAACTGAGAATATGAATTTGGCAAGTCTCAAGAACCCTGTCAATTTGGTTGTTGCATCGACTGTTGCCCCTAGGACCTCGACCTCCTTAAAGTGACCAATCATCTTGAGAGTATGCTCGTGAATCGAGGCCCCCTCAGCCTTTCTAGTATTCATGGTTGCTCAAAGAGCTTCCTACCTTGTAGGCTAGCTGTTGTTAGCAAACATGGTATGCAATGAAACATCGATGTCATATGCAGTAGGCATGTTTTCATGCTTAGATAGGAGAACATTAGACATGGAAGTCAACATATAGCATCGAACCATTTCATTAGCTTTCTTTCATGCCTTCTTAGCCTCACGATCCAGGTCCATGGAATCTTCCCCAATTTCAGGACAAGGGTCGGTCAAAACATACTTATACTCTTTGTAGTGAGTACTATGTTCAGATTTCTCTTCTAGTCCACACAGTTAGGTCCAATTAACTTATTTTCCTTGAGAATAACGGACAAAGGACTGAAACCAAACATTTCTATTGATTGGAAAAAATCTTAATTCAAAAAAATGTTTGTTTTGGAAAAACATGTAGAAATGCACATTTAAAACATTATATTATTTCCATGATATGGTTAATCTATTAAAACTATTATAAAAAAAATATATGAAAATTTTGACTATTAGAAAAATTGACAGAGTTTCGTAGGAAAGTTAACAATTTTCTATGTTAAATGTATAACCATCACAAATTAAACTTCATTAATCGGTAATGATCCAGAAATAGTTCCATCGATAGGATGGTCATTACTCTCACCGCCTATAGATAATTCAACATTAATGCCTCTAGTGATTGCCTGGCCGACATTAACATATATCCTATGCTTTAATTATAATTCCTCCATTAGTTTTAGATTCTCATGAAAATCCATCCTATAGGGGGTCATGCTTAGAATGACGCAAGGAAATCAAAAATCTCTAGCAGAAATCCGTGATGGAAGCCGTAGGGCCATTGGAGCCCCCTATCCCACTTAATGTTTTGAGAAAAATAGGTTTTTAGGAAAAATATTTCTTTAAAATTAATTGATTTTTATTAAATTTAAGGAAAATCCAAAATTCCACCATTTATTCTCTTTATCAAGGATAAAACCCTTTAAGAGAATAAACTAAGAATTTTTATTTCACTACTTAAGTTGAAATCATTTTCTAAGAACTAAATTTAAAATATTTCAATTCAAATTTATTCTTCATGTCAAGGATAAAATCCTTTGGAAGAATAAACTATGAAGTTCCATTTTAAAAATATTTTCCTTAATTGTTTTTTCTAGAGACAAATTAATTTATCAAAAACCTTTGTGCATTTGATCACACAATTAAATAAAATTGACATGCTCAAAAAAATAAAATTTTTCATGCTATTTCTATCCTTTAATTCTTATGTGACCAAATAATGGATTAAACATAATAATAATAAAAAAATTAAAAACGATCTTGTTTAATTCTAAGGTAGTTCTGCCTTTAATCCATAAATAAACAATTGCAAGAAAACAACCTCGTGTGATATAACCCCCAAAAAGAAAAGAAATTACAAGGAAAAATAGAAGAAAAGCTGCATTCAGTGGACCCGATCCAAGAGACAAGAGCCGCCAATCAAACAAGGACAAAATCGGTTCTCTGTAGCTTCAAATAGGTCCAACTCCTCAAGAAGCCAGTCGCGACTGCTTATGATCCAACCATGACTTCTTCAAGAACCAAGTGTACAATCCAGCCACGGATGTGCTTGAACTGGCTGCAGCTCCTGGAGATTTCAAGAACAAGAAACTGGCCATGGTTCCTATGTATCCAGCCATGGTTTTCTTGGGAAATATTACTTGAGCTATCCACAAATGGTAATGAACTAGCTACAGCTCGTGAGTGAAAAATTTCCCCAGCTGGCTGTGGTTGGTTCTCCTTTCGCGTGTTCATTTTCCTCTGTTTTTTTTTTTGCAATTTTCCTCTGTGGTTGGTTCTCCTTTCGCGTGTTCCTTTCTCCATTCTTTTGTTACAGAAATTCACAAATAAAATTAAAAATACAATTTTAAACACCTATGCCTTTCAAAAAAAGGTGTACACGAATTCTACAAAAAGCAATTAAAGATAAATTTTAGGTGCCTATGCTGCCATACCCCAGGGGTACAAAAAATCTACCCATATAAAAATTCACGATGATCCATACAATCACAATAATTATACTTTTACTAGTAAAGGAACCACATTTTCTGATTATTAACACTAAGCATGCTTCAAGATTTAACCATGGCTCTGATACCATTTGAAAGACTGTGGGAAAATTAAATACGGAGTGGAAGACAGCAAATTAAAATTTTTTCGCCAAAGTCTAGGAGTACCTACTTCTAGGGTGTTTTATTTGAATATCTAGAGTTGGATTTGGATTTGATGACACTTCCTGAACTGGAACGTCTACTTGTTCTACGAGAACACTAGCAAACCGTCGGCTCCTTCGCATCAAACACTTAACATGTTTGCTAGCTCCTAACCTTCTAGAGTATTCTCTAACCTCTATAGACCTCTCTCAGTGACAGTAGAACTAGGGTGAAGAAGATTGGAAGAAAAACGAAAGAGCTAAACGTCAAAGGAAAAATGAAGGAAAAATGACAACCTTTGTTTTCTAAGGAAAAAGGATGAAAGCTATTTTGTAATTTTTTCAAGAAATTTAGTCAACCTTTTCATGCACATAAGATGCCCAATTTAATAAGCAGAACCAACTTTTCTATTCCTCATCCAAACTAAAACCAACCAGCCTTTGTTTCCTTTTTCCTTATTTTCTTCCTTTTTTTTTTTTTTTTGAACATGGAGGCTACACCAGGTTTCTTAATAATCATGTAGCCATCACCATTATACCCTGATGGGCCATGATATCTTAATTAGTCCAAGACTAATTAAATAACTCTCCTATTAATTAATTAATCCATTTGGGCCTAATATTAAAATTACTCAAGATAATTAATTAATTAATTAATTAAATTAATTTTTATTTATTAATTAATCCACTTGGCTCAATGTAAAATTATCCAAGATAATTAATTAATTAATAAACCAATTAATTTAATTGACCCAATTAATTATTCTAGCCCAAATAAATAATTAATTGAACTCCTATAATAATTCTTCTAATAATTATTTGAGCTACTCTGGGGACCAAAAGACATATTATTTTTGGCTACTAAAATGACCAAAATATCCCTGCTAACACATAACAACATTTTTATCATTTTAAATACTCCATTTATCACCATATAGAAATATTAACCCCGAGAATAATGTTGCAAGTAAAATGTCTTTGACTATAGGTGCAACGATGAAAATATCCTTCTATGTAACACCTGTCGTTCAGATAGGAAAAATGCACTAATACATTTCTCAATGACATCTACCATCCTTTGATAGGTAGTCTGATAATCCATGACTTCCAATTTGTATCCACTTAGCATAGGGAGCAACCCAAAAGTGTATATACTTAGTCACGTTTTCCAGGGCTCTGGATTATTAGATTATCCCAGATAATCATAAGGAGGTGATTTTTTTACATAATGAAGTATAGAAAATCTATTGTATATGTCCACCATAATTAACTAGAGTTATACACCCAATGTATATGTAACACCCCACGACTACGTATCCTAAAAGGGCGGGGATGTCGCCTCGTCCCGTAGGACAAGGGGTCTTTAGAATGAGGTATAAAATATAAAGACAATCTCCAAAAGAATCTACTTTGATAAATGAAGAAATGCTCTTATTACATTAGGCTCAAATTGGAGCAATACGAAATAAAAGAAATATTGTTTAGAAGTATAAACGACAAAAGTCTCCTAGAACAACATAGGAAAAATAGCAAAAGCCTCTACTGTTAAAGCCCCGCTGACTCAGCACAATCTATCTCCTGAAAACATGATGTAAAATAGTGTGAGAATAAATCTCAGTAAGTCCTCTGTGGGCACATGGTGTTTTGAATAGTACGTGTATGCAAAGTGTAAAACATTTGTAGAAATAATTTGGCAAGTCATAAACAATCTCTTTTTGCAAGGAGTGGGTTTTTCTCATTGTCACACTCTATACAAAATAAATCCTCCACTCGAATAAACAGTCATGTCACCACACGTTGGGCTCCATGAGAACAAAATGGCCAAGGCACCACACTTTGTGTACCTTGTCCGGACCAAATTACCACACGTTGGGCGTTTTGATCAAGGTGAGTGTACAGCTTACCGGGTGAGATACTCCTCCATCTCTACACCTAACAAAATCATCCGGATGTCCATGCCGAGAATATAAATAATACCATACCAGGTACAAATGCTAGCTCGGACTGGCCTGACAAACCAACACTGTCGTCTTTTCAAGCAGAGTTCATCTTCTGGAAGTGGCCTTCTGCCAGAAGACTTACGCTAGCCCTCTAAGATTAGTATTGTTAGCCTACCCTTATTGAGTACTCAACGAACATATCCGTCAATTCCTGATTCAAAATATCTCCACACGTTGGCTTTGTACAACGTAGTTTTTCTCTAAAAGAGTTTTCTAAAAATTTAGGTAAGAATAGTTTTCTTTATAAAATCATTAGTTTGACAAAACCGTTTAAAGAATAATCATCCACGTTTACAACCCAAGAAAACATAGTTCAACAATAGCTTTACAAAGCTTCACAACATAGACTTGCCATCACAACATTTAACAAAAGAGTTTATGCAAGGATTTACCATCACAACATTTAACAAAAGAATTTATGCAAGCACTTACTTGATCTGCCTCGGATAAACAAGGTAAAGTCACTGCTTGCTTTGCTCAATTATCTCCTGATCTAAACCATATAATATCATGATCAGGGTCTCAATTAATTCAAACATGCTCTAATCTCATTTATTTTCACAACAATTCACAATCCCCTATTTAATTCCAAGTAAACTATCCAATCCCCAAAGATCATATACCATGACCATATGTTCATCCCACTAATAGACATCATTAAACCTTACTTTCGGCATCAAGGGTGGGTATTCCCTTACCTTGCAACAACCGGGTAATGAGGTCTCGATGCTCCTATGGTGGTCGTCCCGAGTTCGCTTGAAAAGAAGAGAGAAGCTACCTTATTTGCTCCTCTTGACCGAAAATTAAAGAAGAAGATGAAATCAGCCTTTATGGGGCGTGATTTAAGGGAAGAAGAAGGAGAAAAGAATCATTAGAGAAAACGGCATCAAGAGGTTGAAATGATTTTTGCTTACCTTAAGGTGCGTTCGATTTTTGCTAGGTATTGCTCTTAAGATTTTCGAAAATTGCTGTGGAGTTCTTGCTGGAAGTTTTCGTGTAGAATAGAGAGGGTAATTGGCTACTATGCTTTAGGGTTAGAGAAGATTGGTTTAGGGTTAGATGATGGTGTTTAGAAAGACTCCTAATGGCTTTAGGTTTCTTGGACAGCAAGGCCGAAAATTGCAGCTTGTGATGTCTCTCCTTGCTGCCGAATTTAGGTGAGTTTAAGGGGAGAAAATAATTTGCAATTTGCTCCCTTGTGTTGGCCGAAATATTAGTCAAGAAAAGGGCTCATGTTTGAGAAGGCTTTGGAGACTAAAATTCTATGCATGATGGCCTTATGTGCTGTGCGAAATTCCTGAATAGAAGAGGAAGAATTTCTGGACTGTTTTTGCTGTGGTTCTGCCGAAATTTCTAGAGAAACAATGAGGGTTTTGGGCGCTGAAAATAGCTTGATCAGCTGGGGTTTTTCGGTGGGTTGTGTGTGAAGAATTTCGGTTGGAATAGGAGCACAACAGCTGGCCGAAATTTCCTGCACAAAGCTGCCGAAAATCCTGTGCATAAGCTGGACGAATTTTTGTGGTTTTGTGAGAATAAAATTCTGGTTTTGTGCAGCTAGGGTAATCTAAATTGATGAGGAGTATTTAGGTGTTTTGAGCTAGGGTTTGAAGGGTAGGATTGTACTTAAAGGTGTTGGAATTTCGGACAGTTTGTGTTAACATAAAGCTACCGAAATTCTGCTAGGTTTAGGAAGAAAATCCTAGTTGAATTAGGGTTGAAATAAAAGTTTGATTTGCTAAGGGATTTAGGACAATATTTCCTAGCTTTGGAAGAGTTTGAGTTGAGCTAAAGTTCCTCCAAGAAGTGGCAGCACTTGCTGGAAATTTTTCCATATTTTTAGCTAACATTCTAGGGTTAAAATTAACAAGGTTTCCTACTAGAAAAATGACTCTTTAATTCCCACTATCCATGGTAGCATCCATTAAGCTAAAATCAAGCTGAAATTTTATTTATTAGCTAGGGTTTTTTTTTTCCTTTATCGAAAATCCTAAAAAATAAAAGGTGAAAATTAAAAGTGAACTTTATTCACATCAAGGTCCTTAAATTTAGGGAATAAATATAGAGACTTATTTCCTTGGAATAATGACACTAAAATTTCTCTAGGTTTGCTAGATCTTTTTCGGCCAAGACATAGAAACTCTAAGGAAAGGAATTTTCAAGAAGAGAAACTAACTTCACAAAAAGTAGGATTCGAACTCGGGTCACCAAAGGAAATCACCAACCTCCCCGCTATTCCAAAAAAACTCCAATACTAATTTTTCTACAGTCAGTTCTCACCATCCCCCCAATACTCATCCTTCTAAATCTTCGACCAAACCTCCCTTATCCAAATCTTAAACAACACATCAATTAATTCAAATGCAAGAGCAACGGAAAAATTCTTATGCATCCAAGCAAATAAAATAATTCTAAGCTACCACATTGAATGCAAAATGCTATGCAATGCATGACTTTTCCCCATAGTCAAAGGTGATTTTGGGCGGGGTATTACAGTATAAGGTTATTGGCCATGTCATAAGACCTCATCTAATATACATCAAAGTTTACAAGTTCAGCTTCACTAGACCACTAACTTATACTCAAGTCTTAGGGTGCTCATCCACGCAGTAGATGCAATAAACCAATCTTTTTTTTTTAATTTAATATTTTTATAGAGATTATTATCGCATGGTTCAATTCTCTATATTCCAAATACGCTTACACTATTAGTGTGAGTGGACTACTAATTTGTGAAAGGTAAACAATTCTTCATTAAGAAACGATAGTGTAATGATTTAAATCTTGATGAAGTGCCTAGCTCCATCAATTGATTAAGAACAATTTTTGTGTTAGTGACCCATAATCTATACTTTACTGTGAAAGCACGTCCCAATCATGTAGATTATTTAATAACACATTTGGACCTTTAATGTGCAACATATATAAACAAACAATTATTAATGAATAAAGCTTTTATTAATCTCCAAAATACAAAAATACATAGGTCATTTTGGGTATACATTCCAACATATATTTGTAAATATTATGTAAATATTGGTTTCTATATCTGTGCATAATACTATCCATTACTTGTATATATGTATCTTTTCCTTTTTATACATTGTTTGCATGTTGTTTCAATTCTTTATTTTTTGTGTTTGAGAAAAATAAATTATATTAGGTTCCAATGTGTTGTATTGTTATATTTGTTGTATTATTGTTATTTTTCATATTATTTCATATTACCATACTAGCAAATTGTATATATAGTGGATTCTTGGGACTCAAGTTTTACTTTTGTATAAGATTTTATTGTTGTATGCTATTATTATTATTATTATTATTATTATTATTATTATTATTATTGGGGCATCTTGTAATTGTTATTGTGCTAGTGTGCTTAGGATGAAAATGTTGTTGTAATTGGCTATTATTGTTGTTTTTGAGGAGATCTTGTTGTATAATTACTATTATAGTTTATTGTTGTATATAGGATTAGTTACATTGTTTTTGTAATGGTGTTGGAGTTTTGAGAATTTGAGTGTTGTTTTGAGAATGAAAATATTGTTAGTTGTAGTTTTGGTTGTTACTGTATTACATACGTATTGGAGGTTAAAATTTTGATTATAGTAGTGGGGAATAATTTGAGGAGTTTATTGGTTTGCATACTTGGTGTTGTATTTTTGTGGACTCACGATTTTTATTAACTTCTTGTAATCTTTTTGTATAGTAGTTATTTTAGTGTTGAGGTTAATTGTTATTTTTTTAGGAGACCTTATTATATTATTTGGAGGTTGTATTACTAATTGATTGGTGGATGTTGTAGTAGTAATCCTTTGTTGTATTGATAGGGGCTAAATTAGTCATATTTTTTCTAGTTATTTGAGGCTCTTTTTGTGATATATTTTGTGCTATATTCCTTCATATTTGAGATTTCACCCTTGGAAAGGTATTCTGTGCATTATTTCAGATTTTAGGGGTAAAACGAAGCAAAAACGTCGCAAAACAGAATAGGGCGATGCCGGCCAGGGCAAAGGAACAGGCGCCGGCCATGTGCTGATGACATGAACTTTGAGACGATGAAAAATTGTTGAAATGAGACCGGAACAGAACTGAATCGACGCTGGTTCCAATAGCCGAGGCGGTGTTGGCTGTATTCTGGACAACATAGTGCTGAAATCAAGAAAAAATCAACGATCGACTGGAGAAACGGAACACAACTGGCGCCGGCCGTAGTAGCCAAGGCTGCACCGGTTGTGCCCAGAGGAAAAGATAGGATCTTGATTTTGGTATGCTATTTTTGGTAATCTATGGAGTTTTAGTACTTTCCTACTTCTACTCGGCCAAGAACATTACAACAACGAGTGTAGGCACTTCCTAAGCCTATAAATAGATGGAAAACACGAGAGAAAATGAGAGAATTCATTAATCATCATAGAAAATCACTCAAATCAAATGAGGAATTCTCCAATTCAAGGAGGGTTGTGCAAGAAGGTCTTCAAATGAAGAAGAATGAGGCTTGTCTATAAGTGCTTTCTTTTACTTTGTTTTCTTTTTCTTGAACAATGATGTATTAATTGTTTTATTGTAATTTGACATTGTTTTAAGTATTCATGATTTTTAGAGTTATTTGATCTTTTGATTAATTGGTTATTTTTCTTGGTATTTAATTACTTGGGCGTATTACAAGATTAGTTGGTTATTTCTTTTTATTAACTTGCTAGACTAAAAAGGTTGATGGTAGTTGCAATTGATTAATTTCATATTTATTAGCTATTAACTTGCTAGACCAAAGAGGTTAATTGCTGAGGATTGAGTAATTAAAGGTTAATTGGTGTCTGCCAGACCAAGGATTCATTAATTAATTTCATGCTTTAAATTTGCTAGATGAAGGAAATTTAATCAAGGATTGTGTTTAATGCATCTTTTGGATGAATTAGTTGAGACAGGCCAGGTGATGCTAATTTCTCTAGAGGATAGTGATTTCACAGATTGACCAAAGAAGTGAATCTTTCTTAATCATTCATGGTGCCAATGGAATAATTAATTATGACAATGATTAGGTACTTTAAGATCATGTTTGTCAAAAGAATGGTTTAAGCTACATACTTCTCCATCCTTGACATGTATATATTTTTGCTTTTATTTTATTTTATTTTATTTTTCACGTTATTTAGTCGATTAAACAATGAAAGAAAATGGATTAATGTCTACTTGTTCCTGGAGGATCGACACTCGTTTGAACCCTATGCTAGGTTAATGATGAGTACGCTTGCTTATATGTGTAATTTGAGGTTAACGTTTTAATTTAAAATTGATTTGGGAATGTGCTTATTTTTATATGATTTTTATACCCAAATAAATACACATCATGTCTGTAAGGACCGTTAGTACATATAATACTTCTAGTGCTTCGTGTTCTAGTGTTTTGTTATGAATATTGGTTATGCATTGATAAGGGTATATTAGCATGTATATGTTGATTTAGTATATCCTTAGTGAAAAGGTTGAGTTGTTCATATATTTGGTGACTTTTTTGTGTTGGTAGTAATATAATTCTTGGTACTTATATATAATTTTGTATTATTTATATTAGTTAATTTTATGGCTTGCTAATAATATTTGTGTATATAGTATATGATGATTTATTTGTTATTAATATTGATCTTAATGAATTATGATAGTAACGCCTTATATTGATTTTTATTTATATTTGCTTTTGAATTATATTCTTCATCTATTATTTTGTTTGTATTCTTTTTATTACTATTTCTTTGGCCATGGTATGATGTTATATTTTTCTTTATTTTTGTAGGATTGAAGATTTTCTTCCTATGGACAATCATCCTTTTCCTCTCCCTTCTAGGACATAATTGAGCTTCAAGATGCTTGGGGAGAATTTATTTACCTTTTTCTCCCTTTTATTTCTTTTTGTCCTATTGAAAATGTTTATAATGTTTGATTTGTGGCCAATGAGGACATTGTCCAATTAAAGTGTGGGGGAGAGGTTGAATAATATTTTCTTTACAATATTGTACTATTTATTTTGGTATTTTTTATTTTTTGGGCAACATTTTTTGTTTTTACATTTGAGCCATTTTTCTTTTTTGAAAATTTTCACATTGTTTGGTCAATTTTCATGACTTTTTGGTGTATGTGTTGATATGTGTTAGTTTGGTGGAGTTATTATTTATCTTTTTACTTGTGAATTCTACTTTAAGACTTTTCTTGGAAAGTTATTTTTATGTACACTTATATATTGGGCATGACATAGGCTATGTTTGGATAAGTGAGTTAACCTAGTTTTGGCCTTTGAAAATATTTTTGAAGTTTAATTCTTTGAGAATGGATGAAAACTTTGTGATAAAATATAGATTGTGGATCATTGGTATTTCTAGTTTCATGGCAATTCCCATGTATTCATTCTTTCATTTATGTTGTATGCTGTATTTTTGAAATATTAAATTATTTATTGTATTGTACAATAAAAAGGCAATTAGGAGCAAGAGCTAGGTTGCTTAGTGCACCTACTGAAATAAGGAGAAAAAAGACTCTAGAAATGCAAAATGCATGTCCTATGACAAAAAATAATATGTGATGAAAAAGAAAAGAAAGAGAAAAAAAAAAAGAAAGAAAAGCAAAAAGCAAAAATGTTCAAGTTAAAATCACTATAAATTCATTCCCAAATATGAAGAAAAATGATGAAAGAATGAGAGGCTTCTATTTTGCCAATTCAAATTGAATTGTATTGTTGTATTATTGTATTGAAGTGTAAGGTCTTGTTGCATTGTAATGTAATATATGTAATACTTATACTTGGGGAAAGCCACGAGACTTGAGTGAGTCATTTGATCCTATCTTATATGAATCATCTTGTTTAAATTCTTGATTGGAGAAGTAGAGTGAATCATAGTTATTTGGCATAAGCTTGTTTAATTTCACATTGAGGTTTTCGTAGTGTATAGCTTAATATAAAGGCATACATGGGATTAACTTGGATAGATTGACATTGAGATGAATTCTAAGGTGGCAAAGAAATAGTCTATTTACTACTTTAACCTTATTACATATATGCTAAGTTATTCTTGATAACTCCCCTAGAATGCAATAAGGATTTTTTTTTTCATTTTTCTTGTAAATTAGTTATTCTTTGTCCTGATGAAATAATGTATTTATCTTGATTAGTACATCATTCAAGTTGTGAATAAATGTACGATGTTTAATTTCTACATTAGTCAATTCTTTCTTTATTAATAAGTGTGGTTTGCTTCAAGACAAGCAAAGATTTAAGTGTAGGATATGTGATGAGGACTCATCATATGCATACTTTCGAGTATTTTGGTGCTTTAATTGTGATAAATTCTTGTTTAAATCACTACTCGCCACAAAAATTTCATCTTCTATTTGTAGGAAATAAAGAAAATACCAATTTGAGATGACAAATATGAAAATGCAGGAAATTAGAGCGAAAATGCAAGAAATTAGAGCAAAAATGAAGAACAATTGAACAAGTGCAAATAAAACACGGTAGTCGTATTTCCCTAAGCTGCCTAGAGCACACAAGGTAGCCAAGGAGAAGAAGTTAGTGGCCTGGGGAAGTTTAACTTCCCTTGTCTGCCTAAAGCAAAGCCATAGGGCATTGCGTCCAGAGAGGAGGCCTAGGGAATTAGGCTAATTCCCTAGGCCACCCAAGAATAAGGAGAAGAACATGTTTTGCTCAGAAGAGGGGTGGCCCTAGGAGGTACAACTTCCCTAGGCCGCTTAGGAAGAAAGGAAAACAGTAGAAAATTAGCAACCTAGTGGCCCAAGGAAGTTGAACTTCCCTCAGTTGCCTCGTTGTCCAGAAACAAGGCAGACTTCCTTGGGCAGCCCATTTACTTCAAAAATGCATGGATCTGCGTTTTCTGCCATTTTTGTAATTCCTTCTTATTGTACACTATATATACCCCATTATAAATCATAATTAAACATCCTTGTTTGTCTAGCAACCAAAAGATCCTTTAGGGAGTTCCAAAGAATCACCAAGGAAAGGAAGATCTCGGAGAAGCAAGTAGAAGAAGAAGGGATTGTTCAAGGAAATCCAAGGTAGAGAAGTTTAAGATCTTGTCTATGAGTGAACTTCTTTCTTTTTCTTTTTGTTACACTTCAACAATATACATGTTTATATGATTTTATTTGTATTTGAGGGATAAACTCTAATCTATGTTCTTATGTTAAGTTATTATTATGATTAATTGAAATCTAATCTTTTGTATTTAACTACTTAGCTATTATTATGTTGGGTTGATTGCATGGGCTTGATTAATTTATTCAACTGATTGGTTTACTCTTAATGAATTCGAGAGACGGGGTCAGGAGTGGAACACCAAATTAATGGGTCAAACGTTTGTTTTCTTTTGATTAAATTGAGAGAGAGGTTGAAGGAATAGAACTTGGTAGTTAATGGGCTTTCAATATTTCCTAGAGATTGGGATATTGGGGCTTTGGGTACCTTTTGGGTAATGAGTGAGTCTAATGCATTTTTAGGTTAGATTGATTAGGTTGAGATACTAATTAAAAGAGCCTTAGGAAAGAAATCTTATAACTCGTGAGGGAGTGAAGTTTATTCTTGAAAACTCATATCGGTGCTCAATTTGAAATTTGATGAATGTAGTGGGTTACTCTTCACTTGACATGTTTTTGGGAGATTTCTTATTGTACATGGCTTTCCCATATTCTCACTTATTGACGATCCTTGTGACTTTTCTCGTGTGGGTCCGATGTACTCTCCATTGTAGCAGTTTAGTTTCGTTAGTTTTATTTACCTTATCTCTATATTTATTTTAGCTCCAATGAGATTATAGCAAAATAGTGGTAATTTCTAAGTTCTTGTAAATTCGATACTTGCTATTCCCTATACTATGCAAAGGGTATATTTGCCCATATGTGTGGTTTTAGAGCTTAGCATTTTAATTTAAAACTTAATTTTTGTGGATTGTTTATACTATTTCCAATACACGTAAAACACGCATCACCTATCCTACAAATTTTCTTACCTCTGTCGGATTCTTTGGGCATTTCCAATTTCCTACTACCTTAACCTTCATAGGGCCACTGGTATTCCTTCCTTCGATATCATTTGCCCAAGAAATGCCACTTCATCCAACCACAATTCACATTTGCTAATATTGGCATATAACTTAGCCTCCCATAGCATTTCAAGCATTTTTCTAAGATGTAATTCGTGTTCCTGAGGTTTTGGGGAATATACCAAGATATCATCAATGAAGACAACACCAAAGCTATCCAAATATGGTTGGAATACTCAGTGCATCAAGTCCATTGATGTGTTCTTATTCGGGGTACAAAAATCATATAAAAATAAGTACATTCCCAATCAGGTTTAAATTAAAACGTTAACCCCAAATTACATATATGAGCAAGTGTACTCATCACTAACATAGTATAGGGTTTAAAACGAGTGTTGATCCTCAAAGAACAAGTATGCACTACTCACTTTTCTTTCATTGTTTAACCGACTCAAGTGAAAAAGAAAGAAAAATAAAATAAAATAAAATAAAATAATACATACATGTCAAGGATGGAGAATTATGTAACTTAAACCGTTGTTTTGACAAACATGATCTTAAAGTATTCAATCATTATCATAACTAATTATTCTCTTAGCATCATGAAAGATTAAGATAGATTTACTTCTTTGGTCAATCCATGAATTCACTATCTTCTAGATAAATTAGCATCACTTGGTCTGTCTCAACTAATTCACCCGAAAGACGCATAAATACAATCCTTGATTAAATTTTCGTGGTCTGGCAAATTTAAAGCATGAAACTAATCAATGATTCCATGTTCTGACAGACATCAATTAATCTTTAAGTACCCAATCCTGAGCAATTAACCCCGCTGATCTAGTAAGTTAATAGCCAATAAATATGAAATCAATAAATTGAAACCACCATTAACCCCTTTGGTCTAGTAAGTTAATGGAAAGAAACAACTAATTAATCTCGTAATAAGTACAAGTAATTAAATACCAAGAAGAACAATCAATTAATAAAAAAATCAAAGTAACTCTAAAAATCATGAATACCTAAAACAATATCAAATTACAATAAAACAATTAACACATCATTGTTCAAGAAAAAGAAAACAAAGTAAAATAAAACACTCATAGACAAGCCCCCTTCTTCTTTCTTTGTAGACCCTCTTGCACAATCCTCCTTGATGTGGTAGAATTCCTCCTCGATTTGAGTAATTTTCTGTTATGATCTTCGAATTCCCCTTTTTTCCTTGTAATTTCCCTCTATTTATAGGCTTAGCAAGTGCCTAAATTCTTTAGTGTAGGGTTTTTGGCCAATTAGAAGTAGGAAAATACTAAAACTCTGCAGATTGCCAAAAAACACGTGTGAAAATCGAGGCACCGCATTAACATCAGGGCACAGCCGGCGCCGCCTACAGCCTCACAGCTGGCGCCGGTTATGATCTGTTTCTCCAATTGTTCGCTGATTTTTTTTCTTGATTTCCATGTAACCCTTCCAGAATATAGCGGGTGCTGCCTCTAGCCTCCCAACCGACGCCGGTTCAGTTTTGTTCCGCTTTGTTTCACTTACTTTTTCATCATCTTGAAGTGCGTGCCAACAGCCCGTGGCCGACACCGGTTCCCCTGCCATGGCCGGTGCTGCCTCTGTTCTGTTTTGTGACGTTTTTGTCTTATTTTACCCTTAAAATTTGAAATAATGTACAAAATACCTTTCCAAGGATATAATCTCAAATATGAAGGAATATGACTAGTTATTGAACATAATATATCACAAAATAGTCTCAAATAACTAGGAAAAATATGACTAATTTAGGCCCTATGAAATTCCCCCTCACTTAGCTCTTTGCTTGTCCTCAAGCAAAGTATCAAGGACAAGTAGGAAAAACACAAGTTTCATAAAATCACTTAATCAATTTCAAAATAGTATTTCAATGCTTTCTTTATTCAAGACAACAAAACATATGCTACTACATATTTCATAACAAATGTAAGACTTGTGTAAGTGAAGATTGACTAGTAGAACCATCTCAACACTTTAACATCCTTCTCTAACCATTGGAAAGAATTTAGTTCATGAAAAATATGCATTCCATAAGCTCACTTTTCATACACTCTTTCCACTAATCTGAGACGTATCATGATTCTACTTAGGTCAAGTAGGAATTTCAAGCTTGTAATGTAGCTTGTCAAACGAAGGATATAGGATAATCAAATATCAAAGAAGCTGAGAATTCTCAAGAAAAGAATAAACAAAATGTGTCAAGAAATTCCAAACTCTACTTGCTCTCCTATCCCAGAATCAATCAAAACCCATAACATTGTTTGGCAATTACAGTTTAGTTCAAGCAAATATTGCATTTTCATCAATAATTTTTTCACAAGATTAGTCAAATTTTCATCAATGGTGCCAATACCTTGATGTGAACTCAAGTTTTTTTAGAAATACCTACAACTCAGCCACCATTCTTCTTGTGATCTTCATTTTCTTTCTCTTTCAATTTTTCTTTCTTTTTCCTCTTCTTTTTTCAAATGCTGCTGTTATTTGTTTCTCAAATTTTCTCTTCCCATCTTTTCTCACAGCCTTTTGTTTTCTCAATCTTTTTTTTCTTTTTCTTCTCTTTCTTTTCTCCTTTCCCAACTCAACACAACTATTGATGCATTACTAAAAGTAACAAATCATGATCTTTCCACAAGTATTCTCCCTCAACATTCTCTTACATGTACTTTTATCTATAAAGAGCACTCAAAGATTTGGAAGCATTATTCAAACTCTCAGAAAGAAGTAATAGACGAAGTATGATAACGGGTTTTAAGAAAGAAATTAACAATTTAGACTCAAAATAGGCACTAGGGATAATGTCAAATAGGTAGGCTTGAAAAGCTCAAACTATCCAAAGAAGGCCTATTACCATCATCCCTAAGTTAAATCATGAATGTCTTTCTTATTTTGCCTTGAGAGGTATTCAAGTAAGTTCTAGAATGCTCAATGAATCTTAGTGGAAAAACAGGTTTAAGAACAATGTAAAGCATTTGATCAAGAACTACTTATTCCAAGTGCATGCAAAAAGTCATGCATAAGTTATAAATGATATAGAACATATGCTCTATGATCTAGTATAAAGACATGCATTAAAAATATATTTTGAAAGCTCAACAAAAATGAGAAAAATGAAAACATTTTCAAAATTCACTCAAAGGTTGCTCAAAGGTTCAAAGAAGAATTTCAAGAAGAATAAAGCATAGAAGAATTCTCATTCTCACCACTCCCCTACATTTAAACTGGATGTTGTCCTCAATGGCCAAACAAATAGAGTAAGGAACTATTGCCACGAGACCAAAAATAAAAGGGGAAAAGAGAAGAAAGAAAATACTCCCATACTTTGTGCTCAAAATAAAATTATTTCTCAATTTCAAAAATATTTCAAAGTAGCTCAATATTAAGAAAACACCAAGATAATTGATAAAAACTTGGACAAAGTATATCACCAAACCACTCCCCTACACTTAAATTGGACAATGTCCTCATTGGCAAAAAATAAACACAAGAAAGCATCTCCAAAGGGACTAAAAATAATAAGGGGTTAGAAAGTTTAAGTACTACTTCCCAAGTGCAATAATGCTCTAATAGATATCTAAACTTGAGGTAAAGAGAATGAATTGTCCAAGAGGACTTTATTCATCTAAAACAAAACACAAATAAAAGCACAAGGAAAATAATAATAAAATAAAAACCTACCTAAATAAAAGAAAACAAATTAAAGAAAAAGACTCAAATAGAAAATATAAAACAAAAACTTTTCACACTCATCATGCTTCCTTATCAAACCTTTGGAAAAAAAAAAAATTAAAGCTCAAAATAGAAGATAGGCATGATAAATATATAATGGAGAGAGGTTTTTGAAAAATAGAAGGTTTATGAAAATAATTTTTCTTACTAAAGCAAAACACATAAGCCTCATTCTCTAAAATTCCTTTAGACACATAAATATCTTTTTTCAACATATGAGTGCACATGGTATCTAACGGATGCATCAACTTTGAAATCACCTTTTAACCCTTCAAAAGTTTTTTTACAATTAAAATTCCCTTTTAAACTTAGTATTTGAGTTCTCAAAGATGGGATCAAGAAAATCCTTATTTTTCAAGTCATCTACAAATGCCACATTACCTCCCTGAAATTGGGGTGAAGGGTAGAATTCGTCAACATCCTCAAAGGGTTTCTTAGAAGGAATGATAAATCCAACTTCTTGAGGCATGTTAAACTCCATACATCATCATTGGGACCATTGTTCTCCAAGAAGTGAGAGGAACCTAAGAAATCCTGTGATAAAGAAATATTAGAATTCTGAGCACATAGAGTAGAATCAAATACCTCTTTTGCCACATCATGCAATTGTCCCTCATAGCCTCTCTATTTTCCCATGGTTAATTGTACGGGCTAGCATGAACTCATGAGTCTCCTCAATAATCTTAATTAATTGTTTCTTTTGATCGCCTAATCGTTGGGAAGCTTCTACATGCCACTGAACAGATGAATTTGTATTGGCAACAAAAGAATTCACTAATGCTTCTAATGACGTCTCACTAAAAACATCAATGTGAGCTTGTAAGTTTGCCAATCAATACAACTTGTTTCCTTTTTTTTTTTTTTTGAATCACTATAAACTATCCTAATTGAATGCGTGACCATGAATTCATAAATTTAATATTAAAATTTGTAAATAAAGAAACAAATAATAAAATAAAATAGTCCATCTAAAATATCGTGTTAGCAAAAGTCCAAACTTGAAAATAAGAAGAGTTAGTATTGATTCAAAATTATAGACGTAAAAATAATCCAATTCATAATACAAAGATTACACATATTTGACATTAACATTAAGTAAGTAAAATTAAATAACTAAATATACAATATATACAAACATACCAAGACAAGTTAGTTATTATAAACATGTATCTACCTATTTACATATTTACAACATATAGTGAAATTAAAATACAATTATACAAACAACAAAAAATGACATCTTTTTGCAGGAAGAAAAATTGTACCAATTTACATATTTAGATATTTACGTGGTTAAATGAACAAAATCCAAGCTTTCATAATATTGCTCCCCGGCAACGGCGCCACAAACTTGATGTGTTTGGATTTAGGTATAAAAATCATATAAAAATAAGCACATTCCCTATCAAATTTAAATTAAAACATTAACCTCAAATTACACATATGAGCAAGCATACTCATCATTAATATAACATAGGGTTCAAAACAAGTGTTGATCCTCAAGGAACAAGTATGCACTACTCACTTTTCTTTCATTGTTTAACCGACTCAAGTGAAAAAGAAAGAAAAATAAAATAAAATAATACATACATGTCAAGGATGGAGAATTATGTAACTTAAACCGTTGTTTTGACAAACATGATCTTAAAGTATTCAATCATTATCATAACTAATTATTCTCTTAGCATCATGAAAGATTAAGATAGATTTAATTCTTTGGTCAATCCATGAATTCACTATCTTCTAGATAAATTAACATCACTTGGTCTGTCTCAACTAATTCACCCGAAAGACGCATAAATACAATCCTTGATTAAATTTTCGTGGTCTGGCAAATTTAAAGCATGAAACTAATCAATGAATCCATGGTCTGACAGACATCAATTAATCTGTAAGTACCCAATCCTCAACAATTAACCCTGGTGGTCTAGTAAGTTAATAGCCAATAAATATGAAATCAATAAATTGAAACTACCATCAACCTCTTTGGTCTAGTAAGTTAATGAAAAGAAACAACCAATTAATCTCGTAATAAGTACAAGTAATTAAATACCAAGAAGAACAATCAATTAATCAAAACATCAAAGTAACTCTAAAAATCATGAATACCTAAAACAATGTCAAATTACAATAAAACAATTAACACATCATTGTTCAAGAAAAAGAAAACAAAGTAAAAGAAAGCACTCATAGACAAGCCTCCTTATTCTTCCCTTTGTAGTCCCTCTTGCACAATCCTCCTTGATGTGGCAGAATTCCTCCTCGATTTGAGTGATTTTTCTGTTATGATATCCGAATTCCCCTTTTTTCCTTGTAATTTCTCTCTATTTATAAGTTTAGGAAGTGCCTAAATTCTTTGGTGTAGGTTTTTTGGCTGATTAGAAGTAGGAAAATACTAAAACTTTGTAGATTGCCAAAAAAAAAAAAAAAAGTGCAAAAATCGAGGCACCGCCTTAACATCAGGGCACAGCCGGTGCCGCCTACAGCCTCACAGCCGGCACCGATTGTGATTTGTTTCTCCAATTGTTCGCTAATTTTTTTTCTTGATTTCCATGTAACCCTTCCAGAATGCAGCCGGCACTACCTCTAGCCTCCCATCTGGTGTTGGTTTGGTTCTATTCCGCTCTATTTCACTTGCTTTTTTGTCATCTCGAAGTGCGTTCCAACAGCGCGTGGCTGGTGCCTGTTCCTCTGCCATGGCCGGCACTGCCTCTATTCTGTTTTGCGATGTTTTTTTCTTATTTTACCCATAAAATCTAAAATAATGCACAAAATACCTTTCGAAGGTTAAAATCTCAAATATGAAGGAATATGACTAGTTGTTGAACAAAATGTATCACAAAATAGCCTCAAATAACTAGGAAAAATATGACTAATTTAGGCCCTATCATCCATAAATGTCACAGGGGCATTTGTAACACCAAAAGGCATTATTACAAACTTATAGTACCCATATCGGGTATTGAATATGATTTTTGGAATGGCTTCCTCTTGAATTCTAACCTGCTAATACCCTTATATTAAGTCCAATTTGAAAAATCATCATGCTTCTTGTAATTGATCAAACAATTCCTCAACAATGGGTAGTGGGTAATTCTTTTTCACAATCATCGCATTCATGATGTGATAGTCTACACACATTCTCAGCTTTCTATCCTTTTTCATAACAAACAACACAGGTGATCCCCAAGGAGATGTACTGGGCTAAATAAATTCTTGGTCTAGCAATTCTTGCAATTTCTTCTTGAGTTCCTTCAATTCTTTCAACATCATTCTATAGGGTGTTCTAAAGAATAGTTCAGCTATTGGTATCAGGCCAATAAAGAGCTCCAACTCTTTCTCTGGAGGTAACTCCTTTAACTTTGTAAGGCAAATGTCCAAATACTAACAAACTACTAGAATATCTTCAGGCATTTTCATTTCATTTTGCTTAGTTATAAGATAAGCCAAATACCCAGCACATCTTTTTCGAATCAACTTCTGCGCCTTAATTCCCGATATCATGGAATTACCTTTCTTTCTCATTGATGCATAAATTTTGGGTGTATAAAAATAATCAAATTTAAATCCATCCCTTGGTTAAGTTTCAATAAAAATATTAATCCCAAAATACATATATAAGGAAGTATACTCATCATAAACATAGTATAAGAAATTAATGAGTATTGATCCTCAAAGGAACAAGTACACACTAATCAGTTTTCATTCATTGTTTAACCAACTAAATAAAGTGATAGGATAATAAAATGAAATATAAAGAAAAATATGTACAACTCAAGGATGTCAAGATATGCAATTTAGACAAAGGCTTTTGAAAATATGATAATAAATCACTTAGCACATATCATAATCAATTATTATTTTGGTCTCATGAAGGATTTAAAATAGACCCACATCATTTACAATCGATGGAATCACTATCTTCTAGTAAAATTAGTGAATATATTCAGTCTCAACTAATTTATCCAAAAGATGCAATAAAATCAATCCTCTTATAAATCCCTATATTCTAGGTGATTCAAAACATGAAATTAGTCAATGAATCCATATTCTAGCAATCATCAACTAACCTTTGATTACCATGTTCTGAACAATTAACCTATTTTTCAAGAAAATTAAGAGATAACAAATATAAAATTAATTAATTGAAGTTTTTATCAATCCTTTTTTCAAGCTAGTTAATAACAAAAATCAATCAACCAACTTCGTAAGAAAAGCAAATAATCAAATCCCCAGATAAATATTCAATTGATCAAAATACTAAATTAACTCAAGAAATCATGAATCCCAAAAACAATGTCAAATTACAGTGAAAACATTGAATTCATCATTGTTCTAGAAAATGAAAACAAAGGTAAAAGAAAGCACCCATAGACAAGCCTCATTCTTCTCCTTTGAAGCCTTTCTTCAACAACCCTCTTTAATTTGATGAATTCCATGCTCAGTGAGTGATTTTTTGATTTACTCCTTGAATTCAAGTCTTTCTCTTGTGTTTTCCATGTTTTTATAGGCTTCCTTGACGCTAATATTCATTGCTTGAAGAGTCTTGGTAGAATAGGATTTAAAAAAAAAAATACCAAAATACTTTGGAAAATACTAAATTCGTGCACAGGATTTCACCTCTCTAGAGAAGACCTGGTACCGAGTCCAGATGACCCATTTGGTGCTAGGTGTGTTCTATTTTCTTCCTGAAATTTTCGCTATTTTTACTGTTCAGCTAGAGTGGACATGGCGCCAAGTGCCCTAGCTAGATCTAGCGCCAGGTGCATTTTGGAATTTGGCCACTTTTTGATCGAAATCAACTTAAATCTGTACAAATTTGTCAAAAACACTTTGTACAAGTAAAATATCAAATTGGAAGGAATATGCCTAGTTTTTACATCAAAAGTATTTGAATTTGACCTTAAATAACTAGGAAAATAGTGATAATTTTAGCCCCTATCAATTCCCTCACACTTGAACTTTTGCCTATCCTCAAGTAAAAACGCTTAGGCCAAGAAAATCATCAAGAAAACACAAGCTCTTTCTCATTCTAAAAATTTGAAACATAACAAGGATTATAACTTCCCCTCAAACTTTTGATAAAACTCTTGCCATTCATGAAACCCTTTGAAAACAATTAAACTTCGAAGCATTTGATAAGACGTCACAAAGCTCTTGAAGTCAAATTAATCAAGTTTATACCTTAGTTTAAGAAAATTATTTCACCTTTCAAGGAAAAATATAGATCACATGAATTACACAAGTTATGCTATCTTCCAACTCAAGCATTATAAATCCACAAATTGCACAACTTAAGTCATGATGTAAGGAAAGCACTCAAAATGTTTTTCTCTCAATTTTTTCAATGACTTAGGGAATTGATAGCCTCAAGCGTGTGGATTTCTTTTCACACACCATATTGGCCCCCTTTAAGCCATCATTCCTCAATTTTTTTCAACACTCTTTATTTCTTTTGCTCTTGGGAATTCATAGCTTCAAGTAAGTGAATTTCTATTCACTATCTGTATTGGACCCCATAATCAAGCAAAAACAATACTTTCTCATCTTCAAGAGGAAACAACAATCGACTCATTTTCTTAATTTTTCAACTCACAAAAATTTTCCACTATTTTCTACAACCTTTCCTCTCAAAGATCTTTTATATCCTCACATTCCTTATTACAACTCAAAGCTAAGAAAAGTTTAAACCCATAATACAAGAGTTAGCAAACAATTTTTGCCACATTCATCATATCCTCCATATTTAAACTAGATGAGTCAAATAATATTGAAGCATTAATGCATAAACAAGATTAATCCAAATTCTCATGTCTAAAACATATCATATTCAATAAACCATTTTCATTAAAAACCCACCAAATGAATGACAAAACTCATGTCCAAGGAAGAAGGAAAATCACAACCTTGCTAAAAGAATGAAATACCACAAAAAATTTGAAAAAGTTCAAATTGTCAAAATTTTCAAGGAAATTGCAACAAAATTTTTTTCAAAATTCAAAAATTTTCCAAAGAGCTCAATACCAAGAAAACACCAAGATGATTGATAAAAACTTAGACAAAGAATATTACCAAACCATTCCACCATGTTTAAACTGGACAATATCCTCATTGGAAAAAAATTAAGAAAAGAAAGCATCTCCAAAGGGATAAAAAATGATAAAGGAGGTAGAAAGTTAGACAATACTCTCCAAGTGCAATAATGCTCCAAACAATATGAAAGAAAGAAGAGCTTGTCCAAGAAGATATTATTCCGACCTACAAAAGAAAACACAAATAAAAGCACAAGGAAAATAATAACAAAATAAAGACACACCGAAATAAAAGAAAACAAACTAAAGAAAAATACTAAAAATCCTAAGAAAGTAGATAAAGACATAACTCACTCCTCCACACTTAAGATGGAAAATATATTCCTTATTTGTTAGAAATAACACCTAACAACTCCAAATACAAAACAAAGATACAAACTCTTTCCACCCATTATACTTCCTTATCAAATTTTTGGAAAAGATATGTATGCATATTGAATAAGAGAGGGTTTTGAAAAATGGAGGGTTCATGGAACCTAGTAGTTGAAATGAATGTAAATGCATGACCCCCTGTCCTTAACACTTTTTAGACATACAAATCAAGTTTCCAAGACCAATATGTAAATTATGTCTAAAAAGTGTGTAAATATGAGAATCACCACTTACTCCTTCTAAAGATTTGCCACAATTGAAATTCCCCTTTAGACATAGTAATATGTATTTTAAAGATGGAATTAAGAAATTCTTGCTTTTCAAATTATGGTCTACAAAAACTAAGTTACCTCCCTTTGAATGGGATGAAGAGTATAAATTACCACCATTTTCCAAGGACTTCTTATGATGTAGCGTTGAAAGATCTAACTCCTTGAGACATGATAAATTCAACACATCATCAATGGTACCATTAGGCTCCGTGTGTGGAGAGGTATCTATAAATTTATGTGACAAAGAAAAATTAGAAATATGAGAGCATAGAATAGAATAAAAAAGTTTCTCCATCACATTGTGCAATTGTTCCTCATATTCTCTCTCCTCTCCTTGGGGGTCATCTTGTTCAAGTGTATGGGCCTTTAAGGCATCTTTAACCAACTTGGCTAGTTGTGTTCTTTGATAGCTCATTCATTGGGATGCTGCTTCATGCCACTTAACAGATAACTTTGTATTGGCGACAAAAGAATGCCTTGAGGCTTCCAGTGATGTCTCAAAAATAGGGTCAATCTTAGCTTGCAAATTTGCTAAATTCTCATCATTATAGCTCCTTTTATCTTGTGCCCAAAAGTAATTGTCCATTTTGATGTCAATCTCACGCTCAAAGAAAAATAAAAATTAAATAAAAATAAAAATAAAAATAAATAAAATAACAGAACAAAGAAAAGAAAAAACAGAAGGGAAAAAAATAAAAAAATAAAAGAAAACACACACATTAGATATATTCACAAACTACATAAATACAAAAGTTAGTGGTATTTTCAAAGTCAACATCAACTAAGCTAGTCAATTAAGTCACACAATGTTACAAATAACAAGATATAGCACCAACTTACACAAAGAACCTATATACATATTTACATTTAGACATATAAACATGGTTAAATAAACAAAATCTAAGCTTTCATGATATTGTTCCCTGACAATGGTGCCAAAAACTTAATGCGAAAATTTTGGGTGTGTAAAAATCGTCAAATTTAAATCCATCTCTTAGTCAAGTTTTAATTAAAAAATTAATCCTAAAATACACACACGAGCAAGTATACTCATCGTAAGCATAGTATAGGTGTAACACCCCACGACTACGTACCCTAAAAGGGCGGGGATGCCGCCTCGTCCCGTAGGACAAGGGGTCTTTAGAGCAAGGTATAAAATATAAAGGCAATCTCCAAAAGGATCAACTTAGATATATCAAGAAATATTCTTATTACATCAGGCTCAACTTGGAGCAAAACGGAATGAAACAAAATATTGTTTAGAAGCATAAGCAATAAATGACTCCTAGAACGGATAGAGAAAATAGCAAAAGCTGCAACTATTACATGCCCCGCTGACTCAGCACAATCTATCTCCTAAAAACATGGTGTAAAACGGTGTGAGAATAAATCTCAGTAAGTCCTGTGTGTGCACATGGTGTTTTAAAATAGTTCGTGTATGCAAAGTGTAAAACACTTGTAAAAATAATTTGGCAAGTCATAAACAATCTCTTTTCGCAAGGAGTGGGTTTTTCTCATTGTCATACTTTGTACAAAATAAATCCTCCACTCGGATAAAAATCATGTCACCACACGTTGGGCTCTATGAGAACAAGTTGGCCAAGGCACCACACTTTGTGCACCTTGTCTGGACCAGATTACCACACGTTGGGCGTTCTGATCAAGGTGAGTGTACAACCCACCTAGTGAGATACTCCTCCATCTCTACACCCAACAAAACCATCCGGGTGTCCATGCTGGGAATATAAATAATACCTTTCAGGTATAATGCTAGCTCGGACTGGCCTGACCAACCAACACTGTCGCCTTTTCGAGCAGAGTTCATCTTCTGGAGGTGGCCTCCTGCCAGAAGACTTACACTAGCCCACCAAGACTAGTATTGTTCGCCTACCCTTATTGAGTACTCAACGAACATATCCGTCAATTCCTCATTCAAAATATTTCCAAACCTTGGCTTTGTAAAACGTGGTTTTCTTTAAAAGAGATTTCTAAAAATTTAAGGAAAAGAATAGTTTTCTTGCTAAAAACCGTTAGTTTGACAAAACCGTTTAAAGAATAAATATCCACGTTTACAACCCAAGCAAACACAGTTTAATAATAGCTTTACAAAGCTTCACAACATAGACTTGCCATCACAACCTTTAACAAAACAGTTTATAGACGGACTTACCATCACAACATTTAATAAAAGAGTTTATGCAAGGACTTACTTGATATGCCTCAGATAAATGCGATAAAAATCACTGCTGGCTTTCCTCAATTATCCACCTGATCTAAACCATATAATATCATGATCAGGGTCTCAATTAATTCAAACGTGCTCTAATACCATTTATTTCCATAACAATTCGCAATCTCCTATTTAATTCCAAGTAAACTATTCAATCCCCAAAGATCAAATAATACGACCACAAGTTTATCTCGCTAATAAACACCATTAAACTTTACTTTCGACATCAAGGGAGGGTATTCCCTTACCTCGCAACGACCGGGTAATGAGGTCTCGATGCTCCTATGGTGATCGTCCTGAGTTCGCTTGAGAAGAAGAGAGAAGCTACATCCTTTGCTTCACTTGTCCGAAAATCAAGGAAGAAGAGGAAATCAACCTCTATAGGGCGTGATTTAAGGGTAGAAGAAAGAGAAAAGAATCATTAGAGAAAATGGCATCAAGAGGTTGAAAGGATTTGTGCTTACCTTAAGGTGTGTTTGATTTTTGCTTGGAATAACTCTTGTGGTTTCGAAAATTTGCAGAGAGAAGTTGCTGAATTTTTCGTGTAGAATGGAGAGGGTAAACGGTGGTTAGGATTTAAAGTTGGAGAAGATTGATTTAGGGTTAGATGGTGATGTTTAGAAAGACTCCTAATGGCTTTAGGTTTCTTGGACAGCAAAGGTGAAATTTCCAGCTTGCGCGCACCTCCTTGCTGCCGATTTTAGGGGAGTTTTATGGAGAAAATAATTCTGAAATTTGCTCCTCTATGCTGGCTGAAATACTGCTCAAAGGAAGGGCTAAATGTGTTCAGAATTTTGGGCCAAACGAGGAAGAGTTTGGCTGAGTTTTGATGACTGAAAAATCCTGTGCATGTGCTGTGAAAATTCTGTGCAAGTGTAGAAGTTTTGGACTGGTTTGGCTGTTATAATTCTATCGATTTTTCCAGAGGAAAATTGTGGGTTTTGGGCTCTGAAAATAGCTTGTTCAGCTGCGGTTTTTCAGTGAATGATGTGTGCAGAATTTCGGTTGAAGTAGGAACATAAAGCTGGCCGAAAATCCTGCACAAAGCTGTCCGAATTTTCTGTGTATATGCTGGACGAATTTCAGTGTTTTTGTGTGAATAAAATTATGATTTTGTGCAGCTAAGGTAGTTGAATTGTTAAGGAGTATTCTAGGTGGTTTGATCTAGGACTTTTAGAGTTGGATTGTAGCTAAAGGAGCTGGAATTTCGGACAGCTTATGTAGATTCAAAGCTGCCGAAATTCAGCTAGGAAAAGGAAGAAATCCTAGTTGAATATGGATTGAAATAAAATCTAGTTTTATCAAGGATTTGGATAAGATTTCCTCTAGTCCTAGAAGAGTTTGGGTTAAGCTACAAGTCCTCCAAGAAGTGGCGGCACTTGCTGGAATTTTTTTCCAGATTTTTAGCTAACATTCTAGGATTAAAATCAATTAGATTTCCTACTAGGAAAAGGATTCATTAATTCCACCTATCCATGGCAACATCTATCTAACTAAAATCAAGCTAATATTTTAATTACTAGCTAGTGTTTTTTCGAAAATCCTAAGGAACACAAGCTGAAAATTAAAGGTGAACTTTATTACATCCAAGTCTTTGAATTTAGGAAATAAATATGGAGACTTATTTCCTTGGAGTAAAAATACTAAAATTTCTCTAGGATAGCTAGATTCTTTTTCGGCCAAGATAAGAGACGGTCTAAAGAAAAGAATTTCAAGAAGAGAAACTAACTTCACAAAAGGTAGGATTCGAACTCGGGTCACCAAAGGAAATCACCAACCTCCCCGCTATTCCAAAACAACTCCAATGCTAATTTTTCTACAAGAAGTTCTTACCACCCCAATACTCATTCTTCCAAATCTTCGACCAAACCTCCCTTAACCAAATCTTTAACAACACAACTATTTCACGTCAATTAATTCAAATGCAAGAGTAATGGAAAAATTCACATGCATCCATGCAAATAAAATTAGTCTAGCTACCACATAAAATGCAAGATGCTATGCAATGCATGACTTTTTCCCATAGTCAAAGGTGGTTTTGGGCGGGGTATTACATCCCCTCCCCCTTAAGAGAATTTTGTCTCGAAATTCAGATTTCATACCCTTCGTGTATACCCGGATACTTTCGTCTTAACCATTCCTCCGTTTCCCACGTTGCATCCTGTGCTCTATGATGATCCCAAAGTATCTTCACCATGGGTATCTGCTTGTTTCGGAGCGTCTTAATACTCCGCTCCAAGATCTTGACGGGTCTCTCCGCATAACTCATATTGGGTTGCAATTCCAATGGTTCCTCATTGAGTACATGACTCGGATCGGGATTGTACCTTTTCAACTGAGAGATATGGAATACGTCATGCATCCTGGTTAGGCCATCAGGTAGATCCAATCGGTAGGCAACCGGTCCAATTTTCTCCAATATCGGGAATGGTCCCAAATACCTAGGACTCAACTTCCCTCCCCTCGGATGTTTCAGGATTCCTCTACTAGGAGTCAACTTCAAGAATGCGCGGTCACCTTCTTGGAACTCCAATTCCCTCCTCCTAGTGTCTGCATAGCTTTTCTGTCTGCTTTGTGTTGCCCTTAGCCTTTCCTGAATTAACTTAATATTGTCGGTCATCTCCTGAATGCATACTTCACCAGTCTTTTTAACATTCCCTTCTTATGTCCATCCCCAGTATATCGGTACCTAGCATTTTCGCCCATACAGTGCTTCATATGGCGCCATTCCGATCGACGCCTGATAGCTATTGTTATATGCTAACTCCGCATGTGGTAAAGACTCAATCCACTTATCTCCAAAGTCCAAGATACATGCTCGGAGCATGTCTTCCAGTATCTGAATGACTCTTTCGGATTGACCATCAGTCTGCGGATGAGCAGAGGTACAAAATTTCAGGGTCGTGCCCAAGGACTCCTGGAACTTACCCCAGAACCTTGAAGTGAATCTAGGGTCCCTATCCGACATGATGCTCGACGGTACACCATGCAACCTTATAATTTCTTGGGTATATGTCTGAGCCAACTTTTCCATTGAGTCCATTACGTTTACCGGTAAGAAATGCACTGTCTTAGTTAATCGGTCCACTACCACCCAGATCGCATCTTTATGTGACTTGGTTATCGGAAGGCCAGTCACAAAGTCCATGGTCACCTCTTCCCATTTCCATTCTGGAATCGGTAACGGTTAAAGTAAACCTGCAGACTTCTTATGCTCTATCTTAACCTTCTGGCATGTCAGGCAGGTTGACACATGCTGAACTACATCCCTCTTCATTCCAGCCCACCAATATTTCCTCTTCAAGTCATGGTACATCTTTACCTCCCCAGGGTGTATAGTGTATTTGCTCTTGTGCGCTTCGTCCAGTATCCTCTTCCTTAAGTCTTGGATGTCTGGTACACAAATCCAGTCCCGAAAGTACAATACCCCTTCCTCATCGGTTCGGAAATTGCCTCCTCCTCTCGCGATCTCTTTCTCCCTGAAAGTTTGAAATTCTGTACCGCCCTATTGACCTGATCCAATTTCCTGGTTCAGATCGGGTTCTAGGGTCAGGTTGCTCACGCAGATCTTCCCCTTTTGTACTTGCGCCTCTTTCTCCAGGATATCCTGGACTGCCAACACCTCCTGTATTCTCAAGTGTGCCATTTTCACCTTTTGACTTAGAGCGTCTGCTACCACATTTGATTTACTTGGGTGATAGTTAATGGGGCATTTATATTCTTCCAGGAACTCCATCCACCTACGCTGCCGGAGATTCAAGTCCTTTTGCGTAAAGATATATTTCAAACTCTTATGGTCTGTGAAAACCTCGTATTGTGCACTGTACAAGTAATGTCGCCATTTCTTCAAGGCGAACACTATAGCTGCTAGTTGTAGGTCATGCGTGGGATAATTAACTTTGTGCGGCTTTAGCTTTCTAGATGCATAGGCTATGACTTTCCCTTCCTGCATCAGGACAGCTCCTAGTCCTTCCTTGGATGCATCTGTATAGAGTGCATAGGGCTTATCAGCCTCGGGCAAACTCAGCACGGGTGCTGTAATCAACCTCCTCTGAAGTTCTTGGAAGCACTTCTCGCACTTCTCACTCTAAGCAAAAACGACATATTTCTTCAACAGCCGTGTCATCGGTGAAGCTAAAGTGGAGAAGTTTTTAATGAAACGCCGATAGTACCCGGCCAACCCAAGGAAACTTCGTATCTCGGTAATGTTCTCCGGTTGTTTCCAATTAGCTACGGCTTCTACCTTAGCAGGGTCCACCTTGATCCCCTCCTTGGATATCACGTGACCAAGGAAAGACACTGAGCTCAGCCAAAACTCACACTTACTGAACTTAGAGTAAAGCTTGAATTCCCTCAGCTTCTCTAGGACCAACTTTAAGTGCTCCGCCTGGTCCTCCGGATTTTTGGAGTAGATCAAAATGTCATCGATGAATATGACCACGAACTTGTCCAAGTATGGTTGAAAAATGCGATGCATCAAATCTATGAATACTGCCGGTGCGTTGGTTACACCGAACGGCATTACTACAAATTCGTAATGGCCATACCGCGCGTTGAATGCAGTCTTAGGAATGTCTTCTTCTTTGATCCTCACCTGATAGTATCCTTGCCGTAGGTCCAATTTCGAGAAACAAGCAGCGCCTTGCAGTTGATCAAACAACTCATCGATCCAAGGGTAGAGGGTATTTATTCTTGATCGTTAGCTTGTTCAGTCCCCGATAATCGATACATAGCCTCAGGGTTCCATCTTTCTTCTTGACAAAGAACACCGGGGCTCCCCACGGTGACGTACTCGGCCGAATGTAGCCTTGCCTTAGCAATTTCTCCAATTACTCCTTTAACTCCTTCAACTTTGTCGGTGCCATCCTGTAGGGAGTTCTGGATACCGGTTCTGCTCCGGGAATCAGATCCCCGGTGAACTCAACTTCCCATTCAGGGGATAGGGAAGTGAGCTCCGTAGGGAACACATCCGAAAAGTCTTTCACCACCTCCGTACTTTCCAAGGTACACTGGTCCTTTGGTTTGTTTAGGAGATACGCCAAGTATCCCACACATCCTTTCTTGAGCAACTTCCGGGCTTTAGCTCCAGCAATAAGGAATTTCAGTTCCTTCGTTCGCTTGCCATTGAATTCAATTACATCCCGTCCAGGTCTCACAAACTGCACCGTCTTAGTCTTGCAGTCCACACGAGCTCCGTGCTTCGACAACCAGTCTATGCCCAAGATCAAGTCATAACCGTCCATGGCCAGGATTATAAGGTCGGCCTCCAGAATCTCCTCCCCAACCGAAACTCCACAACTTCCCATTTTCTTGCCTGCTTCCGCCACCTTTCTCAAGGGAGAACTAACTACTAGGGTATAAGGTAGCTCATTTCCTTCCCAGCCTTCGATCACGGCGGCATCCGCTCCAACTTCTTCTCGGTTCAGGGGAAAAACTTTAGCCTTCACCTGGGGCTTTAGGCCTCCCGCTCCGGCTAGTCCAGTAGCAACACCTCTGTTGCCTCCCATTGGCTGGGTCGGCGTGGTCTGCTCAGTCCTTAAGGGTTTGGGGAAGACGTTCCTCAGATGTCCTAGGTCTCCGCAGTTGAATCACCTTCTCACATCCCCGCTACCCCAGCAGTTTCTCTCAGTGTGGCCTCGCTTCCCACACAGTCGGCAGTTCAGGCTGCCTTGCATTGATCCGGCTACAGGCACTCGGGGCTGCTTACCCCAATTTCCCCACGGCATAGAACCCGAAAGTCACTTATTGCCTGAAGGCCTCATAGGTGGACGACTTGGTTGGAAGGGTCGGTTCACCGGTCGGTGCCGATCTTCGTTCTCGGTCCGAGAGGCTACGTCCACAACAGCAATGTACGACGTTGGCGGGGATGGAGCCAACGCCCTCCTCAAATCTGGCCTTAGCCCTTTCACGAATTGCCGGGTGCGCTTCTGCTCCGTATCTACCAAGCACTTGCAGTATTTGGACAACTGCATGAATCGGGCTGCATATTGGGCCACAGTCATGCCTCCCTGCCTGAGGGTCTGGAATTTGTCCTCCCTCTTCTCAGCCACCCATCGAGGAATGTACTCAGCCCGAAAAGCCTCCGTAAAATCGTCCTAGGTCCACTCCTGCTCCTCCTTGTCCCAATCACCCCGTACTCGCTGCCACCATGCCCGAGACGGTCCCCTTAGCCGAAAAGCAGCAAACTTTACTATCATTTCTTCCGAGTACTGCAGAGTAGCGAAAATGTCCTCCATCTGCTCAATCCATTGCTC
The DNA here is from genome assembly GCA_026120185.1 of Voacanga thouarsii. Lineage (NCBI taxonomy): Eukaryota > Viridiplantae > Streptophyta > Magnoliopsida > Gentianales > Apocynaceae > Voacanga > Voacanga thouarsii. Next base: position 230,741 of record JANUWF010001246.1, on the reverse strand, counting down.
GGCTTTCTCATCCTGTTCCACCTCCCCCTGGAATGTGGGAGGCTGGAACTTCAGGAAACGCTCCAAAGCCTCATCCTCTTCCCGCAGTGGTTTCCTGGCCACCTTATCCACTTTTTCGATCAAGTTCTGTAGAATTGAGGCCATCTTGTCGAAAGTCTGACCCATGGTCACGTCCCGTAACCTATCCGAAGCCATCTCCTGCTCTCCTGGCAGGTGCTCTTCCATATCGGGGTGGGAACGATGCATCTGCTCAAACTCCGGGGTGGAGGATGCACTCTCCTGTACCGTTCTACTATGCACCACTGTTCGGCGTCTTGGTGCCATCTTAATCACATTCACTCAGGGCCAGATAGTTATTAAGGGGAAAAAGAATATGCTTAGGTGCATGATCAGTTGATAGTAATGTACTCATCTAAAAGAGAATGTGATGATAACGTGTAGAGATAAATCAAGTAGTAAACGAAACTCATGCTTGTCATATAAACCATTCTTCGCAGAAAAGAATGGGTCATCTCATATGATACCTTTTTTATTTAAAATAATAGGTAGGCCCTATGAGCCATATGCTCCCTTAAGAAAAAGATAAACAAGCAAAATTATGCAAATTCCAGAGAAAGAAAGAGTAAAAGCTGCTGGTTTTCTATGTTTGACTCTCCCTAGTTTCAACAGAGGTATCGAAGTCATCAGAGGCCGGTTCCACCAACCATCCCATGGAACTATCGAGTCTCCCTATGATGGAATTTGAACCCAAGACCTTAAGAACTAATTCTAAGGCTCTAACCACTACACCACAACAACTCTCTTGACCATCCTATAAACAAAAGATAAAAATTAGCACCAGGTCAGAATACTTAAGAAAATAGAACCCATAGGTCAAGTAATTGCCTAAACCATATCTCTGATACCACTTGTAACACCCCACGACTACGTACCCTAAAAGGGCGGGGATGTCGCCCCGTCCCGTAGGACAAGGGGTCTTTAGAACAAGGTATAAAATATAAAGGCAATCTCCAAAAGGATCAACTTAGATAAATCAAGAAATATTCTTATTACATCTGGCTCAACTTAGAGCAAAACAGAATGAAACAAAATATTGTTTAGAAGCATAAGCAATAAATGTATCCTAGAACGGATAGAGAAAATAGCAAAAGCTCCAACTATTACATGCCCCGCTGACTCAGCACAATCTATCTCCTGAAAACATGGTGTAAAACGGTGTGAGAATAAATCTCAGTAAGTCCTGTGTGTGCACATGGTGTTTTTAAATAGTTCGTGTATGCAAAGTGTAAAACACTTGTAAAAATAATTTGGCAAGTCATAAACAATCTCTTTTCGCAAGGAGTGGGTTTTTCTCATTGTCATACTTTGTACAAAATAAATCCTCCACTCGGATAAAAATCATGTCACCACACGTTGGGCTCCATGAGAACAAGTTGGCCAAGGCACCACACTTTGTGCACCTTGTCCGGACCATATTACCACACGTTGGGGGTTCTAATCAAGGTGAGTGTACAACCCACCGGGTGAGATACTTCTCCATCTCTACACCCAACAAAACCATCCGGGTGTCCATGTCGGGAATATAAATAATACCTTTCAGGTATAATGCTAGCTCGAACTGGCCTGACCAACCAACAGTGTCGCCTTTTCGAGCAGAGTTCATTTTCTGGAGGTGGCCTCCTGCCAGAAGACTTACACTAGACCTCCAAGACTAGTATTGTTAGCCTACCCTTATTGAGTACTCAACGAACATATCCGTCAATTCCTCATTCAAAATATTTCCAAACCTTGGCTTTGTAAAACGTGGTTTTCTTTAAAAGAGATTTCTAAAAATTTAAGGAAAAGAATAGTTTTCTTGCTAAAAACCGTTAGTTTGACAAAACCATTTAAAGAATAAATATCCACGTTTACAACCCAAGCAAACACAGTTTAACAATAGCTTTACAAAGCTCCACAACATAGACTTGCCATCACAACCTTTAACAAAACAGTTTATAGACGGACTTACCAGCACAACATTTAATAAAAGAGTTTATGCAAGGACTTACTTGATATGCCTCAGATAAATGTGATAAAAATCACTGCTGGCTTTCCTCAATTATCCACCTGATCTAAACCATATAATATCATGATCAGGGTCTCAATTAATTCAAACATGCTCTAATCCCATTTATTTCCATAGCAATTCGAAATCTCCTATTTAATTCCAAGTAAACTATTCAATCCCCAAAGATCAAATACTACGACCACATGTTTATCTTGCTAATAAACACCATTAAACTTTACTTTCGACATCAAGGGAGGGTATTCCCTTACCTCGCAACTACCGGGTAATGAGGTCTCGATGCTCCTATGGTGATCGTCCTGAGTTCGCTTGAGAAGAAGAGAGAAGCTACATCCTTTGCTTCACTTGTCCGAAAATCAAGGAAGAAGAGGAAATCAACCTCTATAGGGCGTGATTTAAGGGTAGAAGAAAGAGAAAAGAATCATTAGAGAAAACGGCATCAAGAGGTTGAAAGGATTTGTGCTTACCTTAAGGTGTGTTCGATTTTTGCTTGGAATAACTCTTGTGGTTTTGAAAATTTGCAGAGAGAAGTTGCTGAATTTTTCGTGTAGAATGGAGAGGGTAAATGGTGGTTAGGATTTAAAGTTGGAAAAGATTGGTTTAGGGTTAGATGGTGATGTTTAGAAAGACTCCTAATGGCTTTAGGTTTCTTGGACAGCAAAGGCGAAATTTCCAGCTTGTGCGCTCCTCCTTACTGCCGATTTTAGGGGAGTTTTATGGAGAAAAGAATTCTACAATTTGCTCCTCTATGCTGACCAAAATACTACTCAATGGAAGGGTTAAATGTGTTCAGAATTTTGGTCCAAACGAGAAAGAGTTTGAGTGAGTTTTGATTACTGAAAAATCCTGTGCATGTGCTGTGAAAATTCTGTGCAAGTGTAGCAAGTTTTGGACTAGTTTGGCTGCTATAATTCTACCAAAATTTCCAGAGGAAAATTGAGGGTTTTGGGCTCTGAAAATAGCTTGTTCAGTTGCAGTTTTTCAGTGAATGATGTGTGTAGAATTTCAGTTGAAGTAGGAACATAAAGCTGGTCGAAAATCCTGCACAAAGCTGTTCGAATTTTCTGTGTATATGCTGGACGAGTTTCAGTGTTTTTGTGTGAATAAAATTCTGATTTTGTGCAGCTAAGGTAGTTGAATTGTTAAGGAGTATTCTAGGTGGTTTGAGCTAGGATTTTTCAGAGTTGGATTGTAGCTAAAAGAGCTGGAATTTCGGATAGCTTATGTAGATTCAAAGCTGCCGAAATTCAGCTAGGAAAAGGAAGAAATCCTAGTTGAATTTGGATTGAAATAAAATCTGGTTTTATCAAGGATTTGGACAAGATTTCCTCTAGTCCTAGAAGAGTTTGGGTTAAGCCACAAGTCCTCCAAGAAGTGGTGGCACTTGCTGGAAGTTTTTTCTAGATTTTTAGCTAACATTCTAGGATTAAAATCAACAAGATTTCCTACTAGGAAAAGGATTCATTAATTCCACCTATCCATGGCAACATCTATCTAACTAAAATCAAGCTAATATTTTAATTACTAGCTAGGGTTTTTCGAAAATCCTAAGGAACACAAGCTGGAAATTAATGGTGAACTTTATTACATCCAAGTCTTTGAATTTAGGAAATAAATATGGAGACTTATTTCCTTGGAGTAAAAATACTAAAATTTCTCTAGGATAGCTAGATTCTTTTTCGGCCAAGATAAGAGACGGTCTAAAGAAAAGAATTTCAAGAAGAGAAACTAACTTCACAAAAGGTAGGATTCGAACTCGGGTCACCAAAGGAAATCACCAACCTCCCCGCTATTCCAAAACAACTCCAATGCTAATTTTTCTACAAGAAGTTCTTACCACCCCAATACTCATTCTTCCAAATCTTCGACCAAACCTCCCTTAACCAAATCTTTAACAACACAACTATTTCACGTCAATTAATTCAAATGCAAGAGTAACGGAAAAATTCACATGCATCCATGCAAATAAAATTAGTCTAGCTACCACATAAAATGCAAGATGCTATGCAATGCATGACTTTTTCCCATAGTCAAAGGTGGTTTTGGACGGGGTATTACAATAGGGAACTAACAAGTATCGATCCTCAAAGCAACAAGTACACATTAATCACTTTTCATTCATTGTTAACCGACCAAATAAAGTGATACTATAATAAGAAGAAAATAAAAATATATACAACTCAAGGATGTGAAGATATTCAATTTAGAAAAAGGCTTTTGAAAACATGATAATAAATAACCTAGCATATATCACAATAAAATAACCTAGCACATATCATGAAGGATTTAAAATAGACCCACTTTGTTTGCAATTCATAGAATCACTATCTTCTAGTTAAATTTGTGAACATATTCTGTTTGAACCAATTTATCCAAAAGATACATTAAAATCAGTCCTCATATAAAACCCTATGTGCTTGGTGATTTAAAATACGAAATTGGTCAATTAATCCATATTACAACAATCATCAACTAATCTTTGATTACCAAGTTCTTAACAATTAACCTATTTCTCAAGGAAGTTAAGAGATAACAAATATGAAATTAATTAATTGAAGTCTATATCAACCCCTTTTTCAAGCACGTTAATAATAAAAATCAATCAATCAACTCCACAAGGAAAGCAAGTAATCAAATCCCAAGATAAATAATCAATTATTCAAAATACTAAATTAACTCAAGAAATGATGAATTCCAAAAAAAAAAAAAATGTCAATTTACAATGACAAAATTGAATACATTATTGTTCTAAAAAAAAGCAAACAAAGGTAAAGGAAAGCATTCATAGACAAACCTCCTTTTTCTCTTTTGAAGACTCTTTTGAACAATCATCCTTAATTTGATGAATTCTCCTTCAATGAGTGATTTTTTTTTATTTGCTCCTTGAATTCATGTCTTTCTCTTGTGTTTTCCATGTTTTATAGGATTTTTTAATTCTAAAATTCATTGCTTGAGGAGTCTTGGCCGAGTAGGATTCAAAAAATGCCAAAATACTTTGGAAAATACTAATGTCGTGCACATGTTTTCGCCTCTCTAGAACGGATCTGACGTGGGGTCTAGTCGACCCACTTGATGCCAGGTGTGTTCTATTTTTCCTCGTGAATTTTGCTCGGTATTTACTGTTCGACCAGAGTGGACCTGGCAGCTAGTGCCTTAGCTGGACCTAGCGCTAGGTGCATTCTGGAATTTGTCCACTTTTTGCTCAAAATCAACTTAAATCTGCACAAATTTGTCAAAAACACTTTCTAAAAGCACAATGTCAAATAAGAAGGAATATTCTTAGTTTTTACATAAAAAATATCTCAATTTAACTTCAAATTACTAGGAAAATAGCGATGATTTTAGCCCCTATCACTCATATCTCGTACAAATTCTAACACAGCCTTCCCAGGTTTACATAATTGCACCACCTTATTTCTATAATCAACTCAGGCATGGTGTTGAGATTACCAATCCATCTTTAATATGGCGTCGTCACTGGTTCACAATGATCAAAGCCCTTCTATGTTCTCAGCATCGTCACTGGTTCACAAGACCACTCCAGTTCCATTGGCTCACGAGGCCAAATAAACAAATCATTCCAAAAGGAAAATAAATAAAACATTTCCCAGGGCCAAAATATTATTTTCCAAAAGTTATTTTCACCTCAAGGGATTTTTCTCCAAAAATATAGCACAGAAGGAAAAGAAGTCCTTCCCGTATCGTAAAATCATTCCTTAAGGGTATTTACGTAAATTATGTAAATTTAGTATATCCGAGCGCAAAAGGAATTACTATTATCAATTTAGGGCTCCACACCCCAAATTGGAAATAAATTTAAGGATTTTATAATTTTATCACGCTTGAGTACTTTAGGATCAATCATGGTTCAAGAAAGTAAGAATTCACAATTCTGTACTTTTCGCCATAAAACATGGAATAAACCATGCTCACATGAGTAAAATATTCATATACTGCACATGTTCCAAAATTCAGTCATATTCCATGTTTTCGTGACCATAGAATATCTGTCATACAAGGAATTCAAAATCTTTTGTACAATATTCTAATTACTTGAATTAAATCAATTTATTTCTTAGAAAAACCCAAGCTTTGATCAGAAAACCAAAAGGTTTATCAATCACCTTTTCATGCATCAGGGAAAATACTCTAATTACATGGTGTTCAAAAGTATAAAATTCCATTTTCCCAATTATATCATAGCATGTCGTAAAATTTCACTTGTTCTTGAAGACCACAATTTTGGTTTGGAAAGCCAAAGTTGGTTCAGAAACGCATTAAGGTTTATCGACCTTTCTTTGAAAAACTTAACCATTAAGGTTAAAGATCCTTGAATATGGAAATCCATATTTCTCATTTATTCTAGTATGGAATAACATTAATTCTATATAAGCAAAACCATACTTGTTCTCAGAGAAACCAAAAGGATCCGTAATACATTATTTTAACAATTAAAGAAATTCACTAGCATTTTTGGGAAAACATTTTATAGGGACTCACCTTGAATCTCTTATCACTTAGCAATGAAAATATTCACTATGTAGACTCCACTTCCTTACAGTGAATGGCCTACACAACAATCAATCCACAACGCATTTAGTACACTACGCTTTTCAACTGAAATGTGCAAATGGTTAAGCGTATAATTTTCTAAGGAAATCATATCATTTCTCATTTCATTTCAAGCTTGAAATGAAATATAATGCTTCTACTCTTATAATCCATTTTATTATATTATCTTCCTGACATGAAGATAAGGTCTTAATAAGTTCATAGAACTTCTTATTCAATCCATGAACATAATTAAAACCAATCCATAAATTTATTTTCTCTTATTACAAATTCTTCAATTTTCTAGCTTTGATACACAATTTTGTTTTGTCCATAACATTCAATATGCATGTCCGATTCACTTCAAATTTTTAAAAAATCACTCTTAGAATCCTTTTTAATCTTGTAAGTTTGCCTTGTCCAATTCCCAGAATGTTATAGGTTTACTGGGGTAAAATCAACCAAGAATTTTCTGGAAATAAAGTTGTTTTACAGCAAAACACCTTATAGCTTTATTCTCTTTTCTCCATAACATATGAATATCTCTTAATTCATTCTAACCTCCATTTTTAGCACCTTACGTCACTGATTTTTAGTTATACACAAACAAAAAAATCCACCATAACACAACAAGAAAATCGGTTGCTTGTATAAATATATAAAACTTCCATTTACTTTCAATAATCCACCTAGCATTACTTCTTCTCCTTTTCCTTTCTTTCTTTTATATGTTAGCCATGCTCATTCTAATTGAATACCTCCAAATCACTTTTAAACTTCACATAATCATAGCAAAAACACAATCGTAATCACTACTACATAGCTTTATTCAAAACAACCCACAATCATGGAATATTTAGCAATTAAATTCCATAATTCATACATAACGTCTTGTAATATCCATACCAAAATGATCATCACACTTCAATTAACTACTTTAATTCAAGCAGGGTAGTTCTTTACCTTCAATTTGCTGATTTCAAAAGCTAAACAGCCCAAGCTCTTCTTGTTTTTCTTTTTCTCTCGCTCTCCTTACTTGTTTCGATTTTCTTTCTCTCCCCTCTCTGTTTTCGTTTTTCTTTCCTCTTTTTTCTTTTCCCTTGTTTGTTTCCTAAATTCTAGCTTCTGAAGCCCTTCCCAACCGGCCTTCATGTGCTGTTATTGAAAAATATGGTCTTGAGGTCAACCAAGCATTAATTGGTAGTAATTGCTTATGTCCATTAGATGTTTCAAGAATTCTATGGAACATTTTAGAAATCCCTTAGATGATTGTCATGAAACCAATTGTAATCCTCTATTTGTTTCCTTATCCAAATCACCTAGTGACACTTATATGCCTTTAATTCCTTTTTGTTTATTTCTTTAGAAATAATTATATTTCATTAGAAATATACTTAATGCAACGTGTTATCAATCCCAATTAGGAAAATCTTTTATTTTATCATCTCAATCCATGCGTTGAATGGAATGTAACTATTTTTCTCAGAATTTTAAAATTCTTGCTCAGTTTTCTGTAATTCATGTTAAAAATTCCAATCATATCCTTGAAAATCCCTAAAAAGTTTTATGGAACCAAAACCTTCATCTCATTAAACTAATCACTTCTTGTTCTAGCATTACATACAAATTCTTTTTCTATACAAAGTAGTTACAATTTGAAGTACAAAATATTGGGATATCACATCTCCCCTTCTTCAGAGGATTTCGTCCTCAGAATTGAGATTATGCCTCCAAAAGTTCTGGATACTTCCTACGCATCTCCACCTCTGTTCCTCTTGTAGCATCTTGCATTGGATGGTGATTCCAAAGTACGTGCACCAATGGAATTCTTTTATGCCTCAATTCTTTCTCAGAAAATTCCACAATACTAATTGGCTCCTTCTCAGAACTCAAATCTGGAGTCATCCCAATTAGTTCTTCATTCAGTACATATTTAGAGTTAGCTACATTTCATCGAAGCTTAGATACATGAAATACATCGTGAATGCCTTGTAGATTTGCAGGTAAACACAACCGATATGCCACTTTCCCAATTCTTTCCACAATAGGAAATGTACCAATGTATCATGGTGTCAACTTCTTTTGTACTTTTCTTTCCAGGCAATGTTTTGGCATTAACTTTAAAAATACTTGATCCTTTTCCATAAATTCTAGTCTTTTCTACGCTGGTAAACATTACTCGTTTGCCAACTCTAAGAAATTTTTAGTCTTACTTTGATCAACTCTACTGCCCTCCTTGTTTCTTTAAGATCCAAACCATCTGAAGCATTTTGTTTTCGCCTGAAACTTTCCAAGTATAGGGGTGATTGACATTTTCTTCCATACAATGCTTCAAATGGAGCCATCCCAATTGTTGATTAGTAGCTATTACTATACACAAACTCTGCATATGCCAGATTATTAATCCATTTTGCTCTAAAGTCGAACGCACATGTTCACAACATATATTCCAAAACATGAATCACTAGTTCTGATTGTCCATTTGTTTGCGGATGTGCAACTGTACTAAACTTCAATCGCGTCCCACATAGCTGCTACAATTTGCTCCAAAAATTTGAAGTAAATCTGGGGTCACGATCAAACACAACACTTGAATGCACTCCATGTAGTCTGACCACTTCCCACATTTTATTCTTACTTACCTTTTTCAAAGTGTCTCATTGACTTATAGGAATAAAATTTGGAACCTTGGTCAACTGATCCACTATAACCTATATAGTATCCCTTTATCCCACAGTCATCAATAACCCTGTTACAAAATCCATAGTGATCTCATCCTATTTCCACGTAGGTACCAGTAATGGCTGTAATAATCATCCCGGTCGTTGTTGATCCGCTTTCACCAATTGACATGTAAGATACCGAGCTACAAATTCAGCAATGTCTTTCTTTATCCAAATCCACCAGTAGCGTTGTTTTAGATCTCGATACATCTTGACTGCTCCTAGGCAGATCGTATACTTACTCCAGTGTGCATAAGCTAAAACTTCCTTTTTCAAGCCAATTTGTTTTGGTATACAATATCGGTCTTGATATCGAAAAATTTCGATATCATCGACATGGTAATGACTTTTCCTTTCATCTACTGCTTTCTTTAATAACTTTTGAAATTCTTCTTCTTTCTTCTACTCTTCTTTTAATTACTACAAAAAGACAGGTTAAATTAAAATATTATTCATCCTTATTCCTCCTTCAATTATCCATGTTTCCACTTCTGGAGTTTGTACCATATGAAGTGCAGATACTCTTACTTTCCTACTTCAAGCATCTACTACTCCATTTGCTTTTCCAGGATGATATTTAATCGGATAGCGAAATTCTTCTAAGAATTCCATCCACTGTTGTTGTCACATATTTAAATCCTTCTAGGTGAAAAATATATTTCAAACTCTTATGGTCTATGAACATTTCAAACTTAGCACCATACAAATAATGCCTCCACTTTTTCAAAGCAAACATAATTGCTACCAACTCCAAATCATGAGTAGGATAAATCATTTCATGTGGCTTCAATTTCCTCGAGATATATGCTATCACTCTTCTTTCGTGCATCAATACTCCTCCTAATCCTTCCTTAGATGCATTAGTATACATCTCATAGGGTTTATTCATCACAGGCAGTGCTAAAACTGGTGCGGTACTTAACCTCTGCTTTAATTCTTGGAAGTTTCTTTCACATTTCTCTGTTCAATCATAAGAAACTTTCTTTTGGGTGAGTTGGGTTAACAGTGAGGAAATTTTAGAAAATCACTTAATAAACCTCCTATAGTATCCAGCCAATCTTAGAAAACTTCGCGCCTCAATTGGGTTTTTAGGACATTTCCAATTCACCATTGCCTCGACCTTCACAAAATCTACTGTGATTCCTTCCTTAGATATTACATGTCCCAAGTAAGCCACTTCATTCAACCAAATTTCACACTTGCTGAATTTTCGATATAACTTAGCCTCCCGCAACTTCTCCAACACCTTTTGAAGATGTACTTCATGTTCGTGTGGGTTCGCAGAATATACCAAAATATCATCTATAAAAATCACAACAAAACTATCTAGATGTGGTTGGAACACCCGATGCATCAAATCCATAAATATGGCAGGAGCATTAGTAACACCAAATGGCATTACAACAAACTCATAATGATCATATCGCATATTAAATGCAATTTTCGAAATATCCTCTTCCTAAATACGAACCAAGTAATACCCTTGCCTCAAGTCTAGCATAGAGAAGTATCCTGCTCCCTGCAGAAAATAAAATAATTCATCAACCATAGGCAATAGGTACTTGTTCTTTATTGTAACTACATTAAAACTACGATAATCTATATACATCCTCAATATTCCATCCTTCTTTTCCACAATCAGCACTAGTGCTCCCTAAGAAGACGTACTGGGCTGAATGAAACCTTGTTCCAATTGTAGGCAAAATACGGTAAAATGAAAAATGCATAGTAGCATGTTTATAAAACAGAGCACACGCAGAAGAGTATTGGAAGAAAATTTTCAATACCTTTGCACGTTTTCACCAGTCTAGGGGTTGCCTGCACCTAGGTCTAAACCGCTTCTAGTTCTAAGACTGATTCTTCAGACTGTTGTCCCACAAGACGATGGCTTCTTTTGGGCATCAACATGACTCCTCTTGGCTTTTGGAATATAACCCCGCCTGAAATGCCTGTGAAAGCTATAGATGAAGAGGATGATCTTCCTACTCTGACTGAATGCTATCAAGCATTAATCAAATAGGTTTCGCATCTTTATTCTTGCTATTGAAAGAGCACAGAGAACACATACAAGAGAAGACGTGGGGCTTAAGGAAAAAAACAACCGTGCCTCTGTGAAAGAATCCTTCGTTTAATTGAATCCCAACTGCCTTGATAATAGGCTATTATCCAGGAATTCAAAAATCAAACAGTGGTGATCGAATCAAAGAAGCCCTAAGGCCTATGTCATGTTAAGCCATTAAACAAGCAAATAGACCTATGGCCTAGTTCATTGGGTTAAGCCTTTAATTTAATTCAATTATTTTTGGACTAATACAAACCCAATAATTAAATTAATTAAATAACTCAAATGGTCTAATATAAACCTCAAGCCTTGGTCTAGTTCCTTGGGTTTAGCCTTTAAATCAATTTAATTATTCTTGGACTAATACAAGCCCAATAATTAAATTAATTAAGAAACCTAAATGGGCCACTATATAATTCTTCCTTTTTTGACCTTTTATTTTATTCTAACCCAATAAATAAACTTGGCTACTCAAATAAAATAAAATCCATTTTATACAAGACCAATCCCTCAACCCAAACTCATAAGGACTTATGGGCTATTCCATAGACCAAAAGACATATCGCCTTGGCTACTAAAATGACCAAAATACCCCTACTATAAAAATAGTTTTATTTTTCATTTTAAATATTTCTTAATATCACCGTAAGGAAATATTGACCCTAAGGACAATGCTGCATTAGCAAAGTCTCCGACCTACAAGTGTAATGACTAAAATACCTCTCTGTGCATCGCCATACATTTAGAGAGAAAGAGTGTACTAATACCTCTCCAAAAGACTTCTACCATCCTTAGACCTCTAGTTTAATGATCTATGACTCATGGAATGTTTCCGCTTTCCAATGGAGCTACCCTAAAGCAAACATCCAAGTCATGTTCTCAAGGGCCTTGGATATTTAGTTCAATGGGCAATATAGCATAGAAGCTATCTTGTACAAGTCTGTCTTAACTAACTAGTCATATATACCCAACATACAAGTATATTGGCTCTACAATAGAACATTAACATCAATATATTAAAGTACATTCTTCCAGTTTCGTCAGACCACCAACTCATACTCAAGCGGAAGAGTATTAGTCCATACTATAGCAGCAATAGCTTGGGTTTCTTCTAAATATTACTTTTAGAAACCACAATTACAAGTCCTGTTCTACGTATTTGAAATATGCTTATGTTATGAAGTCAGTGGATTGCCCGCTGGCTATAGGTAAGCCATTCCCCATTTAGAATTCATAACACAATAACCTAAACATGATGAGATTCCCATTCTCACCAATCGGTTAAGAACAAATGTTCATGTATTTAAGTAACCTGTGATCTATACCTTATTGTGAAAGACCACCATTGACATAGATCACTTACTTAAACACAACGGGTCTTTTTAAAATGTAAATTGTACACAAATAAAATGTAAATTCACAAGTAAATTTTTTGAGAATAAATTCTTTTATTAAGAAATTCGATAATTATATCGGAAACCTAGTCTAGAAGGCATACATTCTAATAATCTCCCACTTGCACTCTAAGACTAAGAAAGTCTGTAGGTGCCCAGCCTTAAGGCGTCTAAGTGTCTCTTGAAGACTCTCTCTGTGAAAGGTTTGGTGATGAGATTTGCTAGGTTGTTCTCCGAAGGTATCTATTCTGCCATGATTTCTCATCTTTGGATGAAATCCCAGATCAGGTGGTATTTCCTCTTGATGTACTTCCCCTTCTTAGGGTTCCTGGGTTTTTTGGATTGCGAGACTACTCCGGTGTTGTCATAATACACCATAATCGATTTGTCCATATGTGCTATGATTCCAAGTTCTAAAAGGAACTTTTCGAGCCCGACAGCTTCCTTGGATGCCTCCAAAGATGCCACATACTCAGCTTCTATGGTTGAGTCAGCAATGCACGATTATTTGATTCTCCTCGATAAAACAACTTCTTTAGACAAGGTGAAGACATATCCAATAGTAGATTTTCTCTCATCTACCTGAAAGTCTGAGTCTGTGTATCTAGTAGGAACCAAGTCATCAGCCCTGTAAATCAGCATATAATCTCTCGTGCCTTTGAGGTACTTGAGAATATACTTTACAACTTGCCAATAAACCTTCCTAGCATTTAAGTAATATCTGCGAACTAAGCCTAAAACAAAGCAAATATCTGGCCTAGAGCACAGCATGGCATACATGAGACTTCACACAGCTGAAGTGTAGAGAATTCTACTCATTCTGTGTTTTTTTTTCTTTTTTTGGAACTTAGAGCAGTTGTTTAAACAAAAAGACAGCCCATATCTGCAAGGAATTGAGCTCTTTTGGAGTTCTTGCTGAACTTGGCCAACATCTTGTTAATGTATGTCGTTTGGGATAATCCTAACATTCTTTGCTTCTTATTTCTAAGAAACTTAATCCCGAGAATGTAACTGGCTTTTCCCAAGTCCTTTATACTGAATTGACTAGACAGTCAAACTATAGTAGATGACAATGTTCTTACATCATTCCCAATGAGTAGAATGTCATCCACATATAGGATAAGAAAAATCACATTTATGCCTTCCAAATTCCTGTACACGTATAGTTCATCCTCATTTTGAATGAAACTGTAAGACTTTACAATCCCGTCAAAATGAATGTTCCAAGTTCTAGATGCCAGCTTAAGTCTATAAATGGACTTCTCAAGCTTGCAAACCATAAGTTCCTGACATTTAGTAATAAAACCTTCCGGTTTGGACATATAGAAGTCTTCACAAAGATGGCAAAAAAGAAATGTCATCTTGATATCCATTTGCTATATCTCGTAGTCATAATGACATGTGATGGCAAGAAGGATACGGATGGACTTAAGCATGGCTACCGAGAAAAGGTTTCTTCATAATCGATTCCCTCTTTCTGAGTATATCCTTTTGCCACAAGCCTAGCTTTGAAGGTTTCCACAGTCCCATCCACTCCCTTCTTCCTCTAGTATACCCGCTTATTCCCAATTGGTTTTATCCCTTCTAGTGAAACTATAAGATCCCAAACTTGATTGAAGTACATAGATGTAATTTCAACTTTCTTTACTTCATGCCATAGATTTGCATCAGCATCAGCAATAGCCTCTTCATATGTAGTTGGATCTTGCTTCTGATGGTTAGAGACCAGCTCAAAAGCCTCTCCAATCCTTCTTTGTGAACCTTAGATACCCTCCCACTACGATGAGGCTCCTTTTGTATAAGTTCTTGAGGCTGTGCCTCTTCATGTTCCAAAATTAGGTCTGAAGAAGTTGATTTTGATGATAACTTCTCCTTGAGTTCCAACCTTATTGAACCTTTTGTGGAAGTACTTTGATTATCCTCCAAGTATCTAGCATTAATACTTACCAGTACTTTCTGCTCCTTGGTATAATAAAAGTAACATGCTTTTGTCCCTTTTGGATATCTAATAAAATAGCATAATTTCGATCTTAATTCTAGGTTGTCTTCCTTGATCAGTGTAAAAATCGGATAGCCCCATATCCTGAGATGATTCAGACTTAGCTTACGCCCAATCCACTTCTCATAGGATGTCCTAGGTACTGACTTGGAAGGCATCTGGTTCAGAATGTATGCCGCTATTTCTAGGGCATATCCCCAAAAAGAGATTGGAAGAATAGCATGAGATATCATGCTTCGAACCTTTTTCATCAATGTCTTGTTCCTTTTCTCAACTACTCCATTCTGTTGGGGTGTTCTTGGCGTAAAGAGTTAGGATATTATCCCATGATGTTACATGTAATCCTTGAATTCACCGAGGAGGTACTTTCCATCACGATTCGATCGTAAGGTTTTGATCAGTTTACCTGTCCGACGCTCCACTTCAGCCTTGAACACTTTGAACTTGTCAAAAGAATCAGACTTGTGCCTCATCAGGAAGGCATAACCAAACTTTGTACAATCATTTGTGAAAGTGATGAAGTATTCAAAAACCCTCTAGCTGGTGTAGATAAATGACCATACATATCAATGTGAACAAGGTCTAATATCTCCTTCGTTCTATCAACCTTTTGGGTGAACGACCTTTTTGTCATTTTTCCCATAAGGTAAAATCCACACTGAGGCTAATTTTTCAATCTTACTGAGCCCAAGGGCCCATTATAGATTAGCCTCTGAATTCTGGTCGAGTTAATATGACCCAACCTTAAATACCAAAGATATGAGTCATTGGCATTAATTTTTCTCTTCTTACTTAAAGGTTCAGATTAAGCGTTATTTATTTAATTGCTTGTAGAGTTTAAGAAGAATAATTTTCCATATATGAGCCCAAAACAAATAACCTCTCCATTTCTACTGATAGTAATACTAGAATGGAAAGAAACTGAATATTCCTGATTTTTAAGTTTTGCAATAGAAACTAAATTCTGTCTAAATCTAGGTACGTATAAAATATCCTTCAAAATAACTACTCGATTCCAATAAAAAAAAAATCCAACTCTCCCACTGCAAGGGCCCATACTTGCATTCTATTTCCAACTTGTAGTCTATGGTCGCCCTTCTGGAGTCTTCTTATCTTCCTAAACCCATACAAGGAGTTATAGATATGATCAGTGGTTTCAGAATCAACAATCCAACTAGAGTTTGATCCAACCATTGAAACTGACTCTACATAGTGAATAATACCTGTAGGGTTTCTCTTGTCCTGAAGTTCTAGACACTCATTTTTGTAGTGTCCCTTCTGCCCGCATTTGAAGTACTAGCCCTTTGGCTTGTTAGGCTGGTCCTTGGCCTGGGCTACAATGTTTCCTTTTTTTTTTATTGAACTTCTTGGGCTTAGGCCTAGTTCTGGAAGAAGAAGCCCTAGCAATAATACCCTTGGATTGTGGCTTCATGATCTTTTTCGCCACCTGGAGGTCTTTTATTATCTCAGTTAAACTCTTATTTAACTTGTTCATGTTGTAGTTCAACTTGAATTAAGTACAAGAGCCTGACAGAGATTTGAGAACCATGTCCACTTGCCAGTTGGGGTCAATAGCAGCCCCTAATACTTCTACTTCCTCAAAAATAGTAATCATTTTGAGCATATACTCCCTGACTGATATTCCCTCAGCCATCTTAATGTATATGATCGTCCTAAGAGCTTCAAAACTTGCAGGCCGGCTCTTATCGGTAAATATCATGGCTAGTGATTGGCTTATGTCATGTGCAGTGGGCATGTGCTCATGTTTGGACTGGAGCACATTAGACACGGAGGCCAACATGTAGCAACGAGCCATCTCGTCGGCCTTCTTCCTAGCCTTCTCAGCCTCGCGCTCATCATCGGTGGAACCTTCCTCGATAATAGGGCAGGTTTCGTAGAGGACATACTTATACTCCTCGGCAGTGAGTATTATGTCCAAGTTTCTTTACCAATCCACATAATTTAGACCTGTTAACTTATTCTCTTGGAGAATAATGGCCAATGGACTAAAAGAACCTCCACCAAACATTTCTAAAAAATCGAAAAATAAAAGAAATCTCGGTTTGTGAAAAAACTAAAATAATTTGTGCACTTTATCCTCATATTAAATCCGATAATAGTAAACCCTATCACTATTATCTTTAATATGATTAATTTGGCTCTAAGAAAAATTGACATAGCTTTTTAGAAAGGTAAACAATTTCCTAAGCTAAGTGCTTTAACTACTATAAATTAATTTCCCTTCCAGGTAATGATCTCGAAGATCACTCCATCGATGGGATGGCTGTTTCTTCTCATTTCCTATGGACATTCCTCGTACTATAACCTCCAACATGGGCTGACCGATCATAGCAAGTATCTCGGGTTATTAATTATATCCATCCATTAGCTCTAGATCCTTGTGGTATCCCTATCTCATACGGGTTCACTCCCAGGGTAACGAGAGGGGATTCACAATCTCTAATGAGGATCGTTATGGAAGACGTGGAGCCGTTGGAACCCTTCTCCCACTTCGTCTTTAAAAATAAAGGTTTTTAAAGAAAATAACTTTTTGAAAATATGCCATTAAGTACCCCTTAACTCTTTCTAAAATATCTAAATTCATAAATCTCTATGTCAAAGGTAAAATCCTTTAAGAGATTTTTTATGAATTTATTTTACACAGTTAAGATCTTAATGATTTCCAAAAAATTTCTTTTAAACTTTCTAGTGACTTTGGTCTCAAGTTTAATTTGAAAAAAATAATTTTCTAGTGCAAAAATAAAACAAAAATGGTTTTCTATTTTAACTTACAAAAATATCTAAATCCAAAATATTTTCTATGTTAAAGATTAAATCATTTGGGAAAATATTCAAGGATTAATTTTTGTCCATGTTAAAAATAACCATTTTTTTAATTTTAAAAATATTTTTCTTGTCATAAATTTCCCGAAGACTTTGGTCTTTGAGAAACTGCACACATAGGGTACAAAAAGAATTAAGCATGCTAGAAAACTATAAACATTTTAATGTTTTTCTATTCTTTTAACCTAAGTGTCCACATAATAAAATTAAGTACATTAATTAATTAATGGTCTTGTTTAATCCTAAATTTCCTTTACTATTATTTTTCATGCAAAATATTGAAAGAATATTGACTATTGCAATAAAAAATAACTTCGCTTGGTATGGGACCAAAAATCAAAAAATAAAAAAATAAAAAAATTCCTGTTTGTCCAGTGCACTCGCCGTACTAGATCATGGCCCATGGGAAAAACTCATGGAGCACGATCCCACTGAGTGCCCGCACAGCAGCTTCCACGAAATAGGCTTCTGCGAGGAAGCTTCCTCACACGCGGTGCAGAGTCGAGGCTAACTCAGGCCTGGCTGCAACTCCTAGCTGTAGCTGGCTTAAGTGGCTTTGGTTCACCTCTCATCTGCAGCCCAGCTCGACTTGATAGCTTGGCTTGAACGCGGCTCGGCTGCTACAGTGATCGTCTTCTCCAAATTCCACTACTCATTCCAAACGCTCTGGGCCTCATTTGTTACATGGATTTCATCCAAAAATCATCCAAAACAATTTACAAAGACCTATGCCTTTAATTATAGGCTTACACGAACACTATGAAAGCTTAAAAAAAAACATTTACAGTGTTCCTATGTCTCAACCGGGAGACTTACAAAGGAATCTACCTATATCAAAAAATACGAAGGATCACTGATTTTAATCAACTGACTAGTTTTAATCACTAACATGCAACCTATACTGCCATATAAGCCATGCTCTGATACCACTTGTAGGCAAAACATGGCAAAATGAAAAACGCACAGTAGCATGTTCATAAAATAGAGCACACGCAGAAGAGCGACGGGAGAAAATTTTTCTATACCTTTGCGTGTTTTCGCTGGTCTAGGGGTTGCCTACACCTCAGTCTGAATCGCTTCTAGTTCTGAGATCGATTATTCAGGCTATTGTCCCACAAGCCGATGGCTTCTTCTGGGCATCAACGTGACTCCTCTTTACTTTCGGAATATAACCCCAATTGAAATGCCTGGTGAAAGCTATGGATGAAGAGGATGATCTTCCTACTCTGACTGAATGCTATCGAGCATTAATCAGATAGGTTTCATGTCTCTATTCTTGCTATTGAAAAAGCACAAAGAACACACACAATAGAAGACATGAGGCTTGAGGAAAAAAAAATCAACCGGGCCTCTATGAAAGACTCCTTTGTTTAATTGAATCCCAACTACCTTGATAATAGGCTATTATCCGGACATTCAAAAATCAAATAGAGGCAATCGAATCAAAGAAGCCCCAAAGCCTATGTCATGTTAAGCCATTAAATAGGCCATGGACTTATAGCCCAATTCATTGGGTTAAGTTTTTAATTTAATTTAATTATTCCTAGACTAATACAAGCCTAATAATTAAATTAATTTTATAACCCAAATGGACCAATATAAACCTCAAGCCTTGGCCCAGTTCCTTGGGTCAATTTAAATTTAATTATTCCAGAACTAATACAAGCCCAATAATTAAATTAATTAAAAACCCCGAACGGGCTAATATACAATTCTCCCTTTTTGAACCTTTTATTTTATTCTAGCTGCATAAATAAACCCAGCTACTAGAATAAAATAAAATCCTTTTTATACAAGACCAATCCCTCAACCCAAACCCATCAGGACTTACGAGCTATTCCGATGACTAAAAGACTCATCGCTTTGGCTACAAAAATAACCAATGTACCCCTACTATAAAAATAGCTGTATTTTGCATTTTATGTATTTTCAAATAACACCATAAGGAAATATTGACCCAAAGAACAATGCTCGTTAGCAAAGTCTCCAACCTACTGGTGTAATAACTAAAATACCCTTCTATGCATCACCATATATTTAGAGAGGAAGAGTGTACTAATACCTCTCTAAAAGACTTCTACTATCCCTAGACCTTTAGTTCAATGATCCACGACTCTTGGAATGTTTCTCTTTCCAAGGGAGTTACACTAAAGCAAACATCCAAGTCATGTTCCCCAGGGTTCTAGTTATTTAGATCATTCGAACTGTCTCAAGAGGCGTTATAACGAAGAAGTTGTCTTATACAAGTCTTTCTTAACTAACTAGTCACATATACCCAACATATAAGTAAATTAGCTCTACGACAGAATCTCAACTACAACATATCAAAGTACATACTTCCAGCTTCGTCAGACCACCAACTCATACTCAAGCGATAGAGTATTAGTCCACACTATAACAGTAATAGTCTGGATTTCTTCTAAATAGTACTTTTAGAAACTACTATTACAGGTCTTGTTCTGCGTATTCGAAATACGCTTATGCTATAAAGTGAGTGGACTACCCACTGGCTAAAAGTAAGCCATTCCTCATTTGGAATTCATAATACAATAATCAAAACATGATGAGATTCCCATTCTCACCAATCGGTTAAGAACAAACATTTATGTGTTAAGTAACCTGTGATCTATACCTTATTGTGAAAGACCACCATTCACATAGATCATATACTTAAACATAATGGGTCCTTTCCAAACATAAATCATGCACAAATAAAATGTAAATTCACAAAAAAAAAATTTTGAGAATAAATTCTTTTATTAATAAATTCGGTAATTACATTAGAAACCTAGTCTAGGGGGCATACATTCCAACACCAATAACTCCTCCATTTGCTTCTTATATTCTTTTAACTCTGATGGCAACATTCTATAAGGAGTTATGGACACTGGTTCTGCCGGTTGCAACAAATCAGTGGTAAATTCTACTTCCCTCTTTGAAGCCAATTCCTTCAATTTTGTGGGGAAAACATCCAAATATTCACATACCACAGGAACATCTTCTGGCTTCTTTGTTTCACTTATTTTATTCATAAGATTAACTAAGTATCCAATGCATCCTTTTCGGATCAATTTTCATGCTTGAACTCTTAATATATGAAAATTATCCTTCTTCCTAAGTTTTCCTACAAATTGTAATACAGATTTTCCTGGTATGCAAAATCGCACCACCTTATGCCCACAATCCACTTGGGCATAGTGTTGGGACAACCAATCCATTCCCAAAATAGCACCACAATCCTTCAAAGGCAAGCATTTTGGATCCCTTTCTAACACAACATTACCTACCAAAATTTTACACCCTAGATATATTTGATCAGTAATCATTCGTTTCCCCAATGGTGTACTAACAATCATTTCATATAAGACTTCCACACTCTTAACTCCCATAGATTCAAGAAAAAGATTTGCCATAAAAGAATGTGTAGGGCCTAGATCTTTTAAAACTTTAGCTTCTATATCTTAAATAGAAAGCTTACCTTCTATTACAACTATAACATCAGAATTTACTTTGTCCAAGGCAACCAGTCATTCGTTCACCCGGGGCTTACTGGGTCTTAGTTTCGAAGTACAGGTTTGTCCCAGATTTTTGTTCTGTGGTCCTAACTTCTTGCCAGCATAGCCTCCTTTCGAACTAATCCATTCGGGTAAGCACAGCGGATGTGGACAATTGATGATCTTGTGTCCTTCTTCACCACAATTGAAGTACTTCAGGGGTCGTTTTCCTCCCGTCATATTACTATTCCTTGGAATTTCCCCATTCTTTTGCCATCACGATCCTCTAGCTCTCTTTTGATTAGTATTCTTTAATCTGCCTTTATTTTTTTGCTTGGCCTGATCAATATCCTCACCTTCTATACTGAAAGTAATCTCAGCAGTAGCACTATAAGTAGTCGGATCCATGCTCAACAATACTCGCCTTAACTCTGGTCACAATCCCTTCACAAATCTCCTTGTCCTATCAGCTTCGTATTACTGTAGCAAAGGAAAATATTTCGATTGTAGGGTAAATTCTGCTACATATTAACCTACTGTTCAACCTCCGTGGAAGAAATTTAGAAACTTATCATCTCTTCATTTTACAACCCAGCGAGGAATACATTTATTTTTAAAACTGGCCTTGAAATCTGTCTATCCCTAATCTTTTGTTCTTTTTCCCAAGTCCACCAATCTCGGGCAGATCCTTGTAGTTAGAAGGTTGTAAATTGCACATTTCTCTATTCAAAATAGCTTAGAACAACAAAGATATTCTCTATCTTCTCAATCCAAGATTTAGTTTCCTGCTCTGAATTACGGTTCCCAGGAAATTGGGGAGGGTAGTAAAAGTAAGAACGGAAAATAAAAGGAATGCACAGAAGCATGTCGTAGAACAAAGCAAACGCAAAAAAGTAGCGGAAAAGTATTTACCTCTGTGCTTTTTCGTTAGTCTAGGAAGTGCTAGCGACTCGATTTGAATCACTTCTGGTTCTATGATCCTTTCTTCAGGCTGTTGTCCGACAAGTCATTGACTTTTTTTGGGCATCAACACAATGCTTCTAATCTTTCAGAATATAACTTCTGCCTGAAAGCTTGGTGAAGGCTAAGGACGAAGAGGATGATCTTCCTTTATTAACTAAAAGCTATCAAGTATTAATCAGAAAGGTTTTGTGTCTCTATCCTTGCTATTGAATAGCACAGAGAACACAGACTCTACAGAGAAAAAGAAAAGCTAGAGGAAAAAAACGTCCCGTGAAAAAGCTCCTTGATAACAGGCTATTATCCGGGCATTCAAAATCAAACAGAGGTGGTAGAATCAAGGAACCCCTAAGGTCCATGTCATGTTAAGCCATCAACTAGGCCTATGGGTCTTTGCCCAGTTTAGTGTGTTAAGCCTTTAATTTAATTTTAATTATTCTTGGACTAATACAAGTCCAATAATTAAATTAATTAAATAACTTAAAAAGACCAATATAAACCTCAAGCCTTGATCTAGTTTATTAGGTTAAGCATTTAATTCAATTTAATTATTCCTGGACTAATAGAAGCCCAATAATTAAATTAATTAAATAACCCAAATGGGCCACTATTTAATTCTCCCTTTTTATAACTTTTATTTTATTCTAGCTCAATAAATAAACCAGGCTACTCGAATAAAATAAAATCCAATTTTACACAACAACAATCCCTCAACCTAAAACCAAAAGACATATCGCCTTGGCTATTACAATGACCGAAACACCCCTGTAATAGAAACAGCTACATTTTGCATTTTAAATAGTTCCTAATATCACCATAAGGAAATATTGATCCCAAGGACAATGTTGCATTAGCAATGTCTCCAACCTATAGGTGTAATAATTAAAATATCCCTCTACGCATCGATGTACATTTAGAGAAGAAGAGGGTACTAACACCTCTCTAAAAGATATCTACCATCCTTATACCGTTACTCCAATGACCCACCACTTTTCGAATGTTTTTGTTTTTCAAGGGAGCTATCTTAAAGAAAATATCTGAGTCATGTTCCCCAAGGACCTAGTTATTTACATCATTCGAATAGTACAAGGGGCGATATAGCACAGAAGCTATCTTGTATAAGTCTGTACTAACTAAGTAGTCAATACACTCAACATACAAGTATATTGGCTCTATGATAGAACCGCAACTATAGTATATCAAAGTACATGCTTTCAGCGTCGTCAGACCACCAACCCATACTCAAGCGGCAGAGTATTAGTCCACGCTATATCAGTACTAGTCTGGGTTTCTTCTAAATAGTACTTTAAAAATCACTATTACAGGTCATGTTCTACATATTCAAAATACGCCTATGCTATGAAGTGAGTGGACTACTCACTGGCTAAAGCTAACCCATTCCCTGTTTTGAATTTATAACACAATAACATAAACATGATGAGATTCCCATTTTCATCAATTGGTTAAGGACAAACGTTTATGTGTTAAATAACCTGTGATCCAAACCTAATTGTGAAAGACCACCATTCGCACAGATCACTTATTTAAACATAATGAATCTTTTTCAAACATAAATCGTGCACAAATAAAGTGTAAATTCACAAACAAATTTTGAGAATAAATTCTATTATTAATAAATTCGATAATTACATCTGAAGCCTAGTCTAGAGGGGATACGTTCCAATAATCTTCCACTTGCACTCTAAGATTAAGAAAGTCCATAGATGCCCACCCCTATGGCATCTAAGTGTCTCTTGAAGACTTTCTCAGCCAAAGGCTCAATGAAGGGATTGGCTAGGTTGTTCTCAGAGGCTATCTATCCCCCCTCCCCCCTGATTTCCCCTATCTGGATGAAATCCCGGATAGGTGGTACTTCACCTTGATTTGCTTCCATTTCTTATGGTTTCTAAGTTCTTTGGATTGTGAGGCTACTTTGGTGTTGTCATAATACATCATAATAGGTCTGTCCATGTGTGTTATGACTTCAAGTTCTGAAAGAAACTTTCGGAGCCAAACCACTTCCTTGAATGCCTTTGAAACTGCCACATACTTAGCTTCCATAGTTGAGTCAGCAATGCAAGATTGCTTGATTCTCCTTCTTGAAATAGCTCCTCCAAACAAGGTGAATAGATATCCACTAGTGGATTTTCTCTCATCCTTATCTACCTGGAAGTTCGAGTCTTTTTATCTTGTAGGAACTAAGTCATCAGCCCTATAAACAAGCATATAATCTCTTGTACCTTTCAGGAACTTGAGAATAAGCTTTACAGCTTGCCAACAAACTTCTTCGAAATTTGACTGATATCTGCTAACTATGCAAACGACAAAGCAGATATCTGGCCTAGCACATAGCATGGCGTACATGAGACTTTCCACTGCCGAAGTGTAGGGAATCCTACTCATTTTTCCTTTTTCTTCTTAGGACTTAGGATAGTCCTTTGAACAAAAAGACAACCCAAGACTGCAAGGAATTAGAGCTCTCTTGCAAGAGTTCATGCTGAACTTGGCCATCATCTTGTCAATGTATGTCGCTTGGGATAATCCTAACGTTCTCTACTTCCTATTTCTAAGAAAGATTAATCCCTAGAATGTAATTGGCTTCTCTCAAATCCTTCATACTGAATTGATAAGACAGCTAAACCTTAGTAGATGACAGTGTCCCTATATCATTCCCAATGAGTAGAATGTCATCTACATGTTGGACAAGAAAAATCTCATTTATGCCTTCCAATTTCCTGTACACGCATGGTTCATTCTCGTTTTCAATGAAATCGTAAGACTTTACAGTCTCGTCAAAATGAATATTCCATACTCTAGATGCCTGCTTAAGTCCATAAATGGACTTCTTAAATTTGCAAACCATATATTCCTAGCCTTTAGCAATAAAACCTTCCAGTAGGAACATATAGATGTCTTTACTAAGATAGTCATTAAGAAATGCCGTCTTGACATCCATTTGCTATATCTCGTAGCCATAATGACATGCGATGGCAAGGAGGATACTGATAGACTTAAGCATGTATAATGGTGAAAAGGTTTCGTCATAATTGATTCCCTATTTCTGAGTATACCCTTTTCCTACAAGCCTAACTTTGAAGATTTCCACCTTCCCATCCATTCCACTCTTCCTCTTATATATCCACTTACACCCAACGGGTTTTATCCCTTCAGGTGAAGCTACAAGATTCCAAACCAGATTGATGTACATAGACTCAATCTTGGCTTTTATTGCTTCATGCCATAGATTTGCATCGGCATCAGTAATAGCCACCTCGTATCAAGTGGGATCTTGTTCCTGATCGTCAGAGACCAGCTCAAAAGCCTCTCTAGTCCATCTTTCTGGAACCCTAGTTACCTTCCCACTACAACAAGGCACCATTTGTATAGGCTCTTGGGGATATACCTCTTCTTGCTCCACAATTGGGTCTAAAGAAGTTGATTATGAAGATAACTTCTACTCGAGTTCCAACCTTTTTGAACCTTTAGTTGAAGTACTGTGATTATCCTTCCAGTATCTAGCTTTAGTACTTACCAGTACTTTTTGCACCTTGGGATAATAAAAGTAACCTCATTTTGTCCCTTTTTGAATACCCAACAAAATAGCATAATTCCTATCTTAGTTCTAACTTCTCTTTCTTGATCAGTACATAAGTTGGACAACCACAAATCCTAAGGTGATTCAGACTTGGCTTATGCCCAGTCCACATCTCATAGGGTGTCCTAGGTACTGACTTGGAAGGCATCAAGTTCAGAATATATACCCTTATTTCCAGGGCATATCCCCAAAAAGACACAGAAGAGTAGCATGAGACATTATGCTTTTGACCATTTCCATTAATGTCCTGTTCTTTCTCTCAGCTACCCTATTCTGCTGGTGTGTCCTTGGCGCAGAAAGCTGGGATACCATCCCATGATGTACCATGCAATCCTTGAATTCACCAAGGAGGTACTCTCCATCATGATCCGATCGCTCCATTTCAGCCTTAAACTCTTTGAACTTGTCAAAAGAATCAGACTTATATCTCATCAAGTAGACATAACCAAACCTTGTACAATCATCCTTGAAAGTGATGAAGTGCTAAAAAGCCCTCTAGATGGTGTAGATAAAGAACCACATACATCAGTATGAATAAGGCCCAATATCTCCTTGGCTCTATCAGTCTTGGTTATTTTTCCCATAAGGTAGGATTCACACTGAGGCCAACATTCCAATCTGAATAAGCCCAAGGGTCCATCATGGATTAACCTCTGAATCCTAATTAAGTTAATATAACCCAACCTTAGATGCCAAAGATATAAGTCATTGACATTGGTATTTCTCTTCCTACTTAAAGGTTCAAATTGAGCATTATTTATTTGATTGTTTGTAGGTTTTAAGAAGAATAAGTTTCCATAATGTGCCCAGAACAAAGAACTTCTCTATTTCTACTGATAGTAATACCAGAATAGAAAGAAACCGAATATCCCTTATTTATAAGTTTTACAACTGAAACAAAATTCTGTCTAAATCCAAGTACATATGAAATATCCTTCAAAATAACTACTCTCTTATAATAAAAAAGAAGATCCAATTCTCCCATTGCAAAGGCCCATACTTGTGCTCAATTTCCTACTCATAGTCCATGCTGGCTCTTCTAGAGTCTTCTTATCTACCGAAACCGCTGTACGGAGTTACAGATGTGATCAGTGGCTCCAGAATCAACAATCCAAGAAGTAGTTAATCCAACCATTGAAACTGACTCTAGATAGACAACAATACATGTAGGGTTTTTCTTAGCCTGAAGTTCTAGACACTCATTTTTCCAGTGTCCTTTCTTCCCGCATATGTCCTCTGGTTTGTTAGGCTAGTTCTTGGGCTGGGCTAGTACGTTTCCTTTCTTCTTCTTAAATTTCTTATGCTTGGGCCCAGTTCTAGAAGAAAAAGCCCTAGCAATCATATCCTTGGACTATGACTGAATAATCTTCTCTGCCACCTGGAGCTCTTTCATTAACTCAATTAAACTCATGTTTAACTTGTTCATGAAGTAGTTTAACTTGAACTGATTAAAAGAGCTCGGCAGAGATTTGAGAACCATGTCCACTTGGCTCTTGGAGTCAATAACAACCCCTAAGACTTTTGCTTCTTCAAAAGTAGCAATCATTTTGAGTATATGCTCCCTGACTAATGCTCTCTCAGCCATCTTAGTATATATGATCGTCCTAAGAGCTTCCAGCCTTGTAGGCCTGCTTTTATCTGTGAACATCGTGGCTAGTGACAGGCTAATATCTTACGCAGTGGCCATATGCTCGTGTTTGGACTGGAGCACATTAGACATGGATTCCAGCATATATCAACAAGCCATCTCGTTGGCCTTCTTAGCCTCGCACTAATCAACCATGGAACCTTCCTCGATAACATGGCAGGTTTTGTAGAGGACATACTTATATTCCTCGACTGTGACCATTATGTCCAAATTCCTTTTGCAATCCACATAATTTGGACCCATTAACTTATTCTCTGGGAGAATAATAGCCAATGGACTAATAGAACCTCCACTAACCATTTATGAAAACTCGAAAATAAAAGAAATCTCTGCTTGTGAAAGACAAAATAATTTGTGCACTTTATCCTCATATTAAATCCGATAATAGTTAACACTATCACTATTATCTTAAATATGATTAATTTGGCTGTTAAGAAAACTGACATAGCTTCTTGGAAAGATTAATAGTTTCCCAAGCTAAATGTATTAATCACCACAAATTAATTTCCTTTCTAGGTAATGATCTTGTAGATAACTCTATCGATGGGATAGCCATTTCTTCTCATTTCTATGGACATTCCTTGCACTATAACTTTCAACGTGGGCTGGTCGATCATAGCATGTGTCTCGAGTTATTAATTACATCCATCCATTAGTTCTAGATCCTTATGGTATCCCCATGCTATACGAGTTCACCCCTACCGTGACGTCAGGGGACCCACGATTTCTAATGAGGATCGTGATGGAAGCCATGGAGCCATTAGAACCCTTCTCCCACTTAGTTTTTTAAAACTAGGGGTTTTAATGAAAATATCCCATTAAGTATCCCTTAACTCTTTGTAAAATATCTAAATTCATAATTCTCTATGTCAAGGTAAAATCCTTTAAGAGTTTTTCTATGAATTTATTTTACATAGTTAAGAACTTAATGATTTCCAAAAATTCCCTTTTAAACTTTCTAAAGATTTTGGTCTCAAGTTTAATTTGACAAAAATAATTTTCTAATGAAAAAATAAAACAAAATGGCTTTCTATTTTAACTTACAAAAATATATAAATCCAAAATATTTTCTATGTCAATGATTAAATCCTTTGAGAAAATATCCAATGATTAATTTTTTGTCCAAGTTAAAAATAACTAGTTTTTATTTGAAAAATGTTTTTCTTGTCATAAATGTCCCAAATACTTTAGTCTTTTAGAAAACGTGCACATAGGGTACAAAAAACAATTATGCATGCTATAAAACTGTAAACGTTTTCATGATTTTTCATTCTTTTAACCTAAGTGTTCAAATGATAAAATTAAATACATTAATTAATGGTCTTGTTTAATCCTAAATTTCCTTTACTATTATTTTTAGGCAATAATATTCCACGAATATTAACTATTGCAAAAATAATAACTTCGCTTGGTATGGGACCTAAAACGAAAAAGAAATTGCATGGAAAAATTACAAGAAAATTAATTAAAATCCTTTTGGTCTTCCTCCACCCGCAACACCATGTCACTGCCTGCTTGGACACGCCGCCTGCTGGAGTGCCCGTGACCTGCACAGTAGCTTTTGCCCAGTTTTCGCTAGGAAGCTGTTCCCTTCACGAGGAAGCTTCCTCGCGCGCAGTGCTGAGCCGAGGCCGTCTCGGGCCTGGTTGTGGCTCCAAGCCGTAGCTGGCTTGGGCAGTCTCGGCTCCTCTCACATCAGCAGCGTGGCTAGGTTTAATGGCTTGGCTCCGTGTGGCACGACTGCTACAATATTCATCTTCTTCATTTTTCCTTATACATTTCAGACGCTCATCTGCTTCATTTTTTTTGCATAGATTTCACTAGAAATCATCCAAAACAATCCACAAATTCCCATGCCATTAATTATAAGCTTACATAAATACTATGAAAGACACAAAAAATTAATTACAGACTTGCTATGTCTCAACCACAAGACGTACAATGTAATCACTACCCATACCATAAAACACGAAAGTTCAAAGATTATGATCAAACAATCATCTGACCATTTTTATTCACTAATATGCATCCTATATTACCATATAAACTAGGCTCTGATACCATTTGAAGGTAAACACGGCAAATAAAAGGAACGCACAGAAGCATGTCGCAGAACAAAGCAAATGCAGAAAAGCAGTGGAAGAGCTATTTACCTCCGTGCTTTTTTGCTGGTCTAGGAAGTGCTGGTGACTCAATCTGAACCACTTCTAGTTCTGTGATCCTTTTTCAGGCTATTGTTCTGCAAGCCACCTACTTATTCTGGGCATCAACACAATGCTTTGGGTCTTTTCAAATATAACCCGTGCCCTGAAAGCTTGGTGAAGGCTACGGATGAAGATGATGATCTTCCTTTTTCGACTGAATGCTATTAAGCATTAATCAAAAAGGTTTTGTGTCTCTGTTCTTGCTATTGAATAGCACAGAGAACATAGACTCTAGAGAGAAGAAGAAAAGCTAGAGGAAAAAAATAACATTCCATGAAAAAACTCCTTGATAATAGGCTATTATCTGGGCATTCAAAATCAAACAGAGGCGGTAGAATCAGGGAAGCTGTGAAACCCCAGTTGAAACCAACCTTAGAGTAAGGGGTTGAGATGCATATCATATTTTCTTGCATGCATAACTATATTTTTATATGGTTTTATGTGCTTTAGATATGTGATCTATAGCTTAAAAGGCTTAATCGTGTGTATTGAATAAGAAGGGTAAAATGATAATTTTTGCTTGAGGTGGAAATAGAGAAATAGCTTGAGGATTAAATAGAAAAAATATTTGGGAGAGAAAACAAGAATAAGAGTTGTTGTGGTTTAATGATTAGAGCTTAGGAATTAATTCTTGAGGTCTTGAGTTCAAATTCCATCATTGGAGTTTTAGCATGGTTAAATTTTATTTTTGTTTGGGAAGGCTATATTTCGGTCTTGTATGATTTAGGGAAGAGTAGAGGTGTTGCCCTAGGGGAGATATGATGGGAATGTCCTAATCCTACTCTTGTGCTCTACAAAAATTTCTAAGGGATTCATACCCTTCTTGATCTCTAACTTTTCTTAATTATTAATCAATTAGGTTGAGTAATTTATCTAAGCCATTTTGTTTCCAGAAAATTCCAGCAAGGTTCTGTAAGGTTTAGGTTTCGAAAATGGCTATGAATGAGTTATGTTGTGGTAGAAAATGGGAAGGAGTTTTGGGGAGGTTCCCAAGAGAATTAATCTCCATGGTTGAACCGTAAAAACTCCAACCTAGCTGGTTCATTTCATTCATGTTTGTAAACTGAAAATTTTCCAACTTCTTGTTCAGTTCAAGTGTCAAAAAATTTCAGCCATCTTTTCCTCTCAAATGCTGCTAGAAAAATGGCCATTTCACTTAGCTTGAAGACTGAAAATCCTAGCCAAAGACCGAGTTGCACAAAATCTGTGCATACCAGAAAATTTTCTGGGTAACTTTCGCAGCATTGGTGAACTAAAACTAAGCTGTTTCTTCTAGTTTTTCACCCAGCAACTTGACCACGTTTTTCCTCCGTAAAGAAGGCTGGAAACCAGCCTTGAAAGACCTCTGAACACCCCCTTCAAATCTTCTACAAGCTTACTGGAAAATGGCAGTAAAATCTACCCAGAAAAATTCCAGTAAACTTGCGAAATCTATTCAGGATTTTTCCAGCTTTGCTTCTCCTTCAGCCTTGTCCGAAACCTCCACCATTTTTCTGTACAAACTCCCCTTGAATAGCTATGAACTATGCTTCATTATCTTCCCCAGCATTCTGCTCGAAAACTAGTCCACGGCTGCTCCTAAAATAGCTCCATCAATCACTCCAATCAAGCCCTTGATTAAAGACCAAAATTCTAGCAAACATATTCAGCAAGCTACCATAGAATCCCCCCCCCCCCCCAAACAACCAGAAAATCTCTTCACCATTGCACATCACTTTTCGGCCACCATTAAGCTCCCTTGAACAGCTTTCATCCCAGCAAAAACCCTAGCCACTCAGCCGGCCATTGGAGCTTCCAAAAGCTTTCCTCCATCAAAGATCTTCTTACCATATTTTGTTTCCAAAATTGATTCCCTAAAATATTCTTTTTGGATTTCAAACAACCAGCTTTCCTTTTTCTTTCAAATTTGAAAATCCAATTGTCAAAAACCCTACAAGAAATTCGACCACTCCTTCCCACAAAATTTCGGCCAGCTTCAACCAAATTCTCTCCATTATCTTCAACCTTCAAGAACACCATGAATACCTACTACCCTTCTCACGCATATGGCCACTAAAACCACTTCAGTCTTCTTCAAAAAACTCTAGATCACACCTACTCAACCCCTTGAAACCACTTCTGTAATTTTTAACATCAAATACCGAAATCAAAGTCCCTCGTTTGGATCGAAAAAAACCAGTATTTTCGTGCAGGCTCAAGAACACCTTCAAGGTGAGCATGATCAATCATCTCCATCTTCACTCATATTCAACCCTTAATGAATATGCGTATTTTTAAGTGGAGCTATATTTTATTTAGTTTTCTCCCAAGTAGGATAAATTACGTTGAATACTCAATGAGGGTGGACTGTTAGGACTAGTCTTTGACGGGCTAGGGTAAGTCTCTCAGTAGGTGGCCAGCTCTGAGGGGTAAGTCCTTCCCTGATAAGATGTCAGTTCAGTTGGTCGTGTCAGTCTAAGCTAGCAGTTTTCAGTCAAGTGGACTATGTGTTACTAGAATGGACAACCGGTTTTGTTTGGGTGTAGAGATAGAGGAGTATCTTACTCGATAGGCCGATCACCTACTTTTTGTCAGTCTACACAAAGTGTGTCATTCTGACCGTTGTATGGTTATGGGGTCCAACGTGTGGTAACCCATGACCACCTTTTTGAGTGGTTGATTTATTTGTACGTGTATGGTTGGAAAAGCCACAACACCACTCTTGGTTTTGACTATTGTTTATTGCTTACCAGTAATTTTCTTATGAAATTCTTACACCTTGCATTCACGGACTGTTTTCACTGAACACCCAAAGCACACACGGACTTATTGAGATTTTTATCTCATCACCCTTTTTACCATGATTTCAGGTCGATCCTACTTTAGGGATGAGTAGCTAGTGTTGTCTGCCTTGGAAGAGATTTTGTTATCTATTTTTATGTAATGCTTTGGGGAGTTGAGAGTGAATAATTTTTATTTTGGATTTGTTTTAAATTCTTGGATTGTAATAAGTTTTAAATTTAAAGTATTATTTTTATTCTATTATTTTGATTGTGTGACTAGTTATAAAGACTCTTTGTCCTTTGGACGAGGCGACATCCCCGGTCCTGTTGGGCCTAGGTAGCAGGGTGTTACAAGTAGTATCAGAGCCTAGGTTTAGGCAAATATTGATAGTATATGTTCTAATTATTTAAGATTAAATCTTTATCTAACCTATCTTGTTTATTTTGTAGGATGGTTAGAATGCTTAGAACCGCAAGGAAGGGGCAGCAGTGGCATCCTCCTATTCCTATATACCCAGAAGACCTTCCAGTTCCCCAGCTTACTCCTCAGCCAGTTTTCCCTTTGGAGGATAGCAGTGATGATGAGGTCCTGATCCATGAGCCACCCCTAATCCCAGTGATAGACATAAGCTCTGACAGTGAAGATGATGTGATAGCCGTGGAGCATGTTCCCCACCCTCCTAATCCCATAGTGGATTTGTCAGCAGATAGTGATGACCCGAGGGAGATAGATTATGAGTCTCCACCTAGGCCTTTTTTCTTTCCTCCTCCCAGCCGAGTTGAGTCCGGGGAGAGTTCTAGGCACCCTGCGAAGGAGCTAATGGAGGGGTTTGCTAGTGGGGTTGGGGTAGACATTTCTAGGAACTCTGAGGGATGGTTGTATGAGGCTGATTTTGAGGATTCTAATGAAGACTAGAGAACTAAGAGTTCTTTTGATCCGGGTGTTTATTTATTTATTATTTTCCGCGAACTTTTATGTTGAGGATTTTTAATTCTATTTTCTGTTAGAATTTCAAATTTATGCAAATCATGATTTGAAAGAGAATTTATGAGCAATTAATTTCGAATTGATACAAATCAAGATTCGAAAGAGAATTTATGAGCAATTTTTTGGACAAAACTTGCATTTGATTTCCTCCTTCCTATATCTGTTTGTGAATACATGCTCAACTAAAATGATTTAATCATTGAATGATTAAACTTATCATTTGGGGTATGGTTTAGAATGGCACCCAAGCGCCGTGCAGCTTCATTATGCAGAAGAATTCCGGAAGAAGATTAGGTAGCACTGGAAGTCGAGACAACTTAGATGCAATCACCCAACTGGGGTAATAGGAGTGAACTAGAGATGGGAATGGGGTCTGAAGCACCGGTTGATGTGTGAATGGGCCAAGCATTCACTAAGATGGGGAGATTCTACAGACACTGACTGAGCGGAGGAACCCCAAGGGAGAAGATAAGGCGTTAGAACGATTTCTGATGTTTCAGCCACCCGTCTTCTTGGGCGAAGCTGAGCAAGACCGGAAGGCAGAGCAATAGATCGAGCAAATAGAGGATATATTTGCAACGCTCTAGTACATCGAGGAGCAAATGGTTAAGTTTGAGGCATTCTGTTTGAGAGGTCCAGCTCAGGCATGGTGGCAGCAGATTCAAGACGACTGGGAGATGGTCGAATAGGAATGGATGTGGTCCAATTTCATTGAAGACTTCAGAGTGAAGTACATCCCTCAGTGGGTAGTGGAAAAACGAGAGGACGAATTTCAGAACTTGAAGTAGGGAAGCATATCAGTGGCCCAGTACGCAGCATAGTTTACCCAGTTGTCGAAGTACTGCAAGAGATTGGTGAACACCGAGCAGTATAGGACGAGGCAGTTCGTCAAGGGGCTGAGGCCGGAATTGAGGAGGGCGTTGGCATTTTCTCCACCGACGACCTATTCGGGGGCCGTAGACGCAGCTATCCAAACTAAAAATGAGGACTACAGCAGGATGGCAACGAGGCCTTTCCAACCGCCAAGGCAGCTGCAAGGACACTTCCAAGGGCAACAATCCAACAAGCGCCCTGCCAACCAACAGTGGCAGAACCGGGGAAAGTAAGCCTGGACAACACTAGTTGGTCCTGCCCAGAACCTTCCGTCATGCCAGCAGTGCGGGAAAAGGGGCTATACAGAGAAGAAGTGTTGGTCCAAATGAGGTGAATGTAAATGTTTTCACTGCAGTAACCCAAACCATCTGCGGAACACCTGCCCTAAGCTGCACCGAGTCGAGCACGAAAATCTGGCTCAGAATCTAAATCCCAATAGAACCAACACCATGACAGCATTGGGGAGTAGAGCACCGAAGCCGCAAGTGAAAGCCATGGTATTCGCTCTCAATAGAGAGGAGGTTGGGACCGATACAACAGTAGTGGAAGGTACATTTACTATCCAAGGACATTCTGTTAATGCATTGATAGATCCTGGCTCTACTAATTCCTATTTAAACAAGATCTGTGCATGTCATTTAGGTTGGGATGGAGTGGAGCTACCTTATAATTTAGTGGTAAGCACACATTTGGGAAAAAGGGTGCAAGTGGATCGGTATGTGAAAAACTGCAAAATTGGTGTGGGGAGAGAAAGTCTGGAAGGAGATTTGATAGTATTAGATATTGAAGATTATGATTTGATATTTGAAATGGACTGGTTAGCCAAGCATGCGGCTAGGGTAGATTGTAAGAATAAATCAGTCCAATTCATCAGACCGGGTTATGATATGTTGGAGTTTGATGGCAAGAAGGTAAAGGAATTAAAGTATTTGATAGTAGGGTCTAAGGCTCGAAAATTGCTGAAGCAAGAATGTCAAGGGTACCTGGCTTACGTGATAAACAAGCCAAAGCACCAGTGAACTCTAGAGGACACCGAGGTAGTGAAGGATTTCCCCGACATGTTCCCAGCGGAACTTACTTTTCTACCTCCCGACCGAGAAGTGAAATTCACCATCGACCTAGTTCCGGGAGTAGAACGCGTATCGCAAATCCCGTACCAGATGGCACTGGCAGAGCTGAAAGAGATGAAGGAATAGTTAGAAGAGTTAGTGAAACAAGGCTACATCAAACCTAGCACGTCGCCC
The DNA here is from genome assembly GCA_026120185.1 of Voacanga thouarsii. Lineage (NCBI taxonomy): Eukaryota > Viridiplantae > Streptophyta > Magnoliopsida > Gentianales > Apocynaceae > Voacanga > Voacanga thouarsii. Next base: position 195,335 of record JANUWF010001246.1, on the reverse strand, counting down.
TGGGGAGCGCCTGTGCTATTTGTGAAGAAGAAGGACGTGACTCTGAGGCTATGTATCAACTATCGGGGTTTGAACAACTTGACAATAAAAAATAAGTATCCCCTATCGCTGATTGATGAGCTGTTCGACCAGTTGTAAGGATCTAGTTGCTACTCCAAATTAGACCTGAGGCAAGAATACTACCAAGTGTAGGTAAAAGAGGAGGATATTCCCATGACGGCCTTCAACACTAGATACGGGCATTATGAGTTCGTGGTAATGCAGTTCGGAGTGACCAATGCTCCAACAGTATTCATGGACTTGATGCGACAAGTGTTCCATCCCTATCTAGACAAATTCGTTATGGTCTTCATCGACGACATTCTGATCTACTCCAAAAGTCCGGAGGAGCATGCGGAGCATCTGAAGCTCATGTTGGAGAAGCTGTGGGAACACAAGTTGTACGCCAAGTTCAGCAAGTGTGAATTTTGGCTGGACAGTGTAGCGTTTCTTGGCCATGTGGTGACCAAGGAAGGAATCAAGGTAGACCTAGCAAAGGTTGAAGCGGTGTCGGACTGGAAGCAACCGGAAAACATCACCGAGATTTGAAGTTTCCTGGGATTGGCTGGTTACTACAAGAGATTCATCAAAGGGTTTTCGACGCTCACATTGCCTATGACCCAACTATTGAGAAAGGATGTTCCATTTGTGTGGAGTGAGAAATGTGAGCAGAGTTTTCAAGAGCTAAAGCGAAGATTGATGACAGCGCCAGTATTGAGTCTGCCAGAGGAAGATAAGCCTTACACGCTGTGTACCGATGCCTCGAAAGAAAGATTGGGAGCAGTACGGATGTAAGGCTGGAAAGTGATCGCTTATGCTTCTCGGAAGTTGAGACCTCATGAAGTCAACTACCCTACTCATGACCTGGAGTTGGCAGCTATCATGTTCGCTCTAAAGAAATGGTGACACTACCTGTACGGAGCTGAATATGAAGTGTTCGCCAACCACAAGAGTCTGAAGTACATCTTCACGCAGAAGGATCTGAGTTTGAGGCAACGAAGATGGATGGAATTCTTGGAAGAGTACCGTTGAATTCTTGGATTGTAATAAGTTTTATGTTTTAAGTATTATTTTTATTCTATTATTTTGATTGTGTGACCTAGTTATAAAGACACATTGTCCTTTGGACGGGGCGACATCCCCGGCCTTGTTGTGCCTAAGTAGTGGGGTGTTACAGAAGCCCTAAGGCCTATGTCATGTTAAGCCATCAACCAGGCCTATAGGCCTATGGCCCAGTTCATTGGGTTAAGCCTTAAATTTAATTAAATTATTCATCGACTAATACAAGCCTAATAATTAAATTCATTAAATAACCTAAATGGACCAATATAAACCACAAGCCTTGGCCTAATTCATTGGGTTAAGCCTTTAATTCAATTTAATTATTCCTGGACTAATATAAGCCCAATAATTTAATTAATTAAATAACCTTAATGGGCTAATATATAATTCTCCCTCTTTATACCTTTTATTTTATTCTAGCTTAATAAATAAACCAAGCTACTAAAATAAAATAAAATCCATTTTATACAAGACCAAATTTTCAACCCAAAACCATTAGGACTTGTGGGCTATTCCGAGGACCAAAAGACACATCACATTTACTACTAATATGACCAAAATACCACTGCTATAGAAATAGCTGTATTTTACATTTTAAATCTTTCCTAATATCACCATACGAAAATATTAACCCCAAGGATAATGCTGTATTAGCAAAGTCTCCGACCTACATGTGTAATGACAAAAATACCCCTCTACGTATCACCGTACATTTTGAGAGGAAGATAGTACTAATACCTCTCTAAAAGATATCTACCATCCTTAGACTGCCAGTCCAATGATCCATGACACCTGGAATATTTTTACTTTCCAAGAGAGCTACCCTAAAGCAAACATCCAAGTCATGTTCCCCAAGGCCCTAGTTATTTAGATCATTCGAACAGTCACAAGGGCGATATAGCATAGAAGCTATCTTATATAAGTCTAACTTAACTAAATAGTTATGTATACCCAATATAGAAGTATATTGGCTCTATGATAGAACTTCAACTATAGTATATCAAAGTACATGCTTCCAGCTTCATCAAACCACCAACTCATACTCAAGCGGTGGAGTATTAGTCAATGTTGTAGCAGTAGTAGTCTGAGTTTCTTCTAAATAGTATTTTTAGAAACTACTATTACATGTCATGTTCTACGTATTCGAAATACGCTTATGCTATGTAGTGGACTACTCATTGGCTAAAAGTAAGGCATTCCCTATTTGGAATTCATAACACAATAACCTAAAGCTGATGAGATTCTCATTCTCATCAATTGGTTAAGAACAAACGTTTATGTGTTAAGTAACCCATGATCCATACCTTACTATGAAAGACCATCATTTATATGGATCACTTACTTAAATATAATAGGTCTTTTCCAAACGTAAATCATGCAAAAATAAAATGTAAATTCACAAATAAATTTTGAGAATAAATTCTTCTATTAATAAACTTAATAATTACATCGGAAACCTAACTAGGGGGCATACATTCTAACAATTGGAACTTTAGGAAATGCTGTAGGGATTCATTATCTGCCATCTCGCCTCTTCGCTCATGATTATTAGGGTTATCTGATATTTGCTGCAAGGTGTCTATCTTCCTTTGGAAGGTATTAAACATTACATTATCCAAGGCTATAAACTAGGTTCTACCTATTGAGGATCCTTCGGTAGGTGATTCGAGGTGTCGACAAGATGCATATTTAGGAGGCATCTACAAGTTTTTGCAATACAACTTTTAAGGTAAACATTGTACTAGTAGCAGAAAATATATAGGTATCTTATGAAAGGATACTATCAAATCTAAGTTGGGTGTCTCATACACCTAATTGGCTAATACATGAATTGTATTATCCTATATCTCATTTTTTCTACTACATAATACAAAAGGTTCAGGGCTAAAAATAATGGGGGACATCTCAAATATATCCAAATAGTGACTATCCTAACTTTTTGGTTCAACCATATCACCAAATTTCTCGAGATTAGGATCGTTCACCAAAATCTCAATCACCCCTTATCTTCCGCTACTTATTAAGCTTTGCCTCAATAAACTCATCCTGTCAAATACCATGAATATTACTCTGATAGCAATTGTAACACCTCTAACAAAAATTATGGCAAAAACGTGTAGCGCTATTGGGGGTCGCCCAGTCCAGTTTTCTGGACCAGGGGTCTTTATAACAACCAAAACAATATGATAATAAATACCACAAAACCACACAAACTCATAAGGTAGTATACATCTCAAAACATAGTACAAAGGTTTGTTCACCGTATCTATATAGTTTACAAATGCAAAATAAAGAAGTTTATCGGCTCCACAAAAGGAACAATCTTCACTTCGACCGATTTCCAGCTTCTGATCCTAGGAAAAATAAAGCGAAACATGTGGGTGTGAAAATTACTCAATGAGTCCCGTATGTGCCAATGATTTCATTGAAAAGAGATTTCCCAGACATTTTCTTTATGAAACAAATCATAGCAATTAGTCGTGGTTTTCCACTGAAAACAACCCTACATATTAAGAGAAAGATTTGCTCAAGAGTTACTTCAGAATTTCTGGCACATACGGCACTCATTTTTAGTCCAGAAAATAACCAAGCTTCTTTTATCAATTACTTCAGAATTTCTGGACTAATTTGGAAAACCAAGCTTTCAAATAACATCCTTGCCCCATTTTTAGAAATATAGGCACTTCTCTCAATAGAAGGTTGGCCTGTGTGCAAAGTTCACAAGATTTCACATTTGATATCATAGTCTTATTGTGCTAAGAACAAGCCTTTCACAGTCAACTATGCATTGTCGGAGTGGCTAGTACTACATAGCACAACACCAAAAGATTTGTATCTTTTACTCACTATCGTAAGCCCTGGGGTCTTATTCCTAACGTCAATTAACATCAAGGTGGCAAGGAGATGAACACGCCAGGTGTCCACGCAAAGCATAAATGAATAACTTAGGATAGTATGCACACAAGGCATAGGAAATTGCCAGATGCTAAACGATTAGCCAGGATGACTAATCTCACTGTCCTATTGCCCCGTTTGGATTAAGACAATCCCAATAACTAATTAGGTTACTTGGGGTCGTCGACCTCTAATGCATGCTAGTACAAAGATCAAAGCCTTTATTGAGTACACAATGTCTTCACTGGTACACAAGAACAGTCTAGTTCCATTGGCTTACATTGCCAAATAAATAAATCATTCCCAAAGGAATATAAATAAAACATTTCCTGGGGTCGTTTTCTAAAATTTATTTCCACCTCAAGGGATTTTTTTCGAAAACAATAGCGCAGAAGGATAAGAAGTCCTTCCCGCATCGTAAAATAATACCTTGAGAGTATTTATGTAATTGTGCAAATTTAGTATACCCGAGTCCAAAAGGAATTACTTTTATCAATTTAGGGCTCCAAATCTCAAATTGGAAATAAATTTAAGGATTTCATAATTTTATTATGCCTACTTTAGGATAAATCATGGTACAAGAAAGTAAGAATTCCCAATTCTATACTTTTCACCATAAAACATAGAATAAAACATGCTTACACAAGTAAAATATTCATATACTGCACATGTTCCACAATTCAGTCATTTTCCTTGTCACTTTTCATGTTTTCATGAGCATAGAATATTTATAAACCAAAGGTTTATCAATCACCTTTTCATGCTTCAAGGAAAATACTCTAAATTACATGGTGTTCAAAAAAATAAAATTCCATTTACCCAATTAAATCTTAGCCTGACATAAAATTTCACTTGTTCATGCAAACTACAACTTTGGTCTGGACAGCCAAAGTTAGTTCAGAAACGCATTAAGGTTTATCGACCTTTCTTTGAAAATTTTAACCATTAAGCCTAAAGATCCTTGAATACGAAAATCCATATTTCTCGTTTATTCTAGTATGGAATAACATTAATTGTATATTAAAAAAAACCATACTTGTCCTTAGAGAAGCCAAAAGGATCTGCAATACATTACTTTGACATTTAAAGAAATTCAATAGCATTTTTTTGGAAAACATTTTATAGGGACTCACCTTGAATCTCTTATTACTTAGCAATGTAAATTTTCACTAAGTCGACTCCACTTCTTTATAGTAAACGACCTACACAATAATTGATCCACAACGTATTTAGTACGTTACTCTTTTCAACTAAAATGCGCATGTGTCTAAGCATATAATTTTCTAAGGAAATCACATCATTTCTCATTTCATTTCATGCTTGAAATGAAATATAATGCTTGCACTCTTATAGTCCATTTCATTATAACATCTTCTCCAAATGAAGATAAGGTCTTAATGAGTTCATATAACTTCTTATTCAATCCATGAACACAATTAAAACCAACGCATAAATTTATTTTCTCTTAACACAAATTCTTTAATTTTCTAGCTTGCATACACAAGTTTATTTTGTCTATAACATTCAATCTGTATGTCCGATTAATTTCAAATGTGTAACAAAGTGCTCTTAGAATCCTTTTAAATCTTATAAGTCTGCCTTGTCCAATTCCCAGAATGTTATAGGTTTATAGGGGTTAAATCAGTCCAAACTTTTCTGGAAATATAGCCGTTTTCTAGCAAAACACCATATAGCTTCATTCTCCTTTTTCTATAGCATATGAATGTCACTTATTTCATTCCAATCTCCCTTTTTAGCACCTTACGTAGCTATTTTTAGTTATTCATAAACTAGAAAATCCACCATATCACAGCAAGAAGACCGGCTACTTGTATAAACATATAAAGCTTCCATTTATTTTCAATAATCCACCTAGCATTACTTCACCTATTTTTCCTTTCTTTCTTTTAGATGTTCAGCCATGCTCATTCTAATTGAACACCTTCAAATCACTTTTAAACCTGGCATAATCATGGCAAAAACAAAATCATATTCACCGCCAGATAGCTTTATTCAAAAGAGCCCACAATCATGGAATATTTAGCAATTAAATTCCATAATTCATACATAACCTCTTGTAATATTCATACCAAAATGATCACCATGCTTCTATTAACAACTTTAATTCTACCAAGGTAGTCCCTTACCGTCTATTGGCTAATTTCAAAAGCTAAACAACCCAAGCTATTCTTGTTTTTCTTTTTCTCACTCTCTCTCATTACTTTTTTGGGTTCTCTCTCTCTCTCTCTCTCTCTCTCTCTCTCTCTCTCTATTTTCTTTTTTCTTTCCTCTTCTACTTTTTCACTTGTTTCCTTCCAAAATTCTAGCTTCTAAAGCCCTTTCCACCCGGCCTTCATGGGCTATTTATAGAAAAAATTTGGTCTTGAGGTCAACCAAGCATTAATTGGTAGCAATTGCTTGGTGGCTTCCTATTGGCCCACTTAGCTATTTAGGTGTCCATTAGATGTTTCAAGAATTCTATGGAACTTTTTAGGAAGCCCTTGCATGATTGTCATGTAACCAATCATAATCCGCAATTTGTGTCCTTCTCCAAATCACCTAGTGATACTTGTACACCTTTAATTCCTTTTTATATATTTCTTCAGAAATAATTATATTCTCTTAGAAGTATACTTAATGCAACGTGTTATCAATCCCAATTAGGAAAATCTCTTATTTTACCATCTCGTTCCATGCGTTGAATGGAACATAATGGTGCCTCTCAGAATTTTAAAATTTTTGCTCAGTTTTTTGATATTCACATTAAAAATTCCAATGACATCCCTAAAAGTCCCTAAAATATTTTTTGGCACCGAAACCTTCATCTCATTAAACTAATCACTTCTTGTTCTAGCATTACATACAAATTCTCTTTATATATATAGTAGTCACACTTTGAAATGCTAAGTATTGGGATATCACATATCTACTATAGGCAATTGTTGGGCATTAAATTGCTACCTAGGGACGGTTTATCCCAATGTCCTATCATCCTATTCGAAGTAAGATGAATCCCAAAGTTGATCAAGCTACTTGGGACCACCTGGCTCTACCGTAGGCTAGTACAGTGGTTAAAGCCCCCATTGAGTACTCAATGTCTTCATTGGTTCACATGACCTATCCAAATATCTAAACTTCCTGAAGGGATATCAAGAGAACATTTTCAAGGGCCAAAACATCATTTCCCAAATGTTAATTTCATACCGAGAGATCATTTTTCCAAAATCTTAGCAGAGAAGGATAAAATATCCTTCTCTCATTATAAAATGTTCCTTGTGGGGATTTGCATAAATTATGAATATCCAAGTCCAAAAGGAATTTTTCTTCAGTAAACCTAGAATTCTAAATCCAAAAAAGGAAATAAATTCAAGGATGTCATATTGATCGAGCCTTGAAACTATAGAGGTAATCAGTTGTTCTTCAAAAGCTAATCAATCATAACTTCATATGCTTTATCCTTAAATATGGAATGGTGATTATTTGTACAAATTAAAATGCTATTCTATCACATAATATGTGAGGAGAAGGCTTTCAAATAATCTCTAGTAGATGAGAAATATTTATAACATAAGTGGTTAACAATTCCTTGTAGGAAATATTAATTTCTAAAATAGTAAAAGTTTTCCTATTCAGAGAAACCAAACATTGATCAGGAAAACCTAAAGGTCTATTATTCATATCTTCATGCTTGAGAAAAAAAATAGTCACCGATAATGAAAAATCATAGGTATGAAGATTCACACATTTTCATTTAAACTATGTATGGAACAATATCCTTTTTACATTGGAAAACCAAGCTTTTGTTCCGAGAAACCAAATAGATTTATAAAGCATAGCTTAGTGCAATGAAAAATCTACTAGCAAAGCCTTTTTTAGAAATCCAAGAGGAGTCATCTTGTGTAAAATCCAAGATGAGTCATCTTGTGTAATGTTATTGCTTAGCAATATGGTGTCCTTAAAGTTTCACAAAGGCCTTGTAATAGACACACCTATATCAAAGATCATTTCATACTTCTTTTTGCATCTAAGGTGCAAAAATAATATATTGCTAACAAAATACACTAATAGGGAAATTGCTAATTTCCTATTAGAAATGGGAAGGTATCACGTGAAATAATCAAGGAAATATTATCTTCTCCATGTATCCATTTCTGTTTCCCTTCATCTAACATGTTTTCAAGTCATAAACATCTTCTTTAGCCATTAATTATAATGGAAATAACACATTAGCCTATTTCTTCAAAAATTCCTCCTTTTTTCATATCATGACATGTTTCCATGTTTTAGTCATAAATTTTGATCCACAAATCCAAATGACTTGAAATTTGTGCCAAAATACTCCTAAGACCATTTACTACAAATATATACACTTCATATGGCCAAATCTATAACTGCTACAAAACTACTGCAAGCTAAAGCTTGCAATTTTTCTATGAATTCATCCCTTATTCTTGAAAAATGCATTCTTCATTTATTTCAATCTTATTTTAACATTTAATGACCATGTAAGTCATTATGTCCTCCATCTTGACATCATATAATCTTCCCATTTTTATTCATGAAGAAAGTAGAATCATCACATACAATACCCCTACTAGAAATAATATCGGAAATGTGCAACAAGTTTTAGGATCGCCCTATCCAATTTCCCAAACAAGAGCTCTTTATAACAAATAGAATTGATATAGACAAAATAAGTGCTAATACTAATATAGTAAAGCCACACTGCTATAATATATAGCCCAAAAGTAAGGTTCAACATACACTATCATGTGTACTATGACAATAATATAATATACATATACAAGAGATATAGTCTGTAGCTTATGTTGTGGTATCATTTTCTAGTCGCGTGGTCCTTCAGCTTCAGGCCCTAAGAAAACAAAGTAGAAGACACATGTGAGTGAAAGTCACTTAGTGAGTCCGTGTGTGCCAGTGTTTTAAGAAAACAAATAGACATAAGTATTTTCGAGTTTCATATCAAAATCCATTACAGGAAAGCATTGTATTTTTACTTTGAAAATAATTCAACAACTCACAATAATAGAGTTTATTGCAAATTGAATAATTTTTGGAAAATCATGTTTAATACAATATCATTGTCCCTATTTCAAAAACATGGGCCCTTCTCTCAATAGAAGATCAGCTTGTGTGCAAAGTTCACAAAGCTTCACCTTTGTCATCATAATCTTATTATGCTACCAATCAACACTTAACTTGTTAGAATGTATGCCCAAAATGGCCTATGTATTTCTGTATTTAGAAAATTAATAAAAGTTCCATTCATTAATGGTTGCTTGTTTATATATATGGCACATTAAGGTCTAAATGTGTTAGTAAGTAATCTACGTGATGTAGTCGTGCTTTCACAGTAAGGTGTAGCTTATGGGTTACTAACACATAAGTGAAAAATTATCCCTAATTGATTGATGGAGCTGGGCACTTCATCAAGATTTAGATCATTATACTATGGTTTCTAAATAGGGCGTGGTTTAACTTTAACCAATGAGCAGTCCATTCATACCAATATATAAGCATATTTAGAATACATAGGACTGGACCATGCAATAATAATCTTTGTAAAAGTACTAAAATAAATAAATATTAGTTTATTGCAACTCTTGCATGGACGATTACCCTAAGATTTAAGTCTGGTAAAGCTGGACTTGTACACTTTGATATATGTTCGACGAGGTCTTATCGTAAGACCAATAACCTTGTAAGATGGGTGTATGGCTCTAGTTAATTAAGACAGACTTATACAATACATTTTTTAAGCTTTATTACGTGAAGAAATTACCCTATAGTAATTATCTGGGATAATCTAAATAATCCAGGGCTCTAGAAAATGTGACTAAATATGTACACTTTTTATTAGCTCCCTATGATAAGTGGATATATACTGCAAGTCATGGATTATTGGACTAGCTATCAAAGGATGGTAGATGTCATTGAGAAATGTGTTAGTCTATTTTTCCTGTCTTAATGATGGGTGTTACGTAGAGGGGGTATTTTCGTCATTACACATGTAGGTCAAAGAAACTACACTTGCAATATTATTCTCAGGATCAATATTTTCATATTGTGATAAAATGCAATATTTAAAATAAATAGCTATTTGTTAGTAGGGATATTTTGGTAATTTTAGTAGTAACAATAATATGACATTTGATCCCCAGAGTAGCTCAAATAACCTTAGTAAATTTAGTTACTACATGGGCTTATTGTGTGAATTTATTATTGGAATAATTATTATTAGACTCCAATTAATTATTTATTTAGCAGAATTAATTGGTTTATTAATTAAATATCTTGGATAATTTTTGTATTAGGCCCAAGTGGATTAGTTAATTAATAAAATATCTAATTTAATTAGTCTTGGACAAATTAAGAAAAGCCCTAGCCCACTTGGGTTTGGGTGTAGTGGCTAAGAGGTTTTAGAAACCTAGGATTAGCCTCCACTAGAAGAAAATAAGAAAATAAGAAGAAGAAAAGAAAAAAAAAATCTGGCCTTGTGTTTGTGCAAGACAAGGAAAGCTATGGTTTTGGTTATAAAAAGATCACACATGATCTTTGAAAAAAGGTTGACTGAATTTTCCAAAAAGTGAAATGCACAACTTCTAGTTTTTCCTTAGCCAACGACCACCGTTTTCTTTGGTCTTCGTTTTTTCCTTTAACCATTCTAGCTTCTCCATTTTTCTTCTAATCTTCTTCACCCTAGTTCTACTTTTATCGATAGAAGTCCATAGGAGGTTCAAAAATACTCTGGATGGTCAAGAGCTAACAAACGTGATAAGTATTTGATGCGAAGGAGCCAACGGTTAGCTTGTATTCCCCTGGAACAAGTAAATGGTCCAGTTCAGGAAGTATCGTCAAACCCAAATCCAACTGCAGTTATTAAAGTAAAATACCCTTAAAGTAAGTATTCCCAGACTTTAGCTTCAAAAAATTTTTAAATTGCAAATTTTGCTACATTTTTTTCCCCGCTGTCTTTCAAATGGTATCAGAGCCATAGTTATAATCTAGGAGCATGCTTAAGGTTAATAATTGGAAAAAGTGTGTCCTTTACTGAAAATGTATAATCTATGTGATTGTATGGATCCCTCGTGGTTTTTATATGGGTAGATTTCGTGTACGTCTCGCGTGTGGAGGCATAGGCACTTCTAATTTATTATTAATCACTTTTTGTAGAATTCGTGTACGCCTCATTTTGAAAGGCATAGGTGATTGATATTATATTGTAATTCAATTTATGAATTCTTGTAACAAGAAATTGGTGCCTAGATCAATTTCGGAAAAACCCCTAAAGGAAAATATGAAAAAAAAGTGGAAGAAAACTGGAGAAGGAAAAAAGCAACCGCCGGGTGGGGAATGCTCAGAACCGGCCGCGGCATATTGAAGGTTTTTGGCCAAAGGCCCGGTTGGCTTTGTGAAAGCAAGCCAGGGCCAGGCCCAACCTCGAGAGGGAAGCCAATTGTAGCTTGTTCTTTTATAAGGTGTGTCGTGGTTTGCTGGTTGAGCGAATCGGGCCCCAATTTTCCTATTTTTAATTATTTTTCTTTATTTCCTTGTAATTGCTTTTTCTTTTTGAGGCCTCATATCACACGAGGCTATTTTCTTGCATTGATTTATTTATGGTGTTAAATAATTTTGCATAAAAATGGTTTGTCGTGGCGGAACCACCTTAGTATTCAATAAGATCATTTTAATTTATTACTATTATGATGTTTAATCTATTATTTGGCCACATAAGAATTAAAGGTTTGAGATAGCATGTAAAAATTTTATTTTTTTGGAGCATACCTATTTTATATAATTTTGTGATCAAATACACCAAGATTTTTGAAAAATTAATTTATTTCTCTAGAAAAAAGAATTAAGGAAAATGTTTTAAAATGGAAGTAAGTAATTTAAAAATAAATTCATGGTTTATTCTTCGAAAGTGTTTTATCCTTGACATGAAGAATAATTTTGAGTTTAAGTATTTTAAATTTAGTTCCTAGAAAAATGGTTTTTACTTAAGTTGTGAAATAAAATTCATAGTTTATTCTCTTAAAGGATTTTATCCTTGGTATAGAGAATAGTGGTTAAATTTTTAGATTTTCACTAAAGTTAATAAATGCCAATTAGATTTTAAAGAAACGTTTTCCCCCAAAACCAATTTTTCTCAAAAGATTAAATGGAAGAAGGGTTCCAATGGCCCCACGGCTTCCATCATGGATTCCTATCAGAGATTATAGATTTACTCACGACATTCTAAGTATGAGCCCCTATAGGATAGATTTCCACTAGAATCTAGAACTGATAGAGGATTTATAATTAAATCCTAAGGTATGTGTTAGTGTCAGCCAGCCTATCATTTGAGGCATTATTACTGGATTGTCTGTAGGTGGTGAGAGTAGTGACTATCCTATCGATAGAACTATTTCTGAATTATTACCTATTAAAGAATTTTAATTTGTGATTGTTATACCCTAACTTAGAAAATTGTTAATCTTCCTATGAAGCTCTATTGATTTTTCTAAGAGACAAAATTTTTACATTTTAGATAATGATTTTAATAGATTAACCATGTCATGGAAATAATATGATGTTTTAAATGTGGATTTCTATATATTTTTTCAAAGAAAACTTTTTTCTGAATAAAGTCTTTTGTTTTTCCAATCAACAGAAATCTCTGGTTTTTGTCATTTGTCCACTACTCTCAAAGAGAATAAATTAACTGGACCTAACTATGTAGACTGAAAAAGGAATATGAACATAGTACTCACTGCGAAAGAGTACAAGTATGTTCTGACCGACCTCTATCCTGAAATTGGGAAAGATTCCCATGACCAGGATCGTGAGGCTAAGAAGGTATGGAGGAAAGCTAACGAGATGGCTAGATGCTATATATTTGCTTCCATATCCAATGTTCTCCAATCTAAGCACAAGAACATGCTTACTACACATGACATCGATGTATCGTTAAGCACTATAAATACTGACAAGAGTTAGCCCACAAGGTAGGAAGTTCTTAGACCAATCATAAATACTAGGATGGCTAAAGGGGCATTGGTTCACGAGCATATGCTCAAGATGATTGCACATTTCGAGGAGGCCAAGGTCTTATGGGCAACAATCAATGTTGAGAGCTAAATTGACATAGTTCTTGAGACTTTACCAAATTCATATCCTCAGTTGAAGTTAAATTATTACATGAACAAGTTGAGAATGTCTTTGATTATGTTTTTAAAAGAACTCTAGGTTGTAGGAAAAATTATGAAGCCTGAGCAAAACATTTTGGTTACTCATTCTAGTTCATCTTTTAGAACTAGGGCCTAGCCCAAGAAGTTCAAAAAGAAGAAGGCCCAGAACAATGCGGAAGCCCAGCTTAAGGGATCCAAGCCCGGTCCGTACATGCCCAACGCCAAGCCCAAGTGATACGAATCTTGTGTGGCTTGTTTTCATGGTGTTGTGGTTGCTTTAGTTGGGAATGTGTTCAGCTCAAACAATAGGACCAAAACAGGGGTTCTTGGGACAAAAAGGGAGAAAACACAATAACAACTTACACTTTTTCAAACCCTTGAAGAACAAAGCCTCAAAGACCCTCAAGATGAGTAGATAGTTCTACTATAATCTCACCCCATTATTCTTGAAGCAACAAAGGCAAACAAGAACAAATAGAATAGAGAAAATAGGCACTCAAATATTAGATTTCAAACAAACCTTAGAAGAACAAAGCAACTAAGACCCATTAAAAAAAATAACATTGGATTATCCAAAAGATTTATAGACTCTTACAAAAGGAGGACTAACACTTTAGCTTGGTCTTGAACAATATGAACAAGGAGGCTAGGGCCTCTCAAGATTCTCTTCTCCAATTTGAATTAAAGTGAAGTTTGTTGTCTTGTCAAATCACTTAAGGTTCTATTTATACTATCATAACCCTAGCTAAGTAATTTCGGAAGTTCTATTACAGTTTTAGGTCATAATAAGTCTTTACAAGCAATTATAAGTAAAGAAAATCAAAGAAAAGCACTAAAACGCGAAACAGTCAACGGTTGCCCATGGTGTAGCCGGCGTCGGTTTGGGCATCACAGCCGGCACCGGTTGTGTTCTGTCTTCGAACGGTAGAACAACGGATGAACCAATTGTTGAGCAGAATGAGGCCGGCGCCTATTTGGCTGCTTGGAGCCGGCACCGACCGTCCTCTGGTGGCCTCCTCTTTGGACGAGTTTCGTCCGTCTTCATTTCCGGCCTTTATTCTTGCATGGCTACACCTCCTTTATCTTGACCTCCATGATGAAGTAGAGTCTCATCATCTCCCCCTTCTTGAAAAGTATTCGTCTCCGAATCATTGCCATCATTTACATGGAATGCTTTCACCATTGGCACATTCTTAGCTCCATCAAGGTTCATTCGTTCACCTACAGGCAAGGAAATCAATTCGGAAGGAGTTAGGGGATTAAAACCATTCACAATTTTGAAAGGAGAATAAAAAGTGGTGGAGTGAAAAGCCTTTTTGCAAACAAACTCAAAGTGTATCCAGCATTCCTCCCAATTGGTTAAGTTCTCATTGATTATGGTCTGCAAGAATTGGGTAAGTGTTCAGTTGACCACCTTATTTGGAAAAACAACTTCAAATACTTGAGAAACAGCTGCAATCTCATTAAGCAACGACAATGAAAAATCATTAGTAGAAACTTAAGAACACTTGCATAAGAGAAGAATAATGGGTTCCTTAATTTCTTTAGTCTCTATGACCTCACTTTCTTTTGCAAAGAAATTCACTTTTCTTTTACCTCTCCTCTCTTGTCCTTGCTCACTTATACCAAACTCTTTTTCTTGCCTCTTTTTTCTCTCCTCTCAATTTCTTGTTTTGGCTTAACATCCCGCGCTCCATTTTTCTTTTATTGCTCTTTCATGATTCTTTGATCTTTGTTCACCTCATTAGAAGCCATGGGGGTGAGGATAAACTTAGTTCCCTCATTGAATAGGGAATAAGTATTCTTCCTCCCATCATGCTTAACATGCCTATCGTATTGCCAAGGCCTCCCTAGGAGCAAGTGACCTGCTTGCATGGGTACCACATCACATAGCACCTTATCCGTATACTTCGTCATCTCAAAAGACTCCAAAACTCGTTTGTTTACTCTCAATTCCCCACTATTATTCATCCATTGCAATTTGTAGGGCTTGGGATGTTTTATCCACTTCATGTCCAATTCTTCAACTAAGTTTGCACTAATCACGTTAGTGCAACTCCCACTATCCACAATGATACTACAATGGGTCTTGTTGATTAGACACCTAGTGTAGAAAATGTTCTTTTTTTGTTGATGATCTTGATCCTCAATAGCTTGTGAATTCAATGACCTTCTTGTGACTCCCACCAATGAGTATTCTTGACCAACAACTTCCCCTTCATCACTTTCCACATCTCTATTTCCCTTTTGGTCTCCTTGATACCTTTCTCCCTCTTCTTCTTCGTCAGTAAAGACCTCACCATAGGGATTAGTATACATTGTTCTCTTGCTTGGACACTCATGGGAAGTACGTCCATATCCAAGGCACTTACAACACTTGATATATCTATTACTTTGTGGCCCCTCCATGGCTTTCCCCTTGTCCATGTTCCATCCTTCCCTAGGTTTCCAATCCTCCCTCAGCTTCTAATCTTCTCTAGGTTTTCAAGCTTCCCTAGGTTTGTTGAAGTCCCTTTGAAATGGTTTAGGGGCTTCATCCTTCTTAGTTGGCACCTTGCTAGTTGTGTTGGGGTTTAGAAGTGATGGTCTATTAAATGCCCTCCTCTTTAATTTCTTCTCAATCTTCATAGCGGCATGTACCATATCCTCCAATCGATCATAGGGGTGCAATTCTACCAAATTGGCAATCTCCCTTTTTAATCCCCCCAAAAACCTTGCTTTTGTTGCTCTAGGATCTTCATGGATTTGAACTCTTATCAACATAACTTCCATCTCCTTATGGTAATCTTCCATACTCTTGTTCCCTTGCTTGAGTGATTAGAGCCTTTGGTAAAGATCGTTGTACTAATGGTGTGGTATAAACCTTGCCCTTATCATGTATTTAAACAAATTCCAACTAGCCACGGTTTCCACTCCCATTTGTCTTCTTTGAGCACTAACTTGCTCCCACCATACCAAAGCATACTCCGAAAATCCCAAGATAGCCAACCACACTTTGGACCTCTCACTATAGGTATAACTCTTTAGGAATAACTCCATTTTGCTCTCTCACTCAAAATATGCTTCGGGATCACTCTTACAATAGAATGTGGACACTTTCAATTTAATATGGCTTAACTCCCTCTCCACATCATTTCCTTCTCTCATTCCTTCTCTATTACCCCATCCTCTATGATGTTCCCCAAAGGCCTCAACTTGTTCCCCCTCATACCACTCATCAACTCCCTCAAATTCTTTTTCTAGCCCCCTTATATTGATCCCTCCATTCCTTCCTTGGCCCCTTCCTCGTTCTCCTCTCAAGCCATGTCTCACTCCTCTCATAGGAGCTTATTGGAACCCCCAATAGAGTGTTCATCCAATTCTTTCCCTTATTGGGCATGTAACGGAGGAGTATGGGCATCACCATCCCTCATCCTTGAACTTGGCACTTCAAATTGCTCTTGGCCTCTCCTTTGTTCAACGGTAAAAGATTATCCAAGATGATTTATCAACTTCCTCGTCATGTTTTGGAATTCACTTTGCATAGTCCTCATCATAGCATGCAAGTCCTCATGCAAACCCCTAGCATTAATGGGTTCTTCTTGAGGCCTACTAGGTCCACTTGAGTTAGGCCTAGAGATCTCTTGTTCATGGGCCATGGTAATGGAATATTTACTTATACCTGTAAAATAAAGAGACTAGAAAGAAAAATAGATCCTCACTACACTTCCTTGCGTGTTGGCTCTCAAGGTTGATCACTCCACGCTCGTGTTTGCTCTCTTAGGCTCTTTTAATATTAGGCTCTCCCTCTTGCCTTTTTCTTAATACTCAAGCCTTCTTATTCAATCTCAATTCTCCCCAATAGCTAAAATTTTAGTCCAACTTAGTGAATCAAACAAATCAAATGAATTTTCCAAATAGGGGGTCTTAGGGGAATTTCAACAAGTACTTGTTGGGCACCTTAAGCAAATAAGTTTTAAGAAAAGTGGACTCAATCAACACAAGAACAAGCATTAGACGCAAAAGAAACACTCCTAAGCAAGAAACAAATAAGAATTTTCAAGAACAAAGAAACAAGAACAACTAGAATTAGGATGATAAAGAATAAAATGATCACAAAGGTGCAATACAAAAATCGAGTTTAATGAACATGGAATTCAACAATAGAGTGATATACTAAGTCCCAATATCCCAAGAAATGAAAATTAACAATCAAAGATCCCAACTATAGCCAAAAACATTCTCATAGAACACTTATCAAATACCTTGGATGCAATTCTTGTCACTTAAGAACAATCAGCATTTTCACCCATACTGAAGCAAAATTTCACCATAATCACAAGATAAATTTGTTATCAAGGAGCAATTTCCCAACAAAAAAATCAAGATATAACAATTATTTCAAGACCTTTTTGGAGCAATTTTTTTGATTGATGGGATTTTTCTTTGTTTCTTTTTCTTCACTTTGTTGGGCTCCTTTTCTTGCTTTCAAGCTTTGACGGGAATCAAGCTTTTCCTTACTCTGATACCAAACTCTTTGATACGAATCTTGTATGGCTTGTTTTCTTGGTATTGTGGTTGTTTTAGTTGGGAATGTGTTCAGCTCAAATAATATGACCAAAATAGGGGTTCTTGTGACAGAAAGGGAGAAAACACAACAACAATCTACACTCTTTCAAACCCTTGAAGAACAAAGACTCAAAGACCCTCAAGATGAGTAGATAGTTCTACTATAATCTCACCTCAATATCCTTGAAGTAACAAAGACAAACAAGGACAAATAGAATAGAGAAAATAGGCACCCAAATATTGGATTTCAAACAAACCTTAGAAGAACAAAGCAACTAAAATCTATTCAAAGAAATAATATTAGATTATCCAAAAGATTTATAAACTCTTACAAAAGGAGAACTAACCCTTTAGCTTGGTCTTGAACAAGAAGAACAAGGAGGCTAGGGCCTCTCAACATTCTCTTCTCAAATTTGAATTAAAATGAAGTGTGTTGTCTTGCCAAATCAATTAAGGTGCTATTTATACTATCCTAACCCTAGCTAAGTAATCCCTAAAGTTCTATTACAGTTTTGGGTCATAATAAGTTTTTACAGGCAATTAAAAGTGAAGAAAATTGGAGAAAAGTATTAAAACGCGGAACAGTCGACGGCTGCCCAAGGTGCAGCCGGCGTCGTTTTGGGCATCACAGCCAGTGCCAGCTGTGTTCTATCTTTAGGCAGTCAAACAATGGATGAACCTGTTATTGAGAAGAATGAGGTTGGTACCGGTTTGGCTGCTTAGAGCCGGCACCGGCCGTACTCTGGTGGCCACCTTTTCGGATGAGTTTCGTCCATCTTCGTCGCCGGCCCTTGTCCTTGCATGGCCACACCTCCCTCTTCATTATCTTGACCTCCATGATAAAATGAAGTCTCATCACCAAGAATAAGTGTTTCAAGTTTGGCAAGAAGGGTACTTTAAAAAGGATTATCCGGACTTTTTGGCCAAGTCCTTTTCAGGTATTACTCTATACTTAAAGTCTATATTAATGGTTGGTGTTGGGTATCTCAGGCTTGTATCATAGACAGCGCAGTGGAAAAATAAAATGAGATATCATCCCAAAACTTGCATATGTGTAGAAAACAAGACATAAAGATAACAAAGGTAACGGCTTTTACCTTTCATTGATCGTCCAGAGAACAAAGATTTCTTCTTCAAGTCGAGGCGTGATCCGGCAATCCTCTTGATCAAACTCCATGAGGTAGATTATCTCTAATAGTAATCTACACAGAGGAATACTCAAGCACCAAGATTTTTTGTGCTAGCAGAAAAATAAGGTGGCTAGGGTTCTTCACGTTTTTAGCAAAATGAGAGAGAGAGAGAGAGAGAGAGAGAAGATGAGAAGGTTGCTAGGGTTGGAGTTTTTCATATCTTACACTTAGCTAGGGTTTCGTGTGTTTCATCTGTATGTTACACGAAAATCCCCTACCAAAACTGAGAATTCTAATCCTATTAGAATTCCCTAATTGTAATTGGAAACATCATATTCTTACAATTATAATTTGGACCACAAATTATAACTAATTATAATTTGTCCACAACAACTTCTCTTTCTCTCAATCAACCCCACTATGTTATCAAATAATAGCTTAAACATATAATCCTCTATTGTGTGTGACCTACTAGGTTTCCCAGTCAGTTGGTAGCGAATATGAATTAATCCAAACGTCTATGAGATTAATAATCTATAATTAATTAAAATTAATCTTATTGATTCTAATCGGGATTAGTTTATTAATTCATCAATTAATAAACGCATATTCCCAAATCATGAGCGGTATCTAGCAACACATCATGACCACCCAAGAGTCCAGGAAGTCTAGTGGCTTAACATGAACCCTTCAATAACAAACTTTAGTGCAATTAACTTCTTTCACCATACAATATCTCATTTGGTTTGGAGTACGGAATTAGTGCCAACTCCCTCTAGAATTAATTCTAGCCCGAATATAATAGTACTTGTACCAGGAACCCACTACTCTAGATGTGTATCAATTAGAACTATTTTCAATACACAATCACCTTGGCCAAGAACTTCTTGAGTAGTAATTCCTACAAGTGGGCGTGAGATATTCGCCCCTACTATTAGGAGTGGTGAATCCTTTATTGACCCTCTCAACTACTTTCGTTTACCTCACAATGTACCCAATATCCATCCCATAGGCAGCCATCGATCAAGCTCCAGATATTGGAATCAAAGTACAATGCTCAGCAAAAAAAGTACCTTGGAGATCTCAAGTCTAAGGATACTTGCACGTTTGCTATATTGAGCTTATAGCACTGGCACTAAATAGTTATCCATATGATTATCTCATAGCTAGGTCATCCAATGAACTTGTTCCATTAACAAGAATCCATATATTAACTTTGAGTATGTCAATACTCACAGATATAAGAATCACCACCTGATCAAATCAAGAAGTCTAACACATGCTAGTCTTCACGCATTAATGATGTCCTGTCTCATTAATACTATGACTAGGGACTATTTAAGTACTAACACTATACAGTGTAGTAGGAATCTCATATCATGATCTCTATAATGATTTCCTTAACACAGTGTTGTACTATGGACTTTATCGAACAGTTATATTACTTAAAAAGTAAACAAAAAAATTGTAAGATAAATAATGCATTTTATTAAAGTAAAATGTGTCATATACAATGTACAAGTGATTGCCTATAGGGCACAACACTAACAGTTAGATCATCATCCACTTGTATTGTTGATTCCAAAACCACTGACTATATCTGTAACTCTATGTAGGAGTTCAGCAAGATAAGGTGACTGAGTAGAGGGAAGCATGGGCTTAAAGTGGCTAATAGAGCACAAGTATGGGCTGAAGTAGTGGGAGACTTGGATTTTTTATTTGATTGTCATAGGATTTTAGTTTTGAAAGATAATTTATGTATTTTTAGTTTTAAACAGAATTAATTTTAGTTTCAAGATTGATTAATCAAGGATATTTTATTTCTTTCTATTTTGGTATTTCAATTAGTAGAAATGAAAATATTATTTATTCTAGAAATATATATAGGAATTTTTTCTATATTAATCCTATTAATTGTCAAAAAATATTACTTAGACAGGACCTAATAATAAAAAGAGAAAGGGCACATAAAAAACTCTTATTTATGAAACTTGAGATTAGGGCATATAAATCCTAATCGGATTCAGAGGTTAATCCAAAATGGGTCTGTGGACTCATTAAAATTGGAGGAATAACCTCATTGTGAATCTTATTTTATGGGTAAAATTACCAAAAGAACTTTTACTCAATAGGCAGCGCTAAGAAAATATTAGAGTTAGTTCATATTGATGTTTGTGGTCTAATGTCTTTACCTGCTAGAGGAGCTTATGAGTACTTTATCACCTTCACAGATGATTACACATATTTTGGTTATGTTTATTTGATGAGGTGCAAGTTTGACTCATTTGATAAATTTAAAAAGTTTAACGCTAAGAGGGAGCATCAAATAGGTAAACTAATTAAAAAACTAAGATTGAATCGTGGTGGAGAGTATCTTCTTGATGAATTCAAGGACTACTTGGTACATCATGGTATAGTATCTCAGCTAACTGCACTTGGGACTCTCCAGCGGAATGAAGTAGCTGTGAGAAGAAATAGAATAATAATGGAAATGATCAGAAGCATGATGAGTTATGCACCTCTTCCTATTTCTTTTTGGGGATATACTCTAGAAACAGCAGCATATATTTTGAACTTGGTGCCTTCTAAGTTAGTGCCTAAGACAACCTACGAGATGTGGACTGGACAAAAGCCCAGTATGAATCATCTCAAGGTGTAGGGTTGTCCAGCTTATGTACTGACCGAAGGAAGCAAGCTAGTTCTAAGATCATAATTATGCTACTTTGTAGAGTATACAAAAGGATCAAGGAGTGGATACTTTTTATCATCTCCAAGAGCAAAAGGTGCTTATTAGTACTCGTGGTAGACACTTGGAGGATGAACAAAGGGTGTCCACTAAGGTTTCAAGTAAAGTGGAATTGGAAGAGAAGTTGAAGGATACTTCAATTCTAGTACCCCAATTGAGGAACCTAAAGAGGTACATCCAAATGTTCCTATACAAAAAGAACCATGTCGTAGTAGGAGGATATATAGGGTTTTGGAAAGATGGACTAAAGAAACCATTGGGGTAGTCTCTAACTATCAAGAACAAGATACGATGAGGCTATTGGTGATGTTGATGAAAACAAATTGCAAGTAGTAATGGATGTCGAGAATGAGTCTATATATCTCAATCAAGTCTGGGATCTTATCACTGCACCTGATAGGATTAAACCCATAGGGTGTAAGTAGGTATACCAAAGAAATGGAACATTATTCTTAAGGTCAACATTTTCATATGGTAATAAATAGAATACTTAAAATGTTAAAATATGGCTATTTATTAGCATGGGTATTTTGGTTATTTTAGTAGTCAAGAATAATTTATCTTTTGGTCCTTAGAGTAGCTCAAGTAACCGTAGTAAATTTATTTACTATATTAGTTTATTAGGTGAATTAATAATAGAAGAATTGTTCTAGGAGTCCAATTAATTATTTATTTGGGATAGAATAATTTATTGGGCTAATTTAATTAAATTAGTTTATTAATTAATTATCTTGGGTAATTTTATATTAGGCCCAAGTAGATTAATTAATTAATAAGTTAGCTATTTAATTAGCCTTAGGCTAATTTAATTAAATTAGTTTTTAAATTAATTATCTTGAGTAATTTTGTATTCCATCCAAGTGGATTAATTAATTAATAAGAGAGTTATTTAATTAGTCTTTGGTCAATTAGAAAAAAAAAAAAAACCAAGCCCACGAGGGTTGTGAATGATAGCTTTTGTTTTGTTTTGTTTTGTTTTGTTATTATTATTATTATTATTTTTTGGAAACAAAGGATAGCTGTCACAAATTAAAAGAAAAGAAAAGGAAACAAAAGAGAAAAAAAAAAAGGAAAGGAAAAAGTAAAATAGAAAGCTATATTCTTTTATTTGTTTGGTGCTAGGAATTTGTCAATTGAAGTGATTTTAAAATTCACAGAATTTTGGTAATTCACGTGGATTGGGATTTCACGGGATTTTTGGCATCAGAGAATTAAAAAAAAAAAAGACTTGTAGCTTTTGGTTTTTTCCATTTTTTTTTCTCTTCGACTATTCCTTTGGTCTTTGCTTTTTTTTTTTTTTTCCCTTGGATTTTTTCTCTTCCTTAGTTCTTCCAATATTATTCTTTCACCTATTATATTACTTTCGCCGATAGATAGCCTTTAAGAGGTTTGAAAATATTTTGGAAGATTAAAAGCTTGTAATTTTGGTGTGCGTGTTTAAAGCGAAAGAGTCAACGTTTGGCCAATATTCTTGTGGAACAAGTAGTCGTGAAAAACAAAAATATTCCTCCAAATTCAAATCCTCTAGTTATTCAATCTAACTAGGCTAAAACTAAGTATTCTTAGACAATGGCTTAAGAAAAAATTTACATTTTCAAATTTCCGCTGCGTTTTTTATTTTCTTGAGATCCTTCAATTTTGAGGGCCATTTATGCTATATTTGTTATGAATGTGTGTTCAAAAGACTATTGATTCCCACTAATTTGGTAAATTTTTTGTATAATTCATTAAATGAAAGAAATATTGAATAACTGTTGAAAAAGTGCAGAATTCGGTAAAAAAAAAAAACAGAGGTGAACTGACGGCGACCCAAGAAGGAGATCCAGTTGGGGTTCAATACTAGACATAATAAAAGTAATTGATTTATCCTATGTTCCCTAGTGAGGTTGTAAAAGATCAAAATATTTTAAGGGAGAAAGATAAAATAAAAAAGGGCAAAAAGAGAAGGAAAAACAAGAGAAAGCAAAACAGGAGTGTGAGTAAAGAGAAAATGAGAGGAGGGAAAAAAGGTGAAGAAGAGAATAGAAATCCAAAAGTAAGGACAACCAAAGAGGGAGTATGGAATTAAAATGAGTATGCTTCATTGGGTTTTGAGGAGTGAAAACCACAAGAGTGTCGGGAAAGAGAAAGGAGGAATGAGAAAGAAAATTTGGATTAAATTTTTTTTTTCCTTCATTAAACAACTCTTGTATGAAATATTATGTAGGCAAATCTAGCCAAACAACAAGGCACGTTGATTTGAAGACGAATCCTCATCAAGAAGGGGGAAATGATATGATCCAGCATAGGTATAAAGTACCATCCAAAGAAGGGGGAAAGAAGGCCAAGACATATTTCAAGGTTCTTTGGGAAAAATCCATATTCAAAAGGATACAAGAGGACTTTCAAGCCTCTAAGCCAAGAACCAAGATGACAGTTAAGAAATGAGTTGTAAAGGAAGATCTAAAAAGAACATAAAAATGAGCAACAACCCATGTGGAGGATTAAACCATCATTTAAGCAAGGATTGAAATCAAGAAAGTGTAAAAAAGGATGCCAAAATGACCACCATTTTATTTGGAAGATCAAGAAAACACATGGAAATAGAATGGTGGTCAAAGGAGAAGATTTTTAAGTGCACCAAAATAGGGGACGGTGACTAGAAGGAAGCCGGCGGCTCAGCCCAACAAATTGGCACCGGCCTATGACGAACACTTTTTTTTACCACATTTTACTTTGTTTTGGTGTTGTTTTACCTTAATTCTATTACGATGGCTTATATTATATTTTAAGGCCTAAAAAAATCTATTATGGCCACCTAATTTCTAGTTTTGGTGTACCAATTAGCTAGGGCAAATTGGGGCCTATAAATACCTCATCGTAGACCTTGTAAAGACAACTTTTTAAGAATTTAGAAAATATTAAATACAAGAACTCTTGTGAGTTTGGTGAGGTGATTCCTCTTGGGATTCTTCCCTTCCATCAAGACTAATCTTAGGGTTTTATCCTTCCCTTTGATTCAAGTCTCTTAACTATCCAACCATAATCCATCCCTTCATCTCTAATTTGGGTGATAGGTTTCTTCCTTGTGTTCTTGTTAGGATTTAGTTTAGGTGCCTAAATCTTCCTATACTTTTTTTTCTTGATCCCTATTAGGTTAAGAGTGTTAGGGTTTGATTTAGTTGGTTCAATTCATAGTTCTTAGGACTATAGGTACATTATTATCCTAGGGTTCAAGCATTGATTTGAATGTATGTGGCCTATATTGAAAGCTGAAAATTGGAGCTCCCAAGATCATATCGAAGACTTTAGTGTTGCCTATAATATAGGGACACTAATTATTTAATTGAGTTGTTCTTAATGCTTCGTAGTTTTAATTAGGGAGGTAGAAGATACCTTTTGCTTAGTCTAAGAATAGAATTTCATTACTTAAAAGACTATGAAATTTGCCGTTTAAACTCATATTGGTGTTCGGATTTAGAATTAATTAGTTGAAGAGATTTTTTCTTCACTTGTTATAGGATTTAGATACTTCCTCATTATATGTCTTTTCACCTTATTTTCACTCATTGATTATCCGTGTGACGTTTCTTATGTAAATTTGATCTATTCTCTACTGTATTAGTTTATTAGATTAGTTTTTTTATTTATTTCTTTAATTTATTGGCTAAACAATAAATATTATGGTAAAGTAAAGTGGGAGCTTAAGTTCATGTGGATTCAATACTTGTTATTCCTTATAAAATATGACTGGTATACTTGCTTATATGTGTGGTTTTAGTTGTTAGCATTTTCATTAAAACTTGATAGTTTGTGGCCCCTTGTTGTTTAATTTTTCCAACCTTAAAAAACACACATCAATATTGTACTTTTCTCTTAACAATGTTATTATAATTTATTTTATTAAATTTTTATGAGATTGAACTCAAGATTATGGTTTTGTGCTTATGCTATCATTTTTTTTATTATTATTAATTTCATGGCAACTGTCTAGTATTTGGTAACTTGAACATATTGTTTTATTGAATAGATGGGTTCTTTTCTTATTAACTCAAGAGAGAAGTTAGGAGAGGGGTATCAACTAATTAATTCAATACTTGTTATCTCTTAATTAACTTGGGAGAGAAGTTAAGGGTATAGACTAAGTAATCAAAGAGAGATTAATTTTCCCTAGAGATAGGGTTGTTAATTTTTTCAATACTAGAGAAAGATGTTATTGTCACTTGGATATAGGGGCTTTGATAGCTTTTCTTTATTGATTTTAAAATATTGCCTTGAGATAGGGGTTTTCTCCATAAATTATTAGGATAATATGTAATAACCCGCGTTATATGAAGGACTTGCGTAGGGTGGACTTATTTAAAAATAAGAATAAATATAAAAAGAATTAATGATATATTTTATTTTATTTCATTATTGCTATTATTCTAAAACTATTTTTATTTTATAACAAAATATCTTGGCAATATTAAATTATAATAGTATTAAAAATTTAATAATTATATTGAATTATTATATTATTGTTACCATTATATATATATATATGTATATATGTATGTATATATTATATTATATTATACCTAATGCTATAAATATCTCAAATTATATTATATTATATGCAAGGATATTTTAGGGGGCCCACAAAAATTAAATAAAGGTGGCCCACAAGCATGACATTGTTGACAAAATTTGACCATTATTAGATTTCTTCTAATTAAGCTTAATTAAGCTAAGTGAGATTAAGGAAAGTTAATTAAGATTAATCATATATTAGTCCAAAAAGGTTTTAAGAATTTCTTCAAACTTCTAGAGGACCCTACAACCTTCTAGAGCAATCCACAATTCTCTTGAAAAACCTAGAGAAGTCTCAAGACTTCTAAAAATTGCCAACTCACCCTAGATCTTTTATAAAGTCCAAATAAGACCAAGGGGAGCAAGCTCAATAAATAGGAGCAAGGGGGAGGATTTCGGCCAAGAGGGAGAGTAGCAAGAAGAAAATAAAAATAGAGAAGTGAGGAAGAGAAAACAAAAGAAAGACTAGAAGAGAGAAGGAGAGAATTTCGGCAGCAAGAAGAACCGGCAGTAAGAAGAGGAGGAAAGGAAAAGAAAGAAAAGGAGGGAGAGTTACAACTTGCCTTCATCTTAGAAAGGTAAGAGATCACTTCTCCAAAGATAAAAAAAAATTAATACTAGAAGTTGGAAGCTAGCTGCATGTGAATATTGTTGAAGTTAAGTAGTGAAAATATGTTGATTTTGTGATGGTTGGTTAACCAGTTGGATGAGTGATGAAGTAGACATGATTTTCAGTTCATTTTAGAGTGGTGGTTTGCTGGAATTTGAACATGAATAATCCTAAGCCTGTCCTAGACTAGTTAGAAAGGATTTGAATCAGGTGATGTGGGTTTGGATGACTAAGAGATCAGAAATAGCAAGAATAATGTAATCTGTCAAAATTTACTGGTTTGAATAGTTTGGAATAATTAATTCATTTGGATAAAAGAGAAGTGATGGATATAAAACCTAATAGAATACTGATATTAGGATGTTAAATGAAGTATTGAAGGGTTTAAATGAAGTAGGGTATGTTGAAGAAATCATGGGAATAAGTTAAAACAAGTTGGGGTCTTAAACTGTAAATTTGAATCACCAACTCGGAGCAGCGGGTTTAGCTTAAAAACTGACGAAATGGAGAGAGGTTTGAATATCCCATGACCTGAAATTGATATAGAAATGTCTAATGAGTATTAGGAAGTGGTTTCACCTCATTTGGACCTGAATTGGAGGAGATATGTATAAAGTACTTGAAAGTGGCGAAACTGAATTCCAAACTCGGAACAGTGGAATTAACTGAAAAACTGTACAAAATGGGATAGAGTTTGCATGACTCATGACCTTGGATTGATAAAGGGATATCTTAGGAATATTATGGAAGTAGCCTCACCTTATTTGGACCTATATTGAATAAGTTATGCGAAGAATGGTGGAGAGTGGTAAAGCTGTAAAATCAGGAAAATCATTAAAAGCGTTAATTCATTTATTTCTTTAGAGAGATTATAGAAACCTTATTCGAACCATTAAGAATTTGAAACCATTGAGTAATAAAAAAGGGATATACTAATGGTGTAGGTGAATCAAGTCGAGAGAACACCTGTTAGGTCTAAACAAGTGCAACTTCAACCTATTATACAAGGTGAGTCCCTTGATTTTAAAACCACCATTTGCTATATGTTTTTCTGACAAAGTATGTTTCTCTGATATAAACTATGTCTTCTTGATAAGATTGAAGCCTATGAATCAGTCTAATTGATATTTACGAAATTTTTCAATGAGCTTCCTTTATGCTTAAAGACTTCCGAGATGAACGAAATGTTTCAATGAGCTTTCTTTATGCTTAATGGCTTCCGAGATGAAATTTATACAATTTTGCTAGCTCTTGAAAATGCCCACTCTGGTGGTGTAAAAGTTTTATAAAATGATGTTTGGCCCCAAGAATGAGTTGTTTTGAATTCCCTTCGGGGAGAGCAGACTTCTTTCAAATGAGTATATTGAATATGTGAATCAGTGTGACGTTTACTACTCAGCAAGGGCTTTGACCTTTGTACTAGCCTTCGTTAGAGCTAGATGAATCCAAATAACCTGGTCCAGTTATTGGGCTTATCATACTCTGAACGGGGCGACAGGATAATGGAATTAGCCGTCCCTGGATAGCCGTTGCGAGCCCGGCAATTGCCTATTGATTGTGATGGTGGGTTGTTCACATGAGAGCGAGCGGGGACACTCAGTGTGTTCAATCCCTTGCCACCTCGATGGTGATTGACGTCAGGATTGGGACCCCTGGCTTATGGTGGCAAGTAAAAAATCCCTAAGTGCACGGTGAGGTACATTTGTACGCTGCTCACCCTTCCGGCATATCACGGGTGACGTGCTGTAAGGCGCAGTCCCTAGCACAAGAGACCATGTAGCCGAAGGCGATGTTCCTTGAACTTTGCACGCGGGTCGCACTTCCAATTGGGGAAGAATCCGAATTTAAGGAATTAGGGGCCATGTATTTGGAAGCCACTGTTTTTCGAATGTACATGATAGATTGAACCAAATTATAAAATAGTACTGTTTTCTTGGCACAAAATTTATTTCAATAAAGAAATTGAAAAATGTCTTTCTCTTCTGAGTAAAACACTAGCATACACGAGACTAACTGAGTATACTACTCACACGTGTATTTATCTTTTCTATTTTAGGGATTCGAGCTGAAGACTAGCGACAGTACTACTCGGACTTTGCCATCTAGCACTAGTTAGCAAATCTTTTAGCATGACCTTTGTACATGGATGATAAGACTATTTTGGCTTGTATATTTTGGGAACCCTGATGATGTATCTATCACCACTCATGTATTTATAATGAAAGAGTGTGTTTCATGTATTTACTTAAGCTTTGACTTGTACTTGCTCACTTTAAGTTTATATCATTATAAAGACCCCTAGTCTGAGGATTCATACGGGGCAACATCCCACTTGAGTTGGCCCATTGCGACAAGAAGAGAATGAGGGATGTTACATAATATGTTTAATCCATCTTTGTGTGAAATTAATGAGGTAGAAAAATCCATTAATTTTACCTAAGATAGGAAATTTATAACTCGAGAGAGAGTAAGTTTTATAATTGTTATCCTTGGTGCCAGAATGTTGTTAAAATGATCATGAATTTTGCATAACATCTTGTCATGTCTTGAAGACTTTCTATCAAGAATACATACTTTTATTCTTTCTTCTATTCCATGATTTCCTTGAAATTGTTTGATAAAAGATTTATCTGGTATTAATTCCTTTTTTTTTTTTAATTTTATTGGTGAAACAACAAAAGAAGATTTTGTAATTGTGGTTACACCTAGAGGACGATACTCATTGATGCCCTATACTATGTCATGCGAAAAGTGCACTTGCTCTAATAGAGGTTTTGGTGTGATGTTTAGGAGTTGATGTTTTATAAATTTAAATTTATTTTTTTTGTGAATTGAATTAATATTTTATACCCCAAGATTTTCACTATTAAGTAACTTTGGTCCAAATCACTTTAAAAGATTTTCCAATCATGCACTTTTAGTCACTGTTAAAAAATTTTGGTCAAAGTCCCACTCTATCTGGTAGCAAAACAAAAGCCTGCCATGGTTGTTTGGCTATTTGGTCTTCAAATTTTTCTCCACAACAAGCTAATCACAGGTATCTGTATTCTCTTCCTCGGATTTTCTTTTTTTCTTCTTACCATTGCTACCTTTTGCTTTCATCTTCTTCACCGACAATCCTCTTCTACTCTCTTTTCTTCAATTTCTTTTGTTATTTCACTTCCTTTCCTACCAAAATTTAAATAAGCTCCCATTTTTCTCTTCACCCACGGTTTGCTTTCTAGATTTTCACCTCTACATCCACTTCAATCACCAATTTCATCCACTATTAAATTCTAGATTTTCCTTCAAAATTGTGGTGCAAAATTGAAGCTTAGAAATTGGAGAACACTTTGCTACAAAGATCTTTTCAAGTGATGGTAGATTTTCTCTTCTTGAATTTCTTGGAATTTTTTATATTTAATTTTGAGAAAAAATTTACAAAGCTTGAAAATATATTTATGGAGTTTATTTGGTGTTACAAATATAAATAGAATGGTTTTCTAGTGCCTTTATTGCTTCTAAAATGGCCTATGCATTTTTTTTTATTTTTTTGAATTTTTGTAACTATGGTGATTTTAAGTACCTTTTGAGCGTAATACAATACTATCCTCATTTTGATTGTGTTGACACTTTGCTACTTTGTTTGAAGTTTGGATTTGAGTTGTTTTGTGAAAAAATTTTAAAAGGAGTTTTTCAACCAAAAAAAAAAAAAAGAAATGAAGGAATTGTGTTTTAAGCTTAATTGAAAAAAAAAATTAAGAGGTTTGTTATTGTTGAGTGAAAGATGATGAGGACTAAATAAGTGAGCAAATAAAGCAAATGCAATAGGCCATCTTTTTCTTAAGACCCTTTCTTAGAGCCACCTTATTTAGACCCCCGAATCTTTACTGATAACACTTATGAGGAATGGCATTCCTGAAGGGCTACAAATTGGAGGTAGGATGAATTGTGGAATTGAGGAATGATTTCTATCCTGTACTGGTAAAAGATTTTTATGCTAATATGAAGGATAAAAGAAAGAGCACCTTAGGCATATAGAAACCACTGTAAAATGTATTCTAATAGCATTGGGTAGGCAAAGGTTAGCATTGATTTTGGACATCCATGATCATAATAGTCCTTGGGTATAAATTTATTATCATAACAAAAAGATTTCTTCTGAGAGAAAATAGGATTTTCATACTGCCTATCATGAATTCGGTTTGAGCCTTAAAGTAATGGAGTCTGTTTCTGGGATTCTCTCTAACAATGATCGTCCTCCTCAATCGAGGCTAATTGTGTATTTGTTTTGTTTCAATGTTTTTTCTTGAGCAAGTAGTCTGAATGAAGTTAGGTTGTTTGGTGTTTATAGTCTTTACAAAATGTTTCATGAAGAGCCTATTCCCCTTGCCCCTTTGCTACTAATATCTATGTGAGAGGTAATGGCTTATGGCCTTGCTTCCAAAGCATATGTTCTTCATTTGATGATTACACAGGTTTTGAATACTTTTAGAAGAATTACAGAAGGCAAAATTATGGAAACTGATACTGCTAGTGCTATTCTTACTAAGTAAACACTTAGTAACTGTGGCTATAAGTATGATATGAAAGCATGTAGTTGGTTAAAGCAATGGGAGGTTGCTTATCTTGGTGTTCTTGAGCCACAAGCTGAAGAAGAGGAGGAGGAGGTATCCCCACCAAGAAGTAGCGTTGAAAGACCCTCAATTGCCAACGATACTATTTTGACTAAAATTCACACATCTTTAGAGCAATTAAGGGTGGAGATGGCACATCAAGAAAGGCAAGACCAAAGGCTTGATAGCAACGAGAATACCCAACAATAACATGATGTAGTCTTATGCAATATTAAGCTCAATCAAAATATTCATGGTGATTGCTGGATTTATTATTGGGATCGATATGAAGGACAAGAAGGCATATTCGGAGGCCAATGAGGCCCGTTTGAGGATTTTCAAGAGGTTTTTGAGTGCTTTGTTTATTTTTTATGTTTCTTTTCTTTTATTTTTAGTGTGTGTGTGTGTGTGTGTTTTTTTTTTTTTGGTAGTTTTCATTTTTATGCTTTTACTTCTGTTTTTGTTTTTGTTTTTATTGGTTAACTCTTCTCTTGATGACAATGGTTCTGTATGTAACACCCTGCTACCTAGGCCCGCCAGGGCTGGGAATGTCGCCCCGCCCAAAGGACAAGGGGTCTTTATAACTAGGTCACACAAATAAAATAGCGGAATAAAAATAATATTTTAACTGAAAATTTATTAAAACTCAGAATGAATCCAAGAATTCCTAAAAGAAAAACAAATCCATAAATAAAATCATCCACTCTCAACTCCCCAAAGAAATACATAAAAATAAAAGACAACATTCTCTTCCAAGGCAGATAACACTAGCTACTCATCCCCACAGCAGGATCGACCTGAAATTATGGTAAAAAGGTGATGAGACAGAAATCTCAGTAAGTCCGCGTGTGCTTTGGTTGTTCAGTGAAAACAGTTCGTGGATGCAAAGTGTGAAATCTTTATAAGAGAAATATTGGCAAGCACTAAACATTAGTCAAAAGCAAAAGTGGTGTTTTGGCTTTTCCAAGCATACATAATCAAAAGTGCACAATAAAATCAACCACTCAAAAAGGGTGGTCATGGGTTACCACACGTTGGGCCCCATAACCGGATGGTTAGCATGCCACACTTTGTGCATACCGCCGGTCAGAATGCCACACTTTGTACAGACTGACAAAAGTAGGTGATCGGCCTACTGGGCAAGATACTCCCCATTCTCTATACCCAAACAACAATCGGGTGTCCATTCCGGTAAAACACAGTCACTTGACTGAAAAGAACACCGCTAACTCGGACCGGCATGACTAAGTAGTACTAACGTTTCTCTATGTTGAGCTTATCTTCTGGAGGTGGCCTCTTGCCAGAAGACTCACTCTTGCTCTTCAAAACTAGTACTACTAGCCTACCCTTATTGTGTACTCAACGTAACGTATCCCACTTGGGAAAAAAATGAATGAAACATAGTTCCACATGAAAATGGCAATTAAGGTTTTCCAAAGTTTGGGGCAAAACTGGTTTTAGAAAGAGTTTTAGGTTTTGAGTAAACCACCCCTTGATTTGCAAATAATTTATTTGTCTGAAATGAGCATGGAAATAACCATCAATTGCCTTTACAGAAATGAGTGACCATGCACTCTACATTTGGCTTGCCATAAAAAAAAAAAATCATTTTTGCATCAAATAGGTTTTATACAGGAGCTTACCTGATCCTTGCTCACAACAAAGGTCTCCAACAGCTGACCTAACCCCACATAGGGTAAATACAAACCACAATCAAACTCAAGCCAAGATTCACTTTCACAAATAAAATTAACTCAACTTACTACAATCATGTCCCTAGTGTCCCAAGCTTTAAGGCTCGATAATAAATAAAAGGGGTTTATAAAATAAATCTAGTTTGATATTAAAATAACTAGAGTTTGGAAAATAGGTACAATATGTTGAAGGTTTAAATCTTGCTAAAACAATTTAGAGTTTATTTGATGAAAAGTCCTAGGTGGTACTAGGTAAAATAATAATTTATTAATAATTAATTGCTAGAAAATAATTGATAGTTAAAATTAGTTGAAAATAAATTTTAATGAGTCTTGCTTGAAAAACAATAAATAAATTTTAATAGGTTTGATTAAAAGATAATAATTAAATTTTAATAATAAATATTTTACCTATTATGATTATTTTCATAAAAGGCTTTATTTGATATTATAATATCTATATATTTTATTTTTCTAGCAAAAACTATTATTTATTTGACTAAAATATCCTTTATATATATAATAATCCAAATCTACCTTTCTTAGGGTTTTTTCGAAATTACTTAGCAAAATCATATTATTAAATATTTTGTTCATGACATAAAAATTAGCTTAGGGACAAGTAGATCATGATCTTATTTCTATGGCTAACCACAATCATGAACATATAGAATCCTTCAATTCATCAAATCATCCAAGTCATGCATATAAGCATAGGTCTAAATTTATCAAAACATGATCTAACCCCTACTAGCATAAATATGATCATGGCTTCAATAATCCAACATGAATATAAATCATATTCACCAAATGTGACATAATCTCTAGCATACTTCATCACAAATACTATCTATGACATGGAGACATGCATTAAACCTCAAATCATCATACAATCAACCAAAATAATCCATCGATGCATAAATCCCATCTCCTTCATATTCATACATAAATTCATGCTTCAACATCAACAATATATACTCAAACCTTATTCGCAATCCATCTTCTATCAACATCATCCTAGAGACATGAATCTAGAATTTAAAATATGGGTTAAAATGGATTACTTGATTGATGAATTCCTTGAAGGAGTTTCGAATGGATCTCAATTCCTAGAGGTCTAAATTCGTCCAAGAAAGATGAAGAAAACATGGCCATGGAGAAGGAACCATTCGGCCAAGAAGGTGAGTAGTTCGGCCAAGAGAGAGAGAGACAAAAGAGAAGAAGAAAGCTCATTAGCATGCTTAAACACATATATGTTCATTAGAGATTGAAGATTAGCAAAGATGAAGTTGATTGAATAATCCTACATTGAAGGTGTTCTTAAGCCTTCACAAAATTTCTGGTTTTTGATCCAAAAATGCAAGTTGGATTTTGGAGTTTGATGTTAAAAATGGTACGGATGGACTCACAGCAATGAATAGATGAAATCTGAAATTTTTAGAGGTAGTTTGAAGTGATTTGGAGAGGTATTAGGTGGAAGAAAGTAGTAGGTGTTATTGGTGTAGTGTGTGTGTTCTTGGAGATTGAAGGGAATTGAGAGATTGTAGTATAGTTGCCGAAAATTTTGAGGGAATTAGGCTGGCCGAATTTCTGTAGGGTTTAGGGAGTTGTTTCTCTGATTTGGAAGGAAAAAGGGAAGGTTAGTTGTCACAATCCTTGAAGAATATTTTTAGGAAGTGAATTTGGAAACTAAATATTCAAGAATATATTTGATTATGGAAGAGCTCTTGGAAATCTGTCATGGCCGACTGCTTCTGTAGAATTTTGGCTGGATGAAAGCTGGTTGAAGGAGGCTAATGGTGGCCGAAATTAAGGAGTCTAATGGTGAAGGGAAGGTCTGGTTGTTTGAGGTATATTTTATGGAAAGTTGTTAAATCATGGTGGCTGGAATTTTGGTATCCAAATCAAGGCATGATTGCAGAATTTTTTTGAAAATCTTTTTGGCAACCATGATGGGATTTTCGTGCAGAAGCTTGGGGAGGAAAATGGAGTTCAGTTAATGGAGGTTTAAGGGTGGTTTGTGCAGAAAAAAGGATGGAGTTTCGGCTAGGGTTGAATTAGGAAACAAAGCTGGACAAAATTCTGCACAGCATTTTCGCAAGGCAGGAATTTCCTGGGCAGTTTTCGCCTGCCCTTTTCCACGCGATTTGCAGAGGCTTTGAAGGGGAATTTCTGGGGATTTTAAGGCTGGTTTCCAGCCTACTTCATGGAGGAAAAACATGGCTAAGGTGCTGAACAAAAATTGGAAGAAAACAGCTTTGTTTCGGACCTCCAAAGCTGCGAATCTGCCCAGAAAATTTTCTGGTTTTGCACAGTACTTGTGCAGTCCGAAAATGGCCAGGAAAATTCAAATTTCAAGTTGATCAAAAGGGCCATTTTCTGTTAGCATTTGGGAGGGAATAATGGTTAGGAATTTCGTCACCTTGAAGGCACACAAAGCTGGAAAAATTTCAGTTCCAAGCATGAATTTTTAGAAAGTTCACTAAGGAATTTAATTCACTTGAAATATTTCCCCCTCTTCCATTGTTTCGGTCCATATGATGTCTTTTACTAAGACATTTCGAACCTTCAAAGCCACTGCACATTGCTAGAATTTTTCTAGAATAAAATTGGCTTGAACAAAATGAACAAACTAATGAATTGAGAAATAGGAAAAATTAATGATCAAGAGGAAATGAATTCCCCTTAGGAATTTTGTGTAGAGCAAAAGAGTAGGATTTGAAGATTCCTATCATGTCTCTCATAGGCCAACATCTCTACCCTACTCCAACCACCACTAAGGCCGAAAATGATACTTCCCAAGCAAAACTAAAATTTAACCAAGCTAAAGCTCCTATAATGGAATTTGAACCCAAGACCTCAAGAATTAATTTCAAAGCTCTAACCACTAAACCACTACAACTCTTGTTCTTACTTCCTCTCTAAAATGATTTTCCTATCTAATTCCCAAGCTATCTCCATATTTTCACCTCAAGCAAAAATTACAATTTTGCCCTTCTCACTCAATAATCATAATCAATCCCTCTAGACTATAAAACACAAATCCGAAGCACATAAAATCATACAAAAATATATTTAAACATGCAAATAAATATGCTTTGCATCCCAACCCCCTTACTCTAAGTTTGGTTTTGACTGGGGTTTCACACTGTAACTTTTGAAGGATGAAATTCCCTCCTATTGTTGCTAATCTACCTTGGGGAGTATTGCTTCCTTTTCCCTCATTATCCTTTTAATTCCTTAGATATACTTTATTGTGATATTTTAGGCTATTAAAGATAATGCCCAATTTAAGTATAAGGGAGAAGTCAATGCTTTTACCAAGTGCATCTTTTTGAAATTATAATAAATTTTCTTAAGAATTTCAGATAATTTTTTTAGTCTTTGCAATAAATTGTTTTGCCTTTGATAAAAGGTGTGATTTTCATTTCAGCTTTGATATGATGCTGCCATTCATTTGGTGGATTTGTTAGAGTAAAGTTGTGTATTAAGTTGAATAAGGCTAAGTCTTAAAAATTTAAGTTAACCTTAGTTACACTTTACTATTTGATTTTTTTTTTTTTTACTCTTCTTGTTTAGATGTAGATGATGTGATAAAATATAGGAAGAGTTGTTGACTAATTCTTGTTTCATGGTGCAAAATTTATTCTAACTGTTGGGTATCTCACGTATATCATATATGGTGCAACGGAAAAATAAGAACGAGATACCAACCCAGGATCTGCATATGTGTGGAAAACAAGACATAAAGAGAACAAAGGTAACAACTTTACCTTTCTTTGCTGAGCATCTGAAAAACAAAAATTTTCCTTTTTCAAGTCGAGGCGTGATCCAGCAAACCTCTTGATCAAACACCACGAGGGTTGAATGTCCAACTACTATAATCACAGTGTGTGATTATCTCTAAAAAAAATCCACACGGAGGATCAAACTCAAGCACCAAGATGTTTATGTGCTAGTATAAACTAAGATGGTGGCTAGGGTTTATTGCAAGAGAAAGTAGGGAATCATGTGCCCTAGGGTTTTGGAGTTCTTCACGCGTTTTTCTTGCCCAAAATTTCGTGCATATATCTTATATATATCACTAAAAAATCCTACTGAAAATACACCATCTGAGAATTTTAAAACAGTTAGAATTCCCTAATTGTAATTGGAAATATCAAGTTCTCACAATTATAACTTGGACCATCAATTATAACTAATTATAATTTGGCCACAACAATTTCTCTTTCTCATAATTAACCCTACTACGTTATCAAATAACATCTTGAGTATATAATCCTCTATTGTGTGTGACCTGTTAGATTTCCCAGTAAATTTGTAGCGAATATGAATTAATCCAAACGTCTTTGAGATTAATAATCCATAATAAATTAGAATTAATCATATTACTTCTAATCAGGATTGGTTTATTAATTCATCAATTAATAAACCCATATTCCCAGATCATGAGCGGTATCTAGCAACACATCATGACCACCAAAAAGTCTAGGAAGTCAAGTGGCTTGACATGAACCGTTCAATAACAAACAACAGTGCAATTAACTCCTTTCACCATACAATATCTCATTCAGTTTGGAGTATAGAATTAGTGCCAACTCTCTCCATAATATATTAATTCTGGTCTGAATATAATAGTACTTGTACCAAGAACCCACTACTCTAGATGTGTATCCATTGGAACATTTCCAATACACAGTCGCCTTGGCCAAGGACTTCTCGAGTAGTAATTCCTACAAGTGGCCGTGAGATATTCACCCCTACTGTTAGAAGTGGTGAATCCTTTATTGACCCTCTCAGCTACTTTCGTTTACCTCACAATGTACCCAATATCCATCTAATAGGTGGCCCTCGATCTGGCTCCATAGATTGGAATCAAAGCACAATGCTTTGCAAACAAAGTACCTTGG
This sequence comes from Voacanga thouarsii, assembly GCA_026120185.1. Lineage (NCBI taxonomy): Eukaryota > Viridiplantae > Streptophyta > Magnoliopsida > Gentianales > Apocynaceae > Voacanga > Voacanga thouarsii. The sequence goes on along the minus strand of JANUWF010001246.1, from coordinate 157,367 downwards.
AGATCTCAAGTCTAGGGATACTTGCACGTTTGCTATATTGAGATTATATCACTGGCACTAAATAGTTATCCATATGATTATCTCTTAGCTAGGTCATCTAATGAACTTGTTCCATTAACAAGCATCCACGTGTTAATTTTGAGTATCTCAGTACTCACGGATATAAGAAACACCTCCTGATCGAATCAAGAAGTCTAACACATGCTAGTCTTAACGCATTAATGATATCCTATTTCATTAATACTATGACTAGGGACTATTTAAATACTATATAGTGTAGTAGGAATTTCATATTATGATCTCTATCATGATTTCCTTAACACAGTGTTGTACTAGGGACTTTATCTAACAATTATATTACAAAAAAGTAAACAAAAGAAACTGTAAGATAAATAATGCCTTTAAAATAAAATGTGTCATATACAATGTACAAGTGATTACCTCTAAGGCATAACACTAACAAACTCCCACTTGTACTAGAGCCAATCATTCATGTATCTAATACTAAATGACTCAACATGCCTATCATGTTTCTTTTGAGATAGTACTTTTGTAAGCGAGTAAGTAATGTTCTCATCCATAGAAACTCTCTTTATCTTTACATCATTCCTATCTATGATCTCTCGGATCAGATGATAATGTCGAAGTACATGCAATTATCTCTTGTTTGGAATTTTTCCAACTTATTGCCCCTCCGCACAACGTAAACACGTAGTCTGATTATGATTTGAAATCATCTTTGTCAGATTGAAAACTGGAATTAGTATACCTATTTATTTTCAAATCACCTTCTCCATATACTAAGAACACATCCTTAATCCTTCATAAGTACTTAAGGATGTTCTTTACCGCCACCTAATAACCTCACTAGGGTCAGATTGATATCCGCTCGTCAAACTAAGAGCACAAGATACATCAGGCCTTGTGCATATCATAGCATACATGATAGATCCAACTGCCAAAACATATGGAATCTTACTCATATGATCCCTTTCAACTTGTGTCTTGGGAGACATTAACTTTGAAAGGCTTACACTATGTGACATGGGTAAGAATCCATTTTTGGATTGATTCATGCTAAACTGCTTTAGCATTTTATCTATGTATGTAGATTGTGAAAGACCTAGAAACCTTTTAGATCTATCTCTATATATCTTTATTCTAAGAATATAGGTTACTTCACTAAGGTCTTTCATGGAGAATTGTTTGAACAACCAAACTTTAATCATTTGCAAGACAGGTATATCATTTCCTATTAGTAATATGTCATCTACATAAAGTAATAAGAAAATGATTGCGCCCCCACTGACCTTCTTGTATACACAAGGCTCATCCATGTTTTGAATGAAACCAAACTTTTTTATTGTTTCATCAAAATGGATATTCCAACTTCTAGAAGCTTGCTTAAGTCCATAAATAAACTTTTGCAGCAAACACACTATTGTGCTATCATTGAATGTGAAACCCTCAGGTTGTGTCATATACACTTCCTCAATCAAATTTCCATTTAGGAAAGCTGTTTTCACATTCATTTGTCAAATCTCATAATCATAATGAGCAGCAATGGCTAAGAGTATCCTGATGGATTTTAATATGGCTACTGCCAAGAAATTTTCGTCATAGTCAATACCGTGTTGTTGACGATAACCTTTCGCCACTTGTCATGCTTTATAGGTAACTACGTTACCATCCATGTCCGTTTTCTTCTTGAAAATCCATTTGCACCCAATAGGTTTAATTTCTTTGGGTAGATCAACCGAAATTCATACTTGGTTGTTGTACATGGAATCTATCTCTAACTTCATGGCATCAAGCCATTTACCAGATTCTGAACTGTTCAAAACATCTTTGTAGGTAGTAGGTTCATCTTTATCTATTAGCAATACGTCATTGTGGTCACTTATGAGAAATCCATATTTCTCAGGTGCCAGACGTATACTACAAGACCTACGAAGTTCTTGTGTAGTAGAAGGTTCATCTATTCTCTTAATAGATGTGGGATCAGACGGTTGATCCTTGGGTGTTTAATCTTCTTGAACTTCACTAAGTTCAATTTTACTCCCATTGTTCTCTTTGAGCATGTGTTCCATCTCTAAAAAGACGGCATACTTCGAAACAAACACTTTGTTTTCAGAGGATAGGTAGAAGTAATATCTGAAAGATTCTTTCGAATATCCCAGAAACAAACACTTGTCAGACTTACTATCAAGTTAGTTTGACTGTGGCCTTTTGAGAAAGGCAAGACAACCCCATACTCGCAAGTGAGATAGCTTTGGTTTCTTACCAAAGAATATATCAAATGAGATAGAATCAATCGATTTTTTCGAAACACTATTTAGTATATAAATAAAAGTCTCTAGTGTATACCCCCAAAACGATTTTGGTAGGTCTGCAGAAGCCATCATGGTCCATACCATTTCTAGAAGGGTTCGATTCCTTTTCTCATATACATAATTATGTTGAGGTGTATGTGGTGGAGCCCATTGAGATAATATCACATTATCTCTAAGATAACTCAGAAACTCTTGCCTTAAGTATTCTCATTCTCAATCAGATCATAGAGTTTTAATACTTTTACCAAGTTATTTTTCTATTTCATTCTTGAAGTTTTTGAACTTATCAAAGGCCTCAGATTTGTATTTCATTAAATAAAAATACCCATATCGTGAGAGATCATCGATAAAGGTTATGAAATAGTTATAACCTCATCTTGCTTGTATAGACATAGGGCCACATACATTAGAATGTATGAGTTCTAATAACTCCTTTGCCCGTTCTCCTTTTCCTAAAAAAGGTGTTTTAGCCAATTTACCTAGTAAACAAAACTCGCATGTGCCATATGATACATAATCAAATGACCCTAAGTCGCCAAGCTTGTATAACTTAGAAACACAATTTTTGTTTACATGGCCTAAACGACAATGCCATAAGTAAGAGGTGTTAGAGTTATCAATTTTAGTTTTCTTATTATTTATATTGGGAATTAGATTATCCAAGTCTAAAACATATAAACCATTAACCAGAGTTGCTGAACCATAATGAATATCATTCAACGAAAAAGAACAACATTTATTCTTAAATATCAAATGAAATCTATTTAAGTCTATACACGCAACTGAGATAATATTTTTCATTAAAAATGGTACATAATAACAGTTTTGTAATTCTAGAACTAATCCCGAAGGCAGGTTCAGCTTATATGTCCCCACAGCAAGTGCAACAACCTTTGCCCCATTTGTAGTACGTACGTCCACATCACCTTTCTCTAGCCTTTTACTACTATTTAGTCCCTACAAGTTATTGCACAAATGAGATCCATATTCGGTTTCTAATACTCATATCTCATTTCTAAAGGTAGTATTTATCTCAATCATAAACATACTCGGAGTAGAAGTAGAAGTGCTTGCAAGCTTCTCATTCTACTTCTTGTCCTTAATGGTCTCTAAGTAGGCTTTGTAGTTGTGCTTCTAGTGGCCCATCTTGCCACAATGATGGCTAGGCCCTTGGTGGCAGTGTCCTTCTTCTTCACACCACATTTGGGCTTCATGGGAGCCTTCTTCTTCTTTTGAACTTTCTTCTTAGAAGAAGAAGATTCGACCATTAAAACTACATTGGAATCCTTCTTCATGGAGGACTCCACAGTTTTGAGAAGATGGATCAACTCAGGAATGGTGGACTCAATCTTGTTCATTTGATAGTTAATTATAAACTGTGAGAAACTATTAGGCAAAGGTTGTAGAATTAAGCCAATACTTAAGTTGTCCATTGCGAACTCGAGTGATCCAAGCTTCTCTATCAAGCCTAGCATTTTCAGCCCATGAGTGGCCATAGAAGAAGCCTTTACCATTTTGCAATGGAATAGTTGCTTTGAGATCTCGTATCTCTTAGTTTTAGCTTGGGCATCAAACAGCTCTCGAAGATGTAGTATAATCGATTGAGCATCCATATGCTCATGCTGTTTTTGCATATTGGGAGTCATAGATGCCGACATAATACGTGATGCTGTATCACTATCCTCCTTATGCTTTTTGTGGACAGCATGCTCATCAACATCAGCATCTTGAGCTGGTGGTGGCGGAATAGGAACATCTAGCACATAGAGCAACTTTTCCGATTTGAGAACAATTGTCAAGTTTCTATACCAGTCGAGGTAGTTTGGTTCCTTGTTAAACTTGTTTTAAATCACATGCTTGTGATCTTGGGGGTTGGATTTCTTAGTTTCTACCGCAGTAATCATTATTGTGATATAGAAATCCCATTAGTGGTATCAAGCCTTCCTACAATGTGTTTTCTAACAGGTTTAAATTTTTGCTGTGAATTGTTCCAAGCTTGTTCAGTGACTAAAAAATGTTTTCAATAGTGCAATTATGTCTCTGAAATATGTTTTCTGCTAACTTTTTTTCTATGTCAAAAAATCGTTTTGTGCATAAGATAAGAGTCATAAAGAAATTGTGTCTGAGACTTGGTTCGGTATGAAAAGTTTTCTATTTTGTTATTTTGGATGAAAATTGTTTTCATCTTGATACAAAAGCTTTCTCTGGTTCTGGTTTCATTCAGAAAAACATTTGTGGATGTTTCTAGTTATGGAATTTAGTTGTGGGTTAAATCTGTAATGCATTATGCATGTGTAATTGTTACAACATATTTCGAAAGCTGTCAAAAGATTGTTTTCTGTGTGTGCTACAGGTTTTCTACAAAAAAACATTTTCCGGGAACATGTTTGTTGCATTTTATTTTCATTTAAATTAACAAATTGGTTGTTGTTTTAAGCTTCAAAATAGAAAAACTCTGCTGAGAATTGTTCTCACTAAACCATTGCAGAAGATGAAGACTCTAGAAATTGTTTCTGAAAAATTTTTAAAAAACGCCGACTTTTCCAGACTGCAACCGTGTCGGCTCTGGCTCTTAACCAGCGCCAGTTCTGTGTTGTTCTGCGATGTCTAGAAATCATTTCTGGAAAAAAAAAATTTAGAAAGCCGACTGCAGCTGGCGCCGCCTTTAGCCTTTCACTGGCGCCGGTTTCGTTCTGTTCCGCGACATTCCATCCATTTTAGAAATTAATAAATTTTCTAAAATAGAATTTTGAAAGGAAAAAATCTCATTTGATGAGAGGCGGTAAAATAAAATTTTCTTTCAAGGGGCATTGCCCCCTTGACCCCGCCCGTTGAGCGGCCAGCGGGACCGCCATTTTCGCTACTAGAGACGGGACCTAAAAGCATCCTCTCAAAATTCGTTTTGAGACAAACAATTTTGTTTTTCAAAATAATGATTTTGAAAATTTAAAATTAATGTATTTTTCTAAAATATTAATTTTAGAATTTATTTTATTTTTCCAAAATACTGATTTTGGAATAATAAAAATTATATGTTTATTTTATTTAAGCATAATTAATGGCATGGTGGATGGTTATGGACTAAAACCAATTATATATGTTCATGCATTTTACAGTTTTGGTTTTTTGTGAAATAGGCCCTAGGTGTCCTATCTTCTATAGGATTCTTGTGTAATTCTCTTCTTATTTAACTCCACTCGAATGTAACTCAAGGTTTTCTTTGTTTAGGTAATGATGTAATTAGTTTACATACGTTAGATAGGTATAGAATTTTTTAATTTTGGAGATGGCAACCAAAATAAGGTAAGAAGGTAAGACCTTCTACTTAAATCAAGCATGAACACATAGGGCCAACTATATTAATTTCTATTATGGCTCAAAGAAATTAATTTAGGGTAAAGTCCATAACCATACTACGTAATTACTTTATTACCATGATTATTAATTATGCAATTTATTAATTTTTATTTATGTCATTTATTGAAATCACTAAAAGGAATAAATCCCTCAATTAATATTAACTTTGGCTTCTTACCAAATAACATCTCAAATGGGGTAGAATCAACCGATTTTGTCAGAACTCTATTTAGTGTATAAACAGAAGTCTCTAGTGCATACCCCTAAAACAATTTAGGTAGGTCTGCAGAAGCCATCATGTTCTGTACCATGTCTTGAAGGGTTCGATTCCTTCTCTCAAATAAACAGTTATGTTGAGGTGTATGTGGTGGAATCCAATGAGATAATATCCGATTATCTCTAAGATAACTCAGAAACTCTTGTCTCAAGTATTCTCCTCCTCAATCAGATCCTAGAGTCTTAATATTTTTACCAAGTTGTTTATCTATTTCATTCTTGAAGTCTTTGAACTTATCAAAGGCCTCAGATTTGTATTTCATTAAATACAAATACCCGTATCATGAGAGATCATCGATAAAGGTTATGAAATAGTTATAACCTCATCTTACTTGTATTGACATGGGGCCACATACAGTAGAATGTATGAGTTCTAATAACTCCTTGGCCCATTTTTCTTTTCCTGGAAAAGGAGTTTTAATCACTTTATCTAGTAAACAAGATTCGTATGTGCCATATGATTCATAATCAAATGACCCTAAGTCACCAAGCTTGTGTAACATAGAAACACGATTTTCGTTTACATGGCCTAAATGACAATGCCATAAGTAAGAGGTGTTAGAGTTATCTATTTTAGGTTTCTTATTATTTATATTAAGAATTAGATTATCAAAGTCTAAAACATAAAAACCATTAACCGGAGTTACTGAACCATAATGAATATCATTCAATGAAAAAGAACAACATTTATTCTAAAATATAAAGTGAAATCCAATTAAGTCTAAACATGCAATTGAGATAATTTTTTTCATTAAAACTGGTATATAAGAACAATTTTGTAGTTCTATAACTAATCCCGAAGGTAGATTTAGCTTGTATGTCCCCACAGCAAGTGTATTAACCTTTGCCCTATTTGCAGTATGTAGGTCCACGTCGCCTTTCTCTAGCCTTATATTGCTCTTCAATCACTACAAGTTATTGCAGAAATAAGATCCACATCCAATATCTAATACCCATATCTTATTTCTAAAGGCAGTATTTATCTCAATTATAAACATACCCGGAGTAGAAGTAGAAGTGTTTGGAAGCTTATCCTTCTGCTTCTTGTCCTTAATGGTTTCCAAGTAGGATTTGCAGTTGTGCCTCCAATGGCCCATCTTGCCACAATGATGGCATGAGCCCTTGGTGTTAGCGTCATTCTTCTTCACACCACCTTTGGGCTTCATGGGAGCCTTCTTCTTCTTTTGAACTTTTTTCTTAGAAGAAGAAGATTCTACCATTAAAACTGTATTGGAATTCTTCTTCATGGAGGACTCCGTAGTTTTGAGAAGATTGATCAACTCAGATATGGTGGACTCAATCTTGTACATCTTATAGTTAATCATAAATTGTGAAAAACTATTAGGCAAAGATTGCAGAATTAAGTCAATACTTAAGTTATGGTCCACTGCGAACCCGAGTGATCTAAGCTTCTCTATCAAGCCCAGCATCTTCAGCCCATGAGTGGCCACGGAAGAACCCTCTGCCATTTTGCAATGGAATAGTTGCTTCGAGATCTCGTATCTCTTAGTTTTGGCTTGGGCGTCAAACAGCTCTCGAAGATGTAGTATAATCGATTGAGCATCTATATGCTCGTGCCATTTTTGCAGCTCAGGAGTCATAGATGTCAGCATAATACATGATGCCATATCACTATCCTCCTTGTGGCTTTTGTGGACAGCATGCTCATCAACATGTGCATCTTGAGCCGGTGGTGACGGAATAGGAGCATCTAGCACGTAAAGCAACTTTTTCGATTTGAGAACAATTCTCAAATTTCTATACTAGGAGCATCTAGCATATAGTTTGATTCATTTTACTTGTTGGTTTCCCAACAAGCCACCCTTGAGTTTATTGATAGGTATCCAATATCAATTACATCGTATGTAACTACCGGGTCATTGGGTGATTAACAGCTTTTAATCATAAAGCCTTTTGGGCTACCCCAACTTTTCCTCTAAATTTCTTTATGCTTGAGTTTGCCCAACTGGGATAAAGAATTTAGTTGAACCCGACCCATTAATCAATAATTTAATTCCATAGCTTGAACATGCTTGATGTCAAGTAGGCTTGGATTTGCCCAACAACCTAGTCTCGAAAAAGGACTCTCGTTTTTACTATATTAACGGAAGGAAATAGGTTTAATATTAATTGAGGGATTTGTTCCTTTTAGTGATTTCAATAAATGACATGCATAAAAATCAATAAACCACAAAATTGATAATCATGGTAATAAAGCAATTGTGTGGTATGGTTATGGACTTTACCCTAAATTAATTTCTTTGAGCCATAAAAGAAATTAATATAGTTAGCCCTATGTGTTCATGCTTGATTTATGTAGAAAGTCTTACCTTCTTGCCTTGTTTTGGTTGCCATCTCCAAAATAAAATAATTCTACTCATATCTAACCTATATAAACTAATTACATAATTTCCTAAAGTGAGAAAATCTCCAGTTACATTCGAGGGGAGTTAGAAAAGAAAAGAATTACACAAGAATTCCAAAGAAGGCAGGACACCTAGGGCCTATTTCACAAAAAACCAAAACTGTAAAATGCATGAACAGATATAATTGGTTTTTGTCCATAACCATCCACCATGCCATTAATTATGCTTTAAAAAAATAAACATATAATTTTTATTATTCTAAAATCACTATTTTGAAAAAATAAAACAAATTCTAAAATTAATATTTTAGAAAATGCATTAATTTTAAATTTCAAAATCTATATTTTGCAAAATAAAATTGTTTGTCTGAAAAATAATTTTGAGAAAATGCTTTTGCATCCCGTCTCTGGAGCCAGATCGAGGGCCACCTATGAGATGGATATTGGGTACATTGTGAAGTAAATGAAAGTAGTTGAAAAGGTCAATAAAGAATTCACCACTCCTAATAGTAAGGGCGAATATCTCATGGCCACTTGTAGGAATTACTACTCGAGAAGTTCTTGTCCAAGGTGATTGTGTATTGGAAATAGTTCCAATTGATACATATCTAGATTAGTGGGTTCCTGATACAAGTATTATATATTCGTGCTAGAATTAATATATATTCTGAAGGGAGTTGGCACTAATTCTGTACTCCAGACCGAATGAGATATTGTATGGTGAAAGGAGTTAATTGCACCGTAGTTTGTTATTAAAGGGTTCATGCCAAGCCACTTGATTTCCTGGACTCTTGGGTGGTCATGATATGTTGCTAGATACCGCTCATGATCTGTGAATATGAGTTTATTAATTGATGAATTAATAAGCTAATCCTTATTAGAATTAACATATTAATTCTAATTCATTATGGATTATTAATCTCAAAGACGTTTGGATTAATTCATGTTCGCTACCAATTGACTGAGAAACCTAATAGGTCACACACAATAGAGGATTATATACTCAAGATGTTATTTGATAACATAGTGGGGTTAATTGCGAAGAAAAGAAGTTGTTGTGGGCCAAGTTATAATTAGTTATAATTTATGGTCCAAATTGTAATTGAGAGAACTTGATATTTTCAATTACAATTAGAGAATTCTAACTGTTTTAGAATTCTTAGATGGAGTGATTTTCATCAGGATTTTCCGTGCATTATATAGGATATATTCACAGTTCCTCAGGGAAAAAATATACACAAAAATAACTCCTAAAACCCAAGGGTGATTCACGAAACAACAGCTTCCGACCTTCTCTTCTTTCTCTCTCATTTTTCCTAAAAAAACAAGAAGAACCCTAGCCGCTAGTTTGGTTTATGCTAGCATATAAACATCTTGGTGCTTAAGTGTGATCCTCCGTGTGGATTTATGTTAGAGATAATCACACACTGTGATTATAGTGGTTGGACATTCAACTCTTGTGGTGTTTGATTAAGAGGATTGCTGGATCACACCACGACTTAAAGAAGAAAAAATTTTGTTTTTCAGATACTCAAAGAAAGAAAAAACTGTTAGCTTTGTTCTTTTTATAACTTGTTTTCCACACATATGCGGATCTTGGGTTGGTATCTCATTCTTATTTTTTCGCTGCGCCATATATGATATGCATGAGATACCCAATAGTATCTCATAAATACTATGACTAGGGACTATTTAGGTACATACACTATACAGTGTAGTAGGAATCTCATATCATGATCTCTATCAAGATTTCCTTAACACAGTGTTGTACTATGGACTTTATCTAACAATTATATTACACAAAAGTAAACAAAAAAAATTGTAAGATAAATAATGCCTTTTATTAAAATAAAATGTGTTATATAAAACGTACAAGTGATTGTCTCTAGGGTATAACACTAACACTAACTTGGAGTTGTGAATAAGGAAAATGAGGAGAACAAATGTCTGGGAATGCTCAGTCCATGTCCTTTATTAAAAAAACAACGTTTTAAAAAATTTTGAGTGAGTAGTGATAGAGGCTAAAATCACCATTATTTTACTAGTTATTTAAGATTTTTTTTAGATACATTTGTTGTAATAACTAGGCATATTCCTTCCTATTTGACATTTTTCTTGTGAAAAGTGTTTTTGACAAATTTGTGTAGATTTAAGTTACATTCGAGCGAAAAGTGAACAATTCTAGAATGCACCTGGTGCCAGGCCAAAGAAGTAAATAGAGTTTTGGAAGACAATACGGTTTATGCTTTGGATTTTGGAACTAAGTGGATTGATAATTTGGTGTATGCAAAATTCGCATACAATAATAGTTATCAATCAACAATTAGAATGGCCCCATTTGAAGCTTTATATGGAAGAAAAAATCAGTCACCGTTGTATTGGGAAAGTTTAGGACAAAGAATGGGTAAATAGGATGCTTTTAATCTTGAAAAAGTTCAACAGGCTGTGGAAATGATCAAAAGTAAGTTGGCGGTAGCACAGAGTATACAGAAAAGTTATGCGAATTGATGTAGGAGAGATTTGGAATTTGTAGAAAGAGGCCGTCTATTCTTGAAATAGACTCCACAGCAACAATTAGGAATCAAATGACAAGGGAAGAAGTTGGCAACTAGGTATGTTGGACCATTCCCTATTGTCGATAGGATTGGGAAGGTAGCTTATCAATTAGAGTTACCAGTAGAGCTTCAAGGTATTCACAATGTGCTTCATGTCTCCCAACTTTGGAAGTATGTTGCGATCCTGCACACATTTTGAATAACGAGCCGTTGAGATGGCTCCAAGCTTGAAGTATGAGGAAAAGCCTATTAAGATCTTAGAATATGTTGAAAAGGAGTTGCGAAATAAAAAAAAAAAAAAATCCACTTGTAAAAGTGTTATGGAATCACCATCTCATGCAAGACGTGAGTTAGGAAACAAAAATGAAGATGTTGAAAGAGTATCCAGAATTATTACAGGTGTAAGCCAATTTCAAGTACGAAATTTTTTGTAAGGAAGGGAGATTGTAATACCCTGTATTTTAACCATCGACTGGCTACTACTTTTAATAGGATGAGAGTTTATATCAAGGGTCAGAACAAAAGATGATCAGTACAATGAAGCGAATATTTTGGTTTAATAATATTTTGACGGGACTTGGATGTAGTTATTGGATTTGTTTTACCTGTACCTTAAATCTTCAAAATACTACTATTGTTAATAAAAAAAAGAATTTGAGGGTACGTTGAGAAGAGAAATTGACTAGTGCGATGAAACGCACGTATTGGTATGAATTATGATATTTAGGTTATCGGGGGCATTTTCATTATTTTGACCACACCTACAACTTTGACTGTGAATTGGACCAAGCTGAGAAGGAATTGAAGGATTTAAGTATTGCCAATAGATTCAATGGAATTTTAGGAGTTGAATGGTAAAGTAAAATATTTTTCCATTTCGGACCCGATTTTTGTTATTTTTGAGAAACATTGAAAATGCGATCGAAAATTTGACCGTGTGGTGTTTTGCGATTGGTAGCCGTGAACAAGTGTCAACTTATGAGTGGTTGCATGAGGAATTCATGCAAGATAAAGGGAATTAAGGAATTATAAAATAAATAAAGAAATTATGTGTTAAATTGTGATTAGAACACATCACTTGTGGAGCCCTTCAATTAATGTCTTGCACAATTTAAATGGCCAATATTTTGTCATGGAGATGGTGGTGGAATGGCTGAAAAATAGCTAGAAATTCAGTAACGACAAGAAAAAAGAGAAGAGAAAATTTAAGGACGAAAAACTAGGAAAATGGTGTGTAAAATTTTGATTGGAACACACGTACATGAAATCCACCGTACAATTACTTGAATTAAAATTTTCTTGGCCAAAAATCTGATGAGAAATGGTGGTGGGAAGGCTTTTTTACAGCCATAATTTTAGCAGCCACAAGGAAGGAAAACAAGAGAAGAAAAAAGAAATCAAAAGAAAGTACCAAAAAGAAAGAAAAATATAGCTAGTGTGTGTTCTTGGTGTAGTATGTGAGTTCTTGAGAGATTATGGGAGCAAATCACACTAAAAAGCTTAAAATACAAGGTAAAACCTCACCTTGCTAGATTTAAAGTTGTTGTTAGGTGAATGGTGATCATTTTAATATTAATTTTAACATGACAACATGATTTTCATGTCTTGATTTTAGATCAAAAGCTTGGGTTTATAAACTTTGTTGGTGAACTTTGTGTGTGTTTATATGTGTCGGCTGCCTATAAGATTTATGGATATTGTTTTGTGTGATAAAGGAGTGGGTTTTCATAGTAGTTTGAAGGGTTGATATTGGTTGATAAAATAAGGATCAAAGTGGAATGAAAATGATTGTTAATTGGTTAGAAGGATTAATTATGTTAGCTTTTGATTGAAAGAAGTGAAGTTGACTTGAATAAACAGGACTTTCATGAGTTGTTGGAATCTGAAATTTGAGGGATCAAAGATGATTTGAAGGGAAAATTGAATGAATGGTTAAAGGAAATCAAAGGATAACATGAATGGTTGAAGAAGGACAAATTGTTGGGGCTATTTTTGCCTCTATAATGTATCACAGAAACCTGAACTCGGGAAAAGACTTACATATAATTAAAGTTAAGAGTCTTATGGTTATTTTGGTATATCATAGTGCCTAGTCGGAGTTGTGGATTTAAAGTTTTTTGCAAAACAAAAGAAATTTAATTAGGATAAAATCTAAAATCAATATTTTAGAAAATTTGTTAATTTCTAAAATCATATTTTAGGAATTAAATATTAATATATAATCTAAAATCAATATTTTATAAAATATAATAATTTCTAAAATATACTTTTATCCCAAATCACGGGTCTGAATTAAAAACTAATCATAATTAGATTTAATTCTGAAAACAAGAATTATTTTTAAAAAAAAATTTACAAATCTAAAATCACTATTTTAGATAATTAATTTCCAAAACCAATTTTAGAAATTATTCATGGTTAGTCCCAAAACATAACTTTTGGAAACTATAGGTGCAAATGGGAAAAATGAAAAAAACAAAAACTTTCGTAAGTCACCCAGGAAAACCTACCAAAATGAAAAAGAACGGAATTTATTTTTTTTATATATATTGCTCATATAGGACAAAAACTCATACTGGCCATGGTGTATAACATCCTGGCCAGGATGAACCACAGCTCTATAGCTTCGAGCAACAGAGCCCGAGCGAGACGCTGCTCTGTGGCTTTGTGCCAATTGTACCTTGAGTCGTAGCTTGACTCCATCGAGCCATGGCTTGGGCAAAAAAAAAAAAGCTTTTTTTTTTTTCTCTTCTTCTACTCTTCGTCTTCCAAAGATGATTTTTGGGCAAAAAAAAAAAAAACTTCAAATCTTTGAAGATAATTTTCATGAACTCCAATGTTGTTTCCAGTTTGATTTAATTCTTCGTCAATCCATATTAACAACAATTTGTGATCACTAACACCATTAAATCAACATTACAACTAGTTTAGAGAAAACTTTAATTTCATACGAGCAGAAGCCATATATAGAACACCCACGACATGCAGAAACAATTTCTACGAACCCAGAAAACACACGAAAATAATTTCTAAATATTATAAAAGAATTTTTCATAGACCGAGAAGCATGATTGAAACAATTTCATAGCAAAACCATCAGAAAATAATTTTTCCAGAAACATGATCATAGGATGAAACGGAAAATAGAGACAAACATGAAACAACTTTCTCAGTGAATAATTGTCCGTAAATCACATTCAATCAGATCTGATACCATTGTTAAAATCCTTAGATGCCTCAAACATGTACTATGCAGCGGAAATAAAAGATTCTAAACAAAAGGACCACATGTATGTGTAATAAATGAATCAAAAGACAAGGAAGATACCTTTCAGTGAAGTCTCTAGTGTTCAAAAAATTCCTCCAACTACTGAGGCACGATCCAGCAATACTAGAGCTCCTCGTCATCGCCACTAAAGTCTATGTGTAAGACTCCATCAAACAATATCTATACAGAGGATACTCAATCTTTGTGCTAGTAGAGAAGAAGGGTGGCTAGGGTAAATTCAGTGAGAAGAAGGAAGAGATGGTCGTGTGTTTTGTGGTTTTTTGATTTAATAAACCAAGAGAACCAATCTCTAAATATATCAAAATATATCTAGCATTTAAGTCTGGGGATATCCCAAAAAAATCACAGAAAACATGTTATTGTAAAATTCTAATCCATTTAGTATTTACTAATTGTAATCGGAAATCATATTTTTTTAACAATCACAATTTGGCAAAAAATTATAACTAATTATAATTTGACCACAATAATTTTTCTTCTCACAATTATCCCCATTATGTTATCAAATAACATCTTGAGTACTTAATCCTCTATTTTGTGTGACCTACTAGGTTTCTCGGTCTATTGGTAGCGAATATGAATTAATCCAATCGTCATTGAGATTAATAATCCTTAATAATTTAGAATTAACATATTAATTCTTATCAGGATTGATTTATTAATATATCAATTAATAAACCCATATTCAGTAAATCATGAGCGGTATCTAGCAACACATCATGACCACCCAAGAGTCTAAGAAGTTAAGTGGCTTGACATGTACCCTTCAATAACAAACTACAGTGCAATAAACTCCTTTAATCATACAATATCTTATTCGGTTTGGAATACAAATTTAGTGCTAACTCCCTCGAGAATAAATCTTAATTCCAGCCCGAATATATTAGTAATTGTACTAGCAATCAACTACTCTACATGTGTATCAATTGAAACTGTTTCCAATACACAATAACCTTAGCCAAGGATTTCACGAGTAGTAATTCCAACAAGTGGCCGTGAGATATTCACCTTACTATTAGGAGTGGTAAATCCTTTATTGACTCTCTCAACTACTTTTGTTTATCTCACATTGTACCCAATATCCATCTCATAGGCAGCCAACGATCTGGCTCTATAGGTTGGAATCAAAGTACTATACTCAGCAAACAACGTACCTTGGAGATCTCAAGTCTAAGGATACTTGCACCTTTGGTATAATGAGATTCTATCACTGGCACTATATAGTTAACCGTGTGATTATCTCAGAGTTAGGTCATCTAATATACTTGTTCTATTAATAATCACCTGCATGTTAACTTTGAGTATATCAATACTCACGGATATGAGAACCACTATGCTAGTCTAACACATGCTAGTCTTAACGCATTAATGATGTCCTATCTCATTAATACTACGACTAAGGATTCTTTAAGTATTAACATTATACAGTGTAGTCGGAATCTCACATCATGATCTCTATCATGATTTCCTCAACATAGTGTTGTACTAGGGACTTTATCTAATAGTTATTTTACATGAAAGCAAAGAAAACAAACTGAAAAATAAATAATGCCTTGTATTGTAAAACAAATGTGTCATATACAAAGTACAAGTGATTACCTTTAGGTCACACACTAACACACAAAGCTTTTCGCTTCTCAGAATATTCCTCCGCCTAATCTATGTTGGTGAAACAACCTAGGTGAGGAACGGTCCTTCTTGATCCTTTGCAATTAGTTAGCAAAGATAAGAAAATGAAAGAGGAAGAAGTGGAAATGAGAGAGAGAGAGAGCAGAGAAAAAAACTCGGGTTTTTTTTCCTTTGTCGTGCATCTGTTGTGAAGGAGAAGAACACCCTACTCCTCACAATCCATGACCTTTCACTTAATCAGATAACCAAAACACCGGTGTTTAATATTTCAAAACATTCAGAGGTTATCAACGAAGAGGTTTGGATAATCCTTAACTCTTCTATACCGTGAATAAAAATAACCCTTTAGTCTAGGGTACTAGGCCAAAATAATTTATTATTTTCATTTGGACCTAATAAGTCCAAAAATAATAACCATTAATTTTTTATTTCCTGGGCCTATTAAAATAACCCAGTAAATAATTAATGAGCCTAAACGAACAAAAATAATTTTTTAAACCTTTTATAATTAGTTTAAGCCCAAGTTAATTTTTCTAATTATTCAATCTAGGCTTAAGCTCTAAATAATTAATTAACTAATTAAACAAGCTAATAAAATTAATTTCTCTCTTTCTTTTATTTTATTCCAGTCCAAAAAATAAATTAGACTTCCTGAATAAAATAAAATTATTTTTATTGTGACCATTTCCTAGACCTAAAATAATTAGGAATTACGGGCTATTCTAAGGACCAAAAAGACACTCACCTTGACTACTAAATTGACCAAAATACCCTTACTATATAAGTAGCTATATTTTTTCATTTTAAATATTTTTTAATATCACCGTAAGAAAATATTGTCTCCAAGGACAATGTTGTGTTAGCTATGTCTCCGACCCACAGGTGAAATTACCAAAATACTTGTTTGCACATCGCCGTGCATTTAGAAAGGAAAGAGTGTACTAACACCACTCTAAAAGATATCTATCATCCTTAAACTTCTAGTCCAATGATCTACGACTTTTTAGAATATTTTTGCTTTACAAGGGAGCTACTCTAAAGTCAATATCCAAGTCATACGTTCCCAAGGCCCTAGAAAATTAGATCATTCGGACAAGCACAAGGGGCGATATAATGTAGACACTGTCTCGTATAAGTTTGTCTTAACTAGCTAGTCACATATACCCAACATACAAGTATATTAGTCCTTCTCAAGAACCTCAACTATGGTATATCAAAACATATGCTTCTAGTTTTGTTAGACCACCAACTTATACTCAAGCTATAGAGTACAAGTCCACGTTGTAGCAGGAGTAGTCTGGGTTTCTATCATGATGAGACTCCACTTTATCATGGAGGATAAGGGCCAATGACAAAAGCGAGGACCAAGAAGCTTCAAGATGATTTTCAATTGATCATCAAACCATGCTTGAGGATGAAAGAGGATTGGAAGGTTGAGAAAGCTAGCTAAGAGTTCGTGTTGTTAGCCATCCGCAAAGGACCCCAATAAGAACTCAAATCGACAGTAAATGGGGACGAAACTTGACAAGGGAGGCTTTCCAGAGGACAGCCGGCACCAGCTCCATTCTGTCCAAACAACACCTCAAGCAAACATGAACCGACCAAAGACAGAACCAAATTGGCGCCGATTGTGATGTTCCAATCCGGCGCCGGCTTCCCTCTGGGCACCAACGTTTGCTCCACGTTTTTAATGCTGTTTTCCGACTTTCTTCACCTTTAATTGCTTGTAAAGATTTATTATGACCTAAAACTGTAATTAAACCTCAGGGTTTACTTAGCTAGGGTTAGGATAGTATAAATAGCACCATTAGTGATATGACAAGACAATTCACTTCACTTTAATACAAAATTTGAGAGAGAATCTTGAGAGGCCCTAGCCTTCTTGTTCATCTTGTTCAAGACCAAGCTTAAGGGTTAGTCCTCCTTTTGTAAGAGTCTATAAATCATTTGGATAATCCAATGCTTTTTTCTTTGAATGGGTCTTAGTTGCTTTGTTCCTCTAAGGTTTGTTTGAAATTCAATATTTAGGTGCCAATTTTTCTCTATTCTATTTGTTCTTGTTTGCCTTTGTTGCTTCAAGGATATTAGGGTGAGATTATAGTGGAACTTCTACTCATCTTAAGGGTCTCTGAGGCTTTGTTCTTCAAGGGTTTGAAAGAGTGTAAGTAGTTAGGTTACTTTTCTCCTATTGTTATAGACAAGTCCTTGTTTTGGCTCCCTTTGTTTGAATTGAAAACATAGCCACCGAAAACACCACAACACCAAGAAAAGCCACACAAGATTCATATCATATCATATAGTACTTTTAGAAACCACTACTACCGGTCCTGTTCTACGCATTTAAAATACGCTTGTGTTATGAAATAAGTCCACTACTCATTGGCTAAAGGTAAGCCATTCCCTATTTAGAATTCATAACACAATAACCTTTCCGTGATGAGATTCTTATTCTCATCATTCAGTTAAGAACAATAGTTTATGTGTTAAGTATCCCATAGTTCATACCTTACTGTGAAATACCTCCATTCACATTAACCATTTACTTAAACACAATAGGTCTTTTCCAATAAAATCTTGCACAAATATAAAGAAGATTTCACAAATAAATTCTGAGAAAAATACGTTCATTAATATAAGTCAAAATTACATCAGAAACATAGTCTAATATGGCATGCATTCCAACAAATTCAGTATGTGAAGAGAAATCCATGCACTTGAGGATATCAATTCATTGAAAAAAATTGAAAAAATTTGAGAGAAAAAATTTGGAGTGCTTTCCTGAATCATAACTTAAGTTGTACAATTTTCGGATTTATAATGCTTAAGGTGGTAGATAGCTTGATTTATGTGATTCATGTTATTTGTATTTTAAGTTGAAGACTGAAATAATTTTTTAGACTAAGTTATACACTTGATTAATTTGACTTTCAAGAGTTTTGTGATTTCTTGTCAAATGCTTCAAAGTTTGAATTGTTTTCAAATGGTGTGAATAATAAAAGTTGTATCTAATGTTTGAAGGGAGATTATATTCTTTGCTATGGTAAAGAAGTTTTTGTTGGAAAAAGTAAAAACTTGTGTTTTCTTAGTTAAAATGTATTGTTTGAGGACAAGTAAAAGTTTAAGTGTGGGGCTATATGATAGAGGCTAAAATCACCATCGTTTTACTAGTTATTTGAGGTTATTTTGAGATACTCTTGTTGTAATAACTAGGCATATTCCTTCCTATTTGACATTTTGCTTGTGAAAAGTGTTTTTAGCAAATTTGTGCAGATTTAAGTTAAATTCGAGCAAAAAGTGAACAATTCCAGAATGAACCTGGCGTTAGGCCAAGCCAAGGGACCAAGCGCTAGGTCCATTCTCATCAAGTGGAGAAAATGGAACAGATTTGGTGCTAGGTCCACTCTGGAAGGCAAAAATCCTATGCATGAATTTAAGAATTTTTCAATGATTTTTGGTTTTTTTGGAATCCTGCTCGGCCAAGACTTCTC
Organism: Voacanga thouarsii; assembly: GCA_026120185.1. Classification (NCBI taxonomy): domain Eukaryota; kingdom Viridiplantae; phylum Streptophyta; class Magnoliopsida; order Gentianales; family Apocynaceae; genus Voacanga; species Voacanga thouarsii. The sequence continues at coordinate 138,075 of JANUWF010001246.1, read as the reverse complement.
GAACCATGAATTTAGCTTCCAAGAGGCCTATAAAAGCAAGAGAAAACACAAGAAACTAGAGGTGGATCCAACTTGACTAAAATTCCAACCACTAATTGAATAAGGAATTCACCAAATCAATGAGGGTTGTTCAAGAGAGTCTTTAAGGGAGAAGAAATAAGCTTGTCTATGAGTGCATTATTTTACCTTTATTTTCTTTTTCTTTAACTATGTTGTATTTAATGTTTTTATTATAATTTAACATTATTTTTCATTCATGGTTTTATGTTAATTTAGTTATTTGATCAATTGATTATTATCTTTGGCATTTGATTACTTGTTATCATTGGTTATTGATGCGAGTTCTTCTAATTGACTTAGGACAACAATGTTAGGAATTTCATTGCATTGATTTCATATTTGTCTAATCTTAATGGACTTGAGCGATGAAGTAAAGATTATAGGACTAAAGTAATCGAAGATTAGTTGATTTCACCTCGAGCAAATGGTTATTAGCTAATTGCATACTTATAAGGAATTAAGCTTAATGCATGTTGTTGTTATGTTAGCTTGATTGGGAAATATGTTGATATTAATCAAAAGACAATAATTCCATGGATTGAAAAACGAAGTGAAATTTATCTAAGTAAATTTATGACTTGGGAAATGATTGAATTTCACTTTATATTCCTTTATGATGCCAAGAGGATAATTAATTGAGAGAATTGCTAGTTGATTCATTATTATGTTTTCTAGGATAATTGTCTAAATTGCATATTACGTTAGTTGTATATATTTCTTTATTTTTATTTTTCTTATTTTCTCACTTTATTAAGTCAGTTAAACAATGATTGAAAAGTGATTAGTATGTACTTGATCCTTTGATGATTGATACTTATTAATTCCCAATGCTATAATTGTGACGACTATACTTGCTCGTATATGTATTTTGGGATTAATGTAAGGGGTGGATTTAAATTGGATAATTTTTCTACACCTAAAATTTATGCATCAAGTAGAAAAATAAGTGTTAAAAAAGTGCTTATTTTGTGTTGAAAAACTTTTCTTAAAAAAAGAGGCCAATACGGAGAGAGGGAGCACGTATCGTTTGATGCACTCTCTTAAGGTTATAAATTTCCAAAAAATAAATGATGATAAAAAGGGACCTATATGGTGCGTGAATAGAAATCCATTCAAGATTGAACTCAAGATTACGGCTTTGTGTTTATGCTAGCTTTCGTGATTAATTTTAAGACATCTGTCTAGTATTTGGTTACTTAAGAAAATGTTCTTGTTGAATTGATTGGTTTTTTTTCTAATTAACTCGAGAGAGAGGTTAGGAGCGGGGTACCAACTAATTGCTTCAATACTTGTTATGTGAAACCCCAGTCGAAACCAACCTTAGAGTAAGGGGGGTTTGGTTGCATAGCATATTTATTTGCATGTTTAAATATATTTTTGTATAATTTTATGTGCTTTGGATTTGTGTTTTATAGTCTTGAGGGCTTGATTATGTTTATTGAGTAAGAAGGGCAAAATGGTCATTTTTGCTTGAGGTGAAAAAAGGGAGATAGCTTGGGGATTAAATAGGAAAAATATTTGGGAGAGAAAATAAGAACAAGAGTTGTTGTGGTTTAGTGGTTAAAGCCTTGGATTTAATTCTTGAGGTCTTAGGTTCGAATTCCATCATAGGAGTTTTAGCTTGATTAAATTTTATTTTTGCTTAGGGAGAAATAGTTTCGGCCTTATGAGCTTAGAGTAAGGTAGTGATGATGTCCTAAGAGAGACATGTTAGGAGTAACCTCATTCTACTCCCTTGCCCTACTCAAATTTCCTAAAGGGAATTCATTTTCCCTTGATCTTTGATTTTCCTTATTTCTCAACTCATTAGTTTAATCAAGTTGTTCTAGCCATTTTCTTTCCAGAAATTTCAGTAAAGTGTTGTGGTCTTGTAGGATCAAAATGTCTTAGTAAAAGACTTCTCATGGTTTGAAAATGTGGAAGAGTTGTGGGAAATTCCAAGTGGAAAAATCCCTCTAGTAAGCTTTCTAAAATTCACTGTAGCTAGTTCATCTTCCTTCTTGGAATGAGCTGAAATTTTCCAGCTTATTGTTCCTTCAAAGTGTCGAGTTTCTTAGCTAATATTCACTCCTAAATGCTACCAGAAAAATGGTCTTTAGGATCAGTTTGCAATCTGAATTTCTTGGCCATTTTTGGACTGCTCAAAGCTGGAGCAAAAACAGGAAAAATTCCTATACAAATCGCCACTTTGAGAGTCCAAAACCAAGCTGTTTTCTTTTAGATTTTGTTCAGCACATCAGCTATGTTTTTCCTCCATGAATAAGGCTGGAAACTAGACTTAAAAGCCCCTGAAATTCCCCTTCAAACTCTCTACAAGATGGCTAGAAATGGCAGCCGAAAATTTGTCCAGAAAATTCTGCCCAGCGAAAATTCTGTGCAGAAAATTTTCCAGCTTTGTTCCCTATTTGTCTTCCAACCAAAACACCAACCTTATTCTGCATAAACCTTCCTTAAACCTTCAGTAATAGAGCTCCATTGTTCTCCTTAAGCTTCTGCACGAAACTCAGCCATGGCTGTCCGAAAATCTCTCTAACAAATCCCTACAATTATGCTTGATTGATTACCAAAATTCTAGCCACCATAGTTTAGTAACTTTCCATAAAATATATCTCAAACAACCAGACCTTCTCTTCACCATTATACTCCATGATTTTGGCCACCCTAAGCCTCCTTCAACCAGCTCTCATTCAGCCAAAACACTGCCAGAAATTCGTCCGTGGCAGACTTCCAAAAGCTCTTCCATAATCAAAGAGATTCTTGTGATATCTAGTTTCCAAATTTGCTTCCCAAAAATATTTTTCAAGGATTGTAACAACTAGCCTTTCCTTTTCCCTTCCAAATCAGAGAATCAACCTCCAAAACCCTACAGAAATTTGGCCAGCCCTAGTTCTCACAGAATTTCGGCAGCTGCAAATCAAATTCTCTCAAATTCCTTCAACCTTCAAGAACACACACACTACACCAAGAACACCTACTTCTTCCTTTCACCTAATACCCCTCCAAACCACTTCAAACCTTCTCTAAAATCTCCAGATTTGACCTACTCTCTGCCATGAGTCCATCAACACCATTCTTAACATCAAACTCCACAAATCAACTCGCTACTTTGGATCAAAACCAGAAAATTCTGTGAAGGTTTAAGAACACCTTCAAGGTAAAGTTTGTTCTAACAACTTCATCTTCTCCAATCTTGATCTCTAGTGAGAACATATGTGAATAAACATGCTAATGGTCTTTCTCTCTCTCTCTCTCTCTCTCATGGCCGAACCTCCCTTCTCTAGGCTGGATGGCTTCTCCTCTCATGATCATGTTTTCGCCATCTCCCTTGGACAAAGTTAGACATCTAGAAGTTGAGATCCATTCTAAACTCCTTCAAGGCATTCATCAACCAAGTAAATGCCTTCCATCTTTCTTTTAAATCCTAGATTGATGTCTCTAGGGTGATGTTAGAAGGTGGATGGAGATAGGGTTTGTGTATGTATTGTTGGGGTTGAAGCATGAATATATGTATGATTGTGAAGGAGATGGGATGTATGCATGGAAGGATTGTCTTGGTTGATAGTATGATGATTTGAGGCTTGATGCATGACATAGGTAGTGTGTGTGATAAATTATGCTAGAGATTATGCCACCTTTGGTGAATAGGATTTATATGCGTGTTGGATTATTGAAGCTATGATCATATTTATGCTAGTAGAGGTTAGACCATGTCTTGATAAATTTAGATCTATGCATATATGCATGATTTGGATGATTTGATGAATTGAAGGATTCTATATGTTCATGATTATGGTTAGCCATAGAAATATGATCATGATCTAGTTGTCCCTAAGCTAATTTTTATTTCATGAATAAAATATTTAATAATATGATTTTGCTAAGTAATTTCGAAAAAACCCTAAGAATGGTAGATTTGGATTATTATATATAAAAAGGATATTTTAGTAAAATAAATAATAGTTTTTTCTAGAAAAATAAAATATATAGATATTATAAAATCAAATAAAGCCTTTTATGAAAATAATCATAATAGGTAAAATATTTATTATTAAAATTTAATTATTATCTTTTAATCAAACCTATTAAAATTTATTTATTATTTTTCAAGCAAGACTCATTAAAATTTATTTTCAACTAATTATAACTATCAATTATTTTCTAGCAATTAATTATTAATAAATTATTATTTTATCTAGTACCACCTAGGACTTTTCATCAAATAAACTGTAAATTATTTTAGCAAGATTTAAAACTTCAACATATTGTACCTATTTTCCAAACTCTAGTTATTTTAATATCAAACTAGATTTATTTTATTTACCCCTTTTATTTATTATCGAGCCTTAAAGCTTAGAACACTAGGGACATGATTGTAGTAAGTTGAGTTATTTTTATTAGTGAAAGTGAATCTTGGCTTGAGTTTGATTGTGGTTTGTATTTACCCCATGCGGGGTTAGGTCAGCTGCTGGAGACCTTTGTTGTGAGCAAAGATCAGGTAAGCTCCTGCATAAAACCTGATTGATATGAAATGTTTTTCTTATGGCAAGCCAAATATAGAGTGTATGGACACTCATTTATGTAAAGGCAATTGAGGGTTGAACTCTCTCTTATTTCAAACATTTGAATTATTTAAAAATCAAAGAGCAGATTTGCCAAACTCAAACTCTTTCTAAAGCTGATTTTTACAAGGACTTGGAGACCCTCAAAATGCCATTTTCATGTGGAACAATGTTTTGTTCATTTTATCCTAAGTGGGAAACGTCGTTGAATACTCAATAAGGATAGACTGGTAGTACTAGTTTTGAAGAGCAATAGTGAGTCTTCTGGCAGGAGGCCTCCTCCAGAAGATGAACTCAACTTAGAGAAAGGTCAGTACTACTTAGTCATGCTGGTCTGAGCTAGCAGTTTTATTTCAGTCAAGTTACTGTGTTTTGCCGGAATGGACACTCGGTTGTTGTTTGGGTATAGAGAATGAGGAGTATCTTATCCGGTAGGCCAATCACCTACCTTTTGTCAGTTTGCACAAAGTATGGCATTCTGACTGGCAGTATGCACAAAGTGTGCCATACTGACCATGTGGACATGGGGCCCAACGTGTGGTAACCCATGACCACCCTTTTTAAGTGGTTGATTTTATTCTACCTATATGGTTTGATAGCCAAAACACCACTCTTGTTTTTTTTAACACCATTCATTGCTTGCCAGTATTTCTTTTGTCAGTCTGCACAAAGTGTGGCATTCTGACCGTTGTATGGTTATGGGGCCCAACGTGTGGTAACCCATGACCACCCTTTTTGAGTGGTTGATTTTATTGTGCACTAGTATGGTTTCAAAAAGAGGAAAACACCACTCTTTCTTTTGACTAATGTTTATTGCTTGCCAATATTTATCTTATAAAGATTTCACACTTTGCATCCACGAACTGTTTTCACTGAACACCCAAAACACACACGGACTTACTGAGATTTCTGTCTCACCACCTTTTTCCCATGATTTCAGGTCGATCCTACTATGGGGATGAGTAGCTAGTGCTATCTGCCTTGGAAGAGAATGTTGTCTTTTATTTTTATGTATTGCTTCGGGGAGTTGAGAGTGGATGATTTTATTTATGGATTTGTTTCTCTTTTGGGATTTCATGGTTTTATTCATGGATTTATTCTTGGGTTGTAATAAATTTTAAGTTAAGTTATTATTTTTATTCTGTAATTTTATTTGTGTGACCTAGTTATAAAGACCCCTTATCCTATGGACGGGGCGACATCCCCAACCCTGTTGGGCCTAGGTAGCGAGGTGTTACATGTTATCTCTTAATTAACTCGGGAGAGAGATTTAGGGTAAAGACTAAGTAATTAAAGAGAGGTTAATTTCACCTACAGATACAGTTGCTAATTTCTTCCATACTAGAGAAAGATGTTATTATCACCCAAAGATAGGGGCTTCGATTTCTTTTCTTTATTAAGTTAATAATATTACCTAAAGATAGGGATGTTGTTTTCTTGATAAATTATTTGGATAAAATGTTTAATGCATCTTTGTGTGAAAATAATGAGGTAGAGATATCCATTGATTTTATCGTAGACAGGAAATTCCAAACTCGAGAGAGAGTGAGTTTAATAATTGTTATCATTGGTGTTAGATTGTTGTTAAATTCATCATGAATTTTGCATTGTATCTTGCCATGTCTTGAGGACTTTTTGTCAAGAATACATACTTTTATTCCTTATCCTATTCTATGATTTTGCTTGAAATTATTTTATAAAATATTTGTCGTGTATTAATTGCATTTTTACATATTTATTTAGATAAACAATTGAAGGAGAGTCAGCAATTAGGGTTACTCCTAAAGGACGATACTCGTTGATAACCTATGCTATGCGATGCGAAGAGTGATGTAATCCCTACTAATTATACACTAGAAATTTAGATAATTAATTAATTTCTCTTTATAAATTAATTGAATTATTTGTGTGATTTTTTTCGTATAATTAATATTTGAGACTTATTAGAGAAAATAAATGAAATTAATGTGATTATTTGCTTCATGTAAGGTGAATGAAATATTCTTAATTAATTGTTATATTATATCCAAAACAATATTATAATTATAATTTTTTTCTACTAGAGAAATGATATCTTGAACAATTGAATTTAATTGCGAAAACTACTTCTGATTTTTGAATAACGATAAAATCTTGGACAAAATTCAAGACAAGACTATTTTTGACTACTTGACCTAATTGCATTATTTAACCTAAGATTATCTAAGATCTACGAACCATTTTGACCCATTAAAATACATTACATCTCAGCCGTTGAATTTTGAGTGAATTTAAACAACTTTATCCCAAAGCTAGGATCTAAAATTGCCCTACTATATAAACACATTCTCTCCTCATTTGTCCACCCCATAGCTGGCTGCCTCATCCCCATATTCTCCCAATTTTCTTCTCCTTTATAAGAGAAAAACTCACCTTTCACTCCCTCCCCAAGCTGGTTGACAACCTTGATATTCATGAGGAAAGCCATTTCCTCTGGCATCTTTTCTTGACAAGTGCACCACTTTCACTTCTATAATTTTTTCCTCTTCCATTCATCAAGAAATCACCACCCACTTTTGTGCAAGGAAGGATATCATTTGTTGTGAATTGCTCGAACAAGCTTCAAGGTAAGCCTCCAAGAAAACCATCCACCATTTATTTTCTTCTGTAAGACTGAAATCTATGGCTGATGTCCAACTATGTAAATCTGAATTTTAATGCTATTTTTTAGTGTTGTAATGATGAATGAATGGTATAGCTAGCTTAGAAATGTGAGAAATTAAGTAAATATGAGACCTTGTAGCTGAAGTATAATTTTCTTCTTCTTCTTTCTTCCTCTTGTATCATGATGGCCAAAAATTGCATGTTCTGTCAAGCTCCATACAGATTTGATTTCTTTGATCTTTTCGGGTGATTTAGTGAAGACTTTATGCCAAGGAAACATTATATGATGTGAAATGAAGTCTTTTGAATGAAAAAATCTATCCTCCATTTTCTACAATACGATCAGCCAACATGTATATTTGTACAGCTTGGTAAAATCTGGTGATTAATGCTACTTTTTGTGTGTGACTTTGTCAAAGGAACATTGTATGGATGATGTGATCATGTAATATTGTGTGTGTATGATGTTATATGTGATAGGTAATGGGATTTGATGTTGTTTAAGAGCTTATATTGTTATGACAAAAGCAGATGGATACTGGATTGGTACAAAAGCCAAAATAGGTGTTACTTGGGAGCGGAAAATTTATAAAAGAGGTTCTTGGATTTGAATCCCTGAGGGTTGAGTTATGTGTTAGGACTCTTATAGTTTAAATTTCGCATGAAACAGATGAAGAAAACCCACCTTAATGATCCTTCCACCAAAACTGCACATGGTGTGAGAAAACCCTGTATAGAAGGCTAATATTTCACCCCATTTTTCGTTTGATTTTGTGCCTGAATTTCACTTTATTGACACTTCGAGATGTTATGAAGATTTTAGAAAAAGAATCACTGAAAAATATTTTCTAAATTGTGATATATGGATTTTTCAAATTTACTGCTCAAAACTGGTTACTGTACCGACGCATTTCTGTATAAATTGTTTGAACCATTTTCTGGGGGGATCATGGGGAGATAAAAATATGATAATTTATGTAACATGCTAAGGTACTAAACTGGAAGGTCTCATTTAAAAATAAAGTTATTTTCTCAAATAATTAGATGGATATTTATGACCTCTGTTTTATATTAAAACAGAGTTTTGAGTTTGAAGAGGAAAAGAAGATTTGCATAAAGGGATAGCTGAAATTGTTTTTTAAAATTAACTTAAACGGATTTTATGGGATTCTTAGAATTATTAGGAATATATTTTCTAGGGTTTTGGTGATTTTATTAAACTATATGATTTTAGGTAATGAAACCCTATACTTTTGCAACATAAAACTTTGGTAAGGACTTTTAATCTCACATGGCTACTTGATTCCATGATGTACTTGATTAAATAAATTAGTGAGAGAGTTGCTCAGTTAATTAAAGTTTCATATGATTAATTAGGGTTTTGCATGATAGTTAGGGTTTTATGTCATAATTAAGGCTTTGCTTAGCCATTTGTGTTATTAAAGAAATTTGGGAGTTTTATGCTATGTGAATTTTGTGGATGCTGTAGTAAGTTATTGAATTTTGTGATGGGATGTTTTATCCCAAGAATTATGTTTTATCGCCAAGCATTTTTAGAATTATTTAAGACTTAAGTAATTCCGTACTTACCCAATGGTCTCGATTAATATTTCATTTGCAGTATTCCTATATATGACAGAAGTGGCGAACTTAGACAAAGGAGAGGAAGTGAGAACTTAAATTAGGTGTAGATGGTTTGCTAAGCTTGGACATAGGTAAGTCCGTGTATCCCAAGCATATTTTTGAAATTCACATTATGAAAAGTTTTTCAATTACGGCATGTAATTTATTATTTAAATTATGAGCATGTGTTGGATTTTGATAGTGCAAACTAGTTTACATGCAGCAAAAATTAAAAATAAATCCATGCAAAGGATCACTCGTATGTAATTAAATGGATTATGAGAATGAAGAAAAGTTAATTACCTCAAAATTGTAGCTTTAAATTTTTTTTTCCACGTGAATCCCCTTCAAAAATCCATTCAATTGAGCCACCAAATTCCAAGAATAGGAATTCTCTGATAGTAATCCACATAAGGAATTGTAGCCGAGTTAGGCATCAAATGAAGGATCGCGGGAAAATTAAATATGCAATGGAAGATAGGAAATTAAAAATTTTCTTTAGCTAAAGTCTAGAAATAGTTACTTCTAGGACGATTAACTTTAATAATCGGAGTCGGATTTGGGTTCAGGTTCGACGGCGCTTGTTGAACAGAAATGTCTACTTGTTCACCAGGAACACCAGCTAATTGTCGGCTTCTTCATGTCAAACACTTACCACATTTGCTAGCTCTTGACCTTCTAACCACTATGAACCTCTACCAATGAAAGTAGAATTAGGATGAAGGAAATTGGAACAAAAACGGAGGAGTTAAACGTTAAGAAAACGAAGGAAGAAAAATGGCCAAAAGGAAAAAACACAGCAACCTTGTTTTTAACTTCAGGAAAAGCCGAAAGCTTTCATTTCAATTTTAAATTCATTCAAACCTCAATAAAAATAGTAATGCCTATTAAAAAAAAAATTCACTTTTCCTTTTTCCTTTTCAAAAACAATAGTCTCATTTCCTTTTTCCTTTTTTTTTTTCTGTTTCTATTTTTTTTCTTTCCTTTTTTTTAGGCATGTTGCGGCTCCTAGGGATTTATTAATTCCCTAAGCTGCAACTAAAAACACTAGTAGGCCGGGGTTGTTCCTAATTAGTCAAAAACTAATTCCATAGTTCTCTTATTAATTAATTTATCTACTTGGACCCAATATAAAATTATCTAAGATAATTAATTAATTAAATAATTAAATTATCTCTTTTATTAATTAATTAAACTGCTTAGGCCTAATATAAAATTACCTACGATAATAAATTAGTAAGCTAATTAATTAAATTGGCACAATTAATTATTTTGGCCTAAATAAATAAATAATTGGACTCCTAGAATAATTCATTTAATAATAAATTCACCCAATAAGCCCATATAGTAAGTAAATTTACTAAGGTTATTTGAGCTATGTTGGGGACCAAAAGACATCATTCTTGGCTACTAAAATGACCAAAATACCCTTGCTAACAAATAGAGGTATTTTAATCATTTTAAATATACAATTTATCACCATAAGGAAATATTGACCTCGAGAATAATATTGCAAGTATAGTATATTCGACCTACAGGTGTAATGATAAAAATACCTCTCTACATAACACCCGTCATTGATATAGGAAAGTAGTACTAACATCTTTCTCAATGACATCTATCATCCTTTGATAGCTAGTCTGATAATCCAAGACTTTCAATATATACCAATTTATCTCCAAGAGCTACCCATAAAGCATACATACTTAATTATATTTTCTAGGGCCAAAGATTATTAAATTATCCCGGATAATCACAAGGGTTTAGGTTGACCATGGAAGATCTTTGAATCCCGACAGAGCAAAGGATCAGGTAAGGTCCTGCATGGAGTCATTTGAAGACCAAACTTAATGTGGCAAGCCAAACTCTATGTGTATGAACATTTGTTTTGTAAAGGCAATTAAGGATAGTTTTCCTTTTTATTTTAGTCAAGCAAACCATTTGAAATTAAACAAGCAGTTTTGCACAAAACGCTAAAATCTTTCAAAAACCCAACTTTGGCAAGAATTATAGACACCTTAATTGCTATTTCCATTTAAATCATTATATGATCAATTTTCTCCCAAGTGGGACAAGCAACGTTGACTACTCAATGAGGATAGACTACTAGGACTAGTCTTTGAAGGGTTAGATAAGTCTCTCAGTGGGTGGACACCTCTGAGGGGTGAGTCCTGCCTAGATAGGATGCCAGTCCAGTAGGTCATACCGGTCCGAGCTAGCAAGTTCAGTCAAGTGGACTGTGTGTTTCTGGAGTGGACAACCAGTAAGTTTGGGGTGTAGAGATGGAGGAGTATCTCACCCGGTAAGCCGTACACCTACCTTGTGTCTGTATGCTCAATATGTGGCATTCTGATCATTATATTGTCATAGGGCCCAACGTGTGGTGCCATGGCTACCTCTTTGGTTGGTTGTATTTATTGTGCACATGTATGTTTTGGAAAGCAAAACACCACTCTTCATTTATAACATTTATTTAATGCTTGCCAGTATTTTCTCTTATGAAACTTTTAGAACTTGCATACATGAACTGTTGGGCTTACTGAGATTTTTATCTCACCACCTTTTATACCATGTTTTCAAGTTGATCATATTGTGAAGGTCATTAGCTAAAATGTTGCCTATGGTTTTGAAGACTCTCTATTATTTTTCATATGTATTATTTTTGAGAGATTGTAGCAGACAATTATTTTTTGAATTTGCTCATGTATTGTTGTGTTGTAATACGTTTAATTTTGAAGTATTTTTTCTTTTATTTTATTTTATGTGACCTAGTTATAAAAACCCCTTGTTCTGTGGACGGGGTGACATCCCTGGCCCTAACGGGCCTAGGTAGTGGGGTGTTACAAGTGGTATCAAAGCCAAAGTTTAGGCAATTATTGATAGTATATGCTTTATCTTATCAAGGTTAAATCTTTTGACTAACCTGGCTTGTTTATGATGTAGGATGGTTAGAATGATTAGAACTGCAAGGAAAGGACAGCAATGGCATCCACCCTTCCCTATCCACCTGGAAGATTTACCAGTGCCTCAGCTTGCACCGCAACATACACCTCAACAAATCATACCCCTGGATGAGAGCAATGATGATGAGATTCAGATTATTGAGCCACCCCCAATACCTGTAATAGATATGGTTACTGACAGTGGAGATGAGGAGATTGACAAGGAATATGTCCCTGATTGGGGCTAAATTAGTCATATTTTTCCAAGTTATTTGAGATTCTTTTGTGATATATTTTGTTCAATAACTAGTCATATTCCTTCATATTTGAGATTTTACCCTTGGAAAGATGTTTTGTTCATTGTTTCAGATTTCAGAGGACAGGCAGTGCCAGCTAGGGCTCTAGAACCAGCGCCGGCCATGCACTGAATTACACGAACTTTGAAGTGATGAAAAATTGCAAAACAGAGCAAAACAGAAGGGAATCGGCGCTGGCTCCAAGAGTCAAGGCGGCACCGGCTACATTTTGGTCTTCATTATGCAAAATTTGGAGAAAAATTGGTGAACAAGTAGAGAACCAAAACACAACCGGCACTGGCTCCGAGAGCCAAGGCGGTGCCGGCTGTGCCCTGAAGATAAGGCGGTGCTTGATTTTTTCTTTGCGGTCTTTGATAATCTGCGAAGTTTTAGTATCTTCCAACTTCTACTCAACCAAGAACTCTGTACCTACGAGTGTAGGCACTTCCTAAGCCTATAAATAGATGAAAAATAGAAAGGAAAAAGAAGAGAATTCATTGATCATCATAGAAAATTACTCAATGAAAGGAGAAATTCTTCAATTCAAGGAGGGTTGTGCAAGAAGGTCTTCAAAGGAAAAAGAATGAGGCTTGTCTATGAGTGCTTTCTTTTACTTTATTTTCTCTTTCTTGAACAATGATATGTTAATTGTTTCATTGTAATTTGACATTGTTTGAGATAGTCATGATTTTTAAAGTTATTTGATCTTTTGATTAATTGATTGTTCTTCTTGGTATTCAATTACTCGGGCATATTACGAGATTAATTGATTGTTTCTTTTCATTAACTTGCTAGACCAAAGAGGTTGATGGTAGTTGCAATTGATTAATTTCATATTTATTGGCTGTTAACTTGGTAGACCAAAGAGGTTAATTGCTGAGGATTGAGTAATTGAAAGTTAATTGATGTTTTCCAGACCAAGGATTCATTGATTAGTTTTATGTTTTAAATTTGCCAAACCAAGGAAATTTAATCAAGGATTGTGTTTAAATGCATCTTGTGGATGAATTAGTTGAGATAGACCAAGTGATGCTAATTTATCTAGAAGGTAGTAATTAGTTGAGACAAACCAAGTGTTGTTAATTTACCTTTATCCTTCATGGTGTTAAGAGAATGATTAGTTATAACAATGCTTAGGTCCTTTGAGATCATATTTGTCTAAACAATGGTTTGAGTTACATACTTCTCCATCATTGACATGTATATACTTTTATTTTTATTTTATTTTCTTTTTCTTTTTTTTTCTTTTTCACTTTATTGAGTTGGTTAAACAATGAAAGAAAGGTGATTAATGTCTAGTTGTTCCTGGAGGATCGACACTCATTTGAACCCTATGCTCGATTAATGATTAGTACGATTGCTCATATGTGTGATTTGGGTTGAATGTTTTAATTTAAATTTGATTGGAATTGTGCTTAGTTTTTGTATGATTTTTACACCCAAGTCTGGACACATCAATTTTTTTGCGCCGTTGCTGGGGAACAATTGCATAAAAGCTTGGATTTTGTTGATTTAACCATGTAAATATGTAAATAGGTAAATATGTAAATATGTATATATGTATGTATGTTCCTTGTATAAAGAAGTGTCATATTTTGTTGTTTGTATAATTGTATTTTAATTTCACTGTATGTTGTAAATATGTAATTAGGTAGATACATGTTCATAATAACTACTCTTTCCTTGTATGTTTGTATACACTGTATATTTAGTTATTTAATTTTACTAACCTAATGTTAATGTGGAATATGTGTAATCCTTGTATTTTGAATTTGATGATTTTTTCATCTATAATTTTTAGTCAATACTAACTCTTCTTATTTTTAGGTTTGGACTTTTTGCTAACATGATATTTTCGATAAACTGAATTTATTTATTTCTTTATTTCAAAATTTTTAATCTTAGTCTAATATTTAATTTATGAATTCATGGTCAAGCATTCAATTAGGATAGTTTTTAGTTGTAAAAAAAAAAAAAAAAAGAGCATTATTGTATTGGTAAAATTACAAGCTCACAGTAATGTTTTTTAGTGAGATGTCATTAGAAGCATTAGTGAATTCTTTTGTTGTCAATACAAATTCATCTATTCAGTGGCATGAAGAAGCTTCCCAACAATTGTGCGATCAAAGGAAACACTTAGTTAAGATTGTCGAGGAGAATCATAAGTTCATGCTGGCCCATACACTCGAACAAGAGAATCTCCCAGGAGAGGAGAGATCCTATGAGGGACAACTATCCAATGTGGGAAGGGAGGTATTCAATTCTTCTCTATGTGCTAATAATCCTAACCTCTCTTTGTCACATGATTTCCTAGGGTCCTCTCTTTTCTCGGAGAATATGGGTCCAAAAAATGATGTGTTGAATTTATCATGCTTCAAGGAGTTGGATTTTTCAATACTATATCGTAAAATTCCTTGGAGGATGGTGGTAATCTCTGCCCTTCACCCCATTCAATGAGAGGTAAATTAGTTTTTGTAGATGTGTTGAAAAGTAAGGATTTCTTGATCCCATCTTTAAGAACAGAATTGCTAAGTTTAAGGGGAATTTTAATTGGAAAAATTCTTTTAAAGGGTTAATTGGTAATTTCAAAGTTGATGCATCCATTAGATACCATGTGCACTCATATGTTAAAACAGATACTTATGTGTCTAAAGAAATGTTAGAGAATGAGGTTTGTGTGTTTGGCTTTGCTGAGACAAATCATTTTCCTGAACCTTCCAATTTTCAAAAGCCTCCATTCTTTCTTCATTCATTATGTCTATCTTCTACTTTGAGCTTTAATTTCTTTTCAAAAGATTTGATGAGGAAGCATGATAAGTGTAGAGAGTTTTGTTTTATTTTTTATTTGTTTATTATTTTAGTGTTTTTCTTTAGTTTGTTTTCTTTTATTTAGGTCTATTTTTATTTTATTATTATTTTTATTGTGCTTTTATTTTTTGTTTTGTTTTACAGGAATACAGTCCTCTTGGACAAGCCCTTCTTTTTACCTTAAGTTGGATATCTATTGGAGCATTATTGCACTTGGAAAGTATTACTTAAACTTTCTACCCCTTTATTATTTTTGGTCCCTTTGGGGATGTTTTCTTGTGTTTATTTGTTGCTAAGGAGGACAATGTCCAATTTAAGTGTGGGGGAGTGGTTTGGTGATATACTTTGTCCAAGTTTTTATCAATTTTATTTGGAGCACAAAGTTTGGAAAATTGGAGCACAATGAATGGAAGATTGTTTTTCTTATCTCTTCTCCTTTATATTTTTGGTCGCATAGCATTGTTTAGTACTTGTTACATTTATTTGGCCACTGAGGACAATGTCCAGTTTAAGTGTGGGGGAGTGATTTGATTGATAAGTCTTCTATACATATACTTTTACCTTCTTGGGAGCAAATTTTGAGCAAAATTTTCAAAATTTTTTCTGATTTTCTTTTAGATTTCAAGCTGTATTTTTAATGCATATCTTTATGATGGATTATAGAGCGTATGTTCTAGATTATTTATGGCTTAGGCATGACTTTTTGCACGCACTTGGACGAAGTAGTTCTTGATCTAATGCTTTGTATTGTTCTTAAACCTGTTTTTCTACTAAAATTCATGGAGAATTCTAGAACTTACTGGAATATCTCTCGAGGCGAAATAAGAAAGACAGTCATGATTTAACTTAGGAATAACGGTAATAGGCCTTCTTTGGATAGTTTGAGCTTTTCAAGCCTACCTATTGTCATATTATACCTAGTGCCGATTTTGAGCTTAAATTGTTGATTTCTTTTATTAAAACCCGTCACAATATTTTATCCATTACTTGTTGATGAGAGTTTGAATGATTTTCCAAATCTTTATGCTTTTGATGGATGAAAGTATATGTTAGAAAATATTGAGGAAGAATGTTGGGATAAAGATCATGACTTGTTACTTTCAGTCATGGATCAATAACAAGTTGAGCTGGAAAGGAAAAAAAAAGAAAGAAAGAGAAAGAAGAAAAAAACTTAAAGAAAAGAAGATAAGAAAAGATCACAAAAGGGATGGTGATTAAGCTGTAAAAGTTAAGTTCATATTAAAGTACTTGACACCATTGCTGGAAAATTTGAGTGATCTTATGAAAGGAATAAAGAAGAGTTGAGAAGAAAAAGAAAGAGAAAAAATGCAGGATTTGCTTGAGTGGAGTTGTAATTGTTGAATAAGGTTATGGTTTGATTGATTCTTGTAATAGGAGAGCATGAAAAGTTGGAAATTATTGATACATTTTGTTTATCCTTTTCTTGCTAACTCTCAGTTTCTTTAGTATTTGATTCTCCTATATCCTTCATTTGATAAGCTACATTACAAGCCTTTAGCCTTACATTACAAGCTTAATAGTCCTACTTGATCTAAGTAGAATCATGATATGTTTCAGATTAGTGGAGAGAGTGTATGAAGAGTAAGCCTATGGAATGCATATTCTTTTTGAACGAAATTCTTTCCAATGGTTTTAGAATATTGTTAAGTATTGAGATGGTTCTACTGAGTCATTTTCACTTACACAAGTCTTGCATTGGTTGTGAAAGATGTAGTATCATGTGATTTATGTTCTTGAATGAAGAAAGCATTGAAGATATGGTTTGTAAATTAATTTAGTGATTGATTTAACCTTGTGTTTTTCTACTTGTTCTTGATACTTTGCTTAAGGACAAGCAAAGAGCTAGGTGTGGGGGAATATGATAGGGGTTAAATTAGTCATATTTTTCCAAGTTATTTGAGGTTCTTTTGTGATATATTTTGTTCAATAACTAGTCATATTCCTTCATATTTGAGAATTTACCCTTGGAAAGGTGTTTTGTTCATTATTTCAGATTTTTAGGGTAAAACGAAACAAAAACGTCGCAGAACAGAGGAAAGGCAGTGCCAGCTAAGGCTCTAGAACTAGCGCCGGCCATGCACTGAATTACACAAACTTCAAAGCGACAAAAAATTGTCAAAATAGAGCAAAACAGAGAGGAACCAGCACAGCTCCAAAAGTCAAGGTAGCGCCGGCTGCATTCTGGTCTTCATTGAGCAAAATTTGGAGAAAAATCAGTGAATAAGTAGAGAAGCGAACACAACCGGCACCAGCTCTGAGAGCCAAGGCGGCGCCAGCTCTGCCCTGAAGATAAGGCGGTGCTTGATTTTTTTTACACGGTTTTTGGTAATCTGCGGGGTTTGAGTATCTTCCAACTTCTACTCTGCCAAGAACTCTTTACCTACGAGTTTAGGCACTTCCTAAGCCTATAAATAGATGAAAAGCCTAAAGGAAAAGAGGAGAATTCATTGATTATCATAGAAAATTAGTCAATCAAATGAAGAATTCTTCAATTCAATGAGGGTTGTGCAAGAAAGTCTTCAAAGGAAGAAGAATAAGGCTTATCTATGAGTGCTTTCTTTTACTTTGTTTTCTTTTTCTTGAACAATGATATGTTAATTGTTTCATTATAATTTGACATTATTTTAGATAGTCATGATTTTTAGAGTTATTTGATCTTTTGATTAATTGATTGTTGTTCTTGGTATTCAATTACTTAGGCGTATTACGAGATTAATTGGTTGTTTCTCTTATTAACTTACTAGACCAAAGAGGTTGATGGTAGTTACAATTGATTAATTTCATATTTATTGGCTGTTAACTTGCTAGACCAAAGAGATTAATTACTGAGGATTGAGTAATTGAAGGTTAATTGTTGTTTGCCAGACCAAGGATTCATTGATTAATTTTATGTTTTAAATCTGCCAGACCAAGGAAATTTAATCAAGGATTGTGTTTAATGCATCTTGTGGATGAATTAGTTGAGACAGCCCAAGTGATGCTAATTTATCTAGAAGGTAGTAATTAGTTGAGACAGACCAAGTGATGCTAATATACTTTCATTTTTATTTTATTTTATTTTTCTTTGTGTTTCTTTTTCACTTTATCGAGTCTGTTAAACAATGAAAGAAAGGTGATTAATGTCTACTTGTTCTTGGATGATTGACACTCGTTTGAACCCTATGCTCAGTTAATGATGAGTACGCTTGCTCATATGTGTGATTTAGGTTGAACGTTTTAATTTAAACTTGATTGGGAATGTGCTTAGTTGTTGTATGATTTTTACACTCAAGTCCAGACACATCAAGTTTTTGGCGCCGTTGCCGGGGAACAATAGCATGAAAGCTTGGATTTTGTTGATTTAACCATGTAAATATGTAAATAGGTAAATATATAAATATGTATATATGTTCCTTGTATAAATAAGTGCCATATTTTGTTGTTAATATTATTGTATTTTAATTTCACTATATGTTGTAAATATTTGGTTGCTTGTATGATGCCAACTTTGAAGACTCTGACAAGGATTAGAAAGGCTAAGTTCTGCTATGCTTAGGATGTTTTATTTACCACTTTCAAAAAACTCATACGCTAAGGAGTCTATTCATGTTTACTGCTTTATTTCAAAATTTATGAAAATAAGAGTACCTGGAGTACTCTAAATCTTGAGAAAAATCTATATGCAGTTCTTTATACAAAAATTTGCATATGAATATCTTTTACTTAAACCTGAATGTGAATGCATGCTCAATTTAAATGCTTTAAACTTTGATGCATAAACTCATTATCTGGGGCAAGGTTTAGAATGCCACCCAAGCGTCGTGTAGCCACATCCAGCAGAAGGGCTCCTGAAGCTGAGCCTGTGACACCAAAGTTTGAGACAACTCAAATGCCATCACCCATCCGGGGGGATGAGAATGAACTAGAACTGGAAATAGGGTCGGAAGAACCTGTCAGTATGATGATGGGGCAAGCATTCCACAAAATGACTGAGATCCTGCAAACTCTGACTGGGCCGAGGAATCCAATTGGGGAAGATGAAGTATTGGAGAGGTTTCTAAAATTTCAATCTCCCATCTTCTTGGGAGAAACTGAGCAAGACTAGAAGGCAGAATAGTGGGTGGAACAGATCGAGGACATCTTTGCTACGCTTCATTACATTGAGAAGTGAATGGTGAAATTTGCTGCATTTCAATTGAGGGGCCCAGCTCGGGCATAGTGGCAATGAGTCCAAAATGATTGGGAGATGATTGATCAGGACTGGTTATAGGCCAACATTGTGAAGGCATTCAGAGCTGAATATATCCCTCAGTGGGTAGTAGAAAAAAGGGAAGAAGAGTTATGGAATCTGAAGAAAGAAGGTATGATGGTGGCACAGTATATGGCATGTTTTACTCAGTTGTCGATGTACTACAAAAGGTTAGTAGATACCAAGCAGAACAGAATGAGGCAATTTGTCAAGGGATTAAGGCAGGAGTTAAGAAAGGCGTTAGCACATTCTCCTCCAATGACCTATTCAGGGGCCGTGGACGCAGCTACCCGGACAGAGAATGAGGATTGTAACAGGATGGAACCAAGACCTTTCCTGCCACCAAGACAACCACCGAGACCTATCCAGAGGCAGCAACCCAACAAGCGCCCTGCCAACCAGCAGTGGCAGAACTGGGGAAAGCAAGCACGAAACGGCACCAGTTGGTCCTGCACAAAATCTTCTATTATGCTAACACAGCGGGAAAAAGGGCCATATGGAGAAAAATTATTGGTCCAGAGGAGTTGAGCGAAAATACTACCAATACGGAAACCCAAATCATCTGCCAAATGCCTACCTTAAACATCTCTGAGTTGGACAAGGAAACCCAACTCAGATCACGGGAACTAATCGAGCTAATGCAGTAGGAGCCTCCAGTTTTCGCTCTTAACCGGGGAGAGGTTGGAGCAGATGCAACGGTGGTGGAAGGTACATTTACTATCTAAGGTTATTCTGTTAATGAATTGATAGATCTTAGATCTACCAATTCCTATTTAAACAAGAATTGTGTATATCATTTGGGTTAGGATGGAGTAGAACTATCTTTTACCTTGTTGGTGAGTATGCCCTTGGGAAAAATGGTGCAAGAGGATCGATATATGCATAATTGTAAGATTGAAGTGGGGAGAGAAAGCTTGGATGGAGACTTGATAGTCTTAGCTATTGATGATTATGACTTGATTTTGGGCATGGATTGGCTAGTTAAGCATGGGGCTAAAGTAGACTGTAAGAATAAGTCGGTTCAGTTTATTAGACTGGGATGCAATGTGTTGGAGTTCAATGGCAAGAGAGTAAAAGAGTTGAAGTTGTTGATAGCTGGAGCAAAAGCCCGAAAATTATTGAAGCACGAATGTCAAGGATATTTGGCCTGTGTGATAATTAAGCTGAAGGATCAGTGCACCCTCGAAGATACTGAGGTGGTAAGGGATTTTCCTGATGTGTTCCCTGTGAAACTCACTTCTCTACCTCCCAACTGAGAAGTTGAGTTCACTATTGATCTAGTTCCAGGAATAGAACTGGTATCCCAAACCTCATATTAGATGGCATTGGCAAAGTTGAATGAATTGAAAGAGCAGCTAGAAGAGTTGGTGAGGCAATGCTACATCAGACCTAGCACGTCATCCTGGGGAGCACCAGTGCTATTTGTGGAAAAGAAGGACGGGACTTTGAGGTTATGTATTGACTACCTGGGCTTGAACAACCTGACCATTAAGAATAAGTATCCTCTACCATTAATTGACGAGCTGTTCAATCAGTTGCAAGGATCCAGTTGTTACTCCAAACTGGATTTTAGCCAAGAATACTATCTAGTAAAGATCAAAGAGGAGGATATTCCAAAGACTACCTTCAACACAAGACATGGTCACTATGAGTTTGTGGTGATGCCTTTTGGGGTAACCAATGCACCAGCGGTATTTATGGATTTGATGCATCGAGTTTTCCAACCCTACTTGAACAAGTTCAAGGTGGTCTTCATTGATGCCATACTCATATACTTTAAGAGCCCGAAGAATCATGCAGAACATTTGAAGCTGGTATTAGAGAAGCTAAGAGAGCACAAGATTTAAAATAAATTTAGCAAGTGCGAGTTTTGGCTGGATAGTATGGCATTTCTGAATTCATGTCTCTTAGATGTTGATATGAAGGTTGAATATGAATTGGGGATTGAGTATATGTATGTGGATGAAGTGGATGGAGTTAGGACATGAGGGTTGATATATATAATTAACCTATGTGGATTTCTCTTTTGAATTAATATATGTTCATCATGTTTAATGAGATTTATGGATGTTTGAAGCATGTTAGATGTTATGACACCTATGGTGAATAGGCTTTTATGTTCTTAATCTTCAATGAAGTCATGAATGATTATTATGCCTAGTAGGGGATTGACCATATGATAGTATGTGTTAATTCAAGTGTATGTTTATAAATGGATTAGTTTATTATTTGATGTTAGAGATTGTGTTCATGAATCTTTTCTTGCAATAGGAAATCACGGTGAAAGATTATTTTCTAGTTAATCCTAGGTTATTTTTATTAACAAATTTTATTACTTTAATTAGAATTATTACTATATTTTTCCCTATGAAATTCAAAATTGCTAGGAAGGTTTTGAATAGAATATTAATTAAAATATTAACATTTTATTATTCAAATAAATAATATCTTTTATTAAAAATAACACATATACATATATATAATAATAAATAAAACATTTTACATAAATAATAATAAATAAAATATTAGAATTAATTAACGACCTTGTAGACCATAGTTAAAACTTTTACCTATATCCATAAATATTATTTATATTGAAATTTATTTATTATTTAATTAAAAATTAAAGTTTAATTCATTTGTTATTAATTTTATTAATTATTACTCATCATTTATTATCTATCAACTATTAATTAAAAATTAAGTGTAATTTATTATTTATTTATTTATAATAAGACTATTTACCAATATTATTTAGGACTTTGTATTATTTAATATTTAACACTATTTTATTTATTAGCATCAATACTCATAATTTATTATTTGGAATTATAACTTATTAGTAATTATTTTAGAATCTCTAGTTATTTTAACTTATCAAACAAGATTTATTTTATAAAGTACCTTATCAGCTAGAATTAAAGCTTAAGACATTATGGTCATGATTAGTCATGGTTGTAACTAGTTTAACTAAGAATTATTTATATAAGGCAGATACAATCTGAATGTTATCTTATGCTTTATGTTTACCCCAGGTGGGGTTAGGTTGACCTTGGAAGATCTTTGAATCTCGGCAAAGTAAAGAATCAGGTAAGCTCCTACATGGAGTCATTTAAAGATCAAACTTAATGTGGCAAGCTAAACTCTATGTGTATGAACATTTGTTTTGTAAAGCCAATTAAGGACAGTTTTCCTTTTTATTTCAGTCAAGCAAATCATTTGAAATTAAACGAGTAGTTTTGCACAAAATGCTAAACTCTTTCTAAAACCCAACTTTGGCAAGAATTTTAGAAACATTAATTGTTATTTCCAAGTAAATCATTGTATGATGAATTTGCTCCCAAGTGGGACAAGCAACTTTGAGTACTCAATAAGGGTAGACAACTAGGACTAGTCTTTGAAGGGCTAGGGCAAGTCTCTCAGTAGGTGGCAACCTCTCAGTGGTGAGTCCTGCCCAAATAGGATGCTAGTCCAGTAGGTTATACCGGTTTGAGCTAGCAAGTTTAGTCAAGTGGACTGTGTGTTTCTGGAATGGACAACTGGTAATTTGGGGTGTATGGATGGAGGAGTATCTCACCCAGTAGGTCGTACACCTGCCTTGTGTCAATATGCTCAACATGTGACATTTTGATCGTTATATTGTCATGGGGACCAACGTATGGTGCAATGGCTACCTCTTTGAGTGATTGTATTTATTGTGCACATGTATGTTTTGGAAAGCAAAACACCACTTTTCATTTACAACATTTATTTAATGCTTGCCAGCACTTTCTTTTATGAAAATTTTACAACTTGCATACATGAACTATTTTACCTGAAACACCTAAAGCACACATGAGCTTATTGGGATTTTTATCTCACCACCTTTTATACCATGTTTTCAGGTCGATCCTGCTATGATGGTCATTAGCTAGAATGTTGCCTAAGATTTTGAAGACTCTCTATTATTTTTCTTATGTATTGTTTTTTGAGAAATTGTAGAAGACAATTATTTTTTGAATTTGCTCATTATTGTTGGGTTATAATAAGTTTAATTTTGAAGTATTTATTTTATTTTATTTTATGTGACCTCGTTATAAAAACCCCTTGTCCTGTAGATGAGGCGACGTCCCCGACCCTAATGGGCTTAGGTAGTAGGGTGTTACATATAGGCCATTTTGGGCATACATTCTAACAATCTCTCACTTGCACTAAATGGACTATGATAGTTTATGTATGCCTACCCCTATAATATCCAAGTGTCTTTTGAACATATTCTCCATCAAAGTCTGGGTAAATGGGTCCACTGGATTGTTTGCTGAGGAAATTTAATCAACCACTATCTCTTATTTTTGGATGAACTCCCAAATTAAGTGATACTTCATTTCAATGTGCTTACCCTTCCTATGGTTTCTTAGCTCTTTACCTCTAGAATTGTCACAATATATTGTTATGGGCTTGTCCATGTGTGACACAACTCCAAATTCTATGTGGAACGTCCGGAGCCAAACCACTTTTTTAGAAGTTTCTGAAGCTGTGACATACTCAGCTTCCATAGTAGAATCAGCAATATAGGATTTCTTAACACTCCTCCATGAAATAGCCCCTCCAGATAAAGTGAAGATATATCCACTAATCGATTTTCTTTTTTCTTTATCCACCTAGAAATCTGAGTAGGAACTAAGTCATTAACTCTGTAAACTAGCACATAATCCTTCATTCCCTTTACGTACTTGAGTTTATGTTTTACTGCTTGCCAATGTTCTTTCGCAAGGTTTGACTAATACCTACTAACCATTTCTACTGCAAAACAGATATCTAGCCTAGTGCAAAGCATGACATATATTAGACTTCCCTTTGTCGAGGCATAGTACTCATCCTTTCATTTTATTTTTGTGTCATAGGACACTACTAGGAAGATAAGGTCAATTCGTGCCTAAAGGGTATGATTGCTAATTTGTACTATCTATGCTAAACCTAGCCAATATCTTATCAATATAAGTAGATTGGGATAAGTCTAACATTCATTGCTTCCTATCTCTAAGAAGCATAATTCTAATTATCTAGTGAGCCTCTCCCATATCCTTTATGCTAAATTGACTAGATAGCCAAACCTTTATAGATGACAATGTTCCTATATCATTTCTAATGAGTAGAACGTCATTTACATGAAGTACCATAAAGGACACATTTTCCTATCTGACTTTCTATATACACATGGTTCATCCACATTTTGTATGAAATTATAAAACTTTACAGTCTTATCAAAATGTATGTTCCATGCTTGTGATGCTTGCTTAAGTCCATAAATGGACTTTTTAAGCTTGCAGACCACATGTTCTTGGCCTCTCGCAATAAAGCCTTCAAGCTGGAACATATAGATATATTTGCTAAGATTGTCATTAAGAAAGGCTGTCTTGACATCTATTTGCCATATCTCATTGTCATAATGACATGCGATGGCCAAGAAAATACATACGGACTTATGCTTGGCAACAAGTAAAAAGGTATCCTCATAATCTATCCCTTCTTTCTGAGTATAACCTTTTGGAACCAACCATGTTTTAAAGGTTTCCACATTTTCATCTGCACATCTCTTTCTCTTGTATACCCACTTGCATCCTATGGGTTTAATCCCTTTAGGTGCAGTGATAAGATCCCATACTTGATTAAGGTATATAGACTCAATCTCAGAATCCATTGCAGTATGCCATTTGTCCTCATCAACATCAATAATGGCTTTATCAAATATAACAAGATCTTATTCATGATGGTCAGAAACCACCTCAAAGGAATTTCTACTCCATCTCTTAGGAACTCTAGATATCCTCCCACTACGATGCAATTTAGTTGTTATGGGAATATTTGGTTATGTCTCTTTTGGTTCCTCAATTGGGATATTGAAGTTGAAATGTCAATCAACTTCTTTTCCAATTTCATATTACTCAAAACCTTAGTAGATACACTTTGTTCATCTTCCAACTACTTAGCATGAGTACCAATAAATACGTTTTACTCTTGGAGATGATAAAAGTATCCATTCCTTGTTCCTCTTGGATACCCTACAAAATAGCATAATTCTGATCTTGTGTCTACCTTACTTTCTTTAGTCAGTACGTAAGCTGGACAACCCTATGCTTTGAGATGATTCATACAAGCCTTTCTTCTAGTCCACATCTTATAGGGTATCCTAGGCACTGACTTGGAAGGTACTAAGTTCATAATATATGTTGTTGTTTCCAGAGCATATCCCTAAAATAAATAGGAAGAGTTTCATGACTTATTATGCTTCTGTCCATTTCCATCAACATTCTATTTCTTCTTTTAGGTACTCCATTCTACTGGGAAGTCACATGTGCAGTTAGCTGAGATACTATACCTTGATGTGCTAAGTAGTCCTTGAATTCACCAAGGAGATACTCTCTATAGTGAAGAGATAGGACCACAAACATCAATATGAACTAACTATAATATTTCCTTGGCTCTTTCTGCCTTTTGAGTAAAGGACCTTTTGATTATTTTACCCTTAAGATAGGATTCATACTAAGGTCATTCCTCCAATTCCAATGAGTCCAAAGACCTATTTTGGATTAACCTCTGAATCTAATTAGGATTTATAAGTCCTAATCTTAAGTGCTATAAATATGAGTTATTTGATGTGGTCTTTCTCTTCTTCTTATTAGGTTCTATCCAAGTATTATTTATTTGATTAGTTAAAGGATTAATGTAAAAAAGAATGTCATATATGTTTCCAGTGTAAATAATTTTTCCATTTCTGCTGATTGAAATACCAAAATGTAAAGAAACAGAATAACCTTTATTAATCAATCTTGAAACTGAAATCAAATTTTGTTTAAAATTAGAAACATATAAAATATCATTTAAAGCTAAAAACCTATTATAATTAAATAAAAGCTCGAAGTCGCCCACTACTTCAGCCTATACTTGTGCTCTGTTGCCCACTCTATGTTCTTGCTCTCCTCTATTAAGTCATCTTATCTTACTGTACCCCTGCAAAGAGTTACAGATATAGTTAATGGCTCCGGAGTCACCAATCCCAAGGGATCATGATCTAACCATCAAAGTAGACTTCAAGTAAATAGTAATACCTGAGGAGGACTTTGCCAAGAAGTCCAAATAATCCTTTTTAAAGTGCCCCTTCTTGCCACACTTTAAATATTTACTCATGGGCTTGGCGTTAGGCTTAGACACACTGGGCTTGGATGCCTTGGGCTGAGCATCTACGTTATTTTGGGCCTTCTTCTTCTTAAACTTCTTGGGCTAAGCCTTATTTCTGAAAGATGGTCCAGAATAAGTAACCAAAACCTTTGATAGAAGCTTCATGATTTACTTAGCAGCATGGAGTCCTTTCATCAACTCAGTCAAAGATATATTCAACTTGTTCATGATATAATTTCACTTGAATTGAGAATACGAATCTGACAAAGTCTCAAGAACTATGTCAATTTGGCTCTCAGCATCAATTATTGCCACTAGGACCTTGGCTTCCACAAAGTGAGCAATCATCTTGAGCATATACTCGTGAACTGATGCCCCCTTCACTATCCTAGTTTTTATGATTGCTCGAATAGCTTCCTACTTTCTGGGCCGGCTCTTGTCAGCAAACATGGTTTGCAATGATATATCAATGTCATATGCAGTAGGCATGTTTTTGGGCTTGTACTGGAGAACATTGGACATAGAAGCTAACAAAGAGCATCGAGCCATTTCGTCAGCTTTCCTCCATGCCTTTTCCACCTCACAATCTTGGTCTGTGGAATCTTTCCCAATTTCAGGACAGGGGTCGGTCAGAACATATTTGTACTCCTCAGCAATGAGTACTATGTTTAGATTCCTTTTCCGATTCACATAGTTAGATCTAGTTAACTTATTCTCCTTGAGAATATTGGACAAAGGATTGAAACCAAACATTTCTATTGCTTGGGAAAAAAATTCATTTAGAAAATCGTTTGTTTTTGAAAAAACATATAAAAAATGCACATTTAAAACATCATATTATTTCCATGATATGATTAAGCTATTAAAACCATTATCAAAAATATGAAAATTTTGGCTTTTAGAATAATTGACTGAGCTTTGTAGGAAGATTAACAATTTTCTAAGTTAAGTGTATAACCATCACAAATTAAATTTTCTTAATAGATAATGATCCAGAAATAGTTTCATCAATAGGATGGTCACTACTCTCACCACCTGTGGATAATCCAGCATTAATGCCTCCAATGATAGACTGACTGACACTAACACTTATCCTAGGATTTAATTATAATTCCTCTGTTAGTTCTAGATTCTTGTAGAAATCTATCCTATAGGGGGTCATGCTCAGAATGATACGAGGATAACTACAATCTCTAATAGGAACCCGTGGGGTGGTTGAAATGCTTTCCCACTTAATTTTTTGAGAAAAATAGGCTTTTAGGAAAAACAATTCTTTAAAAAACTAATTGGTTTTTATTAAATTTAGTGAAAATCCAAAAATTCGACAATTATTTTCTAAGCCAAAGATAAAACCCTTTAAGAAAATAAATTTTTAATTTTTAATTTCACTACTTAAATTTAAATCATTTTCTAGGAACTAAATTTAAAATATCTAAATTCAAAATTATTCTCCAAGTGAAGGATAAAAACCTTTGGTACAATAAACCATGAATTTATTTTTAAATTACTTTGTGCTAATTTAAAATTGTTTTCCTAAATTATTTTTCTAGAGAAAAAAATTAATTTCTCAAAAACCTTTGTACATTTGATCACAAAATTATAAATAAAATTTTTTACATGCTATTTCTAACCTTTAATTCTTATGTTACCAAATAATGGATTAAACATCATAATAATAATAAAATTAAAATGATATTGTTTTCTCCTAAGGTGGTTCCCCTTTACTAACTATTTTCACACAAATTTATTTATCAGAATAAATAAACCATTGCAAGAGAAAATAACCTCGTGTAATATGGGCCCCAAAAGAAAAGAAATTACAAGAAAAATATAAAAAATTAGCATCAAGAGAAAACTCGCGACCAGACTGCCCGAACCGTAGAACCGCTTCACGTCACCGCTAAACTATGGGTTGGTCTAATGCACTGCATTAGGAGGCTTTGTATAAGCCTCCCAAGGATCAAGGTATAAAAGCATTGATCCTCCCATAGATACTTGTAGTCCTGCTATGGCTTGGGATGGAAAAAATGCTAAAGCCACACGTAGCTGGGTTTCTCGACAGGCTCCAGTTTTCTTCCGTTTTCTTGTCGTTTTCCATTTCTCTTCAGGGGTTTTCTTCAGGCATTGATCCAAGCGCCATTTTTGTTACAAGAATTCGTACATAAATTGAAATACAATTTCAAATGTCTATGCCTTTCAAAACGAGGCGTACAAGAATTCTACAGAAAGTGATTAAAAATAAATTACATGTGCCTGTGCCTCAATGCACAAGGTGTACACAAAATTTACCCATATAAAAAACCACGAGGGATTTATACAATTGCAAAGATTATATTTTTATTAGTAAAGCAACTACTTTTTCCAGTTATTAACCCTAAGCATGCTCCTAGATTTTACCATAGCTCTGATACTACTTATAGGGTTGCATGCAAATTAAATACACAGCGGAAAATAGTAAATTAATTTTTTTTTTAGCTAAAGTCTAGGAATACTTACTTATAGGGAAATTAACTGTAATAACCGGAGTTGGATTCGGGTTCAATGGCACTTGTCGAGCAAGAACGTCTACTAATTTAGCAAAAATACCAACTAACCGTTGGCTCCTTCACATCAGACACTTAC
Organism: Voacanga thouarsii; assembly: GCA_026120185.1. Classification (NCBI taxonomy): domain Eukaryota; kingdom Viridiplantae; phylum Streptophyta; class Magnoliopsida; order Gentianales; family Apocynaceae; genus Voacanga; species Voacanga thouarsii. The sequence goes on along the minus strand of JANUWF010001246.1, from coordinate 109,115 downwards.
CACGATTGCTAGCTCTTGACCATCCAGAGTATTCTCCAACCACTAGGAACTAATATTGGTGAATGTAGACTTAGGGTGAAGGAAATTGGAACAAAAATAGAAGAGCTAAATGTTAAGAAAACGAAGGAAGAAAAATTGCCAAAACGATAAAACACTACAACCTTTTTTTTATATATATTTAGGAAAAATCGAAAGCTTCCTTTTCAATTTTGAATTTGGTCAAACCTCAGCAAGCACATGTAATGCCTATTAATAAATTAGCTTTCCTTTTTCCTTTTTTTTTCCGTTTCGATTTTTTTTTCTTTCCTTTTTTTATTTTAGGCATGTTGCGGCTCCCAAGGATTTATTTATTCCCTAAGCTGTAACTAAAAACCCGAGTAGGCTAGGGTTGTTCCTAATTAGTATAAGACTAATTAAATAGCTATCTTATTAATTAATTATTCCACTTTGGCCCAATATAAAATTACCCAAGATAATTAATTAATAAACTAATTAATTAAATTAGTTATTTTATTAATTAATTAAAATACTTGCACCTAATATAAAATTACCTAAGATAATTAATTAACAAACAAATTAATTAAATTGGCCCAATTAATTATTCTAGCTGAAATAAATAATTAATTGGACTCCTAGAATAATTCTTCCAATAATAAATTCACCTAATAAATCCATATAGTAAATAAATTTACTAAGGTTATTGGAGCTACTCTGCAGACCAAAAGACATATTGTTCTTTGCTACTAAAATGACCAAAATACCCCTGCTAACAAATAGACCTCTAATGTGCGAATATATGTAAACAAACAATCATGAATGAAATACTTTTATTGATTTTCAAAATACAGAAATACATAGATCATTTTGGGCATACATTCCAACACCAAACCCTATACTAGTAGGTAATATATGATGGCTATGGGATTGATTTGGATAGAGAAAGGGAAAACATTTTTCCAAAAAAGAAAATGGAAAATTAAAAGGTGTAAGGATTTTCACAAAATCAACAACACCTTATTTTACACCATATATACATATATATACCTTTTAATTATCACACCGCCTCTGAATTTTCTAAACCTTTTAGGAAACAATTAATGAGATATTATCTCCTAAATCCCTTCTAGAAAATAATAGTAATTTCATGGGCTTGGGATTTTTTTTTTTTCAAGAACTGCAATTAGGTCTCATAAATTATAACAAGTTTATAACTCACTTATAGGAACTTAATAATCACAATTCAACCCCAACTAATTATAACACTTTATAATTAGCCGTAATAATTATTTATTCTCACAAATTGTTATTTACTAACGTCTTGTGTACTAATTCTTTTATTGTATGTGACCCATTAGGTTTTCTAGTCAATTAGTAGCTAGTATGAACTAATTCTATAGTAATAGAATAAATAATCTTTTTAATAATTATAATTAATTTATTAATTCTAATTAGGATTAAATTTTTTTAATTCTCTAATTAATAAACCCATATTTAGCATATCATGAACGGTATCTTGCAATACATCATGATCGCCCAAAATTTTAGAAAGTCAAATGGCTTGATATGAATCTTTCAATAGCGAAACGTCAGTGCAATAAACTCCGTTAATCATATCTCATTCGGTTTAGAGTATGGAATTAATGCTAAATCCCTCCAGAATATTAATTCATTTTAGCCTGAATATTTTAGTACTTGTTCCCGAAATCTATTACTCACTATGTATATATCAATTTGAACTATTTCTAACACATAGTCCCCTTGGCCAATGACTTTGGACTAATGCTTCCTACAAGTGGCCTTAAGATATTCTGTCCTACTATTAGGAGTGGTGAATCTTTTATTAACCCTCTCAACTACTTCTGTTTACTTCAGGTTATACCCAATGTTTATCCTATAGGTGATCTTGTAAGGACTCTAGAGATTGGAATTAAAGTATAACGCTTAGCAAACAAAGTACCTTAGAGTGCTCAAGTCTAAGGGTACGTGCACATTTGCTATAACGAGATTTTGTCACTGGCACTAAACAGTTATCCATATGATTATCTTATAGTTTGGTCATCCAGTGTCCTTGTTCAAATAACAAGCATCCACGTATTAATTTCGAGTATCCTAATACTCACAGATGTGAGAACCACTGCTTGATCAAATCATGAAGTAGTATAACATGTGCTAGTCTTAGTGCATTAATGATGTCCCATCTCATTAATACTTTGACTAGGGATAATTTAAGCATAAGCACAGTTCAGTGTAGTAGGAATCTTACATCACGATCTCTGTCATGATTTTCTTAATATAGTGTTGTACTTAGGACTTTATCAGACAATTTTATACACATAAACAAATGAAACAAAAAAATTAAAAGATAAAGAATGCCTATTATTGATTTCATCTACAAAATACAATGTGCAAATGATTGTTTCTTGGCCATAATCCTAACAGTATGTCACTTTTAGAAAACACATATACATGAAAATAATGCTTATTATAAAGAATAGTTCTATGATGATTTATTCATACATAAGTATTTATGTGAAGCCTTTCATGTCTATTATGACTATAAATTAATGGCATTGAGATCTCAATGCGCAATGCTTTAGGACCTGCTATCATTAGATTAGGAGAGAATTCTGATAGATCGGTCATCTCAGGAAAGCTATCTTTTTCCAAACAAGATGACAGTTCTGTTAGTTGAGTGCAATCCTTAAATAGTAACACAATCTTCAAGGGGAGTTAAAGAATGGATGTGAGACATCTAGTCTGATTTTATGTAAGTGTTGTGTATAGATTTAGGTATAAAAATCATACAAAATGAGTACATTCCCAATCAAGTTTAAATTAAAACGTTAACCCTAAATTACACATATGAGCAAGCGTACTCATTATTAAGCATAGTATAGGGCTCAAACGATTGTCGATCCTCCAGGAACAAGTATGCATTAATCACTTCTCTTTCATTGTTTAACTGACTTAATAAAGTGAAAAGGAAGAAAAAATAAAATAATATAATATAATACATACATGTTAAGGATGGAGAATTATATAACTCAAACCATTATTTTGACAAACACAACCTTAAAGTACCCAATCATTATCATAACTAATTATTCTCTTGACATCATAAAAGATTAAGATAGATTCACTTCTTTTCCAATCCATGAAATCACCATCTTCTAGACAAATTAGCATCACATATCCTGTCTCAACTAATTCACCCAAAAGTTGTATTAAACACAATCCTTGTTTAAATTTCCATATCCTAACAAACTTAAAACATGAAATTAACCAATGAATCCATATCCTGCCAGACATCAATTAACCTTTAATTACCCAATTCTTAGCAATTAACCCCTTTTTCCAAGCAAGTTAAGAGACAACAAATATTAAATTAATGAATTGAGACCACCATCAACCCCTTTTGTCCAAGCAAGTTAATGGAAAGAGACAACCAACTGATCTCGTAATTAGCACAAGTAATTAAATACCAAGACTAATAATCAATTAATCAAAAGATCAAAATAACTCTAAAAATCATGAATACCTAAACAATGTCAAATTACAGTAAAACAACTAATACATTATTGTTCAAGAAAAAGAAAATAAAGTAAAAAAAAGCACTCATAGACAAGACTCCTTCTTCTCCCTTTGTAGACCCTCTTGCACAATCCTTTTTGATTTGGTAGAATTCCTCCTTAATTTGAGTGATTTAATGTTATGATCTGCGAATTATCTCCTTTCTCTTGTGTTTTCCCTTTATTTATAGGCTATAGAAGTACCCAATTTCGTTCCTATAGGGTTTTTGGCTGACTAGAAGTAGGAAAATACTAAAACTCTGCAAATTACCAAAAAATACGCATGAAAATCGAGGCATCGCCTTAACAACAGGGCACAGCTGGCGCCGCTTGTCCTGCCTAGGGCCAGCGCTAGTTGTGATCTATTTCTCCAGTCATTCGTCGATTTTTTCTCTATTTGCGTGCCACCCTTTCCAAAGTGCAACAGGCGCCACCTTTAGCCTCCTAGCAGGCGCCGATTTAGTTCTATTTCACTAATTTTTATCGCCTCAAAGTGCATGCCAACTGTACGTGGCCGGGCTCGGTTCCCCTCTCCTGGCAGGCGCCGCCTCTATTCTGTTTTGCGACATTTTTCTCTTATTTTATCCCTAAAATCTGAAATAATGCACAAAATACCTTTCTAAGAGTAAAATCTTAAATATGAAGGAATATGATCAGTTATTGAACAAAATGAATCACAAAATAGCCTTACATAACTAGGAAATATATGACAAATTTATGCCCTATCATATTCTCTGCACTTAGCTCTTTGCTTGTCCTCAAGAAATGTATCAAAGACAAGTAGGAAAAACACAAGTTTTCAAAAAAAAAAAAAACATTTAGTCCATTTCAAAACAATATCTTCAATTCTTTCTTTATTTCATGGCAACAAAATATACACTACTATATCTTTCATAACAAATGCAAGACTCATGTAAGTGAATAGTGACTAGTAGAACCGTCTCAATACTTAACAATATTCTCAAACCATTGGCAAGAATTTAGTTCAAAAGAAATATGCATTCCATAAGCTTACTTTTCATATACTCTTTCTAGTAATCCGAGACATATCATGATTCTACTTAGGTCAAGTAGGAATTTTAAGCTTGTAATATAAGGCTAAAGGGTTTGTAATGTAGCTTTCAAACGAAGGATATAGAAAATCAAATATCAAAGAGGATGAAAGTTTCCAAGAAAAGGATAACCCAAATGTACCAAGAAATTCCAAACTTTTCTTACTCTCCTATTCCAAAATCAATCAAAACCCATAACCTTATATGCAATTATATCATACTTCAAGCAAATCTTGCATTCTTTTTTTTTTTCTCAATAATTCTTAACTCATCATTCATTTTGCACAAGAATATCAAAAATTTCAGTAATTTTTTTTCATCTTTCTTCATGTGATCTTTCTTCTCTTTCAGCTTTTTTCACTCTTTTTCTTTCTATTTTTCTTTCCAAATGCTGCTTTTGTTTGCTTTTCAATTCATTTTTTTCAAACCTCTTCTAACAAATTTTATCTTTTCTCAAGTTCTCTTTTCTCTTATTTTTTATTTTCTTCCTCCTTGCAGAACTCCACTCAACAATGATGCAAATCTGAAAGTAACAAGTCATTACATTTACACATGCTCTCTCCTTCACAACTCCCCACTTGTACTTTTATCCATTTAGAGCAATCAAAGATTTGGAAAGTAAATCAAACTCTCATCATGAAGTAATGGACAAAGTATGATAACGGGTTTTAAGAAAGAAATTGACAATTTAGGCTCAAAATAGGCACTAGAGATAATATAAAATAGGTAGGCTTGAAAAGCTCAAACTATCCAAAGAAGGCCTATTACCATCATCCCTAAGTTAAATCATGAACGTCTTTCTTATTTCGCCTCGAGAGGTATTCAAGTAAGTTTTAGAATGCTCAATGAATTTTAGTAGAAAAACAGGTTTAAGAACAATGTAAATCATTTGATCAACAACTACTTAGTCCAAGTGTGTGCAAAAGTCATGCATAAGTCATAAATGATATAGAACATATGCTCTATGATCTATCACAAAGATATGCATTAAAAATACATCTTGAAAGTTAACCAAAAATCAAAAAAATTGTTGAAAATTTTGCAATAAAGGATATTTCAAAAGGATGGAGTATAGCAAGAAGAATGAAGTATAAAAGAATGAAGAAGAATTCTCAATCTAACCACTCCCCTACACTTAAACTAGACATTTTCCTCAATGGCCAAACAAATTGAATAAGAAAAAAGTGCCATGGGACCAAAACTAAAAAGGAAAAAGATAAAAAAAAGAAAATACTTCCATTACAGTGGGCATTCTTCTTCACAAGAGTTGAGTTCCAGCAGAAAGAGGCATTATCAAAGTACATAAAAAGAAAAATACGAAAGAAACACACCAAAGCATAAAAACTAGAAAAGAAAAATAACCAAAAAGTAAAGAAAATAGTACAAGAAAGAAAAATACCAGAAATAACTAGAAAAGGGCATGAAAATATAAAGTAAAAAAAAAACAAAAACAAAAAGAGAGTGACAAGTAGGGACACGTGTAGAACAAGCATCTCAATCCTCCCCATCATCATCATCATCAGGTGTAGAAGTGCCCTCACCACCATGCGGTCCCGGAAAACACTGTATCTATTTAGCCCACTGCTACTCCATAGTAGTCTGCCTCCAGGCAATGTTATCAATGGAGTCCCACATGTGTAACAACATCTCCGTCTGTTGGGCTAGCTGTCCTAACACTGCAGTCTCAAAGTCAGTCCTCGATTGGGACTGTGAACTACCTGCTCATGCTCGTGCTCATGATGGTGGTGGTGGGAGCTCTTTCTCCACAGGTGGTGGCGGAACTTGACCGGGATATTTGACCTCATAGGGTGTTAGCCATTTATTCCTCTCCTGGCTATACTTATACCCATAACTCATCAATGTTTGCTCCGTTACTAGGTCATACTCAGTGGTCGTCTTCATCAATTCCCCCTCAGTACTAATACCAAAGTCTCTCAGAATTTTCACGATGACTAGAGGGAAGACAAAGGCTTTGGTAGAGAGAGATGATAAACCACATCCCTAATAGATTGTATAATCAATGGGGCAAGAGGGATAGGCTAAGTGGTCATCATTCTATGCAAGATGTATATATCAATAACGCGTATCTCATTGAAATCACTTGCTCAGGGTACAACATTAAAACCGAACATGTATACTAGAGCCCTAAAGTTGGCAGCAAGATCATTGTTAGAATATAAGCTGTTAGCTTAGAAAGTATTGTGCTTGTGCAACCCTAGAGTAGCTCTAGTACCACTGGCATCCCAATCAGGGTCAAAAAGAATTTTTTTTATTATTAGTATCTACCCTTTACCAAGAATCATCATCATAAACCTGGAGTAGAATAGCTAAATGGTTTCGTGTGATGATAATGGAAGTTCCTTTTACTCTTGTCTAAATGGATAGAGGGTGTTTATTGCCCCTTTCAATCATGTTGGCATAGAATTCCTTAATGAGCATTAGGCAATAATCCCCTTTTGGATGTACTATAGGTCCCCACCTTGGCCTCCTAAACATCATTCCATGTTTGAGGGCATGGTCTAGGGTAGGTGTAAAGGTACGCTCTACAATAATCTTATTTGAAACCCTCCTATTATACAACTCCTCACATCATGGATCAATGAACTTAGCTGGCCTAAGGAACAGGGGGTCTATAGATGAAAGGCTGAGGAAGAAGAAGTCTAGCCTGTTTTGAGGTTTGTCCCCTTGCTCTAGACATATTGGCAAGTAAGCAGTAGTGAAGATAGGAGGATAAGGACAAAGAAGCTGAAAGATTTCAGAAGGGTTGTATCTCCCCCGTTTCAAACACAATACACAACTCCCACTTAAATAGCTCACAACAAAAATTCCCAAACACCTTTAAAGTATATCCTGCACCAAACACAAAAAAACTCAATCTTCTCCAATCAATCTACCACAATTTACAACACAACCTGCAAGAATAAGTATAAAAGCGCACTGTAAAGCATAAATGTGTTGAACAAACCCAATGTTTCCAAATGCTCATAACATGATCATATGAATTATGGAATCATTATGGAATTATAGTAATTAAGTGTAAGATAAGTCAAAGCCAATCTGCACTAATTACTCAATCATTATAATAGCCATAACCATACACTTAAACAAATGCAGAAACTCCCTAATGATTATGTGATGGAATTAAGTACCCAAGAAACATTAACAAATAATATAACCAATGTCATGAAGCTCAAGAGTTAATTCACAATGTAAGAGAACATTAAATTATTAGTGTTGTGCCATAGAGGTAATCACTTGTACATTGTATATGACACATTTTATTTTAATAAAAGGCATTATTTATCTTACAGTTTCTTTTGTTTACTTTAAGTAATACAACAGTTCGATAAAATCTATAGTACAACACTATTTTATGAAAATCATGATAGAGATCATAATATGGGATTCCTACTACACTGGATGGTGTTAGTATTTAAATAGTCCATAGTCATAGTATTAATGAGACAGAACATCATTAATACATTAAGACTAGCATGTGTTAGACTTCCTAATTTGATTAGGCGGTGGTTATCATAACCGCAAGTATTGAGATACTCAAAGTTAACACATGGATACTTGTTAATAGAATAAGTTCATTGGATGACCTAGCTTTGAGATGATCACATGGATAACTATTTAGTACCAATTATATAATCTCAATATAGCAAACGTGCAAGTATCCTTAGACTTGAGATCTCCAAGATACTTTGTTTGCTGAGCATTGTACCTTGATTCCAATCTCTGGAGCTCAATCGAGGGCCGCCTATGGGATGGATATTGGGTACATTGTGAGGTAAACGAAAGTAGTTGAGAGGATTAATAAAGGATTCACCACACCTAATAGTAGGGGCGAATATCTCATGGCCACTTGTAGGATATCTCACGGCCACTTGTAGGAATTACTACTCGAAAGTCCTTGGCCAAGGCGATTGTGTATTGGAAATAGTTCCAATTGATACACATGTAGAATAGTGGGTTCCTGGAACAAATACTACTGTATTCGGGCCAGAATTAATTCTGGAGGGAGTTGGCACTAATTCCGTACTCCAAACCGAATGAGATATAATATGGTGAAATGAGTTAATTGTACTGAAGTTTGTTATTGAAGGGTTCATGTCCAGCCACTTGACTTCCTGAACTCTTGGGTGGCCATGATGTGTTGTTAGATACCGCTCATGATCTGGGAATATGGGTTTATTAATTGATGAATTAATAAACCAATCCTGATTAGAATTAATAGGATTAATTCTAATTAATTATAGATTATTAATCTCAAAGACGTTTACATTAATTCATGTTCGCTACCAATTGACTGGGAAACCTAATAGGTCACACACAATAGAGGATTATATACTCAAGATGTTATTTGATAACATAGTGGGGTTGATTGAGAGAAAGAGAAATTGTTGTGAATAAATTATAATTAGTTATAATTTATCGTCCAAGTTGTAATTGTGAGAACTTGATGTTTCCAATTACAATTAGGAAATTCTAATAGGATTAGAATTCTCAATTTTTGCAGGAAAATTTCGTGTAATATATAGTATATGTAACACACGAAAAACCTTAGCTGAACAACACACAAAACAATAGCCACGAACATTCTCTCTTCTTTCTATCTCTCTCGATGTGATCTTGATCAAAGATCCCTAGCCGCCATCTTTTTCAGCTAGCACAGGAAATTTTAGTGCTTGAGTGTATTTTCTGTGTGAATTACTGTTAGAGATAATCACACACTATGATTATAGTGGTTAGACGTTCAACTCACGTGAAGGTTGATCACAAGGATGGCTGGATTGCGCCTCAACTTGAAAAAGAAATTTTTTGTTCTTCAAACGATTACCCAAAGGTAAAAAGCTGTTACCTTTACTCTCTTTATATCGTGTTTTCCACACATAGACAGGTCCTGGGATATTATCTCATTTTATTTTTCACTACGCTGTATATGATACGAGCCTGAGATACCCAACAGTGGTATCAGAGACATGCTATTTATGGTCTACGGACATTGTTTTGGCACGAAAAACTATTTTCATGTATTCGTGCTTATCTTTGTTCACTGTGAAAATCATTTTCACTTGAGTCGAAATCATTTCGAGGTTTATGGGTTGGGTCCATAGCACAATATGATTGTGTCAAAGTCACAACATATTTTGAAAAGATGCTTTCTTTGGTGCTGAAAATTTCTGCAGAAAAATGTTTTCTTGCAACATGGATGTTGCCTTCCGTTTCATCTTAATTTTCTATTTTGATTTTACTTAAACTAACAAATTGGTTGTTGATTAGATCTTCAAAACAGAAAATACTAAAGAGAATTGTTCTCACTTAAAATTTGTAGAAGAAGAAAGCATCTTAAATTGTTTTTGGAATTTTTTTGAAAAATTGCCGCCATTGTTTCAGAACACAGGTGGCGCCGGTTGATGTGTATGGACTTAGGTATAAAAATCATACAAAAACTAATCACATTCCCAATCAAGTTTACATTAAAATGTTAATCCCAAATCACACATATGAGCAAACATACTCATCATTAACCAAGCATAAGGTTCAAACAAGTGTTGATCCTCCAGGAACAAGTAGACATTAATCACCTTTCTTTCATTGTTTAACCGACTCCATAAAGCGAAAAATAAATAAAAAGAAAAGAAAAGAAAAGAAAAATAAAAATATACACATGTCAAGGATGAAGAATTATGCAATTCAAACCATCATTTGGATAAGCATGATCTTAAAGTACCCAACCTTTATCATAACTAATTATTCTCTTCGCATCATGAAGGATGAAGGTAGACTCACTTCGATGGTCAATCCATGAAATCACTATGTTCAAGATAAATTAGAATCACTTGGTCCGTCTCAACTAATTCATCCAAAAGATGCATTAAACACAATCCTTAGTTAAATTCCCTTGGTCTCAGGAAATTTAAAGTATGAAATTAATCAATGAACCCTTGGTCTCGGAAAAACATCAATTAAACTTCAATTACCAGTTCTAAGCAATCAACCCTCTTTGGTCTAGCAAGTCAATAGTCAACAGAATATGAAATTAATAAATTGAAACTACCATCAACCCTATTTGGTCCAGCAAATTAATGGAAAGAGCCAAACTACTAATCTCGTAATAAGCACAAGTAATTGAATACCAAGAATAATAACCAGTCAATCAAAATATCAGACAACTCTAGAAATCATGAATATCTAAACAACGTTGAATTACAATAAAATAATTAACATATCATTGTCAGGAAAAAGAAAACAAAGTAAAAGAAAGCACTCATAGACAAGTCTCATTCTTCTTCTTTTGAAGACCTTCTTGTACAATATTCCTTGAATTGAAGAATTCCTCATTTGACTGAGTGATTTTCTATAATGATCAATGAATTCTCCCCTTTTGCCCTTGTGTTTTTCATCTATTTATAGGCTTACAAAGTGCCTAAACTCGTAGGTACAAACTCCATTGATTACCAAAAATCGCGTAGAAAAAAATTAAGCACTGCCTTATCTTCAGGGCACAGCCGACGCCTTGGCTCTCGGAGCCGGCACTGATTGTGTTCTGCTTCTCTACTCGTTCACCGATTTTTCTCTGAATTTTGCACAATGAAGACCAAAATGCAGCCGGCGCCGCCTTGACTCTTGGAGCCGGCACCGGTTTCACTCTGTTTCACCAAATTTTCCATCACTTCGAAGTTCGTCTAATCCAGTGCATGGCCGGTGCCGATTCTAGAGCCTTAACAGGCACCGCTTCTCCTCTGTTTTATGACGTTTTTGTTTCGTTTTACCCTAAAAATCTGTAATAATAAACAAAATACCTTTCCAAGGATAAAATCTCAAATATGAAGGAATATGACTGGTTATTGAACAAAATATATCGCAAAAGAGCCTCAAATAACTAGGAAAAATATGACTAATTTAGCCCCTATCACCAGCTCCGGCCTTCAAGCCGGCGCTGATTCCATTCTGTTCGAGATGTCCAGAAATCGGTTTTGGAAAGGAATTTTTTTTTTAAAACCATAACAGAGCCGGCACTAGCTCTGGCTTCCAAACCGGCACCAGTTCTACTCTATTTGCGACTTCAAGGTATTTTAAAAAAAAAAAATCTAGAATAGGATTTTGTAAGGGAAAAATCTCATTTGATGAGAAATAAGACCTAAAAGCATTTTTTCAAAATTAGTTTTGAGACAACAATTTTTTTTCAAAATAATGATTTTGAAAATCTAAAATTAGTGCATCTTTCTAAAGTGGTAATTTTAGAATTTGTTTTGTCTTTCCAAAATAGTGATTTTGGAATGATAAAAGTATATGTTTATTTTGTTTAAGCATAGTCAACGGCATGGTGGACGGTTATGGACTAAAACCAATTATATCTGTTCATGGATTTTATAGTTTTGGTTTTTATGAAATAGGGCTTGCGTGTCCTGCCTTCTCTAGAATTCTTGTGTAATTTTCTTCACATCTAACTCCTCTCGAATGTAATTTGAGGTTTTCTCTCTTTAGGAAATTATGTAATTTGTTTACATAGGTTAGATAGGAGTAGAATTATTCTATTTTGGAGATGGTGACCAAAACAAAGCGAGAAGGTAAGACCTTCTACTTAAATTATGCATGAACACATAGGGTTAACTATATTAATTTCTTTTATGGCTCAAAGAAATTAATTTAAGAAAAGCCAATAACCATACCACGTAATCGCTTTATTACCATGATTATTAATTATGTGATTTATTAATTTTTATGCATGTCATTCAATGAAATCACTAAAAGGAATAAATCCCTTAATTAATATTAAACCTAATTCCTTCCATTAATATAGTAAGAACGAGAGTCCTTTTTCGAGACCAGGTTGTTGGGCAAACGCAAGCCTACTTAACAGTGGGCATTTTCATGCCATGGAATTAAATTCCTGATTAATGGGTTGGGTTTAACTAAATTCTTTATCCCAGTTGGGCAAACTCAAGCATAAAGAAATTTAGAGGAAAAGTTGGGGTAGCCCAAAAGGCTTTAAGATTAAAATGTATTAATCACCCAATGATCCGGTAGTTACATACGATGTAATTGGTATAGGATACCTACCAATGAACTCAAGGGTGGCTTGTTGGGCAAATCTAAGGTTATTCTTGAGGAATTTGGATACCGGTCCACTAGGAAAGCTTCCAACGGGCTTTCTTGAATCAGTAATGGGGGCTATTGGTTTGAGTAAAATAGTGGAATAAAAATGCGCTTAATTAAAGTCCTAATTATTTGCATATCATGTGCATATACAAGTAGCTAATGCTTTCTATCTTTATATCTAGGTAACTTGCTTCATGTCAACAAACCTAAACTTACGTAGCATCTTGGAAACCAACAAGTTAACCGAATCAAACTATCTCGACCGGTATAGAAATTTGAGAATCATTCTCAAATCAGAAAAGTTGCTCTACGTGCTAGATGCTCCTATTCCACCACCACTAGCCCAAGATGCTCATGCTAATGGGCATGCTATCCACAAAAGGCACAAGAAGGATAGTGATATAGCATCATATTATTATGTTGGCATCCATGACTCCTGAGTTGCAAAAACAACACAAGCATATGGATGCTCAATCGATCATTTTACATCTTCGAGAGCTGTTTGATGCCCAAGCCAGAACTGAGAGATATGAGATCTCGAAGCAACTGTTTCATTGTAAAATGGCAGATGGTTCTTCTATAGCCACTCATGGGCTAAAGTTGCTGGGCTTAGTAGAAAAGCTTAGATCTCTTGGGTTTGCAATGGATCATGACTTAAGTGTTGACTTAACTCTATAGTCTTTGCCTAATAGTTTCTCATAATCTGTTATTAACTATCAGATGAACAAGATTGAGTCCACCATTCCTGAGTTGATTAATCTTCTCAAAACTACGGAGTCCTCTATGAAGAAGGATTCCAATGCAGTTTTAACGGTAGAATCTTCCTCTTCTAAGAAAAAGTTCAAAAGAAAAAGAAGAAGGCTCTCATGAAGCCCAAAGGTGGTGTGAACAAGAAGGACACAACTACCAAGGGCCTATGCCATCAATGTGGGAAGATAGGCCACTGGAGATGCAACTATAAAGCCTACTTGGAGACCATTAAGGACAAGAAGAAAAAGGAGAAGCTTACAAGAACTTCTACTTCTTCTCCAGGTATGTTTATGATTAAGATAGATACTGCCTTTAGAAATGAGATATGGGTATTAGATACCGGATATGGATCTCATTTGTGCAATAACTTGCAGGGTCTAAAGAGTAGTAGAAGGTTAGAGAAAGGCGATGTGGACCTACGTACTGCAAATGGGGTAAAGGTTGCTGCAATTGTTGTGGGGATATATGAGCTGAACCTACCTTCGGGATTAATTCTAGAACTGCAAAACTATTATTATATACCAGTTTTAATGAAAAACATTATCTCAGTTCCGTGTTTAGACTTATATGGATTTTATTTGATATTTAAGAATAAATGTTGTTCTTTTTTATTGAATGATATTCATTATGGTTCAGCAACTCTGGTTAATGGTTTATATGTTCTTGACTTGGATAATCCAATTTTCAATATAAACAATAAGAAACCTAAAATGGATAACTCTAACACCTCTTACTTATGGCATTATCGTTTGGGTCATGTAAACAAAAATCGTGTTTCTAAGTTACACAAGCTTGGTGACTTAGGGTCATTTAATTATGAATCATATGGCACATGCGAGTCTTGTTTACTAGATAAAATGACTAAAACTCCTTTTCTAGGAAAAGGAGAACGGGCCAAGGAGTTATTAGAACTCATACATTCTGATGTATGTGGCACAATGTCAATACAAGTAAGAGGAGGTTATAACTATTTCATAACATTTATCGATGATTTCTCACGATTCAGATGTTTGTATTTAATGAAATACAAATTTAAGGCATTTGAAAGGTTGAAAGACTTCAAGAATAAAATAGAGAAAGAACTTGGCAAAAATATAAAGACTCTAAGATCTGATCGAGGAGGAGAATACTTGAGCCAAGAGTTTCTGAGTTATCTTAGAGATAATGGGATATTATCTCAATAGACTCCACCACATACACCTCAACATAACGGTGTATCTGAGAGAAAGAATCGAACCCTTCTAGACTTAGTAGGGACCATGATGGCTTCTGCAGACCAACCAAAATCGTTTTGGGGGCATGCACTAGAAACTTCTGTTTAAATATTAAACAGAGTTCCAACAAAATCGGTTAATACAACCTCATTTGAGATGTTTTTTGGTAAAAGACCAAAGTTATCTCACTTACGAGTATAGGGTTGTCCTACCTTTGTCAAAAGGCCACAGTCAGACAAACTTGATAGTAAGTCTAACAGGTGTTTGTTTGTTGGATATCCAAAAGAATCTTTCAGATATTACTTCTATCTACCCTTCAAAAATAAATTACTTTTTTCGAAGCATGCCGTCTTCTTAGAGAAGGAGCACATGCTCAAGAGGGACAGTGGGAGTAAGATTGAACTTAGTGAAGTTCATGAAGATCAAACAAATGAGGATCAACTGTCTAACCCCACGTCTATTGAGAGAATAGATGTACCTTCTAATACCCAAGAACCTCATAGATCTAGTAGGATACGTGTGGCACCTGAGAGATAAGGATTTCTCATTAGTAACCACATTGATGCATTGCTCATAGATGAAGATGAGCCTACTACCTATAGGGATGCTCTAAATAGTTCAGAATCTATCAAATGGTTTGAGACCATGAAGTCAGAGATGGATTCCATGTATGATAACCAAGTATGGACTTTGGTTGATCCACCCAAAAGAATTAAATCTATTGGGTGCAAGTGGGTTTTCAAGAAGAAAACAGATATGTATGGTAACTTAGTTACCTATAAAGTATGACTAGTGGCGAAGGGTTATTGTCAACAATATGGTATTCACTATGATGAAACCTTCTCGCCAGTAGCCATGTTGAAATTCATTATGATACTCCTAGCCATTGCTACTCATCATGATTATGAGATTTAGCAAATGGATGTGAAAATAGCTTTCCTAAATGGAAATCTAACTGAGGAAGTGCATATGACACAACTTGAGGGTTTCACATCCAATAATAGCACAAATGTATGCAAGCTGTAATGATCCATTTATGGACTTAAGAAGACTTCTAGGAGTTGGAACCTCTATTTTGATGAAACAATCAAAGAGTATGGTTTCATTCAAAACATGGATGAGCCTTATGTATACAAAAAGGTTAGTGGGAGTGCAATCGTTTTCTTACTGTTTTATGTAGATGACATATTGCTAATAGGAAATGATATACCTGTCTTGCAAACGGTTAAAATTTGGTTGTCCAAATAATTCTCCATGAAAGACCTTGGAGAAGCAACTTATATTCTTGGAATAAGGATCTATAAAAATAGATCTAAAAGGTAGCTTGGTCTTTCACAGTCTACATACATAGATAAAGTGCTAAAGAGGTTTAGCATTGATCAATTCAAATAGGGATTCTTACCCATGTCACATGGTGTAAGCCTTTTAAAGTTGATGTCTCCCAAGACACAAGTTGAAAGGGATCACATGAGTAAGATTCCATATGCCTCGATAGTTGGATCTATTATATATGCTATGATATGTACTAGGCCCGATATATCTTGTGCTCTCAGTTTGACAAGTTGATACCAATCTGACCTTGGTGAGGTTCATTGGGCAGCTGTGAAGAACATTCTAAAGTACTTACAAAGGACTAAGGATATGTTCTCGGTATATAGAGAAGGTGATTTGAAAATAAACGGCTATACTGATACCATTTTTCAATTTGACAAAAATGATTTCAAATCACAATCTAGCTATGTGTTTATGTTGTATAAAGGGGCAATAAGTTTGAAAAATTCCAAACAAGAAACTATTGCCAACTCTACGACAGAAACTAAGTACATAGCCGCTTCTGAAGCAGCAAAGGAAATAAAGATAGAGAGAGTTCCCACGAATGAGAACATAGCTGACCCACTTACGAATGCACTATCTCAAAAGAATCATGATTGTCATGTTGAGTCATTCAGTATTAGATACATGAATGATTGGCTCTAGTGCAAGTAGGAGCTTGTTAGTGTTGTGTCCTAGAGGCAATCACTTGTACATTGTATATGACACATTTTATTTTAATAAAAGACATTATTTATCTTACAGTTTCTTTTGTTTACTTTAAGTAATATAACTGTTCGATAAAGTCCATAGTACAACCCTATGTTAAGGAAATCATGATAGAGATCATAATATGGGATTCCTACTACACTGGATGGTGTTAGTATTTAAATAGTCCCTCGTCATAGTATTAATGAGACAGGACATCATCAATGCGTTAAAACTAGCATGTGTTAGACTTCCTTATTTGATCATGCTTGTTAATGGAATAAGTTCATTGAATGACCTAACTTTGAGATAATCACATGGATAACTATTTAGTGCCAGTGATTTAATCTCAATATAGCAAACGTGCAAGTATCCTTAGACTTGAGATCTCCAATGTACTTTATTTGCTGAGCATTGTACCTTGATTCCAATCTCCAGAGCTCGATTGAGGGCCACCTATTGGATGGATATTGGGTACATTATGAGGTAAACGAAAATAGTTGAGAGGGTCAATAAAGGATTCACCACTCCTAATAGTAGGGGCGAATATCTCATGGTCACTTGTAGGAATTACTACTCGAAAGTCCTTGGCCAAGGCGATTGTACATTAGAAATAGTTCCAATTGATACGCATGTAGAGTAATGGGTTCTTAGTACAAGTACTATTGTATTTGGGTCAGAATTAATTCTGCAGGGAGTTGGCACTAATTCCGTACTCCAAACCGAATGAGATATTGTATGGTGAAATGAGTTAATTGTACTGAAGTTTGTTATTGAAGGGTTCATGTCAAGCCACTTGACTTCCTAGACTCTTAGGTGGCCATGATGTGTTGCTAGATACCGCTCATGATCTGGGAATATGGATTTATTAATTGATGAATTAATAAATCAATTTTGGTTAGAATTAATTGGATTAATTCTAATTAATTATGAATTATAAATCTCAAAGACGTTTGGATTAATTCATGTTCACTACCAATTGACTGAGAAACCTAATAGGTCACACACAATAGAGGATTATATACGCAAGATGTTATTTGATAACATAGTGGGGTTGATTGAGTGAAACAGAAGTTGTGGACAAATTATAATTAGTTATAATTTGTGATCCAAGTTGTAATTGTGAGAATTTGATGTTTCCAATTACAATTAGAGAATTCTAATAGGATTAGAATTCTCAATTTTTAGAGGAAAAATTCATGTAATATATAGTATATGTAACACACAAAAAACCCTAGTTGAACAACACACAAAACAATAGCCACGAACATTCTCTCTTCTCTCTATCTCTCTTGATTTGATCTTGATCAAAGATCCCTAGCCGCCATCTTTTTCTGCTAGCACAGGAAATTTTAGTACTTGAGTGTATCCTCTGTGTCGATTACTATTAGAGATAATCACACACTGCGATTATAGTAGTTAGACGTTCAATTCACATGGAGGTTGATCTCAAGGATTGCTGGATCGCGCATCAACTTGAAAAAGAATTTTTTTTTTTCTTCGAACGATTACCCAAAGGTAAAATGTTGTTACCTTTACTCTCTTTATATCTTATTTTCCACACATAGACGGGTCCTGGGATGGTATCTCGTTTTATTTTTCGCTGCGCCGTATACGATATGAGCTTGAGATACCCAACATAAATATCCCAATTTTCGGCTAAAAATATACCCAAAATTAGAAAAATTTATCTATAACATTTTAACTGTGGGAATTCATGAAAAATCATACCTTTTATGTTCTCCTATGCATGGGCAAGCAAAAGATGCATTCTTTTTTTCAGAAATACAAGGTCTTTGCATGCGGATTAAAGATGGGGTTTTTGTGAAGAATAGAAGGTTTAGAGAATTTTGATCCATAAAATCAACAAATGAAGGATAGATTGATGTTTTAAAAGTATTTAGGAGGTGAAAAATCAAATCTTGAGAGGTTTGGAAGGAAAAGTCGGCGCCGGTTAGAGAGAATTTGAGAAGGAGTTGGAGAGTTTGAAAGAAAACATGGCCAAAATGGCCTATTTTAAGTGATTTGCCAGATAGGAGCCGGCGTCAGTTCTGGTCCTAGCCGGCGCCGATTGCAGTCTGTCTAGGACTTCGAATTTTTTTTTTTTTTCAAAAACGAAATATAAATGATGAACACGCAGCATTGATGAATAATGCAATTTAATTCATGAAGAAATAAATAAAAATGAAACAAAATGATGAAAATAAAAATTGTTCCAAATCATAAAAACTTAAAGAAAAATGACTTCAATGTTTTCCACGGCCTTGATCCCATGGATTCTCTTCAGTGTTTCCTATTAATGTCCCTGCTTGACGATCCCCAAGTAGTTTGGTAAGTTGGTTAATTTGGCTCTCCAAGTTGCGTATGGAAGCCTCAAAGTTCCTTGTTATAATGTCAATCCCTTGGAACTTAGTCTTCATTGTACTTACCAATTGGCCAATCAATTCCTCCAATAGTGGCTTGGAAGGTCCTGAATTGTTGGTCAAAGTGGGTTAGTTCCTTTGATTGCCCCCAAAGTTAAAATAACCCTGTCTAGGTTGATTTTCATTGCTCCAGAAAAAGTTAGGGTGATTTCTCCAACCAGGATTGTAAGTAGAGCTACAAGGATTGTTACTTGGATGAACATTACCTGCAAAGGCTGCTGTTTCGTAGTTTTTTTGGAGTGAACCCATATTTTGGCATTCATGATTTAGGTGCCCTTCTCCACAGAAATCACAACTTCCATTTACTACTTGGCCTTGAGGCATCACCATTTGTACCATCTTTTGAGTCAACGTATCCACTTTAGCCTCCAAAGCTGCCACAGCATCCACTTTGTGCACTCCTTGCACGCGAGCTTTAGACCATGCACTTCCCCAAGAATAGTTATTAGAAGCTAAGTTCTCAATAAGATCGAATACCCGTTCTGGGTCTTATGATTTATGGAACCCCTTGCAGAAGAGTCCAACACTTGTCGTGTTGCAAATGTAAGGCCATTCAAAAAGATGAGCATCTGCATTCCTAGCTCAAATCCGTGGTGTGGGCACTTTCTCAACATCTCCTTAAACCTCTCCCAACTTTCATACAAGGGTTTAGAATCTAATTATTCGAAGGCAAAAATTTCGTTTCTAAGTTTGGATATCCTAGCTGGAGGAAAATGTTTGGCAAGAAATTTTTCAGCTAGGGCATTCCAAGTAGTAATGGAACCTGTAGGTAAAGACTTTAGCCAAGATTTGGCTCTATCTGTCAAAGAAAAAGGAAAAAGTCTTAGATTTATGGCATCTTCAGAAACACCATTCATCTTAAAAGTATCACAAATTTCAAGAAAATAGGCGAAGTGGGCATTAGGACCTTCTTCCGGTAGCCCAGCAAATTAAACCATATTTTTGACTATCTGGATGATATTGGGCTTTATTTCGAAATTGTTTGCATCCACCCTAAGTCTAGTGATACTCGAGTCCGTGACCAAGATTGCAGGTTTTACAAAGTCATCCATGACCTTTCTGTTATTTCCAGCATTGTTGTTTTAAGCACCGTCTATATTAGCGAGTAAGTTCCGTTTGATTATCCGGCGAATTTTTGAAAATGTCCTTTCAATTTTAGGATCAAAATCTACTATCTCGCCTTTAAATTTTCAAGTTATGTACCAAGGTCACCACCTAGAAAAGACAAGAAGCAAGTTAGATAACCATAATTAACAGAACAAATTAGTAAAGTAAATGTTAGTCAAAGTTAGTATGTTAGAGTACAAAGATACAAAAGCTACAAAAGATACAAAAGATGGAACCTTTTTGTAAAAACAACAATTCTACAAACTTTACATATTTACATGGTTAAATCAACAAAATCTAAGCTTTCATGATATTGTTCCCAGGCAATGGCGCCAAAAACTTATTGTGTATAGATTTGGGTATAAAAATCATATCAAAATAAGTACATTCCCAATAAAATTTAAATTAAAACGTTAACCCCAAATTACACATATGAGTAAGCGTACTCATTATTAAGCATAGTATAGGGTTCAAACGAGTGTCGATCCTCTAGGAACAAGTATGCATTAATTACTTTTCTTTCATTGTTTAACGTACTCAATAAAGTGAAAAAGTATAAAAAAGAAAAGAATATAATATAATATAATAAATACACATTAAGGATGGAAAATTATGTAACTCAAACCATTATTTTGACAAACACAACCTTAAAGTACCTAATCATTATCATAACTAATTATTCTCTTGGCATCATGAAGGATTAAGATAGATTCACTTCTTTTACAATCCATGAAATCACTATCTTCTAGACAAATTAGCATAACATATTCTGTCTCAACTAATTCACCCAAAAGTTGTATTAAACACAATCCTTATTTAAATTTCCATATCCTAGCAAACTTAAAGCATGAAACTAACCAATGAATCCATATCCTGGCAGACATCAATTAACCTTTAATTACCCAATTCTTAGCAATTAACCCCTTTTTCCAAGCAAGTTAAGAGACAACAAATATTAAATTAATGAATTGAGACCACCATCAACCCTTTTTGTCCAAGCAAGTTAATGGAAAGAGATAACCAACTGATCTCGTAATTAGCACACGTAATTAAATACCAAGACTAATAATCAATTAATCAAAAGATCAAAGTAACTATAAAAATCATGAATACCTAAACAATGTCAAATTACAATAAAACAACTAATACATTATTATTCAAGAAAAAGAAAACAAAGTAAAAAAAAGCACTCATAGACAAGACTCCTTCTTCTCCCTTTGTAGACCCTCTTGCACAACCCTTTTTGATTTGGTAGAATTCCTCCTTAATTTGAGTGATTTAATGTTATGATCTGCGAATTTTCTCCTTTCTCTTGTGTTTTCCCTTTATTTATAGGCAATAGAAGTACCCAATTTCGTTCCTCTAGGGTTTTTGGCTGACTAGAAGTAGGAAAATACTAAAATTTTGCAAATTACCAAAAAATACGCATGAAAATCGAGGCACCGCCTTAACATCAGGGCGCAGCTAGCGCCGCTTGTCTTGCCTAGGGCCGGCGCTAGTTGTGATCTATTTCTCCAGTCATTCGTTGATTTTTTCTCTATTTGCGCGCCACTCTTTCCAAAGTGCAGCAGGCGCCACCTCTAGCCTCCTAGCAGGCGCCGATTTAATTCTATTTCACTAATTTTTATCGCCTCAAAGTGCGTGCCAATAGTACGTGGCCAGGCCCGGTTCCCCTATCCTGGCCGGCGCCACCTCTATTCTGTTTTGCGACATTTTTCTCTTATTTTATCCCTAAAAACTGAAATAATGCACAAAATACCTTTCTAAGGGTAAAATCTTAAATATGAAGGAATTTGACCAGTTATTGAACAAAATGTATCACAAAATAGCCTCACATAACTAGAAAATATATGACTAATTTATGCCCTATCAGTATGTGAGATGGTAAGGTATTCCCTCGGGAGGGATGTACACTCTAACCAGTTATTTGGCATTTTATATGTCGTCCCTATATATACGGTGTAGCCTGATCACATTAATACAGTACAGGTATATTAAGAATACACAGGATATAGATTTGTGTTGGATTCAAGACCTTTGGAAAATGAATTTGATATTCCAAAAATGTTATATATATAATTTTACCTAATAAAATATTTTATTATGCAAGCTAGTGGTTTTGTACTTACTAAATCTCCCCAATGTGGCAATGTATTTGAGATGTGAAAATTAAAGATACAAACTCACACACGTCGGACTTAGTGAGATTTTTATAATCTCACACGACTTTTCAAACCACGATTTTAGGGTTAGGTGAATCTATCAGGACTAAGGAATAGAGAACTCTTTTGTAATAGCAGTAGTCTTGATATAATACTTTTCTTTATTAACTCTAATGTTTGGAAATGTTATTTTGGAGACTTGACTCTTGCGGGATTTGTAATAGTTATAATTTGAAGTTTTTAATTTGAATTCGAAGCTTTGAAGTTTACTTATTTATCTTTCATTTATTTACCGTGTTATAAAAACCTCTAGTCATTAGGATAAGGCGACATCCCCAACCCGTTTCAGTTGCATATGTAGTGGAGTGTTACAAGCGCACTTGCTCTAATAGTAGTTTTGGTGCCTAATTTAGGAGTCGGCGTTTTATAAATTTACAACTTGATTTATTGTGAATTGAATTAATATTTTGTACACCAATATTCTATTAGGAATTCTTCATGCTAAGTCATTGTCGGGTAGTGGAAAAAAAATAAGAATTCCACATTGATTATCACATTTAAGCATAAAAAAGGGATCAACATATGTGAAGAAAATTACCTTTCATGAAGCCTCTGTGAAATAATTTTTTTTTTCTCTGTTCTGAGGCGCAATCTAGCAAAGCCTGAGCAAGGATGTAGTTTCATTCTGTAAATTCACCAAAATTCAAGTGTAGAATTGTCTCTAATAAAATCCACACGAGAATGGTGCTCAAGGGAAAAACCAGAATTTTGTGCTGGTAAAATTACTATGGTGTCTAAGGTTCTTATTTTTTTCCAGAAGAAGAAAGACGTGATACAGGAGAAGTTCACAGGGTTTTTTTTTTTTTAATTTCCTTTTTAAAAAAACTTTGTCCGTGTGGGTGATTATATATAATCATATTCCCATATTTTTTTTTGGTAATCAGAATCCATTACATATAAGGATTCTTAATTACTAATAAATATTATGATTATAGTTAATTACAATGTAGCTCACAAATTATAACTAATTATAATTTGATCACAATTACTTCTTCTTTTCACAATCAACCATGCAATGTTATCTAACAACATCTTGAGCACTCAATTCTCTATTGTGTGTGACCTATTAGGTTTCCCGGTCTATTGATTGCTAAATGTTAATCTAAATGTCTTTCCGATTAACAATCCTTAATAATTTTAGAAATAACTTATTAATTCTAATGAGGATTGATTTATTAATTCTCTAATTAATAAATCCATATTCAGCAGATCATGAGCAATATTTAGCAACATATCATGACCACAAAAAAGTCTAGAGAGTCACTCGGCTTAACATAAACTTTTCAATAACAAAACAATAGTGCACTAAACTCCTTTTACTATACAATATCTCATTCGGTTTTGGAGTACGAAAATAGTGCCGACTCCTTCCAGAATAATAAAATAATTCGAGCGCGAATATTTTAGTACTTTTTCACAGAATCCACTAATCATCATATATATCAATTGGAACCATTTCTAATATACAATGTCTTGGCCAAGGACTTCTTGAGTAGTGATTCCTACAAGTGGCCGTGAGATATCCGTTCCTACTATTAGTAGTAGCAAATCATTTATTGATCCTTTCTGTACCCAATATCCATCCCATAGGCAGTCTTGTCAGGACTCCAGAGATTGGAATCGAAGTCCAACACCACAAATAAAGCACCTTGGAGATCTCAAGTCTAAGGATACTTGCACATTTGCTATGGTGAGATTCTATCACTAGCACTAAATAGTCATCCATGTGATTATCTCATAGTCATGTTATTCAATGTACTTGTTTGAGTAACAAGCATCCATGTGTTATTTTGTGTATCATAATACTCACGAATATGAGAACTACCACCTAATCAAATCAGGAAGTATAACACGTGCTAGTCTTAACGCATTAAAGATGTTGCATCTCACTAATACTATGACTACATATAATTTAAGTATGAACACTATCTAGTGTAGTAGAAACCTCACATCATGATCTCTGCCATGATTTCATTAACAGAATGTTGTACTTGGGACTTTATCTAAAGTTAATTTACACAAACGCAAAAATAAAACAAACTGAAAGATAAAGAATGCCTTGTTTTATTTAATATTGTATAATATACAGAACACATGTGATTGCCTCTAGAGCATAACACTCACAAATTTGCACTTGCACTAGGTGCAATCATTCATGCATCGAATACCAATTGAATTAACATATCTATCATGTTTTTTTTGGGATAGTACTTTTGTAGGTGGGTCAACTATGTTTTCATTCTTGGGAATTCTCTTTATCTTTATGTCTTGTCTATATATGATTTCCCTAATCAAATGAAAATGTCTAAGTACATGTTTGGATCGCTGGTGAGACCTTGGCTCCTTTGGTTCGATAATAGCTCCATTGTTGTCATAATATAGAGATTTTTGTTCAGCAAAACTAGGAATAACTCCAAGCTCCATCACGAACTTCTTGATCTAAACAGCTTCCTTATCTGCTACAGAAGTGGCTATGTACTCCACTTCAATCGTTGAGTTGGCAAACCTACCTTGTTTGGAACTCTTCCAACTTATTGTCCCTCTACACAACATAAACATGTAGCCAGACTGTGAATTGAAATTATTTTTTTTTTAGATTGAAATCTGACATCAGTATACCCATTTATTTTCACATCACCTCCTCCATATACCAAGAATACATCCTACCTCATTCACAAGTACTTAAGAATATTCTTCACAACTGCCTAAAGACCTTTACCAAGGTCAGATTGATATCTGCTTGTCAAACTGAGAGCACAGGATATACTGGGCCTGGAGCATATCATAGCATACATGATGGATCCAATTGCAGAAGCATATAGAATCCTCTCATGTAATCCCTTTTAACTTGTGTCTTTGGAGACATCGACTTTGAAAGGCTTATCACGTGGGACATGGGTTAGAATCCCTTTTTGTTTTATTCATGCTAAACCTCTTTAACATTTTGTCTATGTATGTAGACTATGAAGATCTAGCAATCTTTTTTGACCTATCTCTATAGATCCTAATTTTAAGAATATAGATTGTTTCTTCAAGGTCTTTCATGAAGAATTTCTTGGACAACCAACCTTTTACCGACTGAATGATAGGTATATTATTTCATATTAACAATATGTCATCTACATAAAGTAATAGGAAAACTACTACACGCCCACTAACCTTCTTATAAACGCAAGGTTCATCCATATTTTGAATGAAACCAAACTCTTTGATTGTTTTATCAAAACGGATGTTCCAACTCTTAGAAGCTTGCTTAAGTCCATAAATAGACATTTGTAGCTTGCACGCTTTTATGCTATCAATGAATTTGAAACCCTCGGGTTGTGTCATATACACTTCCTCAGTCAGGTTTCCATTTAGGAAAGCTGTTTTCACATCCATTTACTAGATCTTATAATTATAATGAGTTGCAATGGCAAGGAGTATTCTGATGGATTTCAGTGTAGCAATTGGCAAGAAGGTTTCATCACAGTCAATACCATGCTATTGACGATAACCCTTAGCCACTAGTCGTGCTTCATAGGTAACTAGGTTACCATCCATATCGACTTTCTTCTTGAAAACCCATTTGCAACTAATAAGTTTAATTCCTTTGGTTGGATTAACCATAGTCCATACATAGATGTTATATATGGAATCCATCTCTGACTTCATCCTTCAAGCCATTTATCATATTTTGAATTGTTCAGAACTTTCTTGTATGTAGTAGGTTCATATCATCTATGAGCAATATGTTATTATGGCCACTAATGAGAAATCTATATCTCTCATGTGCCATGCATATCCTATTCGACTTAGGAGGTTCTTGTGTAGTTGAAGGTTCATCTATTCTCTCATTAGATACGGGATTAGATGGTTTATCCTTGTTTGTTTGTTCTTCTTGAACTTAACTAAGTTCAATTTTACTCTTATTGTCCTTTTTAAGCATTTTCTCCTTCTATAAGAAGATAGCATGTTTCCAAACAAACACTTTATTTTCGGGAGGGAGATAGAAGTAATATTTAAAAGATTCTTTCGGATAACCCACAAACAAACTTTGTCAGACTTACTGCCAAATTTGTCTGGCCGTGGCCCTTTGACAAAGACAGGGCAACCCCATACTCTCAAGTGAGATAACTTTAGTTTCTTGCTAAAGAACATCTCAAATGGGGTAGTATAAACCGTTTTAACGGAACTCTATTGAAAACATAAACAAAAGTCTCTAGTGCATACCCCCAAAATAATTTTGGCAAGTTTGCAGAAGCCATTATGGTCCGTACCATATCTAGAAGGGTTTGATTTCTTCTCCCAAATACACTAGTATGTTGAGGTATATATGGTGGAGTCTATTGAGATATTATCCCATTATCTCTAAGATAATCTTGAAACTCTTAGCTTATGTATTTACCCCCTTCATCAGATCTTAGAGTCTTAATACTTTTTCTAAGTTGTTTCTCCACGTCATTCTTGAAGTCTTAGAACTTTTCAAAAGCTTCAGATTTATATTGCATTAAATACAAATACCCATATCGTGAATAATAATCGATAAAGGTTATAAAATAGCATAACCTCCTCATGATGATTGTATAGACATTGGGCTACATACATCAAAATATATAAGTACTAGTGATGCTCTGGCCCCTTCTCTTTTTCCCAAAAAAAAAAAAAATTGAGTTTTAGCCATTTTACCAATTAAAGAAGACTCAAATGCGCCATATAATTCATAATCAAATAACTCAAAGTCACCTATCTTGTGTAACTTAGAAACACGATTCTCATTTATATGGCCTAAATGACAATGCTATAAATAAGATGAGATTGAAATATCTATCCTAGGTTTCTTATTGTTTACATTGAGGATTGGATTATCTATGTCTAGAACATATAAAGTATTAACCAAAGTCACTGAACTATAATAAATATCATTCAATAAAAAAGAATAATATTTATTCTAAAAAAATTAAATGAAATCCATATAAGTGTATACACACAAATGAGATAATGTTTTTCAATGAAACTGTTACAAAATAACAGTTTTGTAGTTCTAAAACTAATCTTGAATGTAGGTTTAGCTCGTACGTCCCCACAGCAAGTGTAGCAACCTTTCCTCTATTTCTAGTGCGTAGGTGCATGTTACCCTTCTCAAGCCTTCTACTATCCTTTAGTCCTTGCAAGTTATTGCAGAAATGAATCCACATCCAGTGTCTAATACCCATATCTCATTTCTAAAGGTAGTATTAACCTCAATCATAAACATACCAGGAGTAGAAGTAGAAGTGCCTGCAAGCTTCTCATTCTACTTTTTTTCCTTGACAGTTTCCAAGTAGGCTTTGCAGTTGCGCCTCCAATGATCCATCTTTCCACAATGACGGCATGGGCCTTTAGTGGCTGCCTTCTTCTTTTTCACACCACCTTTGGGCTTTGTAGAAGCCTTCTTCTTCTTCTTAGCATCCTTCTTCCTAGAAGAGGAAGATTCTACTAACATAACTGCATTGGAATCTTTCTTTATAGAAGACTCCGCAGTTTTAAGTAGATTGATCAACTAGGGTATGGTTGACTCAATCTTGTTCATCTAATAGTTAATCACAAATTATGAAAAATTACTTGGCAAAGATTGCAAAATTAAGTCGATACTTAATTCATTATTCATTACAAAAACAAGAGATCCGAGCTTCTCAATTAAATTCAATATCTTCAGCGCGTGAGTGCCCATAGAAGTACCCTCAACCATCTTTGAACGGAACAATTATTTTGATATCTCATATCTTTCCATTCTGGCTTGGGCATCAACCAGCTCTAAAAAATGCAAGATAATCAAGTTAGCATTCATACGCTCGTGTTGTTTTTGCAGTTCAGGGGTCATTGATGCAAACATCACACAGGATGTCATGTCACTATCCTCTTTATGTTTCTTGTGGACAACATGCTTAATATGAGCATCTTGAGCTGCTGGTGACGGAATAGGATCCTCTAACACGTAGAACAACTTTTCTGACTTGAGGACAATTCTCAAGTTTCTATACCAGTCGAGAAAGTTTATTTCAGTTAATTTGTTAGTTTCCAAGATGCTACGTAGGTTTAGGTTGGTTGACATGATGCAGATGACCTAGTTATAAAGATAGAAAAAATTAGCTAACTATATATGCACATGTAATGCAGATAATTAGGTCTTTAATTAAGCTCTTTGTTATTCCAATATTTTAATCAGACCAATAGCCCCCTCTATGGATTCGGGAAAGCCAGTTCGAGGCTTTCCCAGTGGATCGGTATCCAAATTCCTTAAGAATGACCTTAGGTTTGCCCAACAAGCCACCCTTAAGTTCAATGGTAGGTATGTAGTACAAATTACATCATTTGTAATTATTAGATCTTTAGGTGATTAACATCTTCTAATCATAAAGCTTTTAAGCTAACCCAATCTTGCCTCTAATTTTCTTTATGCTTGAGTTAGCCTAACCAAGATAAAGAAATTAGTTAATCCCAACCCATTAATCAAGAATTTAAAATTTCATAACTTGAACATGCCCAATGTCAAGTAGGCTTGGACAAGCCCAGAAACTTAGTCTCAAAAAATGATTCTCATTCTTACTCTGTTAATGGAAGGCATTATGTTTAATTTTGCTTGAGGGATTTGTGATATTTGTGTCTTAACATAGCATGCATAATATAATCATATCCATACATTGCATAATAATAATATGGTTTGGTTATGCAGTTTACTATATTAATTTCCTTGAGCCACAAAGGAAATTAATTTGGCCAATCCTAAGTGTTCATGCATGATATAAAGAGAAAACCTTACCATCCTCCTTTTTTGTCTTGATCATCTTCTCATCAACATGTAATAAATTCTATTCTATTTAAACTATGTAATCTAATTATATAATATTCTAATAAAAAAACCTCGAATTACATTCGAGGGGAGTTTAGATGAAAAGAGAAATTTACACAAGAAAATAGAGAAGGCAAGACTCGAAGGCCCTATTTAATTCAAAACCAAAGCATTAAAATGCATGAACAATTTAATTGGGTCCAATAATCCATAACCAAACCACCGTGCTAATTTTATACTCAAAATAAAATTAAACATAGCAAATAATTCCAAAATCACTATTTTGGAATAATTGAATAAGTTCTAAAATCAATATTTTTTAACATATATTAATTTCTAAAATTAATTCCAAAATCACTATTTTAGAAAAATATATCAATTGCTAAAATCATATTTTAGGAATAAAAATAAAATAATATATCATCTAAAATCATTATTTTAGAAAATATATTAATTGAAAAAATCATATTTTAGGAATTAAAATCATATATATAATTTAAAATCAATATTTTAGAAAACATATTAATTGATAAAATCATATTTTAGGAATTAAATAATACATAATCTAAAATCAATATTTTAGAAAAGTATATTATTTTTCCTATACCTTGATCTTTTGCAAAAATTTTATTAGTCCCAAAATTACTAACTTAAGAAAATTTAGGTACCAAGTGAAAAGAAAAAAAAAAACATCCGTGGGCTATTGCAAGAAGACAAACGAAATGAAAGGAAAAGACAATTTTTTTTTTTTTAATATGAAATAGGATTGCATCCTGGGAAGGATGTGTATGATACTTCCCAGGATGCACAGCCATCTCACGTGAGCCGCGAGTCCGATCTGGTAGCCAAACCATGTGAGCCGTGGCTTGGCTCCTTGTGAGCCACAGCTTGGGGCAATATGTGTGTGTGTGTGTGTGTGTGTGTGTGTGTGTGTGTGTGTGTGTGTGTGTGGTTCCATCATCTTCTCTATAAACGATTTCTAGGAAAACTTCAAGTCTTCTGCGACAACTTCAGAGAACAATTCTCTAATGCAATCTAATCTCTTTTTGTTTTTTTTTTTTTTGTTTTTCATTTGTATTAACTTATTCAAAGGAAAACTTCAATCCAGTAAAACAAAACAAAAAACATGTGTTTTTCCAGAAAATATATTTTTCTGTTTAGTTGAAGACATACCCAGAAAAAAAATTTTCTACAAGAATTAACATGTTAATTCTTGTTATTAAATAATACGTAACTTTTACAAAAAGATGTTCGATGCAACGACAGCCCACAAAATCAATTTTTTTTTCACAAACAACTCTCGTGAAAACAGTTTTTCACAAAGGACACAGAGGCAACAATGAAACATATTTCATGGCGAAAATCCAACTTATTAACACATAAACGAAGGCTCTGATACCACATATAGGAGTTCTTCATGCAAAGTCATTGTTGCACAGTAGAAAAAAACAAGAATTCCACACCGAGGATCATATTTATGCAGCAAAAGGGATCAAAATAAGTGAAAAAAATTATCTTACATGAAGCCTCTGTGAAACAACTTTTTTTTTCTCTATCCTGAGCTGAAGTCCAGCACAGCTTGAGAATAGTTTCACTTTCTTTTTGTCAATTCACCACAATTCAAATGTAGGATTGTCTCTAATAAAATACACATGAGAATTGTGCTCAAGGAAAAAACCAGAATTTTGTGCACGCAAAATTACTATGGCGGCAAGGGTTCTTATTGTTTTCCAGAAGAAGAAAAACATGATACAAGATGAGTTCACATTGTTTTTTTTTTTTAACTTCTGTGAAAAAAAAAAAAAAAACTTTGTCTGTGTGTGTAATTATATATATTCATAATCCCATGTTTTTTTTTTCGTAATTGGAATCGATTACATACACGGAATCTTAATTACTAATAAATATTATGATTATAGTTAATTACAATGTAGCCTACAAATTATAGCTAATTATAAATTGACCACAATTACTTCTTCTTTTCACAATCAAACATGTAATATCATCGAATTACATCTTGAGGACTCAATTCTCTATTGTGTGTGACCTATTAAATTTCCCGGTCTATTGGTAGCTAAATATGAATTAATCTAAACGTCTTTAAGATTAATAATCTTTAATAATTTTAAAATTAACTTATTAATTCTAATAATGATTGATTTATTAATTATCTAATTAATAAATCCAAATTCAACTGATCATTAGTGGTATCTAGCAACACATCATGACCACCCAAAAGTCCAGAAAGTCAAGTGGCTTGACATGAACCTTTCAATGCAAATAACAGTGTAAAAAACCCCTTTCACCATACAATATCTCATTCGGTTTGGAGTACGAAATTAGTGCCAACTCCTTCTAGAATAATTAAATAATTTTAGCCCAAATATTTTAGTACTTGTTCCCGGAATCCATTACTCATCATATGTATCAATTGGAACTATTTCCAACATACAATGGCCTTGGCTAAGGACTTCTCGAGTAGTGATTCCTACAAGTGGTCATGAGATCTTCGATCATACTATTAGGAGTGGCGAATCTTTTATTAATCTTCTCAACTACTTTTATTTGCTTCATGTTATACCCAATATCTATCTCGTATGCTATCTTGTGAGGACTTCAGAGATTACAATCAAAGTACAACACTTAGGAAATAAAGCACCTTGGAGATCTCAAGTTTAAGGATACTTTCATATTTGCTACGGTGAGATTCTACCACCGGCACTAAATAGTTATCCATGTGATTATCTCATAGTCAGGTCATCCAATATAGTTGTTCAAGTAACACGCATCCATGTGTTGACTTTGAGTATTACAATATTCACATATGTGAGAACCACCACCTGATCAAATTAGGAAGTATAACATGTACTTGCCTTAAAGCATTAAAGATGCCCAGCTCATTAATACTATGACTAGGGATAATTTAAGTATGAATACTATCTAGTGTAGTAGAAACCTCACATTAAGATCTCTATCATGGTATCCTAAAAATAGTATTGCACTTGGGACTTTATTTAACAGTTATTTTACATGAAAGCATAAATAAAATAAATTGAAAGATACCTTATTTTATTTAATAATGTACAATATATAGAATGCATGCAATTGCCTCTAGGGCATAACACTAACATGGTTTAACTTTTACCTTAGTAGAAAAAAATTTTAGGTGAGAAATGGGTAAAAATGAGGAGAATATTAGGACCTAGAATTTTAAGTCTAGATATTTAGAGATAAAATAATTTTGTGGCTAATCTATAACTATTTGATACATGACAAATCTGTGAATAACCATGCATAATATTTGTGTGTGTGTGTGTGTGTATTTATATGTATGTATGTATGTATGTATGTATGTATGTATGTATGTATGTATGTATGTATGTATGTATGTATGTATGTATGTATGTATGTATGTATGTATGTATGTATGTATGTATTTATGTATGTATGTGTGTGTGTGTGTGTGTGTGTGTGTGTGTGTGTGTGTGTGTGTGTGTGTGTGTGTGTGTGTGTGTCAAAAATTTAAATATGTGGCTATATGTGATGAATATGCTAATTCAAGGCTAAGTAATCCACTATTAGACATAAACAGTTTTCAATTTTTCCTACATTAAGTACTTATTTTTTAAAAAAGTTAATTCAAGTAATATCTGATCATGTTTTCACATCTAATCCAAAATAGTACAAAAAATTTATCAATATGCTCTAGTATAATGCACCTAAAAACTACCTCAACCAATGAATTTAAAAGATTTAATTTTTTAAATTGGCATTAGCACCATAACTATATCCACTTCTAATGGTGGTTGTTATGACATCCAACTTGTTTCCTCCAATTCATTTGGTGAGAGATCTTCCAACACGTGTATGTGCTCCACTGAGATATGAATGGTTGAGATGAAGTCTTGTTTTGTAATACTTTTTTATCGTGTTACTCTAAAATTGTAGTGGGACATTGATAGAGGCTAAATTAGTCATACTTTTCCTAGTTATTTGAGGTTTTTTTGTGATACATTTTGTTCAATAACTAGTTATATTCCTTCATATTTAAGATTTTACCCTTGGAAAGGTATTTTGTTCATTATTTCAGATTTTTAGGGTAAAACGAAACAAAAATGTCGCAAAATAGACGAGAAGCAGTGCTGCTAGGGCTCTAGAACCGGTGCCGGCCATGAACTATTGATGCGAACTTCGAAGTGACGAAAAAATTGCTGAGATAGAGCAAAACAGAGTCAAACCAACACCGGCTACAAGAGTCAAGGTGGTGCCCGCAGCATTCTGGTCTTCATCATGTGAAATTCGGAGAAAAATCGGTAAACAAGTAGAGAAGAAGAACACAACCGGCGCCGGCTGTGCCCTGAAGTTAAGGCGGTGCTTATTTTTTTCTACGCGATTTTTGATAATCTGTGGAGTTTTAGTAACTTCCAACTTCTACTCAGCCAAGAACATTACACCAACGAGTTCAGGCACCTCCCAAGCCTATAAATACATGGAAAACACAAGGGAAAAAGAGGGGAATTCATTGATTATCATAGAAAATCACTCAATCTAAGGAGGAATTCTTCAATTCAAGGAGGGTTGTGCAAGAAGGTCTTCAAAGGAAGAAGGAGGAGGCTTGTCTATGAGTGCTTTCTTTTACTTTGTTTTCTTTCTCTTGAACAATGATGTGTTAATTGTTTTATTGTAATTCGACATTGTTTTATATATTCATGATTTTTAGAGTTATTTGATCTCTTGATTAATTGATTGTTCTTCTTGGTATTTAATTACTTGGGCGTATTACAGGATTAATTGGTTGTTTCTTTTCATTAACTTGCTTGACCAAAGAGGTTAATAGTGGTTGCAATTGATTAATTTCATATTTATTGGCTGTTAACTTGCTAGACCAAAGAGGTTAATTACTAAGGATTGAGTAATTAAAGGTTAATTGATGTTTGCTAGACCATGGATTCATTAATTAATTTCATGTTTTAAATTTGCCAGACCAAGGAAATTTAATCAAGGATTGTGTTTAATGCATCTTGTGGATGAATTAGTTGAGACAGACCAAGTGATGCTAATTTATCTTAATCCTTCATGGTGCCAAGAGAATGATTACTTATGATAATGGTTAGGTACTCTAAGATTATATTTATCTAAACAGTTGTTTGAGTTACGTACTTCTTCATCCTTGATATGTATATATTTTTGTTTTTATTTTCCTTTGTTTAATTTTATTCTATTTTCACTTAATTGAGTCGGTTAAACAATGAATGAAAGGTAATTAATATCTACTTGTTCCTTGAGGATCGACACTCGTTTGAACCCTATGCTCGGTTAATAATGAGTATGCTTGCTGATAAGTGTGATTTGGGTTGAACGTTTTAATTTAAACTTGATTGGGAATGTGCTTAGTTTTTATATAATTTTTACACCCAAGTCCGGACACATTAAGTTTTTGGCGCTGTTGTCGGGAAACAATAGTATGAAAGCTTGGATTTTGTTGATTTAACCATGTAAATATGTAAATACGTAAATATGTAAATTATGTATAATTGTTCTTTCCGCCAAAAGGTGCTATCTTTTGTATTTTGTGTATCTGTGTATACCCTTGTAATCTAACCCACTAACTTTGACTATGTTCTATTGACTAACTTTGTATTCTTTTTAATTTTTTACTAATTATGAATTTTGTTATCTAAGTTTCATCTTGTCATTGCTAGGTGTTAGCCTTGGTACATGATCCAATGACCTGAAGGCGATATAGTGGATTTCGTTTTGTTTCATTTTTATTTCTTTCTTCATGGTTTAAATTGCATTATTCATCATTGCTGCATGTTTATCATTTTTATTTCGTTTTCCAACAAAAAAAAAAAAAAAACACACATTAGTGTATTGATGATAGATTGGCAAAATTACAAGCTAACATTGATGTTTTTAGTGAGACGTCACTAAAAGCATTGGTGAATTCTTTTGTTGCCAATACAAATTCATCTGTTCAGTGGCATGAAGAAGCTTCCCAACGATTATGCGATCAAAGAAAATAATTAGTTAAGATTGTTGAGGAGATTCAGGAGTTCATGCTAGCCTGTATAGGTGACCATGGAACAAAAAGAGCGGCTATGAGGGACAATTGCATGCTGTGGCAAGAAAGGTATTTGATTCTACTCAATGTGCTCTTAATTCTAATATTTCTTTGTCACATAATTTCTTAGGCTCCTCCCACTTCTTGGAGAACATTGTTCCTAATGATGATGTACGAAGTTTAACGTGCCTCAAGAAGTTGGATTTATCATTCATTCTAAGAAACCTTTTGAGGATGTTGACGAATTCTACCCTTCACCCCAATCTCAAGGAAGTAACTTGGTATTTGTAGAAGCATTGAAAAGTAAGGATTTCCCAATCCCATCTTTAAAAACTCAAACATAAGTTTAAAGGGATATTTTAAATTGTAAAAATTCTTTTGAAGGGTTAATCGGTGATTTCAAACTTGATACATTCTTTAGAAACCATGTTCACGTATATGTTGACAACAATATTTGTGTATCTAAAGAAATGTTAGACAAAGAGGTTTATATGTTTTGCTTTAGTGAAAAAACAAAATTATTTTCATGAACCTTCCATTTTTCAAAATCCTCTATTCTACATTCTACATTCATCGTGCCTATCTTCTATTTTGAGCTTTAATTTCTTTCCAAAAGGTTCGCTGAGGAAGCATGATGGGTGTAGAGAGTTTTTGCTTTATTTTTATTATTTTAGTCTTTTTCTTTAGTTTTTTTTCTTTTATTTAGGTATGTTTTTATTTTATTATTGTTTTCCATGTGCTTTTATTTGTGTTTTGTTTTATAGGCATAAAGTCCTCTTGGACGAGCCCTTCTCTTTACCTCAAGTTTGGATATGTATTGGAGCATTATTACACTTGGGCAGTATTAGTTAAACTTTCTAACCCCTTAATATTTTTAGTCCCTTTGGAGATACTTTCTTGTGTTTAATTTTTTCCAATGAGGACATTGACCAATTTATGTGTGGGGGAGGGGTTTGGTGATATACTTTCTCCAAGTTTTTATTAATTTTATTTTGAGCACATAGTTTGGACAATTGGAGCTACACTGTAATGGCAGTATTTTCTTTCTTATCTTTTCCTCTTTATTTTTGGTCCCATGGTATGGTTTATTCCTTGTTATATTTATTTGGCCATTGAGGACAATGTCCAGTTTAAGTGTGGGAGAGTGATTTGATTGACAAGTCTTCTATGCATATACCTTAGCCTTCTTGGGAGCAAACATTTTTAGCAAAATTTTCAAAATTTTTTTCTAATTTTCTTTGCAATTTCAAGCTATATTTTTAGTGCATGTCTTTATGATGGATTATAGAGCATATGTTCTATATCGTTTATAGCTTATGCATGACTTTTTGCACGCACTTGGACAAAGTAGTTCTTGATCAAATGTTTTGCATTATTCTTAAACCTGTTTTTCTACTAAAATTCATGGAGCATTCTAGAACTTACTTGAATACCTCTTGAAGCGAAATAAGAAAGACAGTCGTGATTTAACTTAGGGATGACGGTAATAGGTCTTCTTTGGATAGTTTGAGCTTTTCAATCCTACCTATTGTCATATTATCCCTAGTGCCTATTTTGAGCCTAAATTTTTTATTTCTTTCTTTAAAACCCGTCACAGTATTTTGTCCATTGCTTGTGCTGAGAGTTTGAATAATTTTTCAAAGTTTTATGCTCTTGATGGATGAAAGTATATGTATGAGTATGTTGAGAAAGAATGTTAGGATAAAGATCATGACTTGTGTCTTTCAGTCATGGATCAATAATGAGTTGAGCTAGGAAAAGAAAAGCAATAGTAAGAATGAAAGAAAGAAGTTGAAAAAGAGAGAAAAGGAAAGAGAGGAATTGAAAAAAAAAAACAACAAGCTGATAGAAAGAAAGAAAAGAAAGCGAAATAAAAAGAAAACCAAAACAGCAGCAGTGAAGGAAAAGACAAGTGAAAGAAGAAGAAAAGAAAGATCACAAAAGGAATGGTGATTGAGTTGTAAAAGTTCAGTTCATATAATGTACTTAACACCAGTGCTGGAAATTTAAGTGATCTTGTGAAAGAAATAGAGAAGAGTTGATGAGAAAAAAGAAAAAAAGAGAAAAAATTGCAGGATTTGCTTAAGTGGAGTTGTAATTGCTGAATAAGGTTATGGTTTAATTGATTTTTGGAATAGGAGAGTAAGAAGAGTTGAAAATTATTGAGTCATTTTATTTATCCTTTTCTTGCTCACTTTCAGTTTCTTTACTATTTGATTCTCCTATATTCTTCATTTCATAAGCTACATTACAAGCCTTTAGCCTTACATTACAAGCTTAAAAGTCCTACTTGATCTAAGTAGAATTAGGATCTAAGCCTTTAACCTTACATTACAAGCTTAAAAGTTCTCCACAGCCGGCTCATTTTCTCTTGCCTTCAACCTTCCTTTTGTGCTACTTTGATGCTCCACACAAATTGTTGTTCAAGCCTTGATCTTTTTTGCCCTTCTTTGATCTTCCATCACTTGACAACTTTCTTGATTCTTGATTTATCTTCTTCAGGGTCTTCCAATCTTCTTTTTGGCACCCATTTCTTGATAATCTTCATAACCATGGGCTTGGTGGCTTGTGTTGCTTAGATCCTCCATTGAAAACCTTAATAATTTGACCTTTTTCTTGGTACCATATAATTTGGTTTGAATCTCTATCCTCCTCCTTTAACTTTAGCTTATTACTTGGGTGGATTCCTAGCATTTCTCCCTTCTTGAAGATGATTTGTCCTTGAATTAACACCTGCGTAAGATCTCAAACAAAAATCTTTTTGTGAAGATAAAAATACAAGTTTATGTTCTCCCACATAAAACTCATTTTTCCCTTCATCTTCACATTTCTTCTTTGTAGTGTCTCTCACGTTATTTTCACTCTTCAAGCACCAGAAGGTCTCATTTACTTTGTCTCCCTCCTCACTCTTTTTCCTTTTCACTTCTTTTGCACCCTCTTGTTTTGAAGTTTCCTTAAGCTCTTCTTATTTTCTCTCTTTTGGAAGCTTAAAATAAAATGTGAAGCATGCATATAAAGATAAAAAAGAAACCAAAAAGTAGAACACAGTGGAAGGAAAAAAAAAATTTAATACCTCTATCCTTTGATATTTTCTTTGGTGCTGAAAAGGATGATTGAACCACAGGGATCTCTCTAGCACTCATTAATGCTTGTGGATCAAATCCCTCTATCCAACTATTCCACCTTGGCATGAACACACAAGCCTTTTGAAACTTAGAATATTCCTATGCCTAAGTCGTGTTGGTGAAATAAATCAAGCGAGGAAACAAGTCTCTAGCTCTCTTAACTCCCTGCTATCAATTAGCAGTATCAAGAGGAAAACAAGAAGAAAAATGAGAGAAAATACTAATAGATAGAAGGCTTGTCTTTTTTTTCATTCACAGAAGTATATATAATGATACACATGGTTTTTTCTTGATAACAAAAAACACGAGGGTTATTGTATTTCAAAACACCTGGATGTTATCAACAGAATATGTTTAGCGCATCGTAAACTCTTTTGTCCTATGAATAACAAAACCTTTTTGGTTCAGGCTATTAGGCCATAAATATTTTTATTATTTTTCCTTAGTCCCAATGAGCCCATAAATAATAAGCATTAATTATTTATTTTTTGAGCTTATAAAAAATCCAATAAATAATTAATAAGCCCAAATAGACCGAAATAATTATTCAAACTTTATATCTAGTTCAGGCCCAGATTAATTTCTTCCAATTATTCAATATGGGCTTAGATCATGAATAATTAATTAACCAATTAAACTAGATAATAAATTTAACTTAATTTCTCTCGACCTTTTATTGTATTCCTGTCCAATTATAGGTTAGACTTCTTGAATAAAATAAAATCATCTTTAACTGAGACAATTTTCTCAACCCAAAATTAATAAGGAGTTACGGGCTATTTCGAGGATCAAAAAGATATATCGCATTGGCTACTAAAATCACCAAAATACCTCTACTATATAAATAACAATATTTTACATTTTAAATATTTTTTAATATCACCATAAGGAAATATTGACTTCAAGAACAATGATGTGTTACTAATGTCTCTGACCTATAAGTGTAATGACTAAAATACCCCTCTACACATCGCTGTTTATTTAGAGATAAAGAGATGTACTAACACCTCTCTAAAAGACTTTTACCATTGTTAGGCGTCTAGTCCAATGATCCACGACTTCTTGAAATATTCACTTTCTAAGGAAGCTACCCTAAAGTAAATATCCAAGTCATGTTCCCTAAGGCCCTGGATATTTAGATCATTCATACAACAACAAGGGGCGATATATCATTGAAGCTATCTTGTACAAGTCAAGCTTTACTAACTAATTATATATACCCAACATACATGTATATTGGTCCTATAATAGAACCTCAACTATAGTACATCAAATCATACACTTCCAGCATCATTAGACCACTAACTCATACTCAAGCTGTAGAGTTTAAGTCCACACTGTAGTAGTTGTCTAGGTTTTTACTATATAATACTTTTAGAAATTACAACTATAGGTCTAGTATTGCGTATTCGAAATATACTAGCATTATGAAATGAGAAGACTACTCATTGGCTAAAGGTAAGCCATACTGTTAGCAATGTGCCCTAGAGATAATTACTTGTACTTTGTATATAACACATTTTTTTTATAAGATAAGGAATTATTTATCTTTCAGTTTTTTTTCTTTACTTTCATGTAAAGTAATTGTTACATAAAGTCCCTAATACAATACTGTGTTAACGAAATCATGATAGAGATCATGATATGAGATTCCTATTACACTGTATAGTATTAGTAATTAAATAATCCCTAGTCGTACTATTAATGAGATTGCACATCATTAATGTGTTAAGACTAGCACGTGTTAGACTTTTTGATCTGATTAGGTGGTGGTTCTCACATCTGTGAGTATTGTGATACTCAAATTTAACATGTGGATGCTTGTTAATAGAACAAGTACAATAGATGACCTAGCAATGAGATAATCACATGGATAACTATTCAGTGCTAGTGATAAAATCTCGCTATAGCAAATGTGCAAGTATCATTAGACTTGAGATCTCCAAAGTACTTTCTTTGCTGAGCATTATACTTTGATTCCAATCCCTGAAGCCAGATTGAGGGCCACCTATCGAATGGATATTGGGTACAATATGAGGTAACGAAAGCAGTTAAGAGAGTTAATAAAGGATTCACCACTCTAAATAGTAGGGGCTAATATCTTATGGCCACTTGTTGGAATTACTACTCGTAAAATCCTTGACCAAGGTGATTATGTATTGGAATAGTTCCAATTGATACACATATAGAGTAGTGGATTTTTGGTACAAGTACTATTATATTCGGGCCAGAATTAATTTATATTCTAGAGGGAGTTAGCACTAATTCCGTATTCCAAACTGGGTGAGATATTGTATGGTGAAAGGAATTTATTGTACTATAGTTTGTTATTGAAATGTTCATGTCAAGCCACTTGACTTTCTAAACTCTTAGGTGGTCATGATATGTTGCTACTTACTGCTCATGATCTGTTGAATATGGATTTATTAATTTATGAATTAATAAACCAATCATGATTAGAATTAATAGGCTAATTCTAAATTGTTAAGGATTATTAATCTCAAAGACGTTTGGATTAATTCATATTTGCTATAAATGGACTGGGAAATATAATAGATCACACACAATAGAGGCTCATGTACTCGAGATGTTATTTGATAACATTGTGGGGTAAATTGTAAAGAGCATAAGTTTTTTAGGCCAAATTATAATTAGTTATAATTTTTTGGGCAAATAGTAATTGTGAGAACTTGTAGGTGCCAATTATAATTAAAGAACTCTAATTCTTTTAGAATTCAAATGGACGTGTGATCAGCGGCTATTTTCTGGGATTTTTCCTTTAGAATAGACCGTGGTTGTTTGATCAAATAGAGACACAAAGAAAAATTATTTTTCTTGGGTTTTCGATACACACATTTTTTTGCTCTCTCTCTCTCTCTCATTTTTCTTTTGTACACAGAAACAAACCCTAGCCATCAAGAGAGTCTTCTAGTAGAGACTCGCTTTGATTTTCTTGAGTCCCTCGTGTGGATACTATTAAAGCCAACCTCACACTGAGATTGGAGTGGCTCGTCTTGGAAGCCGGGTAGGCTGGTTTTGGAATGAGTGTATTTGGATTGCTCCTCAGTCATTCAAAGTGAAGGAAAAAAATTTTGAACAACAATAGTAAAACCCATGCTTATTTCTTTTACCTGTTTAAATAATATGCATGTGATCTTAGGCTGGGATTTCTATTTTTCCATTGCTATAAGTTTTATAGAATTTTTGAAAACCCTTCATATTCTATATTTACAATTCATAACACAATAACCTTACCATGATGAGATTGCATTTCTCATCATTTGTTTAAGAACGATAGTTTATTTGTTAAGTAACCCATAGTCCATACATTATTGTGAAAAACCTACATTCACATGAACAATTTACTTAAACACAATGGGTCTTTGCTAGCGAAATTGTGCACATGAGAAATGAAGAATTAACAAACAACTTCTAAAAATAAAC
Organism: Voacanga thouarsii; assembly: GCA_026120185.1. Classification (NCBI taxonomy): domain Eukaryota; kingdom Viridiplantae; phylum Streptophyta; class Magnoliopsida; order Gentianales; family Apocynaceae; genus Voacanga; species Voacanga thouarsii. The sequence continues at coordinate 67,206 of JANUWF010001246.1, read as the reverse complement.
TTTTATTAATACAAATTAAAATTATATCAGAAATTTAGTCTAAGAGGGCATACATCCCAACAATCTCACACTTCCACTCTAAGATTAAGTAAGTCCATAGGTGCCCACCTCTATGGCATCTAGGTATCTTCTTAAGACTCTTTCCGCCAAAGGCTAGTGAAGAGATCTACTAGATTGTTCTCTGAGGTAATTTGTTCCACAACGACTTCTTGTCTTTAGATAAAATCCTAGATCAAGTGGTACTTCCTCTCAATTTACTTCTCCTTTTTGTGGTTCCTAGGTTCTTTAGATTGCGGGACTACTCCAATATTATCGCAATATATCACAATTGGCATGTCTATCTGTGGCATGACTCCAAGTTCTAAAAGGAACTACCAGAGTCAGACTGCTTTTTTGGATGCCTCCGAAGCTGCCACATAGTCAGCTTCCATGATTGAGTCAGCAATGCAAGATTGCTTAATACTCCTCCATGAAATAGCCTCTCCAAACGAGGTGAAAACATATCCACTAGTAGATTTTCTTTCATCCTTATCCATCTGAAAGTCTGAGTCTGTGTATCCTTTAGGAACTAAGTCGTTAGCCTTGTAAACCGATATATAATATATCGTACCCTTAAAGTACTTGAGAATATCTTTTACAACTTGCCAAATATATGCTAATATATGCTAACTACGTCGATGGCAAAACAGATATCTGGCCTAGTGCACAGTATGGCGTACATGAGACTTCCTACAGCTAAAGCATAGAAAATCCTACTCATTCTATCTTTTTCTTCTTGAGAATTTGGATTAATTCTCATTTTGAGAATTAAATCTAATTATGATTAGTTTTTAATTGAGACCCATGATTTGGGATAAAATTATATTTTGAAAATTAATATATTTTCTAAAATATTGATTTTAGATTATATATTATTCTTTAATTCCTAAAATAGGATTTTGGCCATTAATAAGTTTTCTAAAATATTGATTTTAGATTTTATCCTAATTAAATTTCAAGAATTAGATTTTAGAAATTAAATCTAAAATATTGATTATAGATTTTATCTTAATTTTATTTCTAGAATTTGATTTTAGAAATTAAATCTAAATTTGTTTTATTTTTCCAAAATAGAGATTTTGAAATAATAAAATTATATGTGTAATTTTTGTTTAAGAATAATTAATGGCATGGTGGATGGTTATGGACTAAAACCAAATTATATTTGTTCATGCATTTTTACAGTTTTGGTTTTTATTTAATAGGACCTGCGAGTCCTACCCTCTTTAAAATTTTTGTGTAATTCTCTTCTCATCTAACTCCCCTCAAATCTAACTCGAGGTTTTTCTATTTAGAAATTTTATATAATTAGATTACATAGGTTAAATAGGGATAAAATTATGTTAATTTTGGAGATGGTGACCAAAACAAGGCAAGAGGGTACGACCTTCTACTTAGAACATACATGAACACATAGGGTTAACCAAGTTAATTTCCCTTTTGGCTCAAGAAAATTAATTTAAGGAAAGTTTATGACCATACCACGTAATCACTTTATTACTATGATTATCAATTTATGGGATTTATTGATATATTTATGCATGTCGTTTGATGAAATCACTAAAAGGAATAAATTCCTCAATTAATATTAATCCTAATTTCTTCCATTAATATAGTAACAACGAGAGTCCTTTTTTGAGACCACGTTGTTGGGCTAACCCAAGCCTACTCGACATCAGGTATGTCAAGCTATGAAATTAAATTCTTGATTAATGGGTCAGGTTTAACTAAATTCTTTATCCTAGTTGGGCTAACTCAATCGTAACAAATTTAGAGGAAATATTGGGGTAGCTCAAAAGGCTTGAAGATTAAAAGATGTTAATCATCAAATGATCCGATAATTACATACGATGTAATTGGTATTGGATACCTAACATTGGACTCAAGGGTGTCTTGTTGGGCAAACCCAAGATTATTCTTGAGGAATTTGGAGACTGGTCCACTAGGAAAGCTACCAACAGGCTTTCCATAATCAATAGTGGGGGCTATTGATTTGAGTAAAATAGTGGAACAACAATGCGACTAATTAAAGACCTAATTATCTATATTACATGTGCTTATACAATTAGCTAATTTTCTCTATATTTACATCTAGGTCACGGGCATCATGTCAACCAATCTAAACTTACGTAGCATCTTAGAGACCAACAAACTAACTGAATCAAACTATCTCGACTGGTATAGAAACTTCAGAATATAAGAGCAAGAGTTGTTGTGGTTTAGTAATTAGAGCTTTAGAATTAATTCTTGAGGTCGTGGGTTCAAATTCCATCATTTGAGTTTTTGCATGATTGAATTTTATTTTTATTTAGGGAAGCTATTTTTAGCCTTGTATGACTTAGTGAAGAGTAGGAGTGTTGTCCTAAGGGAGTCATGATAAGAGTATCCTAATCCTACTCTTGTGCCTTACAAAAATTTCTAAGGGAATTCATACCCTTCTTGATCCTTAGTTTTCCTTCTCAATTCATTAAGTTGTTCAATTTATTCAAGCCAATTCTATTCCAGAAAATTCCAGTAAAGTGCAGTGGCATTGAAGGTTTAAAAATGTCTAAGAGTAAGACATCTAGTGAGCCGAAAATGGGTAAGAGTTGTGGAAGGTTCCCAAGAGATTAATCTCCATGGTTGAACCTTCAAAACTCCACCCGAGCTATGTTCATTTTCTTCATGAAGTAACCTAGAATTTTTCCAGCTTCTTTTTCAGTCCATGTGTCGAAATTTTCAGTCATCATTCCCTCCCAAATGCTGCTAGAAAAATAGCCCTCTTGACCAGCTTGAAGTATGAAATAATAAGGCCAAAATCGGACTGCACAAATGCTGTGCAAACCAGAAAAATTTTCTGGGCAAATTCGCAACTTTGGTGAACCTACACTAAGCTGTTTCTTCCAGTTTTTCATCCAGCACCTTAGCCATGTTTTTCCTCCATAAAGAAGGCTGGAAACCAACCTAGAAAGACCTCTGAATGTCCTTTCAAATCCTCTACAAATTGACTAAACAATGGCAGAAAAATCTGCCTAGAAATTCCAGCCAGCTTGCAAAAAAAATCTGGGCAGAATTTCCAGCTTTCTTCCTTATTCAGCCCTGACCGAAACTTCACCACTTTTCTGTACAAACTTCCCTTAAATAGCCATGAACTGAGCTCCATCATCTTCTCCAGTAGTCTACTCAAAAAACAGTCCATGGCTGCCCCTAAAATATCTCCAACAATCACTCCAATCAAGCCATTGATTAGAGACCAAAATTCCAACAAACCTAATTAGTAAATCCCTTCACCATTGTTCACCATATTTTCGGCCACCATTAAGCTTCTTCAAACAACTTTCATTCCAATAAAATCCCTAGCCAACTCAGCCGGCCATTGGAGCTTCCCAAAAGCTCTCCTCCATCAAAGATCTTCTTGCCATATTTTGTTTCCAAATTTGATTTCCTAAAATATTCTTTTAGGATTTCAACCAACCAACTTTCCTTTTCCTCTCAAACCAGAAAAATCAACTACCAAAACCTCTCACACAATTCAGCCACTCCAATCCCATAGAATTTTGGCTAGCTTTAATCAAATCCTCTCCATTCTCTTCAACCTTCAAGAACACCTACTAGCATCCATACGCCTAATACTACTCCAAACCACTCCAATCTTCTCCAAAAACTCCAGATCACACCTACTCCACCCCTTGAAACCACTTCTACAATTTTTAACATCAAACTTCAAAATCCAACTCTCTCTTTTGGATTGAAAAACCAGTATTTTTGTGAAGGCTCAAGAACAGCTTCAAGGTAAGCATGATCAATCACCCCACCTTCTCTCATCTTCAACTTCTAATGAATATATGTATTTATGAACATACTAATGGACTCTATTTTCCTCCCCTCTCTCTCTCTCTCTCTCTCTCTCTCTCTCTCTCTCTCTCTCTCTCTCTCTCTCTCTCTCTCTTGGCCGAATGGTTTCTTCAACCATGGCCATGGTTCCTTCATCTCTCTTGATCGGATCAAGTCTCCTAGGAGTTCGATCCCTTCGAAACTACTCCAAGGTAGTCATCAATCAAGTAAGCCTCTTCAACCCTCTCTTTAAATTCTAGATTAATGTCTCTAGGATGATATTGGAAGGAGATGGATTATGATTAGGGTTTGAGCATATGTTGTTGTGATGAGTTGTGATTGAAGCATGAATAAATGTGTGTATATGATGAAGATGGGATTGATGCATGAGTTGATTGTCTTGGTTGATTGTATGGCATTTTTAGGGTTTAATGCATGTCTCCATGTCGTGAGTAGTATATGTGATCAAGCATGTTAGACATTATGTCACATTTGGTGAATAAGGTTTATGTTCATATATGATTGTTAAAGCCATGATTATGTTTACATTAGTAGAGTTTGGATCATGTCTTGGTAAATTTAGATTTATGCCTTTATTCATGATTTGGATGATTTGGTGAATTGGAGTGGAGTATATGTTCATGATTATGGTTAGCAAGTGGAAATATGATCATGACCTTGTTGTCCCTAAGCTAATTTTATTTCATCAATAAAATGATTAATACTATGGCTTCTTCTAGTAAATTTCGAAAACCCTAGGAAAATGTGGATTTGGTCTTATATATAAAATAGTGATATTTTAGTCAAATAAATGATAGCTTTTATTAAAGAAATAAAATATATAGATATTATATAAAATAATAATATCAAAAAAAGCCTTTTATGTAAGTAATCACAATAAGTGAAATATTAATTTTGTAAGTCTTACATTCATAAATACTATTAAAATTTATTTATTATCTTTTAATCAAAACCTATTAAAATTTACTTACAATTAATTTTAGTTACCAATTATTTTCTAACAATTAATTATCAATAGATTATTATTTTAAATAACTACATCTGGGTCCTAGGACCCTTCATCAAATAAACCCTAATTTACTTTTAGCAAGATTTAAACTTTCAACTTATAGTACCTATTTTCCAAACCCTAATTATTTTAATATCAATCTAGATTTGTTTTATAAACCCTTTTATTTGTTATCTAGCCTTAAAGCTTGGAACACTAGGGACATAATGGTAGTAAGTTGAGCTAGTTTTATTTGTGAAAGTGAATCTTTGGCTTGAGTCTGATTTTGGTTCATGTTTAACCCAAGCGGGGTTAGGTCAGCTGTTGGAGACCTTTACTTTGAGCAAGGATCAGGTAAGCTCCTGCATAAAAACCGTTTGATGCAAAATGATTATTATGGCAAGCTAAATGTAGAGTGTATGGACACTCACTTCTATAAAGGCAATTGAGGATTGTCCTCTTTCCCATTTTAGTCAAACAAATTATTTGAAAAATCAATGAACAGATTTACTCAAATCCTAAAACTCTTTCTAAAACTGATTTTGACAAAGACTTTGGAAATCCTTAATTGCCATTTTCAGGTGGAACTATGTTTTGTTCATTTTCCCCCAAGTGGGATTAATTACGTTGAGTACTCAATAAGGGTGGATTGCTAGGACTAGTCTTTGAAAGGTTAGGGTAAGTCTCTCAGTAGGTGGCCACCTCTGAGGGGTGAGTCCTTCCCGGATAAGAAGTCAGTCCAGTAGGTCGTGCCAGTCCGAGCTAGTAGTTTTCAATCAAGTGGACTGTGTGTTGCCGGAATGGACAACCGATTTTGTTTGGGTATAGAGAAGGAGGAGTATCTTGCCCGGTAGGCCGATCACCTACTTTTGTCAGTCTACACAAAGTGTGACATTCTGACCGTTGTATGGTTATAGGGCCCAACGTGTGGTAACCCATGACCACCTTTTTGAGTGATTGATTTTATTGTACATGTATGGTTGAAAAAGCTAAAACACCACTCTTGAGTTTAATTGTTGTTTATTGCTTGCCAGTATTTCTCTTATGAAGATTTTATACTTTGCATCCATGAACTGTTTTCACTGGACACTCAAAGCACACACGGACTGACTGAGATTTTTATCTCATCACCCTTTTTGCCATGATTTTAGGTCGATCCTGCTGTGGGGATGAGTAGCTAGTGCTGTCCGCCTTAGAAAAGATTTTATTATTTATTTTTATGTAATGCTTTGGGAGCTGAGAGTGAATAATTTTATTTCTGGATTTGTTTTTGAATTCTTAGATTGTATAAGTTTTAAGTTTTAAGTATTGTTTTATTCCATTATTTTGAATGTGTGACCCAGTTATAAAGACCCCTTGTCCTTTGGATGGGGTGACATCCCCGGCCTTGTTGGCCTTAGGTAATGGGGTGTTACAAAAATTGTTATTTTGTAGCTATTTTAATGAAAAACATTATCTATGGATAATTATAGCAGTGTGCCATGGAGGCTAACATATAGCAGCGTGCCATTTCGTCAGTCTTTTTCCACACCTTGTGGAACCTTCCCCGATAACTGGGCAGGTTTCATAGAGGACATGCTTATACTCCTCAGCTATGAGTATTATGTTTGAATTTCTTTTACAGTCTACACAGTTAGGACCCATTAGCTTATTCTCTCAAAGAATAATGGCTAAGGGACTGAAAGAACCTCCACCAACCATTTCCGAAAATCGAAAATAAAAGAAATTCTCAGCTTTGTGAAAAAAATAAAATAATTTTGTGCACTTTATCCTCATATTAATCTGATAATAGTTGACCCCATCACTATTATCTTTAACATGATTACTTTGGCTCTTAGAAAAACTAATATAGCTTTTTGAGAAGATTAACAGTTTCCTAAACTAAGTTTGTTAATCACCATAAATTAATTTCCCTTATTGGTAATGATCTAGAAGATAACTCCATCGAGGGAATGGCCATTTCTTCTCATTTTCTATGGAATGCCTCACACTACAACCTCTAATGTGGGCTAGTCGATCATAGTACATGTCTTGGATTATTAATTATATCTCTCCATTAGTTCCAGATCATTGTAGTGTCTCTATCGTATATAGGTTCATTCCCAGGGTGACGCGATGAGACCAATGATCTCTAATAAGGATCATGATGGAAGTCGTGAGGCCGTTGGAACTCCTCTCCCTCTTAGTTTTTAAAACAAGGGTTTTCTAAGAAAAAAAAATATCCTTTGAAAATTTCAATTAAATTCTCTTTTAACTTAAAAGAAAATATCTAAACCTATAAAAATTTCTATGTCAAAGTTTATTCCTTTTGAGAAAATTTTCTATGGATTAATTTTATTTAAGTTAAAGCTTAATGATTTTAAAAATTTTCCATTAAAACTTTCTAGAGGCTTTGGTCTCAAGTTTGTATTTGACAAAAATAATTTTTCTTTGTGAAAATAAATTAATATGGTTTTTCATTTTAATTTGCAAATATTTCTAAATCCAAAATATTTTCTATGTCAAGGATAAAAAACCTTTAAGAAAATAACCAAGGATTAATTTTTGTTTAAATTAAAATTAACCATTTAATTAAAGAAAAATATTTTCCTTGTCAAAAATTCCCAAAGACTTTGGTCTTTGAGAAAACGTGCACATAGGTATTAAAATAAATAGCATGCTAGAAAATTATAAACGTTTTTATACTTTTCTATTTTCTAAAACTGAGTGCCCAAAGAATAAAATTAAACACATTAATTAAATTTATTAATGGTCTTATTTAATCCTAAAATCCTTTACTATTATTTTTCATGCAAAATATTCAATGAATATTAACTATTACAAAAATAATAACTTCGCCTGGTACGAGACCAAAAATGACAAAGAAATTGCACAAAAATACATGGGCAAAAAAGGAAAAAAATATAAAATTTCCGTTGGTCTTGCGCACCCGCCACACTGGTTCATGGCCCATGGACTAGACCCACCCGCATGATACGCCCGGATGCCCGCAAACCTGCCCTAGAATATAGTCCAATTGTTACCAAATCTGCATCTTGCTCACGATGCGTTGAGAAAACACCGGGTTGTAGGACAGCTCGGTGCTTGTTGCGGCTTCCCAGCCACAGGCTTGGCTGAGCCACCCATGGCTCCAAAAACTCCAAGCCACATAAGCCCAACAGCAGCATGGCTCCTCCATGCAGCTCAATCCATCTTCTTCAGATTTTCTTCATTTTTTTTCCAGAATTCTTCTACAATTCTCTTCGCAATTTCACATGCGGCATTTTTTGAAATAAATTTTAATCAAAACAAAAATAACATCCACCTATACCCATAAAACTCGGGTTTACATGATTGTCAAAATATTACAGAGGATCCTAAACCTCAATGGCAAGGCTTACAAAAATCTATCCCATACCAGAAATATAACACCCTACTACCTAAGCCTATAAGGGCCAGGGATGTCGCCTCGTCCATAGGACAAAGGGTCTTTATAACAAGGTCACATAAAATAAAATAAAATAAATATTTCAAAATTAAACTTATTACAACCCAATAATATATGAACAAAATTGAAAATAATTGTCTGCTACAATCTCTCCAAGGCAATACATAAGCAAAATAACAGAGAGTCTTTAAAAATCATAGGCAACAATCTACCTAATGACCCTCACAGCAGGATCGACCTGAAAATATGGTATAAATGGGGGTGAGATAAAAATCTCAGTAAGCCCGCGTGTTCTTTGAGTGTTTCAGGTAAAGCAGTTCATGTATGCAAGTTGTAAAAGTTTCATAAGGGAAAGTGCTGGTAAGCATTAAATAAATGCTGAAAATGAAGAGTGGTGTTTTGTTTTCCCAAATTATACATGTGCACAATAAATACAACTACCTAAAGAGGTAGCCATAGCACCACACATTGGGCACCACGATAATATAACGATTAGAATGCCACACGTTGAGCATGCTACCGGTCAGAATGCCACACGTTAAGGATGCAGACATAAGGCAGGTGTACTACCTACCGGGTGAGATACTCCCTCATCTCTACACCCAAACTTACTGGTTGTCCATTCTGGAAATACACAGTCCACTTGACTGAAACTTGCTAGCTTGGACTAGTATGACCTACCGGACTGGCATCCTATCTGAGAAGGATGCACCCCTCAGAGGTGGCCACTTACTGAGAGACTTACCCTAACCCTTCAAAGACTAGTCCTAGTAGTCTACCCTTATTGAATACTCAACGTTACTTGTTTTACTTGGGAGAAAATTGATCATACAATGTTTTACTTGGAAACAACAATTAAGGGTTTCTAAAACTCTTGTCAAAGTTGGGTTTTAGAAAGAGTTTAGCGTTCTGCATAAAACTGCTTGTTTAGTTTTCAAATGTTTTGCTTAACTAAAATAAAAAGGAAAAAAATAGTCCTTAATTGCCTTTACAAATGAATGATCATACACATTGAATTTGGCTTGCCACAATAATTTTGGTCTTCAAATGGCTCCATGCAGGAGCTTACCTGATCCTTTGCTTGTCTTGAACTCAAAAATCCTCCAAGGTCAACCTAACCCCGCCTGGGATAAACACAAGGCATAAAGTTATATAAATAATTCCTAGCTCAACTAGTTACAACCATGACTAACCATGACCTTAGTGTCCTAAGCTTTAAGGTTAGATGACAAAGGATTTTATGAAATAAATCTAGCTTGATAAGTTAAAATAATTAAGGGTTAAAAAACAATTACTAATAAGTTATAGGTTCAAATAATAAATTTTGAGTATTATTCCTAATAAATAAACTAGTGTTAAATATTGAATAATACCAAGTTCTAAGTAATATTAGAAAATGGTAATTTTTTAAATGGAATTATTATAAATAAATAAATAAATAATAAATTACACTTAATTTTTAATTAAATATTTAATAGGTAATAAATAATTAGCAATAAATAATAAAGTAGTAATAAATGAATTATATTAAATTTTAATATAAATAATATTTAGGAATATAGGTAAAAGTTTTAACTAGAGTCTACAAGGTCATTAATTAATTCTAATATTTTATTTATTATTATTACTTATATAAAAGATTTATTTACTATTTTATATATATATATTATTTTTAATAAGTGATTTTATTTATTTGATTAATAAAATATTAATATTTTAATTAATATTCCATTCCAAATCTTCCTACGAATTTCGAATTTAATAGAAAAATATAGTAGTAATTTTTATTAAAGTAATAAAATTTGTTAATAAAAACAACCTAGAATTAACAAAAAAATAATCATGAATTTCCTATTACTAGAAAAGATTTATGAACACATTCTCCAACATCAAACAATAAACTAATCCATTCATGAACATACACTTGAACTAACACATGCTATCACATGGCCAAATCCCTACTAGGCATAATCATCAATCATGGCTTCAATGAAAAATAAGAACATAAGAGCCTAATCACCTTTGGTGTCATAATATCTAACATTCTTCAAACATCCATCAAAATCATTAAGCATGAAAAACATACATTGATTCTAAATGAAAATCCATACAACTTAGTCATATACAACAATCCTCATGTCCTAACCCTAACCCCTTTATCCACATGCATACACTCAATCCCCCATTCATAACCATTCTTCCTATCAACATCTAAGAGACATGAATTCAGAATTGAAAAGGAGGATGAAGGGGAAAAAAATACTTGATAGTCGATCCCTTGATGAAGACTAAAGAAGGTCCACGTGCGATTGAGAGTCTTGAGTAGTCCAAAGAAAAAAGCAGCCATGGTTGTTGATCAACCATTTCGGCTAAGAGTGAGAGAGATGGAGCATTAGTATGGTACATTGAAGATTGAATGAAAGAGGGTGAACAAGAAGGTTGTTCTTAGTTTACCTTGATGATGTTCTTGACATCTTGAACGAAAGAGGGTGAACAAGAAGGTTGTTTTTGATCTGATAGAAAATTCTTGTTTGCATGATTTCATGTTATAAAGACCAAAAATGAACACTTGGGACTAAGTAGGAGTAATCTGGAGTATTTGAGAGTGATTGGAGGTGTGTAGGGTGGGTTTAGGCTTGAAGAAGTGTAGTGTGTGTTCTTGGTGTTCTTGGTGAGAATTGAGAGAATTTGAGGGAAAAGCTACGAAATTCTGGAAAAGTTTTTGGCTGAATGGTTTGGAGTAATTAGGAGTTTTGGTTTTCAACTAGAAGGAGAGAGAATCATCATATTTTATTTGAAATTCAAATGGAGAAAATTGTGGAGTTGTTTGAGGTAGGAGATTAGCTAATGATGTTTGATTAAGGGAGGTTTCCTTGCTCTTAATGGTGCCGGATGGACTGACCAGGTTTGGAGCAAAGGATGAAGGTTGTTCAAGCTTTATTGCTGGCTGAAATTCAGTGTACAATAGCAGAGAAAATTTTGGTTTGCTAGCTTGATACAAGAGTGATTTAATGAAGCAAAAATTCTAGAATTTTTTTGAAGTTCAAATGTGTTTTGGATAGAGTGATCATAGGAGGTTTTTGAGGTATGATTATGGAGTCCAAGTACTCAAGGTAAGTGTGAAGGTTAATGGTGTTCAGTCCATGGCTAAACAAGGTCCAATTTGCAGAAGTTTGAAGGTGTTTTTTTGGCCTAGGCTTTGAGAGACAAAACTGGAAATTTCTGGTTTCAAAGTTGTTCAAGGCTTCAAATGGTGAAGGTTTTTTATGCATTTCTTCAGCCCAATTTACAGCTGGATTTTTGGGGTATTTGAGGGTCCTTTAGAGGTGGTTTTCCAGCTTTCTTTCTGGAGAAAAACAGAGGTTGCTTCAGCTGAATTGATGACAATAGACAGCTTCAATTTCAGCTTAGAATGTAGTGAATTGTGCAGGAAATTTTTCTAGTTTTGTGCAGTCCGAATTTTGCACAAGATTTTCAGTTTTCAAGCTACATGAAATGACCATTTTTCTCGCAGAAAATGAGCAGAATTTCTGGCTGAGTTTTTCAAAAGCTGGACTATCAAGACTTCTGGAAAATTTCCAGATTTTCTTCATTGAAACCATGAACAACATGAAGGTAAGTTTGAAGGTTCTACCATGGTGATTTATTTCTCTTAGGATCCCTTCCTAATTTCTCTCCTATTTTCGGCCAATCCTCTAACTTTCAAGATTGATTTTCAAAATTCAAGGCTAAAGGTTTATCACAAAATTTTTGGAATTAAAAGAAGAGATTTAATGGATTTTGGTTTATTTAAATTATGAAGATGTTAGGATAAAGCTAGAGATAAAAAGGACAAGAATTCTTCTAGAATTCTTTTTAGGACATGATTATATGATCAAGAAATTCTCTTCATGTCTCCCCTAGGACAACAATCCTATCTTTAAGAAATGTAAGAAAATCTAAAATTCAAACATAGCTAAGATAATCATGAATAAAACTTAAGTGATGGGATTTGAACTTATGACCTTAGAGATTAATTTCCAAAGCTCTAACCACTAAATCACATTAACTCTTGTTCTTATTTTCTCACCCCAAATATTCTTCTTATCTAAAACTCAAGCCATCTTCCTATTTCAACCTCAAGTAAAATTACCTTTTTACTCTTCCTACCCAATAAGCATCACTAAGCCTTTTAACCTATAACCTACAATTCTAAAGTACATAAAATCATTCAAAAATATATATTTTTATGCACAATAATATGATATGCATCTCGACCTCATTACTCTAGGGTTGGCTTTTGGTGGGGTTTCACAAGAAAAGAAGCAAGGATCACAAGAATAAATTTCAGACAACAATCTAGCCATTTTTATTACACTATTATACTTCAAAAGCCATTCAACACTTCATGCTCTGATACCACTTGAAGCTTAAATTAAAACATGAAGCATGCATACAAACATCACACAGAAACCAAAATGTAGAACACAACATCTCTGCGCTTTAATATTTTCTTTGGTGCTAAAGAGGGAGATTGAACCACAGGGATCTCTATATCACTCGTTAATGCTTCTGTTTCAAATCCCGCTATCAGTCTCACACGTTAATGCTTCTGGTTCGAATCCCACTATTCGTCTACTCCTCCTTGGCATGAACGCACAAGCCTTTTGAAACTTGAAATATTCCTCTGCCTAAGCCTTATTGGTGAAACAAATCAGGCGAGGAAATAAGTTTCTATCTCTCTTGACTCTCTGCTATCAATTAGCAGTATGAAGAGGAAAACAAGAAGAAAAATGGCAGAAAATAATAACAGACAGAAGGCTTGTCTTTTTTTTGTTCACAATAGTATATCTAATGATACACATATTTTTTTCTTGGTAACAAAAAACACCGGGGTTATCGTATTTCAAAACACCCAGATGTTATCAATAGAAGATGTTTAGCTCATCCTAAACTCTTATGTCCTATGAATAATAAAACCTTTTTTGTCCAGGCTATTGGGCCATAAATATTTTTAGTATTTTTCCTTAGACCCAATAAGCCCATAAATAATAAACATTAATTATTTATTTTATGGGCTTATAAAAATAACCAATACATAATTAACGAGTCCATATAGACCAAAATAATTATTGAAGCCTTTTATCTAGTTTAGGCCTAGGTTAATATTTTCCAATTATTCAACCTGGCTTAGGTACTGAATAATTAATTAACCAATTAAACCAGATAATAAATTTAGTTTAATTTCTCTCGAGCATTTATTTTATTCTTGTCTAATATTAAATTAGACTTCCTGAATAAAATAAAACACTCTTTAATTGAGACCATTTCCTCAACGTAAAATTAATTAGGACTTACGGGCTATTCCGAGGACAAAAAAGACGCATCGCCTTGGTTACTAAAATGACCAAAATACCCTTGCTATATAAATAGCTATGTTATGCATTTTAAATATTTCCTAATATCACCATAAGAAAATATTGACTTCAAAGACAATGCTATGTTAGCAATGTCTTCGACCTACAGGTGTAATAACTAAAATATTCCTCTATACATCGCCGTTTATTTAAAGAGGAAGTGATGTGCTAACCTCTCTCTAAAAGACATCTACCATTCTTAGGCTTCTAGTCCAATAATCCACGACTTCTTGGAATATTTTCATTTCCCAAGGGAGCAATTCTAAAGCAAATATCCAAGTCATGTTCCCCAGGGCCCTGGATATTTAGATCATTCGGACAACCACAGGGGGCGATATAGCATAGAAGCTATCTTATACAAGTCTATCTTAACTATCTAGTTATATATACTCAACGTACAAGTATATTGGTCCTAGAATAGAGCCTCAACTATAGTACATGAAAGCATAAACTTCAAGCTTCGTTAGACCACCAACTCATACTCAAGCTGTAAAGTATAAGTCCACATTGTAGTAGTAGTAATCTAGGTTTCTACCATATAGTACTTTTAGAAATCACTAATATAGGTCTAGTACTACGTATTCAAAATATGTTTGTATCATGACATGAGAAGAATACTTATTGGCTATAGGTAAGCCATTCTATATTTAAAATTCATAATACAATAACTTTACCATGATGAAATTATCATTCTCATCATTCAGTTAAGAACGATAATTTATATGTTAAATAACCCATGGTCCATATCTTACTGTGAAAGACCTCAATTCACATTAACCATTTACTTAAATAGAATGGGTCTTTTCCAACAAAATTGTGCACAAAAGTAATGTAAAATTCACAAATAATTTCTGAAAATAAATTTTTTATTCATACAAATCAAAATTGCATCAGAAACCAAGTCTAAGAGGGCTACATCCCAACATTTTTATCATTCTCAAGAGTAAAAAGTACTTATTAGTACTCATGTTAGGTACTTGGAGGATGAACAGAGTGTATCCACAAAGGTTTTGAGTAAGGTGGAATTGAAAGAGAAGTTGAGTGATACTTCAACTTCTAGTACCCCAATTGAGGAACTTAAAGAGGCACAACCTGATGTGGCTATACAAAATGAACCACGTCCTAGTGGGATGATATCTAGTGTTCCAGAAAGATAGATTAGAGAAGCTTTGGAGGTAATCTCTGACCAGTAGGAACATGATCCTACTAGATATGATAAGGCCACTGTTGATATTGATGATGACAAATGGCAAGTAGTAATGGATGCCGAGATTAAGTCTATGTATCTCAATCAAGTTTGGGATTTTGTCACTGCACTTGAAGGGATTAAACCCATAGGGTGCAAGTGGGTATATGAGAGAAAGAGAGGAGTGGATGGAAAGGTGGAAACCTTTAAAGTAAGGTTGGTTGCAAAAGGTTATACTCAGAAAGAAGGGATCGATTATGAGGGTACCTTTTCACTTGTTGCCATGCTTAAGTCCGTATGCATTCTCTTAGCTATCGCATATAATTATGACTATGAGATATGGCAAATGAATGTCAATACAACTTTTCTTAATGGCTATTTTAGCGAAGACATCTATATTCTCACCGTGAAGGCTTTATTGCAAAATGCTAAGAGCATATGGGTTGTAAACTTAAGAAGTACATTTATGGACTTAAGCAAGCATCAAGGGCACGAAACATACATTTTGGTGAGGTTGTAAAGTCTTATGGTTTCATAAAAAATGTCGATGAACCATCCGTGTATAGAAAAACAAATGGCAACAACATATTTTTTATGGTACTTTACATGGACGACATTCTACTCTTTGAAAATGATGTAGGGATATTGTCATCCATAAAGTTTTAGCTATCAAGTCAATTAAGAATAAAGATATTGGAGAAGCTAGCAACATTCTCGGAACAATGCTTCTTAGAGATTGGAAGCAAAGAGTGTTAAGCATATCCCAATCGACTTATATTGACATGATATTGGTTAATTTTAACATGTATCAGTGTAAAGGGGCAATCATACCCTTTAGGCACGGATTGACCTTATTTTCCAAACAGTGTCCTAAGACACAGAAAGAAAAGGAAATGATGAGTAAGATTTCCTATGCCTCGACAGTAGAAAGTCTCATGTATACTATGCTTTGTACAAGGCCAGATATCTGCTTTGTAGTAGGCATGGTTAGCTGGTATCAGTCAAACCCAAGAGAAGAATATTGGTAAGTTGTAATGCATATTCTTAAGTACCTAAAGGGAACGAGGGTGTTAGCCCTGAGGGCTTTCTTTTATGTTTTGATTTATGACAAACATGGATATGGACTAGCATGTTAATTTATTATGATAGGGCATGATTGACCTTTGTTCTTCTAAAG
This sequence comes from Voacanga thouarsii, assembly GCA_026120185.1. Classification (NCBI taxonomy): domain Eukaryota; kingdom Viridiplantae; phylum Streptophyta; class Magnoliopsida; order Gentianales; family Apocynaceae; genus Voacanga; species Voacanga thouarsii. The sequence goes on along the minus strand of JANUWF010001246.1, from coordinate 51,159 downwards.
TCTTCAGATAAGAATTGTTGGCGACTCCTTCATCCCTGATTTCAAGAATGGAAAACCAAATGGAAAATCAAGTATAAGGAGTTATACATCAAGAAGACTTTTTATGAAGAATATTAAAGTAGAAAGTGTTCATTAAGGTATATTTATTATTTCTTATGTCCTCTTATCTTTTGATTCATTTGACTTTACCTTAAATCTTGAAAGGAGATGATTTTCTAAGTTTTTAAAATTCGCAGAATTTTCGATAGTACAGTTTGAATCCAAAAAGTTCATCCAAAATCCTATAAAACGGGTTGAAAATTGTTTGTCACGGATGTGCCATTTTGGACTTAACTTTTTGATGCATCTTCGTCCAAAACCCGAGTCCACAACTCAGATGAGTTTAAATAGAAAAATTTATAGCCGTTTTTTATGACCGTTGGCACTCCACTTTTTGGCTCTATAAATAGCCCTTAAAGCAAGATTACAAGTAAGATTTTTGAAACATTCATCTTAGAAACACTATTGCTCAATATTTTCAAAAATCTCCTTCTATCTTAAGCTTCAAAGTGAGTTGATTGTGTATCAAAGATAAAAGTATTTTGTGACTTGTATCCGAGAGAATATCTGCTCAAGTAAATGTGCTTATCTCTATTCTATTGATTTTCATATTCTCTGTTTGTGAGTGCAAGGTTGTGTGGTAAAACCTATAGGGGTGATCCTTATTGTTTGTAAGTTCAAGGTTGTGGTGTAAAACCCATAGGAGTGAGCCTTGTTGTGTGTATGTTCAAGGTTGTGGTGTAAAACTCATAGGGGTGAGCCTTGATGTGTTTAAGAGGTTGTGTAAAACCTAGTGTGGTGATCCTCTCTTGTATGTGGTTGTTTCATTAAATGATGTTAGTGAAATAGGGTTGAAAATTCTTAAGTGTGAGGCTTAAGGTAGTAGACGTAGATCATTGTTGATCGAACCACTATACATCTCTTGTCTCATTTTATTTCAGTGGTTCATGCATTTTGTTTTTATGATCTTTCACTGTCTAAATCTGAATATACATCTACGAGTACTTTGATAGCTTTCTATGCATCTATAACGTCAGTCCAAGTATCTTGGTGATCATCCTTGTTCAGCATTTTAGACAATCAGAAACAGTTATTTTTGCTTGCAAAAAATCTTATTCACCCCCCTCTAAGGTTTTTCATTTGGTATTAGAGCTAGTTCTACATATTCTTGGTTTAACAGCCTTATAGAAAAGATCTTAATGGCAAGCTTATCTTCTCTTCCATATGTTGAATGGTCTTCAACAAATCGTCCACCTTTGTTTAATGGAAGCAACTATACTTTCTGGAAAAATAGAATAAAGATTTATGTGTATTCTATTAACTTCGAGTTATGGAGTTTAATAGAGAATGGTCCTTTTATTCCATCAAAGATGATTGATGGCATAAAAATACCTAAACAGAATTATTAGTATAGTGTGGAAGACAATGCAAAAATGACTTTAAACTTTCAAGCTATGAATATTTTATGTTGTGCTCTAGATGCGACTGAATACAACCGTGTTAGTGGTTGTGATTTAGTTCATGATATGTGGAGATTGCTAGAAATCACCAATGAGGGGACTAATCAAGTCAAAGAATAAAAACTAGGGCTTCTTATTCATGATTATGAATTATTTACTATGAAGCCAAATGAAAGTATCACTGACATGTTCACAAGATTTACCAATATCTCAAATGGTCTGAAAGCTTACGAAAAGGTTTATTCCCTTGGGGAACAAAACCGAAAAATTCTTGATGCTTTACCAAAAAGCTGGCAGCCTAAAACTCTTGCTGTAGAAGAATCCAACGATTTAAAATCCTTACCTACTGAAGAGTTGATCGGATCTCTTTTAACTCATGAAATGAAGCTTAAAAGGTTTCATGAATCTAATGATCATGATAAAGGCAGAAAAGGGATTGCTCTAAAAGTTGAAAGTGAAGATGGAGAAACAAGCTCTTTGGAAAGCAGTGAATGCATGGAAATAGACGGTGATGACTTAGCAATGATAGGAAAGAAATTCAGAAGGATGTTCAATGGAAACTACAAATGAGGACGGAAGCTTATAAGAAAGAAAGGATAAACCTCCGGCTTCAAACCTCAATGCTTTGAATGTAAAAGCACGGATCACTTCATTGCAAACTGTCCGGTTGCAAAAGGAAAGAAAGGAAAAGTGTCTAAGAAGAGGAAAAATCTAAAGGTCAAGAAAGGTAAAAGATTGATAGGAACTTGAGACTTAAATGAAGAATCTGAGGAAGAAACTACCAATATTTACTTCATGGCTTTGGAAAATGAGGTAAACTTTTCAACATCAGAATGCATGTCTATTTCGCATACATCTATGACTGAAAAGCATGTTGACCCTAATGAATTGTTATGTGATATGTTTCATGAATTAAAAATACTATCCAAAAAAAATAAAGATTTAAAGTTGAAAGTAAACTGTCTGATGAAAGAAAATGAAGCTGTGTTAAATAACTTCAAGATGTCTCTTGAAGCTCATACATGTGCTACAATTGAAAAAGATGTGATCATGACAGCATTGCATCATGCATCTCTGGAAAATAAAAATCTGTGTGATAAAATTCGAATTCTTGAACGCACAGTTAGCACCTTCAATGATATGAAAATTAGAGTAAATGATATTACCAATTGCATTGAAAAATTTACAAATGGCAAAAGCAATCTGGAAAAACTTCTTGAAACTCAACATCATTTTGGTAATCGAAGTGGATTAGGATATAACCATGAGGATAATGACAAAACTTATATGCCCAAATTTGTTTATGCTGGAAATCGAAGTGGCTTAGAATACAAACATAAGGATAAAGACAAAACTTGCATGCCCAGATTTGGCTTAGCGGAAAATCAGAGTAACTTAGGATATGAACATATGAATAATTACAAAAAGAACAAGTTTTAGCATGCTAAACCTACTTTTTCTAACAGCACATACAAGGCATGCACGTATTGTGAGAAACCTGGACAAATAGTTTCAAGATGTCTTGTTAAAAGAAAAGTGGAATCCGATGGAGCTACTTTCTGGGAAATTAAAGAAAATGTTACTAACCTTCATGGACCCAAGAAAGTGTGGGTACCAAAAATCATGTTTTCTTCTCATGTATAGGCACGATCTTTAAGCTTTACCAAGTGGTTCTTAGACAGCGGTTGTTCAAGACATATGACTGGAAATGTAGCATTGTTAGAAGATATTCAGATAAAAAATGAAGGATTTGTTACATTTGGAGACAAAAAGAAAGGAAAGATTCTCGGCATTGGTAACATTGGTAAAAGTTCCTTAATATTTATAAAGCAAATCTTATTTATTGATGATCTAAAATATAATCTACTCAGCATTAGCCAACTTTGTGACAATGGTTGCAAAGTTATTTTTGAAAAAGATTCTTGCTCTATACTTGACAGTGAAAATCTTGAAACCATCTTTACTGCCAAACGCATGGGAAATGTATATGTGTTTTATCTCAATGACCTTGTAGCTAATGGAGTTAGGTGTCTATCCGTTCATGGCAATGATGGTTATCTTTGGCATAGAAGATTAGGTCATGTATCCTTTGATTTGTTAAACAAACTGTCCTCAAAAGAACTTGTTAGGGAGCTTCCAAAAATGAAATTTGATAAACACAAAATCTGTTATGCATGTCAATTTAGAAAGCAAATCAAAACCTCTTTTAAACCAAAGAAAATTATTTCTACCTTAAAACCTCTTGAATTAGTTCATATGGATTTATTTGGACCTATGAGAACTACTAGTCTTGGAGGTAAAAAATATGCATATGTAATTGTTGAAGATTTTTCTAAATTCACCTGGGCATTATTTCTTGGACAAAAAGATGAAGCCTTTATTGAATTTTCAAAACTGATTAAGCGCGTCCAAAACTCGATTGGATGTAAACTGATTTCTATTTTAGAAATGATAATGGAAATGAATTTTGTAACAGCAACTTTAATCACTTCTGTGATGAAAATGGAGTCTTTCATAATTTTTCAGCAGTTAAAACTTCTCAACAGAATGGTGTTGTTGAAAGGAAAAATCGGACCTTGCAAGAAATGGCTAGATCAATGCTTTGTGAAAATGTTCTTCCAAAATACTTTTGGGCGGAAGCTGATAACACAGCATGCTATACAATAAACCAAGTTATGTTAAGACCATTTTTAAGAAAAACTCCTTTTGAACTTATGTTTGACAAAACTCCTTCTATCTCTTATTTTAAAGTTTTTGGATGCAAATGTTTTATTCTAAATACAAGAGATAATCTTGGAAAATTTGATAGCAAGTCCGATGAGGCTATATTTCTTGGATATTCTTCCAACAAGAAAGCTTATAGAGTATACAATAAAAGAACTCTTTGTGTGGAAGAATCTGTGCATGTTGTATTTGATGAATCTAACATTTATACTTCAAAAAGAGATGACGATGATGTAGGTAATTCAAATGAAGTTAAGTTAGATCAGGTAAATGCTCCATCATTAGATACTCATGCAAAAGAGGAGGAAATCGAAGAATTACAGAATGAACAAGAAAAACATCAAACTGAAGATTCTGCAAATCATCAATTGCCAAAAGATTGGAAATACAAATCAGGCCATCCAAAGGAGCAAATCATTGGAGATCCAAACCAAGGAGTTAAAACTCGACGGTATTTTATCGACAACTTTGCTCTTCTTTCAAATATTGAACCTAACAGCATTGATATTGCATTACATGATGAATTTTGGATTATCGCCATGCAAGAAGAGTTGAATCAATTCGAAAGAAATTAGGTTTGGAAACTTGTTCCTAGACCGCATGATCATCCTGTTATTGGAACAAAATGGGTTTTTAGAAATAAACTTGATGAAAATGGGGCTGTAATTAGAAACAAAGCTAGATTAGTAACTCAAGGATTTAATCAAGAGGAAGGCATTAACTATAATGAAACACTTGCTCCTGTTGCTAGACTAGAATCTATTCGAATGTTACTTGCCTTTGCATCATTTAAAAATTTTATGCTCTATCAAATGGATATCAAAAGTGCTTTCCTAAATGATTTTATTGAAGAAGAAGTGTACGTTGAGCAGCCACCTGGTTTTTCTCATGAGCTCTTTCCAAATCATGTTTTCAAATTATCTAAAGCTCTTTATGGATTGAAGCAAGCTCCTAGAGCTTGGTATGAAAGGCTTAGTGGTTTTCTAATCTCAAAAGGATTTTCTAGAGGCTTAATTGATAATACATTGTTCATCAAATCTGATTGCCCTGGTGATTTACTAATTGTCCAAATCTATGTTGATGATATTATTTTTGGCGCTACTAATGACTCTTTATGCAAGATGTTTGCTAAGACTATGCAGCAAGAATTTGAAATGAGTATGATGGGAGAATTGAACTTCTTTCTCGGACTGCAAATTAAACAAACTAAAGATGGAATCTTCATTAACCAAGCAAAGTATGCCAAAGAGTTGCTCAAAAGGTTTGGAATGAATGAAGCAAAAGAAATCAGCACACCCATGAGTACATCCATAAAGCTTGACCAAGATGAAAAGGGTAAGAAGGTAGATGAACGAAAATATAGAGGTATGATTGGAAGTCTACTATATCTTACTGCTAGTCGACCAGATATCATGTTCTCAGTATGTCTTTGTGCTCGATTTCAATCTTGTCCGAAGGAATCTCATTTGAGTGCAGTCAAACGCATACTTCGATATCTTATTGGGACGTATGATTATGGATTATGGTATCCACGTACTAACACCTTTGATCTTATAGGATATACTGATGCAGATTATGCAGGGTGTAAAGTTGAAAGAAAAAGTACTAGTGGCCATTGTCAATTTCTTGGACACTCACTGGTATCATGGCACAGTAAAAAACAAGCATGCGTTTCATTATCCACCACTGAGGCTGAAAATATTGCAGCAGGAAGCTGTTGTACTCAAATCTTATAGATGAAGAATACTCTGCAAGATTTCAATTTAAATTTTAATTGTGTACCTATAATGTGTGATAATACAACTGCTATCAATCTAACAAAAAACACAGTGCAGCATTCAAGAACAAAGCACATTGAAGTTAAACATCACTTCATCTGAGATCACGTACTCAAAGGAGATATGTGTGTTGAATATATCTCAACGGATGAACAACTTGTAGATATCTTTACTAAACCTCTAGCTAAAGACAGGTTCAACAATTTGAGAAGAGGTTTGGGCATTATAAGAATTTGATAACTAATCTTTTTATGTAAGGTCTTCTTGTGCAGGAATTGTGAAGAAAAAGATTTTGGAAACACAACTCTACATCCAAAATATCTTGTTCTTGTTTTGGACGAAGTGCTGGAATCCAATTTCTACATCCAAAATTCATTTCAAGGTTAATATTCAAAACATTTTGTTCAAAACATCTCAGAAACACTTATGTTTCCAAGGCATTTTGTTCTCTCATTCTTCTAGACATTCAAGGCTATCTGATTTTCTCTTTCTCGAAACTCTTGAAACCGTCATTCCTCCAAAACAACTTCTCCGTGTTCTTTCTCTTTGAAAACCCAAAAAGCCATGAAAAAGCTTGAATCTTTCAATGGCAAAAACTAAATCTTCTATTCCAAAATCGAAAAAGGAGTAAAAACCCACTCAGATGAAATAGAAAAAGGTTTCGGGTTCAAAAGGAAAAGCCAAAGAAGCCTCTCCGCAGCCTCACTTCTCGGCTTCTCACTATGATTCGTCTGAATCATCTTCCGAACAACCAAGTTCTTCAAACCAGGTACCCCGATTTCTTGACTCTAAATGCAAATCTGAGTACAATGATTGGGTTTCAAGAAACAGAATTGTGATCTCTGGCTATCGGGTTAATTATTCTACCTTCTTAAATCTGTCTAATATTCTGGACATGTTTGATCATATTGGGTGGGGAAGTTTGTTGTCAGTGGATGAGAAAATATATACTCCTCTGGTCTGGGAATTCTACGATAATTTGAGAAAATGAAAGTTGGAAGAAACTGAGGGAGGCTTTATGATTAGATGGTATGTATCCAGAGTTAAGGGCAGAGAAATAGAATTTTATCATAGGCTGTTTAACAGAATTTGTGATGTTAAAGATGTCGGCCTTCAGTACTTTAAGATGAATAAATTTCCTGAGGGGAAAGAAATTTTTTATCTAAAAAATTTTGAAAACTGTTCACTGGAGGGAAAAGCTTTGAAAGTTCTGGAAATAGAAATTCAAAATAGCTGAATGGGACGGGTAGAATCTTGCACCACATGGTATCAACCATGATTGTTCCCAGTTCTAGTCATAAAACTTCTATCAGTATTCTGTAAATGGTGGTAATGCTTGGGTTGGTTGAACAGAGGTAGATAAATTTTGATTTTTTAGCCACCAAGCTTATGTTGCAATCTTGTAACACCTCAAGTAAAGTTCTTCCTTTTGGCAATCTGTTGACAAAAGTCTTTCAGTTTTTTAAAGTTGATTTAAATTCTATTCCATGTGATCCCTCAAAAACAAATGTCTACAGCTATGACTCTTTTGAAAAGATGGGATATGTTAGGGAGGAAATTCATGGAAATTGTTAAGAGAATCTACTGGAAAAGAGAAGGAAAACTTGATAAAGATCAAGGAAGAAGGAAAGTCAGGAACCAAAAGAAAGATTGATGAGGAAGGAACTGTTCCAGACTCCGGTCTATCTGAGAATATTCTGAGTGCAATCAGTTCTTTTGCAGAGAAATTGGAATCTCTTAGCTCAGAAATCAAACTGTTAGGAAACAGACTTTTTGTCATTAAGCAATCTGCTAAAACTTCTGAACATGAAAAAGCTGAAGATAAATCTGAACTGCCTGTGGACAAAAAGGATTCCTCTCCAGAACCTTCTCGTACAACTTCTCCTGAACCATCTCTTCCACCCTCTCCTGTTCAGAAAATAGAAACTCCTCCTCCTTCTCCCAAACCCAAAGGAAAAAGGCAGAAACATGTAGTTGTGAAGCGAAAATCCAGCAGGATTACTGGTCAGTTTTCCAAGAAAGGTGCTGGAGCAAAATCTAAGACAATCAATATTGGATAAACTGTTTTCTGGGATTGCAACTGGGATGATGAACAATTTATTTTCTACACTCCATTGAATAATTTATTTTCTGCCACTTATATTCCTGTCTTTGGATAATTACTGATGTTTGTTTTTAAGCTTAATTATCTATCTACTAACTGTTGCTTATTTCTTCGTTTGCTATGCCTCTTTTTGATTGATGACAAAGGGGGAGAAATAGGAATGTCATAGACTGTTATGATATTGGCTGGTGTAGTAAGAATTATGGGAAAATTTTGAAGATTATCTGATGATCTATGGGGAGAAATAGAAATATTATGAAATGTTATATTATTGAGGCAGTAAGAATATTATGGGATTGTCTGATGATCTATGACAAGGGGAGAATGAAATATGTTGATCTGAAGACAATGTTATCTGCATATGTTGGTCCAAAAATTTTATAATCTGTTGTGAAAATATTAAATGCTAATCTGTGAAAATTTTGCTGTGAAAATGTTGATTGATAGTATGTGAAAATACTGTTGTGAAAATGTTGAATGTTGATCTGAGAAAATATTATTGTCTGCATGACTGTCGACATGATGCTGTTGGCATTCACCAGGAAGAAGGAAATATGCTAGTCTGAAAATGTTATGGGTTCTGCATAATAATCTGATATGAAACTGATGAACTGAATTTGAATTGTTAATGCAAAGTTTTTTTTTTTTTTAACATGCGATGTAACTGTTGAAACCATTCTGAAACTGAAACTGTTGTTGAACAGTTACAAAATTTCATGAAAATTGCATAAACTGTTATGAGCTGCATAAATTACTTCTGGCATGAATAGTTATGCACACAGAATTCTGAATGATGATTGGATCTTTGAAACAAAATTCTGTGATAAATTTTTATGGTGCACCGACTTAGGGGGAGTTTTGGACTCAGAAACTTCATTTCCAAAACAAATACTCTTATAAGCAGTTTTTGAAAAATGTTTTGGACATCCAAAAGCCCTATCAAAAAATATTCTGAAAACACACATTCATCCGAAACTATTTTGGATACAATTTTTTGATGAATAAATCGTTACTTCTCCTATTTCCTCTTATGTTCGAAATTTTCACATAAGCATATATTTAGGGGGAGCATTTTAGCATTTTATCTCTATCAAACTATTCTGAATATTTATATAGAGATATTACATGCCTTAAGATTATTGAAATATGTTTACTTATAAGATCTCTATGAGACTTGTTACAATTATATGCACTTTTTGCTCATCATGTTATTTCTATCTACATATCATATGTGTCATGTTTGTCATCACTCAAAAAAGGAGAGATTGTTAGCCCTGAGGGCTTTCTTTTATGTTTTGATTTATGACAAACATGGATATGGACTAACATGTCAATTTATTGTGATAGGACATGATTGACCTTTGTTCTTCTAAAGTCTTCAGATAAGAATTGTTGGCAACTCCTTCATCACTGATTTCAAGAATGGAAGATTAAATGAAAAATCAAGTATAAGGAGTTATACATCAAGAAGACTTTTTATGAAGAATATTAGACTAGGAAGTGTTCGTTAAGGTATATTTATCATTTCCTATGTCCTCTTATCTTTTGATTCATTTGACTTTACCTTAAAGCTTGAAAGGAGATGATTTTCTAAGTTTTTAAAATTCGCAGAATTTTCGATAGTACAGTTTGAATCCAAAAAATTCATCCAAAATCCTGTAAAACAAGTTGAAAATTGTTTGTCACGGATGTGCCATTTTGGACTTAACTTTTTGATGCATCTTCGTCCAAAACTCGAGTCCACAACTCGGATGAGTTTAAACAGAAAAATTTATAACCGTTTTTTATGACTGTTGGCACTCCACTTTTTTGCTCTATAAATAGCCCTTAAAGCAAGATTACAAGTAAGATTTTTGAAACATTCATCATAGAAACACTATTGCTCAATATTTTCAAAAATCTCATTTTATCTTAAGCTTCAAAGTGAGTTGATTGTGTATCAAAGATAAAAGTATTTTGTGGCCTGTATCCGAGAGAATATCTGCTCAAGTAAGTGAGCTTATCTCTGTTCTATTGATTTTCATATTCTCTGTTTGTGAGTGCAAGGTTATGTGGTAAAACCCATAGGGGGTGATCCTTGTTGTTTGTAAGTTCAAGGTTGTGGTGTAAAACCCATAGGGGTGAGCCTTGTTGTGTGAATGTTCAAGGTTGTGGTGTAAAATCCATAGTGGTGAGCCTTATTGTGTGTATGTTCAAGGTTGTGGTGTAAAACCCATAGGGGTGAGCCTTGATGTGTTTGAGAGGTTGTGTAAAACCTAGTGTGGTGATCCTCTCTTGTATGTGGCTGTTTCATTAAGTGATGTTAATGAAATAGGGTTGAAAATCCTTAAGTGTGAAGCTTAAGGTAGTGGACATAGATCATTGTTGATTGAACCACTATACATCTCTTGTCTCATTTTATTCCAATGATTCATGCATTTTGTTTTTATGATCTTTCACTGTCTAAATCTGAATATACATCTACGAGTACTTGGATAGCTTTCTATGCATCAATAAAGTCAGTCCAAGTATCTTGGTGATCATCCTTGTTCAGCATTTTAGACAATCGGAAAAAGTTATTTTTGCTTGCCAAAAACCTTATTCACCCCCCCCCCCCCTCTAAGGTTTTTCAGATGGATTATATGTGTAACTACCTACTACCTATGCCCCATTAGGGCTGGGGATGTCGCCCCATCCACAGGACAAAGAGTCTTTATAACTAGGATGCATAAAATAAAATAAATGAAATACTTCACAATTAAACTTATTACAAGCAATACATGAACAAATTCAAAAATAATTGTCCGCTACTGTCTCTCAAAAAAAATACATAGGAAAAATAACAATGAGTCTTCAAGACATAGGTAATACTTTAGCTACTAACCTTCACAGCAAGATCGACCTAAAAACATGGTACAAAAGGTGGTGAGATATAAATCTCAGTAAGCCTGTGTGTGCTTTGAGTGTTTCAGGTAAAACAGTTCATGTATACAAGTTGTAAATGTTTCATAACAGAAAGTGCTGGTAAGCCTTAAATAAATTTTATAAATAAAGAGTGGTGTTTTGCTTTCCAAATATACATGTGCACAATAAATACAACCATTCTCAAAAGTGATAGCCATGGCACCACACTTTGTGCACCACGATAATATAATGATCAGAATGCCACACGTTAAGTATATTGACACAAGGTAGGGGTACGGCCTACTGGGTGAGATACTCCTCCTTCTTTATACCCAAACTTACTGGTTGTCCACTCCTGAAATACACAGTCTACTTAACTGAACTTGCTAGCTCAGACCGGTATGACCTATAGGACTGGCATCCTATCTGGGAAGGACTCACCCCTCAGAGGTGGTCACCTGTAACACCCCACTACCTAGGCCCAACAGGGTCGGGGATGTTGCCCCATCCAAAGGACAAGGGGTCTTTAGAACTAGGTTACACAAACAAAAATAAAATAATACTTTAAAATTAAAATTTATTACAATCCAAGAATTCAAGACAAATCCACAAATACATTGAATACTCTCGCCTCTCAAAGCAATACATAAAGAAAATAACACAAGGCCTTCAAAGCAAGCAACAAACTATCTACTCATCTCCATAGTAGGACCGACCTGAAAACATGGCAAAAGGGTGATGAGATAAAAAAATCTCAGTAAGTCCGTGTGTGCTTTGCGTGTTCAAGGAAAGCAGTTCATGTATGCAAGATGTAAGAACTTCATAAGAAAAAATACTGGCAAGCAAAAAACAATGTTAAAAATCAAGAGTGGCGTTTTAGCATTTCCAACCATACATGGACAATAAAATCAACCACTCAAAAGGGCGGCCATGGTTTATCACACGTTGGGCCCCATAACCATACAACGGTCAGAATGCCACACTTTGTGTAGACTGACAAAAGGTAGGTGATCGGTCTACCGGGTAAGATACTCCTCCTTCTCTAAACCTAAACAAAACCAGTTATCCACTCCGGCAACACAACACACAGTCCACATAACTGAAACTTGCTAGCTCGGACCAGCATGACTAAGTAGTACTATCGCTTTTCCAAGTTAAGTTCATCTTCTGGAGGTGGCCTCCTGCCAGAAGACTCACTCTTGCTCTTCAAAACTAGTACTAATAGCCTATCCTTATTGAGTACTCAACGTAGTTTATCCCACTTGGGAAAAAACTGATAAAACATAGCTTTACTTGAAAATGACAATTAAGGGTTTCTAAAGTCCATGTCAAAATTGGTTTTAGAAACAGTTTGGTGTTTGAGTAAAACTGCTTGTTGATTTTCAAATAATTAGTTTGACTGAAATAAGTAAGGAAATAGTCATTAATTGCCTTTACCAAATTAGTGTTCACATACTTCGTGTTTAGCTTGCCATAGTAACCTTTTACAACAAACAAGTTTTATGCAGGAGCTTACCTGATCCTTTGTTTGAGATAAATCAAAGATCTCCAAAAGCTGACCTAACCCCGCCTAGGGTAAACACAAGCCATAATTAAACTCAAGCCAAAATTTGCTTTCACAAATAATCCTAGCCCAACTTACTACAATCAAGACCCTAGTATCCCAAACTTTAAGGCTAGATGATAAAAAGAATTTTATAAAATAAATCTAACTTGATAATAAAATAACTAGGGTTTGTGAAATAGTTTCTAATAAGTTGTAGGTCTAAATCTTGTTGTAAATAAATTAAGGTTTATTTGATGAAGAGTCCTAGGCCCTAGATGATATTATTTAAAATAATAATCTGTTAATAATTAATGGTTAGAAAATAATTGGTAAATAAAATTAATAATAAGTAAATTTTAATATGTTTTGATTAAAAGATAATAAATAAATTTTATTAGTATTGATGAACATATGACTTACAAGATTAATATTTTACCTATTATGATTATTTATATAAAAGGCTTTATTTGATATTATTATTATATATAATATTTTTATACTTTAATTTTAACAAAATATATCATTTATTTGGTTAAAATATTATTATTTCATATAACAATCCAAATCCACATTTTCCTAGGGTTTTTGAAATCTCCAGAAGAAAATATATTATTAATTTTTATTAATGAAAAAAAATTGGCTAACTTAAATAGATTAAGAACATCAAGGTCATGATCATAGTTCCTATTGCTAACCATGAACATACACTCTACACCAATCAACTAACCATCCAAAACATGAATAAAAGTATAGATCCATAACTACCAACCCATGATCCAAACTCCTCTAAACATAATCATTTTCATGGCTTCTACAAGGATACAAGAACATGAAACCCTATTCATCAGAGGTGATATAATATCTATCATGCTTAATCATTCATACTACTCACGACATGAAGGCATGCAACAAATCCTAAAATATCATAAAATTCAACCAAGACAAATCATCCTCATGCATCAATCCCAACTCCATCATATAAACACATTCATCCTCATACTTCAATCTCAATTCCATCATATAAACACATGCTCAATCTCCAAACATAATCTATCCTTTTCCAATAACATCTAAAAGATATGAATCTAGAATTTAAAGAGAAGATTGAAGAAGCTTACTTGAATTATGACTACCTTGAAGACGTTTCAAGAGAATCCTCACACTTGGAAGGCTTGACCCGTCTAAGGAGGAAGAAGAAAAATGGCCATGGTTGGAGTAACCATTTCGGCCGAGAGAGAGAGAGAGAGAGAGAGAGAGAGAGAGAGAGAGAAGAGCGAGTTTATTAGTTTATTTCATTAAAGGTCAAAGAGGAAAGGAGACGGAGATAATCGATCATGTTTACCTTGAGAGTGTTCTTGAGCCTTCAAGAAAATTTTGGTTTTTGATCCGAAAGTGGAACCTTGATTTCAGTGTTTGATGGTAAAAATTGCAAAATGGATTCAAGAGAGTGAGTAGATGTGATCTGGAGTTTTTGGAGAAGATTGAAGGGGTTTAGAGTGGTCTTAGGCTTGGAGAATGGTGGTGTGTGTTCCTGGTGTTCTTGGAGGTTTGAAGAGAATGGAAAGAATGGAGGAAAGCTGGCCGAAATTTTACTTGGAAATGGTGGCCAAATGGATTGGAGAATTCTGGTGATTGAATTTTCAGATTTGGAAGAAAAAGGAAAGCTGGTTGTTTGAAATTCAAAAGGAGTAATTTAGGGAGTGAATTATGGTAGCAAATATGGTAAGAATATCTTGGTTGAAGGAGGTCTTTTGAGCTTCAATGGCCGACTGGTTTGGCTGGAATGTTGCTGAGATGAATGATGTTTGAATGAGCTTTAGGGTGGCCAAATTCTAGAGTGCAATGGTGAGCGAATTTTCTGGATGGTTGAGGCTTAATCCATGGAAGTTTGATAAAATAATTTGCTGAAATTTTGGACTCCAATTGAAGGCTTGATTGCAGTGATTGATGGAGCGATTCAAGGGGTAGCCATGGTGCTCTTTTCGTGCAGAACAATGGTGGAGATGATGAAGTTCAGTCCATGGCTGACTAAGGTTGGTTTTACAGAAAAATGGTGTGAGTTTCGGACAAGGGTGAGGAGGAAACAAAGCTGGAATTTTTGGTTGCTTGCTTGAAGGTTTTGCTGGAAATTTCGTGCAGTTTTTTCGGCCATGCTCCATCCGATTTGCAGCAGGTTTGAAGGGGTATTGGAGGGTACTGTAAGGCTGGTTTCCAGCCTTCTTTAAGGGGAAAGTTAGAGATGAAATACTAGTTTGAAGTCTAGAAGAAATAGCTTAGTTTTTGGACTATTAAGCTGCAAATTCTGCCCATAATTTTTCTCTGGTTTGCACAGCTTTGTACAGTCCGAATTTTGGCCAAAGTTTTCAATCTTCAAGCTGAGTAAATTGGTTATTTTTGTGGCAGTATTTGAGAGGGAAAGATGGCTGAAGATTTTGACAATTGGACTAATCAAGAAGCTGGAAAAATTTTCCAGATTACTACATGAAGAAGACGAATACACATAGGTTGGAGTTTGAAGGTTCAACCATGGAGATTAATTCTCTTTGGAACCTTCCATAACTCTTACCCATTTTTAGTTAAAATTCCATCCTCCAAGAGGCATTTTAGAAGCTTCAAAATCACAAAACCTTGCTGGAATTTTCTGTAAATAAAATGGCTTAGATAAATTAAGCAACTTATTTGATCAAGAAATAAGGTAAGCTAGAGAACAAAAAGGGTATGAATCCCTTAGGAATTTTTGTAGGGCATTAGAGTAGGATTAGGACATTCCTTTCATATCTCCCCTATGACAACATTCCTACTCCTCCCTAAGGCATGCAAGGGCCGAAAATAGCCTACCTATCTAAAATAAAATTTAATCGTACTAAAACTCAAATGATGGAATTTGAACTCAAGACCTCAAGAATTTATTCCAAAGCTCTAACCACTAAACCACAATAACTCTTGTTTTTATTTTCTCTATTTTTCCTATTTAATCCTCAAGCTATCTCCCTATTTCCACCTCAAGTAAAATTACCATTTTACCCTTCTTACTCAATAAGCACAATTAAGCCTTCTAGACTATAAATCACATATCCAAAGCATATAAAATCATACAAAAATATATTTATGCATGCAAAAAAATATGATATGTATCCCGACCCCCTTACTCTAGGGTTGGTTTTAATTAGGGTTTCACACCACCTACTGAGAGACTTACCCTAACCCTTTAAAGACTAGTCCTAGCAGTTTACTCTTATTGAATACTCAACGTTGTTTGTCCCACTTGGGAGGAAAAAGATCATTCAATGATTTACTTGGAAATAGCAACTATGGTTTTGGAAATTCTTGCCAAAGTTGCGTTTTTAGGAAAAGTTTAGCGTTTGGTGTGAAATTGTTTGTTTAGTTTTAAATGGTTTGTTTGTCTGAACGAAAAAGGAAAATTGTCCATAATTGCCATTATAGTACAAATACTCATATATAATGAGTTTGACTTGCTACAATAACTTTGGTCTTCAAATGGTTCCATGCTGGAACTTACCTGATCTTTTGCTCTTCTCGAGTTCAAAAGTCTTCCAAGGTCAACCTAACTCCGCCTAGGGTAAACATAAGGTATAAGACAATATCCAAACCATATTTGCCTTAAATAAATAATTCCTAGTTCAACTAGTCACAACCACCCTAACCCTGACCATAATGTCTTAGGCTTTAATACTAGTTGATAAAGTATTTTATAAAATAAACTAGCTTGATGAGTTAAAATAAATAGGCGTTATAAAATAAATAATAATAAGTTATAGTTTCAAATAATAAATTATGAGAATTATTGCTAATAAATAAACTAGTGTTAAATATTGGATAATACTAAGTCCTAAATAATATTGGTAAATGGTAATATTTAAATAGTATTATTATAAATAATAAATTACACTTTAATTTTTAATTAATAATTAATACATAATAAATAGCCAATAAAACTAATAGTAAATGAATTATACTTAATTTCTAATTATTAAATAATAAATAAATTTTAATATAAATAATATTTATGGATATAGATAAAAGTTTTAGTAAGGCTAATTAATATGGTCTACAAGGTCATTTGATTTAATTAATTCCAATATTTTATTATTTATTTTTAATAAAAGGATTTTATTTACTTAACTAATAAAATAATATTTTAAATAATACTCTATTTCGAACCTACCTATTGTTTTCAAATTTTATAGATTAAATTGAATAATAATTCTAATTAAATTAATAACAATAATCTTAGTAAAATAATTCTAGAATTAATAGAAAATAGTTTTTTCCAATAATTCTCTATTTTTAGAGAATATTTATGAACATATTCTCACATAACATATTAATCCATCCATAAACATCCACTTGAATCAATATATACTAATACATGGATAATCTCCTTCTAGGCATAATCATCATCTATAGCTTTATTAAAAAATAGGAACATAAAGGCCTAATCACCAATGGTGTCATAATATCTAACATGTATCAAAGCATCCATAAATCCCTTTAATCATAATGAGCATATATTGATTCAAAAGAAAAAATCCATAAGGCCTAATCATACATTCCAATTCTCATGTCATAACTCCATCCCCTTCACCCACATACATATACTCAACCCCTACTTTATTTAATCATCCTATCAACATCTAGGAGTCTTGATTCTAAAAATTAAGAAGGAAGATTTAAGTAAAAATACTTGATGAAGGATTTTCCTTGGTTAGTGAAGATCCTCACGAGCTTGATGACCTTTAGTGGTTTGGAAGCAGCCATGGTTGATCATCACCATTTCGGCCAAGAGAGAGAGAGAGTAAGAGAGATGAATGAGACTAGAAAGGAATATTAGAAGTTGAGTAGAAGAGGAAGAACAAGGAGGTTATTCTTATTTTACCTTTCGGTGTTCTTGGAACTTTCAACAAAAAAGGTTGGTTTTGATCTGTTTGGAAATTCCACTTTGCCTGATTTGGTGTTATAAAGGCCAGAAATGAAGATTATAGGTTGAATATGGATGTTCTAGAGTGCTTGGGAGTGATTGGAGGTGTTTAGGATTGGTTTAGGCTTGAAGATGAGAAGTGTGTGTTCTTAGTGTTCTTTGAGAGAGTTTGAGAAAAAAATGGATTTTGAAAGTTGCTAGAATTGTGATGGCTGAATGGCCTAGTGTAGAAGGAAGTTTCGGCTATCAAGAATGAGAGAGAAGGTTTTAAAATTTTTTTGAAATTCAAATGGAGAAAAAGGTGGAGTTGTTTGAGGTATAAGATTAGTTAATGGAGTTTGTTCATGGAATGTCTCTTGTTCTTTAATGGTGTAAGGCTGAATTAGCTAGGTTTTAATCAAAGAATAGAGGGTTGTTCAGTACCTAAGTCTGGCCGAAAATGGTCCTATAATGGCAGAGGATTTTCTGGTTTAATCACTTAGCTATATGTATGTTTTAATTTAACAAAATCTGAAATTTAGTTTGAAGTTTGAATAAGTTTTGGATAGAGTAATCTTAGGAGCTTTTTGACGTATGATCATGGAGTCCTAGCATTTAAGGTTGGTGTGGAGGCCAAGATGTTCAGCCCATGGCTGAACAAGGTCCGAATTGCAGTGGTTTTGAGTGAAGAATTTCGGCCTTAGCCTTGAGGAGACAAGCTAGAAAATTTCTGGAATTTATGCTTCAAGAATACTTGGAATTGAGATGTTTTTTGTGCAGAATTTTTTGTTCTCTTTGGCACGATTTTGTAGCTAATTCTTAAGGGTGTTTGAAGGTCTTTTAATGGTGGTTTTCCAGCCTTCATCTTCAAGAAAAACAGAGAAAGTTCCAGCTGTTCTTATGTTCTAACGGTGGGTTTAAATTCCATGTTTGATGTGGTAGATTGCTGAAACAAAATTCTAGTTTTGGGATGTTTGTGCAGTCCAAAAATTCACTGAATTTTCAGCCTTCAACCTTACCTAAAATGTTTGTTTTTCTTGCAAAATTGAGTAGGAAAGTTAGCTGAAACTTTTGAAAACAGCCTTGAAAGAAATTTGAAAATTTTTCTAGATTTTTCCTTTACCAAAACATTAATAGGATGAAGATGGAGTTTGAAGGAATAGCTATAGCGTTTTCTTTTCCTTGGAATCCCTACCTAATTCACTTCTATATTTTTAGCCATCCCTATCACACAAGAACTGATTTTCGAATTCTAATGCTAAGGATTTATCACAGAATTTTTATGATTAAAAATGGATTAATGAATTAAGGATAGTTTAAATTTCAAAGATTTTAGGACAAGGCTAGCAAAATTAAAGAGGACAATAATTCTTCTAGAATTCTTTTTAGGACAAGACCACATTAACAAGACATTACCATCATGTCTCCCTTAAGACAACATTCCTATCTTTAAGTAATGTAAGAAAATCGAAAATTCAAACATGGTTAAGATAATTATGAATAAAACTTAAGTAATGGAATTTGAACTCAAGACCTTAGAGAATAATTCACAAAGCTCTAACCACTTAACCACACTAACTGTTGTTCTTATTTTCTCACCCAAATATTCTTCTTATCTAACTCAAGCCATCTTCCTATTTTGACCTCAAGCAAAATTACCTTTTTACCCTTTTTACCCAACAAGCATAAATAAGCCATTTAACCTATAAACCACAATTCTAAGGCACATAAAATCATTCAAAAAGGTATATTTTATGCATAAAGACAAGATATGCATCCCATCCCCCTTACTTTAGGGTTGGCTTTGGTGGGGTTTCACAATATACTTAGTTATAGGGCCGATGACTTAGTTCCAAGAGGTTACACAGACTTAGACTTCCAGGCGGATAAAGATGAAAGAAAATCTACTAGTAGATATGTTTTCACTTTGTGTGGATGGGCTATTTCATGAAAGAATGTTAAGTAATATTGCATTGCTGATTCTACCGTGGTAGATGAGTAAGCGACAGCTTCAGAAGCTTCTAAAAAAGCGATTTGACTCACAAAACTAGGAGTTGTGCTACAAATGGATAGGCCCATAACTATATATTGTGATGATTTTGGAGTTGTGTCACATGTAAGGAGCTATGAAACCATATGAAGGGCAAGCATATCGAGAGGAAGAATCACTTGATCCGGGAGTTCATCCAGAAACGAGATATAATGGTTGACCAGATTTTCTCTACGAACAATCTGGCAGATCCATTTACAAAGAGGTGTTTTGAAGACAATTAGATATCATAGGGTTAGGTACTTATGGACTACCATAGTCCATTTCGTACAAGTGGGATATTGTTGGAATGTATGCCTAAAATGGCCTATGTATTTTTTTTGTTTTGGAATTAATAAAGTTTTATTCATTAATGGTTGTTTGTTTACATATATTATACATTAAGTTCTAAATTTGTTAGTACATATTCTATGTGATTAGGTTGTGCTTTCAAATAAGGTATAGATTATGGCTACTAACACATAAGCGAAAAATTATTCTTGATCGATTGATGGAGCGGGGTACTTTATCAAGGTTTAGATCATTACACTATCGTTTCTAAATAGGAAAAATTTACCTTTAAGTAGTAAGTAGTCCACTCACACCAATAGTATAACCACTGATTAGGTCGTGCTTTCCCAATAAAGTGTAGATTATGACTGCTAATACATTAGCAAAAAAATATTCTTGATCGATTGATGGATCTGTGCACTTTATCAAGATTTGGATAATTGAACTATGGTTTCTAAATGGGGAAGGTTTACCTTTATCCAGTGAGTAGTATACTCAAACTAATAGTATAAGTATATTTGGAATACGTAGAATTGTACCACATGATAATAATCTTTATAAAAGTATTAAAATAAATAAAGATTGGTTTATCACAGCTACTGTATGGACGAGTACCCTAAAACTTTAGTAAAAATTGATGGTTTGGTAAAGTTGGACTTGTACACTTTGATGTATGTTGGGTAAGGTCTTATCGCAAGGCCAATAACCTTCTACGTTAGGTTAATTAAGATAGACTTATACAATAGAGTTTCTATACTTTATTATATGATGAAATCACCCCCTTCTGATTGACCGGGAAAATCTAAATAATTCAGGGTCCTAAAAAATGTGACCAAGTATGTACACTTTTGGGTAGCTCATTGTGCTAGGTGGATACATACTGGAAGTTATGAATTATCAGACTAGCTATCAAGGAATGGTATATGTCATTGAGAAAGGTATTAATGCATTTTTCCTATCTCATTAATGGGTGTTACATATAGGGATATTTTTATTATTACACCTATACTTGAAATATTTTTCTTGGGGATAATATTTTCATATGATGATAAATAAAATACTTAAAATGATAAAATATCAATATTTGTTAGTAGGAGTATTTTGATCATTTTAGTATCCAAGAGTAATGTGTCTTTTGGTCCCCAGAGTAGCTCAAATAACCTCAATAAATTTATTTACTATATGGGCTTATTGGATGAATTTATTATTGAAAAATTTATTTTAAGAATCCAATTAATTATTTATTTGGACTAGAATAATTAATTGGAATAATTTAATTAATTAGTTTATTAATAACTATCTTGAGTAATTTTATATTAGGCCAAAGTAAATTAATTAATTAATAAAATAGATAATTTAATTAATTAAATAAATAATTATCTTAAATAATTTTATATTAGACATAAGTGAATTAATTAATTAATAAAAGAACAGTTTAACTAGACTTGCACTAGTTAAGAAATGTGTTGACCCACGAAAATTTGTGTATAGGGGCTAATAGGTTTTTGGAAACCTCGGTTAGCCGCTACTACCTGAGAAAAGGAAAAACGAAATAAAATAATACAAAGTAAAATGGGAAAATGTGGGCCGGCTTTGTTTTCTTTGGAAAAGGAAAAAGGATGCTGTGTATATTAAAAGGATCACACGTGATCTAGAGATGTAGTTGACCGGAAAAAGAATTCCAACTTTTCTGTTTTCCTTGGAAACCGGAAAACAAGCCATCGTTTTTTCTCTTGTCCTTTTTCTTTCATTTTTTTTTTACTATTTTAATTCTTCGATTTTTCTTTCAATCTTCAACATCCTAGTCTTACTTTCACTGTAGAGGTCCATCGAAATTTGAAAATACTCTGAAAAGTCAAGGGCTAAAAAACATGGTAAGTTTCAAGTAGTGTCGTCAAACTCAAATTTAACTCCGATTTTTTAAATAATATATCTTAAAAGTAAATATTTCTAAACTTTAACTTGAAAAAATTTTAATTTTTTATCTTCCATTACATATTTAATTTTTCTACAATCCTTCAACTTTCTATGGTGGAAGTTAAGAAGGCTATCTTTTCATTAGTGGTTGATAGTGTCCCAGCCCTGATGGGTTCTCAGGGATTTTTTTATCCTCAGTGTTGGGATACGGCTCAGGAAACATTGAGTGCAATCAGGGATTTCTTTTTAGGCACCCCAAAAATCTTTACCAGTACAATGTTGGTTTTAATACCAAAAGACGCACGCTCCTACATCCTTTTCCTAGCTCAGGCCTATCAACATTTATAATTATTGTAATAAAATAGTTACAAAGAACTTGGATTTGAGGCTTGGAGCTTTGTATCCGAAGTTGATATCCTCGAATCAAGCCGGATTTGCAAAGGGATGAGATATTTCGGAGAAGATCTTGTTGGCTCAGGAATTGATGCATTCCATAGATAGAAAAACAAAAGAACATAATGTGATCTTGAAGCTTAATATGATGAAGGCCTTTGCCCATGTTTCTTAGGACTCTTTATTGGAAATTATGGCTTAGATTCGGTTTTATTCAGCATGTCATCCATCTAGTCCGTAATTGTCATTCCTATTGTTGGTTTTCTGTGTTTGTGAACGGAGGAAGTGCAAGATACTTTAATTCTACTAGAGGAGTCAGACAAGGTGATTCACTTTCTTCTATATTGTTTATTCTAGCTCAAGAACTTCTGTCTCGTTCCTTGGATGTTAACCTCGATGAAGGTGGATTATTGCCATTCTCAGTGCCTAGGTCATCTTTTGCTATTGTTCATTTCAGTTTTGCAGATGATATGGCCATATTTACTACAGGAGCAAAACGGACACTTCAGGTGGTAAAGAGTATATTGGGAGATTATCAGAATGCGTTTGGCCGAATCCTTAATGTATCTAAAAGTTCTTTTCACATCTCCACTAAAGCCTCACGTTGGAGAGCATCTTTAGTTGAGCGGGAATTGGGGTTCTCTAAAAGGATGCAACCCTTTACATATTTAGGGTGACTAATATTTAAGGGCTGCCCTAAGAGAATCCATTTTCAGAGCTTGATTGATAAGGTAAAGAAGAGAATTCAGGGTTGGATGTTCAGAGCTTGAAGTCAGGCAGGTCAGATTCAGCCCATTCGCTCGGTTCTTCTTTCTATTCCATTGCATATCATGCATGTTTTATCTCCTCCTAGAGAGGTATTTATTGAATTGGAAAGATTTTTTACTTCTTTCGTATGGGGTTATTCGGAATATGGGGAGAGGAAGTGCTGAGAAGCTGCAAGGCAGTTTGCTTTCCTTGGCATGAGAATGGACTAGAATTAGGAAGTTTTCTTGATGTTCATCAACCGTTTTGTATGAAGTTATGGTGGAAGTTCAGGAAGAAACAGTCTTTAGTGGCAAATTTCTTATGGGCTTAGAATGTGCCTTTGCGGTGTCATGTTCCTCAGGTGGCAGTTCCTTTGGTTTGCTCGGGTGTTTGGAGGAGGCTGCTCAGAATTGCATCTAAAGTTGAGCCTCATATTTCTTTTCAGACTATGGGTGGCTCCTCTTCATTTTAGTATGATCAATGGTCTGAATTTGGGTTGCTTTCAGATATAAATTCGACCATTTCACATCGAAGTTTAACAGTTACAGACTATTTGTCCAATGGGTTTTGGGATGTAAGTTGTCTTCTTTCTATTCTGGATAGTGATATAGTCTTCAATATTCTCACTTATTCGCCACCATTGCAGTAGTATGCTAAAGAAGACATAATGATACAGTGTTCTTCGCCAAATGGTACTTTCACAGTGGGTTCTGCTTGGAATGTGATTCGGCCTATTCGGGCTTCATCTGCTTTGATGAAGGATATCAAATCCCTGGGCATTCAGTCGGCTGCCAAAGTTATTTTTTTTGGAGAATGCGCAGCTGCACTTTGCCTCTAGATAGTGTCTTGCAAAAGATATGCCTGTAAATGTTCCCACAGTAAGTTTTTTGTGGCTTATCTACTGAGAATGTTGATCACCTTTTTCTTCATCATCCTTTGATTTGGGAAGTTTGGACAAAGATTGCAAAGCTTCTTGCGATTTTTAGTAATTTCATGAGAACCATGCGATTGTAACAGTTCTTTATGCATTAGTGGTTTGTGGCAACACCGGTGCGCTCTTTTTCTATAGTTTTCTTGGCCAGCGCTCTTTGAGAAGTTTGAAAGTATAGATGTTTGATTAGATATGAAGGTATTAATTTTTCATCTGTTGTGTTGTGGAGGAAAATACATGAGTTCATTTGGTATAATACTGGGGTTTTTCCCATTGCTAGAGTAATAGGGATATGTCATCTTTTTCACGTTCAATTCTGGCCCTGTAAAAGGACATCTGCTTCTCACGTTGAACATTGATGGAGCTTCTAAGGGAAATCTTGGGGTTTCTGGATTTGGTGGTGTTTTGCGGGATGGATTAGGTGAGGTTGTTGGAGGCTTTTCTCAGTATATTGGTCATGCTGATCATTTCCATGCAGAGGATCAAGCTGCAATACAAGGTCTTAATCTTTGTTTGGCGAAGGGAATTAACAAGTTATTAGTGCGGACAGATAATCAAACATTAGCCCATTATATGTGCAACCCACTCATGCAGGTTCCTTTGAGATATTTTGAACTGCTTAAGTTGCTTATGTACTTGTCTTCATGTTTTGAGGACATATGTTTTTCTCATGTCTCCCAAGAAGCCAACGCTCCTGCTGATAGATTAGGTAATTTAGCCTGCTCTTCTAAAAATTCTCAAGTTTTTAGTTCTTTTACTATGTTTCCTAGAAATGTACAAGGTCTTTGTAATTTAAATTTTTTTCAAATTCCATATTTCAGAATTTGATGTAATCATGTTGATCGGAGATAAGGTTTTATATCCTTTCCTGGTATTATTTTTCTATTTTAATAAATGGGTAGGGATCTGCCACCTCAGATGAATATATATATATATATATATATATATATATATATATATATATATCATTTGTAACTAATAATTGTCACACTTTCATTGGATATACAACTAGGTTCTGAGCTATAATAATTTTGGCACTATATCAAAATTCTGTGTTTTTAATGGTAATTATTCTTTTGATTCAAAAATAGCGAAAATATTTATCAACCCTAAGATCTCTAATCTGAAAGATGAATCTTTTACTCTTTCCCAAATTTCCATGTCTTTCTTTTATTTGGCTTTAATTTATTAGAAAAAGCAAGATTGCCTTTTAATCTAATAAAATATTTTTCTTTTAATTTTTTCTATGTTTCAAATCCACTCTTTACTCCCTTCTACTTTGACTAAAGCGTCGAGTAATTAATTTGTTTAAGAGTTATTTACGCCGACTTCGTTTAAAAATTTTCACTAACTTGCTTACTATTATATTTTATTTAAAAAGTAGTCTTTTAATTTTCTGCAACTTGGAAAAAACATTTATCTACTTACCTAACTGTTTCCACATACAAGCTACGAAAGAGTATATGAAAAAAAAAATCTTATAATAATTGATTTTTATATTTTTTAATTATTTAATTTGGAAAATGATAGATTTGGTTTTTCCACTGGTATTTTTGTAGTCTAAAACATAATATGGAATTACTTTACTCATATCTTGCACAAGTCCACGTCATTTTTCAGTTTTTCAGCTAAATCCCGAGTAAAATTATTCAAAAAATTTCTAGGAGTGCTCAACACATGGAGGGGAAAAAAAAAATAGAGCAACAAGTCGTTGGCTGCTTCTCCAGTTAATATATTGTTTATAATATCTTATATGGTACTATTAATTTGGACAAGTTGGTTAGTTAGAAGTCTTTGCTTTGTATTAATAATAAAGTATATGTTATAATAAATTCTTATATTTAAATTGATACATAAATATAAATTAATTTTTATAAAAAAATTGTACATTTTTTAAGAAAAATACAAAGAAACACATTTCGAAAGTAAAACTAATTTGAATTTAATGCTTATATATAAAGGACATGTATATATAAAGGACATGGCAGCCATGAGTGAAATAAAGACCATTCTCAATTTTCCTAATTTGTAAACTAGAAATAACTAAAGAAAGGTAATTCTCAAGTGTACCTTCTCTAACCTTCGTCTTCTCGGAGTGGGCATCTTTATTTGTTCTCGACTCATGGATCACAAACCCAAACACAATTATTGCGGCTGATGGAACCGCCAGAAGGCCTAATGCTCCCTGCAGCAACGATTGAAGGTAAATTTAATGAACCAGACACCCCAAAAAATCAACAAAGTAAATTTGATTAAAGAAATTCACCAATAAAACAAAGAGAAGTATTTGAAGACCTGAGGTCCAAGATGGTGGACAAAGAAGCCACTGGTGGAGTACCCGAAAAGAGCACCAGAGGAGGAGCAAAACCCACAAAGGCTCTGCATATCTAGTGCCAATGATCGAATTTCGATGCTTTTTCTAGCAATACAGGCATCAATGGTGACATCTGCAATTGCCATTGCTGCGGTGATCCCAATCATGAATGACAAAGCCAATGCCACAGATAATTTTCCACTCAAAGCCACCACCAATGCTGAAAAATCCCCTATGACTCCAGCCATTACAAAATATGGCCTTTTGCTGCAGCATTTTATAGAAAAAACATCAGTTAATATACCACAGAGAGGTTTCATCACCCTCGGAATAGATTGCAGGCACATGAACAATTCCATTGCTGACGGCTGAACTTTTTGCACATCTTTCCAGTAGTAATCTGAGACTACTTTGAAGAAAGAAGCAGCAAATCCTTGGCTGAGGCCTTAAACAAGGACCGCACCTAGAATCAACATGAAGTGTAATGTCGAAGAAAACATCTGTAGCCATTCAAATGGTTCAAAAATGATTGAGAATACTGCAAATTCTGAAGAGTTCATGCTCATCCGTGGCATTTTCTTGATCTTTTGGGGTGAAGGGTTCTTCCGATTGATCGATTGAAGACTTGGGATTGAGTTCTTTAGTCTCTGAAGGACATTTTTTTAGTATCAAGAGATCATGGATGTGAAAAAATTGAGAGAGATTATGATAGGAAACAAATTAGGCATGATGACCATTTTCAAGAAAGGGGAAGAAGAACAGAATCACACTTCATGGCTCCATGGATAAAAACAATATTCAAGAGGATTCAAGAGAATTTTCAAGGAAACAAATTCAACAAACCCAGGGCAAAGAAGATTGTGAAGAGATGGATAGTCAAAGAAGGGCCAAATGACGCACAACACAAGCAACAATGCATGTGGATGAGGATCAAGCTAATCTTTAAATAAGTATTGAAGGCCAAAGAAGTATCAAGAAGAGCTTAAGTTGACCAACATTTCATTTGCAAGATTAAGGAAACACAGAGAAATGGAATGGAGGTCCAAGGAGCAAGGTTTGAAGTGCAACAAAATGAGGGATGGTGACCAGAACACACCTGGCGCTAGGTCCACTAGCACACTTGGAGCCAGGTCCTCACTGAAGCCAAGTTATGTTTTCCAAAACAAACCTTGCGCAAGGTCAATTCGGGCTATGCCTTGTTTTACCGAATTTTCTTATTTGTTCTGTTTTGTTCCTAATTAAATTCCCACGACTTTTATTGTGTTTTAACCTATTTTTAAGGCATGTAATAGGGCCTCAAAGTTTGTATTAAGGCCATTTAATAGTTAGGATTCATTTGTTAATTAGTTTATGGCAAAGCATCTATATATATGCCATTACAACTCTTGTAACCTTAACTTTGATATTTTGAATATAGAAATCATTTGTTCTCTTTAGAGAAAGTTCTTGAGGGTGTTCCTCTTGGGTGATTCCCAAATCAATCAATACTTCCCTTAAGTTTCAGTCCAACCTAAGAATGTAGTCTCTAATCTTCTTAGGATAAATCATTGTTCTTTCTAAAGGGTCTTAGATTTCTAGCTAATCTAGGGTTCTTTTAGGAGTTCAATTGATTGCCTAAATCTTCCCATCTCATTTATTCTTGATCCTTCTTCGGTTAGGGGTATTTGGGTGTTGATTTAGTTAGCTTAGTTCATTAGATTTTGGGTCCTAGGAAACTAGTTTACCTAGGGTTCTAGTCTTGAATTAGGTCTCTTGAATTTGAGCTTTAAATCTCAAATTGGTACTTCTTATGATCATATGAAATTGTTTGGTATCAGAGCAAGCTTCTGTTGATTCTTATTAATGCAACTTTATTTGGGCAAAGGTATAATCTCTTCAAGCATTTTGTGAAATTTTTCATATTTTCATCACTTTTTTGGGTGCTATTTTTAATTTCTTGGAACATAAACTATGGCATGAACTTGATGTTAAATTGTTCATGTATGCTAGTATTATGTTTGAGGAATAATTTGGCATGAATATTTGTGGATTTTGAGATCAAACAAGTGGAAAAATATTACTGCAATTTGTTAATCTCGTAACTATTTTTTGTGCTATTTTTGAATGCCAAGAACTTCAAATTGTGCCATGGGTTTGATGTAAAATTGAGCCTACATGTTTAGTTGATGATTAGGAAGTTATTTAAGGGTTCTTAGGTGTTTTTGTTGCAAAATTCTGAACACAAGAAAATCCTGTAACTCGTGTTCATGCTAAATTTGTGAGCTATAAAACTCAAGTTGTTTCTATGTTCTTGCTTTAAAATTATTCCTTGATGTTAGTATAACCATTGGGGATTAATTTTTCTTGTGATTCTTGAATTTTTGGATTGTTATAAGTGTGAAAATTTTGAAACCCCTTGAGTTACGAGGTTTCACCTCAAGTGTTTGATATTTTGTTTGAGTGGACTTAGAGCTTTGAAATTGTGATCAGCTCTTTTATCGACACTTTCCTTTATTGTTAAACTCTTGAGAATTCATGTTTTTAGGGAATTACTTGATCAATTGAAATCATTATAGTTGTTGAATTCTTACTCTTGTTCTTAAGTGCTATGTTCTTGAACTTTTAATGCTTCATTGAAAATCCAGTGAGGTCTTGTCCATTTACCCATTCCTTAGCTATTGAAGTTGTTGAGCTCTCTTGAATTTATTAACTCTTGATATAAACTCCTTGAGGTTCATTGTTGTTGATGATCAAACTTCCATCTAAGCCTAGTTAATTGTCCTTAGTGAGTTAGCTCGACTTATCTAGTTGTTGAAATTATTATAGTTGTTGAATTCTTATTCTTGTTCTTAAGTGCTATGTTCTTGAACTTCTAATGCTTCATTGAAAATCTAGTAAGGTCTTGTCCTTTTACCCATTCCTTAGTTATTGACATTGTTGAGCTCTCTTAAATTTATTATCTCTTGATAGAAACTCCTTGAGGCTCATTGTTGTTGATGATCAAACTCCATCTAAGACTAGTTGATTGTCGTTAGTGAGTTAGTTTGACTTATCTAGTTGGACTAATTCCTAAGCAATTAGGGAGGTTGTGTTGGGAAGAAATCTTTGAGGAATTGAGAGTTTGAGAAAAAAAAAAAAAAAAAGGCAAGAGGGTGAGCTCATTTTAACAAAAGCCAAGAAGAGAGTATACACGAGAGAAGTGTGTTATAAAGAGAGTGTAAACATGTGAGGGAGTGAAGTGACAAATTTCTTGTGTTTTTCTACTTAAATTTTATGGGTGCTTCTCTTGAAAGAAAATTTACAATGGCTGGTTGAAGTGAAAGTGAAATGTATGATTATGATGATGAGTCTTGTTACAATGAAAGTAATTATAGGGGATATAGAGAACATGAATATGACTATGAAGAAGATTATTGGGAAAATGAAGATGATCATGAGAATTTGCTTGATTGTGAAGATGAGGCTTCTAGGGATGGCTATGATAAAAGGCCAAATACAAATGCAAAAGGATATGGTGGGTTTAATGGAAAAGAAGATTGGAAATATGAAGGGGAAGAATATGTGGGTATAAATTATGGGAATGATGAGATTTGTGTTGGAGGACCACAAAAATATTCCGAGAGTGGTATGCCAAAAGAAAGGGAGTAGAGGTGTTTGTATGAAAGTCCAAAAGTATCTGGACCAAGAGAGAAGTATCCATCGCAAAATTCTTTCGAGAGTGGTTTGAGAAGAAATGAGGACGTGGAGAATAGGGAGTTGAAGTATAATGAGAAATTGACACCTCCATTCCTTGGGAAAAAAGATTTGAAGGAGTACTATGAATAGGAATGAAGAAGGGAAAAATTGTTTAAAAGCTTTGGGTGTTGTGAAAGAAATAAAGTGAATTGTGCCTTAATGGATTTCTCTAAAAATGATTTTGAATGGTGGGAGCAAATGAATGCACAAAGAAGGTGAAGTGGGTATCAAACGGTGGTTTCTTAGGAAGAGATGAAAGATTTGGTGCGGAAATGGTTTGTACCCAATGAGTGCTAAATATGTAGAAGTTTTGCTCACAAGTCCCATAATTATCCAAGAAGTTCTAAGTATAGTGAGGGAAGTACAATGCGAAAGTTTTCAAAAGGAGAGATGAGGAGAAAACAAGATTATGTTTGTCCAACATGTTGGGACTATGGTTATAGTATATGTGATTGCCCATGATTGAATGGTCAAGGAAAAAGTTTTGATTTGCAAAAGGGTAGTGCAATTCATTGTGAGAATTGTAGTGGCTATAGGCACAAATCATTTGATTGTCATTGGAATTCCTCTAAGGAGCAAAGTGAGACTCATAAATTTTAGGAGCAAAGTGCTAGACTTGAGACCAAAGTGGCCAAGAAAAATATTGATGAGATTGATAAGGAGCTTAGTGATAATGAAGAAGAAGAAGAAGTGGATCAATTGAGACCAACAAATGGGGTGATTAAAGAGTTCTACAATATCTTATTATTTTTAGATGAAGAGTCACACCCATTAGAAGTGAAGAGGAGAATGAACAAGAAGAAGTTGAGCAAAAGAGTATGGAATTTGTTGAAGAGTTGCAGAATTCAAAGATTAAGGTGGAGAATGAGCAAATGCGTGCTATAGATGAAGGTCCCAAAAATGCTTCAAGTACTTATGAAGTGGGAGAAAGCTCACATCCACAAGAGGATAAAAGGAAGCGTTAGTTAGAAGTGGTGCAAAAACAAATGAAAATGATTTAAACAAGTGACAATGAGTCATCTAGTTCAACTTCACAAAAAGACACCAAATCTAGTGGAAAAATTATAGTGGAATGAATAAATGGGGATACATTTGAGAAACTAGGTTCATTAATTGGTCTTATGAGGGAAGTTTTGAAGCTTGTGTGGTTGGTGGAAAAGAGGATTTACAAAGAGAAAATACTTTCTATTCAATGTGTCAAATCAAAGAGAAACCGTGTAGCTTGATTATTGATGTAGGGAGTTGTAAAAATGTAATTAGTGCTACATTGATGGAGGAATTGGGAATGGAGACCTTGAAACATCCTAAAGCTTATAAGCTTCATGGTTGAATAGTTGTGGTGAAGTAAAGGTAAACAAATAAATTAAGGTTACAATTGCTATGGGGGATATAAAGATGAAGTGATGCGTGATGTGCTTCCCATGCGTGTGGGGCATATATTATTGGGAAGGTCTTGGCTATATGATAGGGAGGTAGTTCACTACGGAAAGAAAAACACTTACTCTTTGTGGAAGGATGGAAGGAAATTCACATTTTGTCCTATGCCCCCAAGTGAGATTGTAAAAGATCAAAATATTTTGAGGGAGGAAGATAAAAAGAAAAGAGAACAAAAATAGAGAGAAAAGCAAGTGAAGGGAAAGCAAGAGCAAGAGAGAAGAGAAGATGAAAAGAAATAGAGAGAGCTAAAATAGAAGAGGGAAGAGACAACAGAGTGTGAGATAACAGAGCTTGAGGTAAAAAAAGAAGAGAAGAGAGTGAAAGAGCATGGAAGGAGGCACCCACAAAGTAAAGTGGTGCAAGAAAGAGCCAGGCAAGAGGTTTAGAAAGAAAAAAAATGAGTGGGGGTTAAAATAAGGTTAAGAGCTTGGGTTGAAAAGAGAGAAAACAATAGAGTTGGTGAGGATCTAAAGCCAAAAGTTTTACCGACACACAAAACATCTTGTTTGAATTGTAATGTAGATATTGATTCGAAGACAAATCATCTTGAAGAAGGGGGAAATGATAGGAATTAAATTAGGCATAAAGGCCATTTTCAAGAAGGGGGAAGAAGAACAGAATCACATTTCATGGCTCTATGGATAAGAACAATATTCAAGAGGATTCAAGAGAATTTTCAAGGCAACAAATTTAACAAACTCAGTGCTAACAATATTGTGAAGAGATAGATAGTAAATGAAGGGCCAAAGAACGCACAACACAAGCAATAATCCATATGGAGGATCAAGCCAATCTTTAAACAATGATTAAAGGCCAAAGAAGTATAAATAAGAGCTCAAGTTGACCAAAATGTCATTTGTAGGATCAAGGAAATATAGAAAAATAGAATAGAGGTCCAAGGAGCAAGTTTTGAAATGCAACAAAACGGGGGATGGCGATCAGAAAACACCTGGCGCTAGGTCCACTACCATACTTGGTACTAGTCCTCACTGAAGCCAAGTTCTGTTTTCCAGAATAGACCTGGCGCCAGGTCCACCCAAGCTCCTGGCGCCAGATCCATTCGAGCTATGCCAAGTTTTACTAAATTTTCTTGTTTTGTTCTGTTTTATTCCCAATTAAATTCCCACAGCTTTTATTATGTTTTAACATATTTAAGGCATGTAATAGGGCCTCAAAGCTTGTATTAAGGTCATTCAATAATTAGGATGAATTTGTTAATTAGTTTAGGGTAAGGCATCTATATATATATGCCATTATAACTCTTGTAAACATAACTTTTGATATTTTGAATAGAGAAATCTTTTGTTCTCTTTAAAGATAGTTCTTGAGGGTGTTTCTCTTGGGTGATTCCCAAATCAATCAAGACTTCTCTTAGGCTTTAGTCCAACCTAAGAATCTAGTCTCTAATCTTCTTAGGATAGATCAGTGTTCTTTCTAAAGAGGGTGTTAGATTCCTAACTAATCTAGAGTTCGTTTAGGAATTCAATTGGTTGCCTAAATCTTTCCATCCCATTTGCTCTTGATCCTTCTTGGGTTAGAGGTGTTTGGGTGTTGATTTAGTTGGCCTAGTTCATTAGATTTTAGGTCCTAGGAAGCTAGTTTACCTAGGGTTCTAGCCTAGAATTAGGTCGCTTGAATTTGAGCTTTAAATCTCAAATTGGTTCTTCAAATTAGATTACAACGAAAAACCTTTTATCGGTAGCGAGTGTTGACCTTAAATATATTGTAGTTTTTGAGGCATTCTTGTTGAATTTCCATGAAGTGTAACTTGTCCAAGTAGATTAGCAAATTAGGGAGTTCAAAGTTTACTCGAGCGAATCAAGCCACCGAAAGGAATTATATCTTTTAAATTTTTTTTATTAACTTTTGGATCAATTTTGATTTAACTTTTTTTTTCTTTTTTTTCCAATAAAATTTTTACGGAAAATTCTTATGGACACCCGATCTACGTGCATTAGAAGCTTTAGAAACTTGTACCATGTGGAACAAAAGTTGTGCATCAAATGCTGTGTATAATTTTATCTGCATATGGTACAACTACCTAAAGTATTCTTTTCACATGCATTGGGTACACCTATGAATTTCCAAATTATTACAAGTCTATGTTGCATAATTTTAATAAACAATATTTCCTTTAGTATAATTTAATTTCCATATTTATTTTTTATTTTTTTCAAATTATTAATCATTTTGTAAAATGAAAATATTTTCAATTTCAAAATTATTGCATTATTTAACCCAAACTTATCAATATAGAAGGTTTCTTATTAATTTGAAGAGTTTATTAGTCTTACTATTTACTAGTATTATTCTATTGAGTATTATTTAGTAATTTCTAATTGTTATTTGAATCTCCTAATGCTAATTGGAGTCAAATTCTTAGTTAAAGCAGAAATTATATTCTAGTTGTGTAAGACCTGTTTATATGTATAACACTTGCTACATATGTAGCCCAAATGGGCCGCAGATGGCACCTCATCATTTGTACCACGGGTCTTTAAATAAGACTATTACAATCCCAGTATAAATTTAAATCTCCAAAATAGGATTTCTAACCATCCGAATAAAAGATAATAACCATTATATCAACACTATTACTATTACAAAATGGAATTCCACTCCTCAGTCTTGGTAAGTTCACCTAAACATAAAAACTTGGTTCAAAAAGTTGTGTGAAATTGTAAAATATCAATAGCTCTGAAGCATGCGAGTTCATGTCATAACTTTCAAAATTAATATCATGATGCATGAGTAATGTAGACTTGAACGTTTATAGTCATAATTCAAATAATTTTATGTATCTAAAATACATTATCATTTTTTAGGCAACTTAGCAACTACGAACTCAGTGACTAGCATAATAATTTTTTTTTAGATAAATTATTCATATTATATTTCTAGAACATCAAATTTATTTATCTGAAGTCTTGAACCCTATCATTTTATCATTTCTTGTTTCTCTAAGATACCATATCGTGACAATGTATCACGATACATCATTTATGTGGTCCAGGCATATGCAATGCTAATAATTGGGTAGGAAGTACATCCCTTCCGAGAGAATACCCCGCCATCTCTGTCATACAAAATCATACCAGATGTCTCACGTCCATCTACCGACTCCGCTTGGAGAGTGTGTGGCCAGCTAAGGACCTTGCTCAACTACTAGAACTGTCATCCCGTTTGGAAAAAGATAGTTTTCCGAAGACGACCAATCTACTGAAATTATCTCCTAATCTAACAAAAGCTGGTCCTATAGCCTCACCCATTGAGATTTTAATATCATTAATTTAATGGCTTTAAAGTTCACTATTCTGATATAGAATAATCAAATAATTTCCAAAATTATTCCAGGCTTTTAATGTAATTTCCCAAGCATCATTCCAACCAAAATTAAAACCATATTTTTTTTTCTCCAAAATTTCTAAAATTAAAATTCCTATAACCATTCTAAATATTCATTCAAGGCATATTGATTTTTTTCTCATATTCTTCCATAGCAACATTTGGAGCCATTACTTATAAAACTCATGTCCTGATTTTTGTAATGTTTTCCGTGAATAAAATGCATAAATTTATGTTCATGTGTTTGTATATATTTGATGCTTGGTGCCATTCTATAATCATAATACTCATGAGAAATTTTGCTGCAATATTTATGTACGAACAAAACGTAATATCATAAAAGAAATATTTTTTCCAATACACATTATTTTCATGCATAAATATTTTCTCAAAGTGGCATGCTCATAATTTATGTCATAATTTACATGTTGTAATAAGAAAACATTTCATAAAAATGTGCACATATTATGTGTGCATTTTAATGCAAGTTTTGTAGATTTTAAATACAATATTTTTGCATAGATTTGTTATTTCATAATATGCATTTCAAAATGATGCTTGGGATACAAGGACTTATCTTGGTTCAAGCTAATAAATTTCTCAACTTAACTTAAGCTCTTGCCCCTCTTTTTCCATCTATATCTACTAAGTCTACCATGTACAATAACAAGGTTTAATTTCCTAGTTATGTGTCTCATATAAAATTCTAAACAAGACACTAGGGCAATTATTAGGCTTCAAATAATTTCTAACACACTTGACTCTAGTAGTAGAAATATCTCATCACAAACTTTAATAGCCTTCTAAGGCAACCAACAATTTCACATGGCATATAATTCCCCAATTTACACAAATGGTCAATCAAAACCTTAATCACCATGCAAACCCTAATTACCACACTAAAATCCCAATTACAATACATAATCACAAATCATCTTATAATCTATTACACATAAGTTTCAAGAAATCACAAGAACAAATTAAGTACAACAAGCAAATTAGGAAACAAAACTAGTTAGCTAGAATTAAAATCCTATCTAGTGATTCATTTACAAAAAAAATGGCAATTTTTAGGGTTTCATTATCCAAAATTGCACAACCTATTTTTAGTGATTAGAATTCTCAGTAAAATATTTGTAATCAACATAAGCGTCTTATAAAATTAAATTAAGTCAAATTCCAATACATTTATTACTAATCTTTCATGTAAACCTACTTTTCAATTATAAACCAAAACTTTGCTTACAACGGTAAAATATGGGTCATAAATATCACTTTAATTACCTAAGCAAAACACTTCATTTAAAAAAAAAAACATTTTTTAGCTTGATACCTAACATGTTATGTGAATTACCATCTAAATGTTTCTCCAACATTCCACTTAAAATTGGGCCAAATAATTTTTACAAGAGTCACAACTAGAATAGTAATCTGATAAGGTTGTCTTGCATGACCATTTTTGAAAATTCATTTTGCTTATTCAACAAATTATTTTATAGTTATTCTTAATCCCAAAATTTTCCAACATCTTGAAATTTGTACAATAAAAATTTCATGGTTAAATTCAAATGGAAATGGTATATTTCAAGGTTTAAAATGGCAACATAAATGCTATGTTTGGGCAAAAGGCAGAGCTAATTTGTAAATCCATAAAGGTTTGTTTTTTTCCATTTTTCTTATACAAAAACCACTACACATTCCAAACATATCTAAAGCACTCATAAATTGTAACCTTAGCAAAGTGTGCTCGATTTTTCTGCTCAAATTTGAAAACCATTTTGAGTTATCAACAGTCCAGCAACACTCTATTTAGATCACACCATTATCACACTCAATACCTACATCAAATCATGCTATTTGCTTACATAAATTTACACACACATTGTAGTACATAATATCACATGATTCATCCTATTATTCACACAAAATCGCAAAGGAAAGAGAATTATATAACAGGATACATTCTATGGACAGATTGCATATATTTTCAATTTACATATATAATGGAGGGAAAAATGGCTTCTTCAAGCAAAAACACTCAATTGCACGTGATGTAACATGTCTCTACATTAAATACATCATCCCTTTATCAATATTTCACCTAAAAAAAGGCAAATAAATCAAGTTTCAAAAAACTGGATAGAATGCATCATTTTTTTAGTTTACATGTGTAATATACGAAAAAAATGACTTCTTTACCCAAAACACATCTCATACACACAGTATTGCATGTCTGAATCAAACCCGCAATATTTTTTCATCACTATTGTAAGTAAATATAACACCTTATATATCCATATTGTAGCATGCCATATATACTTATGGGATGTCACCCCACTTGGGGTCCAAGCAAGGAGTCTTTATAACTAATTAAAGCTTACGACAAAAAGAAATAAAAATAAAGCATGTCATTAGCTTACATACTAGCCAAAACAAGATACATAGTATTCACTTGAAAACTACAACCAGAATATATATGATAATAAGTCTATAGTCGGTACATGGCCTTGTGGAAAAGACTTTAGGTAGGCTAAATCTTGAAATTAGTAGTAATGACTCGATCATAAATTCCTAAATTTGAGTCCTAAGAAAATAAGAGAAATGGAAACACATAGGAATTTTGTAATCAATGAGTCGCCATATGTGCTAGTGTTTTTCATAGAAAACATTTCCAATTGAATTCTATTGAAATCAATTCTACAAGTTGAGCAGTAGAAAACTGTGCTAATTCAGTTTAGAATTTATGTACATTTGGAAAAACATGATTTTCTTTCAAAATATATAGCCCCAATTTTAAGAAAAATAGGTACTTCTCTCAATAGAAGGATGACTTGTGTTCAAAGCTCACAAGGCTTCGCCTTCAACTTTTGCAATCTTATTGTGCCAAGGACTATGCCTTCAAAACTTAGCCGGATCATATTGGATTAGGGATCTTTTACTTGCCACTATAAGCCTAAAGTTCCCAATCCTAATATCATTCTCCATCGAGACAATAAGGGATTGAACACATAGAGTCTCCTCGCTCGGTACCAACTGAACAACCCAATCAAATATGATAGGTAACTTCCAAGAAATAAACGACTAGCTAGAGACGACAAATTCCAATATCATGTTGCCCCATTTAGAGTCAGATGAATCCCAGAACTGATCAGGTTACCTAGGCCATCTACCTCTAATGTAGGCTAGTATAGAGAGAAAAAGTCCACGTTAACTACTCAACCTCTTCACAAGTTCACAGAATTAGTCCTAATATCACATTTCCCAAAATATTATTTTCTAAATGTTTAACATTTTTGATGAAACCATTCCCAAAGCTCATAAAACATAGAAGGACACATGCCTTTCAATAATTGTATAACATGCTTTGGAATGTAATTAGGTAAAATACCTTCATGCATCACCATGAAAAAGCTTTCATTTTTCAAAATATGTTATTCGTGAGTGCATGTAATTTCTAAAAAATTGCACTATTCAATAAATAGGGTTAGAATATTCATGACATGATAACATGTTTAAATAAGCCTTTTCTTATAGCACATATATTTGAAAATGTTTACAAGTAATAAGAAATAACATATAGATAATTTCTAATAATTCAATAAATTTAATTCATAAAAACTTCATTATGCATAAGTTCAAAAAAAAAAAAAAGTACATTCATTAGAATTTAGCATTCAATAATCTCAAATTCAACTAAAAATCTTATGCTTGGATATATCAGGAAAACACTTAACCATATTAGGAAAGCATTCAACTGTATTAGAAAAAAACTTAGCTACCTAGGAGTTTAAAAATCCAGGGACTCACCATATTGAGTAGATTTGGTTTATCCACACTTTCACAGGCCTAAGGCTTCTCTTGAGTAGGTTCGATCACCTACAATAATGAGGTGTTTCCATAAAATATTGCTTAATATCCTCAATTTAAGGTTTGCATAACACTGAGAGAAAATGGTGTATTATTTCTTTTCTTAATCTCAAAAGCCTTAAGGAAATTAACATTTATGGCTTTGTAACATTTTGGTGTTTTATTCATCATTTTTGCTATACAACTCCAAAGGAAGTTAAATTAGTTCCAAAATACTCATAAGACATCCCTCTAAAATTCTAGTTCATGGAATGTTCCAAAATACTCATAAGACATCCTTCTCAAATTCCAGTTCATGGAATATCAAAATGCTTTCTCAATTAGTTCAGTTCTGGCTGTAAAGTTTCTACTTTGTCTAGTGAACAAAAATAGATATTTCCAATTACAACTTTGTATAGGTTTTTCCTATGTTCTCTTTAACATAACCTACCAAATTTCACCCTTTTTAAAACCTTGTTTAGCATCCCAATAATGGTGTTTTACCATGTTCTAAAGCTTAGCACCCTTCAATCATCCAATTATTGCTATTATATCAAAGTTGCCAACACAATTTTTCCGTTGTTCAGCTTTAGGTATTCTTGCTACCATTAGTTTCTTAGCTATCAAAAGTCCACATGATCTCTTCCAAACCTTTCCTAATATTCCAAAACGTGTTTAGAATTATCCATACTCCAGTTCCAGTCATCTTCCTCTAAGAAGCATGTACAAATTCCAAGCAGTTCATGTAGGTTATTCTTTTTGCTACCAAAGTAGCATTTTTACTTTCCAATTTCCATGAACTTCTTCCCTACATAACCTTAAAGAAATTTCCAGGATGTTAACGCTTCAAGGGCATACTAAGTAAGCTGAAAAAATGGTTTAACTTCATCCTAATTCAGCTGGCCAACATCTCCTCTTAAAACTGAAATTTTATTCCCATAACTTCATGAAATCATGCATTTTTAGCAACAATTCATACCAAATAACTTTTTTTAACCAAGAGATAATTTCAGTTCTTGAAAATAAAATCTCACTTACTTGAAGGTGTGAACAAACTAATGTGAACTTTCTCTTTCTTTCTCCCTTTTTCTTTTCTCTTGCTTGCAATTCTCTCTCTCTTTCTTCCTCTCAGATTTCTTCCTTTTCTTTCTCTTCTCTTTTCTTCTTTCTTTCTCCTTTGTTCTTTCTTTCCCTTTTTCTATTCTCCTTTGGTTGATCACCGTCCTCTATCTATATATATAGTTTTCTCAAGTAAAATCATTTGATTTTGGAGACTAAGTATAGCTAGAAGATTATTGAACTTTATAAAAATTGAAGAAAGCTTATAGAAAGCTATGGAAACCTTAAGAAACTTGTAGAACTTTCATATTATCATGCAAGAACCATTCAACCAATCATATAACTCCATATGGGCCTCCATGCAACCAATTTTGTAAATACATTAAAATATCCCACCATCTTTATCTATGGCCCACGAACTTTATATAACCATGGCCAACCATGTTTTATATAAAACATATTTATCCATTTCTTATTTATATAGTAGTTATATCATTTATACATTCATATGCTCCTTCTTTCTCTCATTTTCTTATTTTTCTCAGAAAATGCTTGAATAAAGAAATCACACGCAAGGGGGAAGGGGGGGGGGGATGTTATAGTAAACATGGCATTTTTCACAAAAGTCCAAAGCTGGACAAAAAGCTAGTATTTTTAGCTCTAGTGTTCTATGAGAAAAGAAAAAAAAGGTTCTTTGAGGCTTAAAGGATCATAGGAAAAATAAAAACACAGGGGAAGTTTGCAATTTAAACTTTTTCTTAAGCCAAAGTTTAGAAATACTTTTAGGCCTCTTATATTGAATAACCGATATCAAATTTGGATTCAACAAAGCTTCTTCGATTGAAATGACCACTTGTTCCATGGGAATTCCAGCAAATCGTCAACTCCTTCATATTAAACACACACTACGTTATCTAGCTCTTGACATTCAAGAGTATTCTTGAACCTACTATGGACTACTATCGGTGAAAGTAGAACAAATGATGAAAAATGGAAGAAGGAACTAGGGAGAGCTTTGAACTGAAAAAGAACAAGAATAGTGACGGTAGTTTTCCTAGGAAACCAGCTTTTTGCTTTTCCTTTTTCTTACATGTATAGTACTTTCGGTAGCATGCACACAGACCAAACATAACTCGAGCCGCCTTACACTTTTTCCTTTTTTTTTGGGTTTAACATATATATGCTCAATGGCTACCTTATTTCTTAAAAATAAGTAGCTGCTTTAGCATAGCCTTGGTTGGCCAGGGTTTTTCTTAATTAGCCCAAGACTGATTAAAATAGTTCTCTAATTAATTAATTGATCCCCTTGGATCCAATATAAAATTGTCCAAGAAAATTAATTATTAAACTACTTTAATTACTTAGCCCAATATATTATTCTAGTCCAAATAAATAAATAATTCAACTCTTAGAATAATCCTCCTAATATTAATTTCATCCTTTCAGCCCATATCGTAAATTAAATTACTAAGGTTACTTTAGCTACTCTAGGAACCAAAAGACATATCATTATTGGTTACTAAATGACCAAAATAGC
Organism: Voacanga thouarsii; assembly: GCA_026120185.1. Classification (NCBI taxonomy): domain Eukaryota; kingdom Viridiplantae; phylum Streptophyta; class Magnoliopsida; order Gentianales; family Apocynaceae; genus Voacanga; species Voacanga thouarsii. The sequence continues at coordinate 10,147 of JANUWF010001246.1, read as the reverse complement.
CCTACTAATAAATAGCTGTATTTTTTCAATATAAATTTTCCATTTATCACCATATGAAAATATTAAATACAAGAATAATATTACAAGTACAGTGTCTTCGACCTACATGTGCAATGAAGAAAATACCCCTATATGTAATACCCATAATTGAGATAGGAAAATTGTACTAACACTTTTCTCAATGACATCTACTATCCTTTGATATTTAGTTTGATAATCCATGACCTCCAATATGTACTCACTTATCTTAGGGAGTTACCCGAAAGAATATCTACTTAGTCACGTTTCTCAGGGCTCTAGATTATTTAAATTATCTTGGACAATCACAATGGGGTGATTTCTTCACTAAATGAAGTATAAAAACTGCATTGTAAAAGTCCGTTTTAATTAACTAGAGTCATATACCTAACGTATAAGGTTATTAGCCTTGTGATAAGACCTCACCCATCATGCATCATAGTTTACAAGTCCAATTTCATCAAATCACTAATATATACTCAAATCTTAGGGTACTCATCTATGTAGTAGCAGTGATATATCGATTTTTCTTTATTTTAGTAGTTTTATAAAGATTACTATCGAGTGGTCCAATTCTGCGTATTCTAAATACACTTCCATTATTGGTATGAGTGGACTACTTACAAGTTAAAGGTAAACCATTTTCTATTTAGAAACTATAGTGCAATGATATAAACCATTGTGAAATGCCCAGCTTCATCAATTGATGAAAAAGATTTTCTACTTATATTTTAGCAGCCCATAATCTGCACCTTACTATGAAAGCATGACCTAATAATGTAGATTACTTACTAACACAATTAGACCTTAATGTGCACATATATATAAATAAATAACCTTTAATAAATGAAATATTTTATTAATTTCTAAAATACAAAAATACAAAGCCTATTTTGGGCATATATTTCAACAAGGCTTACCTCTTGGGGCTTGTTAAACCTTCAAAAAAATAGAAAAAATGGAGCTTTGGTCTTCAAGAGTTCAGCTTTCTCTTTAAGTTTTCATGGAGGAAAACAAAATGGATAAATGAGAGCTATGTTTGGTTTTGAAGAGAAAGTAAATAAGTAAAGCTTGGGATCATACTACGAAAAAAAAAAAAGCTACCATGACAATCCTACCTAAAGGCCGCTTTTTCTTGCTAAAGCCCTTCTATGAGGAAAAAGATTTTATTGTCTATTCATCGCTAAACCACCGATGCCAAAGTATTCGGAGGACAAAACATTGTTTTTTGTCGCTAATGTTAGCCCTATAGCAAGGAAAATTATTTCTTCACTAAAGCCCTAACATTTCACCAGGAAAAGTTTTGTCACCGAATAAAATTTTTGTTACCAAAAGTGTCATTTTGTTGCTAACAATTATATTTCACGACAAAAGGTTTTGCTGCCAAAGATTTGTCACTAAAGGACCAAATTTTTTCCATAAATTAAAAATATTTATTAGCCGTAAGGGCTTTCTCCTATGTTTTGACTTATGACAAACATTGATGTGAACTAACTTGTGTAATCTATATATAATAGGACATGTTTGACCTCAATTCTTCTAAGGCATTCAAATATGATTGTTAAGCAACTCTTGAACAATGGAATTCAAGTATGGAAGATTAAAAAAAAAGTTCAAAGTATATGAGGTTGTATACCAAGAAGTCCTTATAGAAGAACATTAGACTATGAAGTATTATTAAGGTATTTCTTATTAATTCATATGTTTTTTTTTTCTTTTTGATTCAATTGATTTCTACCTTGAAGCACACAAAAAAATAAATTTCAAAGTTTTGAAAATTTCAGAATTTTGGATTGAGTAGTTTGGATGTTTCTACATCCAAAAGATTCGTCCAAAATCTTGTAAATAGTGTTGAATTGTTTCTGCCTGAAAAAATGCAATTTTGGACTTACTTTTTGGATGCATCGTCGTCCGAAACCTGAGTCCAAAACATGGATTAATTTAATAAAAAAATTATAGCCATTGGTACTTCACTTTTTAGCTCTATAAAAAGCCTCTAAACAAGATTAGACATAAGATTTTTGTGACATTTTTCTAAGAAATACTATTGCTCAACAATTTACAAAAAATCTCCTTTTATCAAGTACTTCAAAGTGAACTCATATTGTGTCAAAGGTAAAAGTGTTTGTGCTTTGTACCTTAGAGAACATCTGCTCAAACAAGTGAGCTTTTATTGTTCTATTGATATTCAATTTCATTTGTAGTATAAGGTTATGGTGTAAAACCTATTGGGGTAAACCTTGATGTGAGTGTTTGATTGAAAGGTTTTGGAAAACTAAGTGTAGTGATCCTCTCTTGCATGTGGTACTATTTGATTTCATTAAGTGAAGTAAATAAAATTTGATTGAAAATCCTTAAGTGTGAGCTTAAGGTAGTGGACGTAGATCTTGGTAGATCGAACCATTATACATTCTGTGTCTCATTTCTTTTCATATGTCACTAACTATTTTGTATTTCTTTCTTTAGTCTAAATGTGAATATATCTCAAAGAGTTCTTAGATAACTTTCTTTGTCACTCTAAAGTCGGTCCAAAAAACTTGATGATCATTATTATTCTGCATATCAGATGATTTGAATTTTTTTTTAGTTTGCCGAAAACCTTATTCACCCCCCTCTAAGGTTTTTCATTTGGTATCAGAGCTTGGTCTACATATTCTTAGTTTAACAACCTTGTAGAAAAGATCTTCATGGTAAGCTCATCATCTCTTCCATATGTTGAAGGATCTTCAACAAATCAACCTCCTTTGTTCAATGGAAACAACTACACATTCTGAAAAAATAGAACGAAAATTTATGTGTGTTCTATCAACTTTGAGTTATGGAGTTTGATAGAAAATGGTCATTTTATTCTGTCAAGAGTTGTTGATGGCATAAAATTACCTAAACAGAATGAGGAATTTAGTGTTGAAAATAATGCTAAGATGACTTTAAATTTTCAAGCTATGAACATTTTATGTTGTGCATTAGATGCGACTAAATACGACCGAGTTAGTGGTTGTGATTCATCCCATGAAATGTGAAAATTACATGAAATCACCCATGAGGGGACAAACTAAGTCAAAGAACCAAAATTGGGGCTTCTGATTCATGATTATGAATTATTCACAATGAAGCCGAATGAAAGCATCATTGATATGTTCACGAGATTCACTAATATCTCAAATGGTCTCAAAGCCTACGGGAAGGTTTATTCCCATGGGGAACAGAATCGAAAAATTTTAGATGCCTTACCAAAAAGCTTGCAGTCTAAAGCTCTTGCAGTGGAAGAATCCAAGGATTTAAAATCCTTACCAACCGAAGAGCTGATCGGATCTCTTCTAACTCATGAGATGAAACTTAAAAGGTTTCAAGAATCTGATGATCATGGTAGAGGCAAAAAGGGAATAGCATTGAAAGTTGAAAATGAAGATGAATAAACAAGTTTATCGGAAAGCAGTGAGGGTATATAAGTCGACAATGAAGATTTGGCTATGATAGCAAAAAAATTCAGAAGAATGTTCAACAAAGGGAACTACAAAAGAGGAAAGAAGTTCGTGAGAAAGAAAGGATAAACCCCAACATTCAAACCTCAATGTTATGAATGTAAAAGCACTGATCACTTCATTGCCAATTGTCCAGTTGCAAAAGGTAAGGAAGGAAGAATACTTAGAAAGAAGAAAGACTTGAAGGCAAAGAAAGGTAAAGGATTAATGGGAACTTGGGACTTAAATAAGACTGAATCTAAAGATGAAGATTTTGAGAATAAAACTGCCAACATATGCTTCATTGCCATGGAAAATGAGGTAAACTCTTCTACTTCTAATTTCATTTCTAATTCGCTTATATCTATGACTGAAAAACATGATGATTTGAATGAGCTGTTAATTGATATGTTTAATGAACTAAAAAAACTGTCCTGAAAAAAAAAAGAAATGAAGTTGAAGATTAACTGTTTGATAAAAGAGAACAAAATGTTGTTAAATGATAACAAAATATCTTTTGAGTCATATATGAGTGCTATTATTGAAAAAGATGTGATCATGACTACTTTACAATATGTATCTCTGGAAAATAAAAATTTGTGTGATAAAATTCACACTCTTGAATGTATAGTTAGCACTTTTAATGACGTGAAAAATAGAGTTAATGATCTTACCACTTGTATTGAAAAATTCACAAATGGTAAAAGAAATCTGAAAAAATTACTCGGAACTCAATATCAAGTTGGAAATCAAAATGGCTTAGGATATAGACATGAGAATAAGGACAAAATTCACAAGCCTAGATTTGTTAATGCTGGAATTCGAAAAGGCTTAAGATATGGACATGATAATAAGGACAGAAATAACAACTCTCAATTTGTTAAATTTGTCTTATGTTACACATCACACAAAGCTTACACATATTGTGAAAAACTAGGACATATAGTTTCAAGATGTCTTATTAAAAGAAAAGTAGAATTTGGTGGCATAACATTCTGGAAAATCAAAGGAAATGTTACTAATCTTAATGAACCCAAGAAAGTGTGGTTACCAAAAATCATTCTTCCTTCTCATGTATAGGCACATTCTTTCAGCTTCACCAAGTGGTTCTTAGATAGCGGTTGTTCAAGATACATGACTGGAAGCGTAGCTTTGTTAGAGGATACATAGACCACAAATGAAGGATTTGTTACATTTGGAGACAAGAAGAAAGGAAAGATTCTTGGCATTGGTAATATAGGTAAAGGTTCCTTAACCATTATAAAACAAGTATTACACATTGATGATTTGAAATATAACTTGCTTAGCATTAGCCAACTATATGATAATGGCTGTAAAGTTATTTTTGAAAAGGATTCTTGTTCTATAATAGATAGCTCAAATCTTGAAACAATCTTTACTGCCAAACGTATTGGAAATGTGTATGTATTCTTTCTAAATGACCTTATAGCTAATGGTATTAGATGCCTATCCGTATATGACAATGATGGTTATATTTGGCATGGAAGATTAGGTTATGTATTTTTTGATTTACTAAATAAACTGTCTTCAAAAGAACTTGTTATGGGACTGCCCAAAATGAAGTTTGATAAAAGAAAAATTTGTAAGGCATGCCAATTTAGAAAACAAATCAAAACATTTTTTAAACCCAAGAAAATGATTTCAACCTCAAAACCTCTCGAATTAATTTATATGGATTTGTTTGGACAAATGAGGACTGTTAGTCTTGGAGGTAAGAAGTATGCATATGTACTAGTCGATGATTTTTCTAGATTTACTTGAACTTTATTTCTTGGACAAAAGGATGAAGCCTTTTCTAAATTTTCGAAACTGATTAAACGCATCCAAAACTCTATTGAATGCAAAATGATTTCTATTAGAAGTGATAATGGTAAAGAATTTTGCAACAATGAATTTACTCACTTCTGTGATAAAAATGGAGTCTTTCACAATTTTTCAGTAGCCAAAACTTTTCAACAAAATGGTGTTGTTGAGAGGAAAAATCGCCCTTTGCAAGAAATGGCTAGGTCAATACTTTGTGAAAATGCCCTTCCAAAATATTTTTGGGCTGAAACTATTAATATAGCTTGCTATATAGTAAACCAAATTATGCGAGACCGTTTTTGAGAAAAACTCATTTTGAACTTATGTTTGACAAAACTCCATCTATCTCTTATTTTAAAGTGTTTGGCTGTAAATGTTTTATTCTAAATATCTGAGATAATCTTGGAAAATTTGGCAGCAAGTTCGATAAGGCCATATTTCTTAGATACTCTTCCAACAAAAAGACATATAGAGTGTACAATAAAAGAACTCTTTGTGTGGAAGAATCCGTGCATGTTGTATTTAATGAATCTAACATTTATGTTTCAAAAAGAGATGATGGTGATGTAGGAAGTTCAACGGAAGCTAGAATAGATCAACTCAAAGCTCCACCACTAGATACTCATGCAAAAGAAGAAGAAATAGAAGAGCTGTAAGCTGAACAAGGAAAGAAACAAATTGAAGATTCTACGAATCAATAATTACCAAAATATTGGAAATACAAAACAGGTCATCACAAAGAACAAATCATTGGTGATCCAAACTATGGAGTTAAAATTAGACGGTGTTTCATTGACAACTTTGCTCTTCTCTCAAATATAGAACCTAACTATATTGATATAGCATTGCATGATGAGTTTTGGATTATTGCTATATAAGAAGAATTAAACCAATTTGAAAAAAAATCAATTTTGGAAACTTTTCCCTAGACCTCTTGATCGTCCTGTTATTGGTACCAAATGGGTATTTACAAACAAACTTGAAAAAAACGGAGCTGTGATTAGAAATAAAGTTAGGTTAGTTGCCCAAGGATTTAATCAAGAAGAAGGTATTAATTATGATGAGACATTTTCTCCTGTTACTAGACTAAAATCCATGAGAACGCTTGCTACTTTTGCATCCTTCAAAAATTTCATGCTCTATCAAAAGGATATTAAAAGTGCATTCCTAAATGGTTTTATTGAGAAGGAAGTATATGTTGAACAACCTCCTGGTTTTATTCATGAGCTCTTTCCAAATCACGTTTTCAAACTTTCTAAAGCTCTTTGTGGATTAAAGCAAACTCTAAGAGCTTAGTATGAGAGGCTTAGTGGTTTCTTGATTTCAAAAGGTTTTTGAAGAGGCTTGATCGATACCACCTTATTCATTAAATTTGATAATTCTAGTGATCTACTAATTGTTCAAATCTATGTTGATGATATCATTTTTTGTGCTACTAATGACTCTTTGTGCAAGATGTTTGCTAAGACAATACAACAAGAATTCAAAATGAGTATGATGGGAGAACTAAGCTTCTTCCTTGAACTGCAAATTAAGCAAACAAAGGATGGGATCTTCATAAATCAAGCTAAATATGTAAAGGAGTTGCTCAAAAGGGTTTGGAATGAATAAAGCATAAGATATCTGCACACCTATAAGTACTTCTATAAAACTTGATCAAGATGAAAATGGTAAGAAAGTAGATGAATATAAGTATAGAGGTATGATTGGAAGCCTACTTTATCTTACTGCTAGCCGACCATACATTATGTTTTCAGTATGTCTTTGTGCTTGTTTTCAATCTTATCCAAAGGAATCACATCTATGTGCAGTAAAACGCATACTTCAATATCTAATTGGCACATATGATTATGTCTTATGGTATCCTCACACTAATATATTTGATCTTATAGGATACATTGATGCAGATTATGTAGGCTGTAAAGTTCAAAGAACACTCTCTTGTGTCATGGCATAGCAAAAAGTAGGCATGTGTATCCTTATCCACCATTGACGCTGAAAACATCGCAGTCGGCAGTTGTTGTGCTCAAATTTTGTGGATGAAGAATGCATTGCTAGATTTTAGTCTTAACTATAATTGTATACCTATATTATGTGACAATACAAGTGCTATAAATCTAACAAAAAATCCTGTTCCACATTCTAGGAAAAAGTATATAAAAGTTAAACATCATTTCATCCGATATCATGTGCTTAAAGATTATGTGTGTGTTGAATATATTTCAACTGATGAACAACTTGTAGATATATTCACTAAACCTCTAGCTGAAGAAAGACTCAACAATTTGAGAAGAGGTTTGAGAATTACAAAAATCTGATAACTAACCTTTTGGCATAAGTCTTCTTCATTTTGTAGGATTAGTGAAGAAAAAGGTTTTTGGATACAGTGTTTGTATCCAAATCACACCAACAACTATTTGGACGCAATATTTAAGTCCAATTCCCGCATCCAAAATGCATTTCTGAAAAATTCTCGTTTGGATGATTATTTCAGGTTAGGTCAAAATCCAAAACATTTTTTATACACTCTATATTTCTTCATATTCCAATTTTTGAATTTCAAAAAATTGATTTACACGTTTCTCTAAACTTTTTTTAAAAATTTATCTTTTCAATGCACTTTATATCACATTTCTCCAGACATTCAAAGCACTTTGATTTTTCTCCAAATCTTTGTAGCCGACATCCTCCAAAACTCTCCGTATTCTTCTTCTTCAAAGAAAACCACTAGTCCAAAAAGAAAAAACCCTAATGTTATGAATGGCGAAAATGAAATCTTCTACACCAAAACCCAAGAAGGGGCACAAAATGTCTCTGATGATGAAGAAGAAGGGTTCAACTTCAAGCAAAGTGAAAGGAAAAGAAGTCTCCCCTTAACCGGACTTCTCGGCGTTACACTATGACTCATCAAAGTCATCTTCGGAATAAGTGAGTTCTGGAAATCAGGTACTCTATTTCATAGACTCTAAATGTGAAACCGATTATAATGACTGGTTTCAAGGAACAGAACAGTTATTTCTGGATACTGTGCTAATCCTTCGGCCTTTCTAAATCTTTCAAATGTAATGGATATGTTTGAAAACATTAGATGGGGTATTTTACTTTCTGTCGATGAGAAATTATTTGCTCCACTTGTTTGGGAATTTTATACAAATTTAAGAAAAGGTCATCTTGAGGAAATTGTAGGTAGTTTTATGATTCAATGGTATGTGTCAAAAGTTAAGGGAAAAGGTATTGAGTTTGATCACAGTTTGTTAAATAGGATCTGTGATGTGAGGGATGCTGGAATTCAATATTTTGAGTTGAACAAATTTCTAGAGGGAAATGATATTTTTCATTTGAAGAAATTTGAGAAAATCTTTTCTGGAGGAAAGAGTTTTGGGAACTCTGGTAACAGAAGTACTAAATGGCTTAATGGAGTTAGAAGGATTTTGCACCATATGGTTTCCACTATGGTAGTTCTGAGCTACGGACATAAGACCTCCATAAGCATCCTGCAAATGGTAATCATGTTGGCCTTTGTAATGGGAAGGTAAATAAACTTTGGGTTTTTAGCTGCTAAATTAATGTTGCAATCAAGGAATACATCAAGCAAAGCTCTGCCTTATGGAAATCTGTTAATTAGAGTGTTCAGTCATTTTCATGTTGATTTAAATTCAGTTCCTTGTGATCCGACAAAGATGAATGTTTACAGATTTGACTCATTTAAGAGAATAGGTTATGTAGGAATAGGTAATGAATGGAAGCTGTTGAGAGACACTAAGGGTAAAGAAAGAGAAAATTTGATAAAAATTAAAGTAGAAGGAAAGTCTGTTCCTAGTGTTAGAACAAAAAGACAGCTTGAAAATGATCCTTATGCAGAATCCTTTGATAATGGGAAAGAAAAGGATAAGGGATTATTGTGAGTATATTGGATGCTATCAACTCACTGGCTGTGAAATTGGATAATCTTAGTTCTGAACTTCAAAGTTTTGGAAATAGATTGACTGTAGTAGAAAAGACTACAAAATAGATACACCAGTGTCAACCCCTACAATGTCTTCTCAGGAAAAGGAAACAAAAGATGAACCCGTCATTGAAAAAGAAATTGATTTGTCTGTCGTGGAGGAAGAGCATGCTACTAAGCAAGCGAAGAAAAAATTTCTGATTAAGGAAATTGTAGCACCTTCTACATCCTCTAAATCACATGTCTCATCTGGTAAGAGACAAAATCATGTGGTGGTGAAAAGAAAATCCAACAGGATTGCTGGTCAACATTCTAAAAAGGATGCCGGATCAAAAGCTGAAACCATTAACATCGCCTAAGAAGACCAATTGGGCAGCACGATATTCAATTGATAGCTCTCTAACATCATAAACAATTTACTTCTTGCAAATTGAACAAATTTCATTCCTGTCTTTAAATTATGCACAAGGATAACTGTGAAACCCCAGTCAAAACCAACCTTAAAGTGAGGGGGTTGGGATGCATATCATAATTTATTGCACATTTAAATATATTTTTAAATGATTTTCTATACTTTGAATTTGAGTTTTATTGTCTCGAAGGCTTGGTTATGAGTATTGCTTGAGAAGGGCAAAATAGTAATTTTTGCTTGAGGAGGAAAAAGGGAGACAACTTGAGGATTGAATAAGAAAAATTTTTTTTGAGGGAAAATAAGAATAAGAGTTGTTATGGTTTAGTGGTTAGAGCCTTAGAATTAATTCTTAAGGTCTTGGATTCAAATTCTATCATAGGAGCTTTAGCTTGGTTAATTTTTCTTTTTGCTTGGGAAGTATCATTTTTGGCCTTAATGGTGTTTGGAGTAGGGTAGAGATGTTATCCTATGAGAGGCATGATAGGA